>OX578272.1:99939725-101139725 GCA_951217065.1 Baccha elongata | reverse complement strand
TGAAGGACTCTTCAATTTCCCATCTTCTTATATCATTCTAAGGGCAAACTCAACAAAAAAAAAAAAAAACAAAATCGCGAAGTCTGATTGATTTTCTGATATGTTGACAGGCATCTTGAAAATGACAAGTGCTTGTAACTTGACATCTCTGACTTTGAAGATTAACGATGTGACTGAATGAAGTGCGGATCTTGCTTTGTTTCTGCTTGCACGGGTTATATGATTGCTAGGAAAGGATTTGTCCGTGTGTCTATATCTTTCACATTTTAGACATTCATAATATGTCATATTCTAATACTGTTTATAAAATAAAGGTAACAAAATGGTTTCTTTGACATAAAATTTGTTTTGTTTTTTCTTATCATTATTTTCATGTATTTGTTAACAAGATAAGTCGCATTAGAAGCGACATAAGATTAAAAAGTGTTGATTGAGTTGAGTTGTTAAAGTCTGGAGGGGTTAGAATTTTCTGATAGAATGACTTATAATGGAAAAAGGGATGATGGAAGCAGTGATTTTTAGCTTAGTAGCTTTTAGATACATAGAGTTAATGGCGTCGGAGTTCATACAAAATATCTTCCTTAATTTTTAATAATGACAAACCTTGAGTAGAGAATTAATTAATTATTGTGAATGAAGTTCAGTTCTTATGGAGACTAAATTATTATTTCTTTGGCTGGTTTGGTTTGGAGAAAAAAAAATAATAAAGTTAGCCCCCATTATTGTTTAGTACCTAAAATTTAATTAGCAAAACTTTTCATTTTCATTTACCGTTAAAATAATGTTCGTATCTTCAAAACAAAAGCCCTACAGTAGCCCTACTCCCGGTAGGATCACCAAATTCAATCAGTTGGCCACCCAGGTACTGTTGAAAACTTTGGACTCATGCGTCCGCCAGACGACTGGACATACCCTAAGCGGAGCAACGAAGTTGCGTGAGCGGGACTGACTACAGAAAGAGAGTTAAAATCCCTTGAACCCGAAAAGCGGGCCACCCAGGTGCTGTTAAAGTAAGTAAAATACCGTCAAAAAAACACAAAAGCCCGAAGTTCTCCCGAAATTCCAAAAAAAATTTTTCGGGCTTTTGGGTTCTCGGTATTTTTGGTTTTCGGTCTTTTTGGTTTTCGTTCTTTTGGCTATTCGGTCTTCTGGCTCTCGGGATTTTGACCCCAACCCCTTAAAATTTCCATACTTGAACTTTGTAAAGAAATTTTTTTATAAAAATTATTATGTAAATATCAATTTATTTAAAAACAGTTCTTACGATTTTGGAATTAATTAATAACAAAATTGTGATTTTAGCACTTTTAAAAACAATTTATATGATTTTCTTTGTATTCTTCATTTATTATTAAAAAAAAAAAATATTAATTTTATTTTTTATTAAATTTTATTTTATTTGTGGAAACTTGGTACAAGATCAAATTTGTAAGACCCAGTCGTGCACTTTATTTTTTTATTTTATTGGTGGTGTTACGTTGTGATAAACTTGTGTTACTATGTGCCGTTAAGATTATTCTTTGTTTTTAAAAATATATTATAAGGAATTAATCCAAATAGGATATTAGCCAACTTGTTTGTCAAACCGTTAGTTCCCAAATAAAATAAAATAATCTTAATACTATAAGTGGAGCACAATATACGCAGCACAACATACAAACATAAAAAAAATCAAATTATGCGTCCGAACATACGATATTGACTATAAAACATCAGTTTTGAAAACATTAAATATAGCACGGCACAATACAGAACATCTAATTTCTATAAATAAAATAAAATAGCGAGGATGACTTTATATGCCTAATTTACGATATAACAACAATTTTATAAAAAAAAACATAATAAAACAGTTTGCTGAACTTTATGAATAACATACGATATTAAGTAATAAATCGTTATAGGTTTGGTGATACGGAAGTTATTCCCACGGCAAAAATAACGGTACAAGTTAAACACAACAAATTGAAAAATAATATTTAAGGCAGATATACGATATTAAGATACCCAAATTACATTAAGGCCACACGTTAAGCACAAAACACCACACAAAATTAAAAAAAAACTATGAAATATGGCGGGCTTAATTACGATATTAAGTATAAAACCGACAGAGTTTTGAAGATAGGCAAATAATCTTAACGGCATTCCATTACTCTTAAGCTACTTAAATTATTTCAGTACGTAGAAACCAAAACCAGGAGCTTCACAACAGAAAAGCTCATTTTCTTGCAGAATTAAATGCAGCTTGGGAAACAAACTCCATCCGAATCTGCTTAAAGCAAAAAACCTTAGCGTCCATATAAGTAACTTATAAAATACACTTAGATCCTCTTTGTGGAAACCTTACTACACGTTCTCGCCAATGTCCAACGTATGAAAAAGGGCTTTGAGACAGAAGAATTGAATCTTCTGGTCTTAATCTGGAACAAAAAAGTGACCTAAAATTTATACTGGGATAAAAGAATATTTCCGCGGTAACAGAAATACATATAGTTCTCTTAACATTCCACAATGAACTCTTTAAAAAAATAGAGATGGACGATATTAAGCGGATAACTCACACAACATAAACTGGTTTATGCTGTTTTCGGACATCGATAAGTCATTCGAATGTTGATTGATGGTTTCCGTTTACGTACTAACTATAGCTTAAAGGTTTGAATAAACTTTTTCAGTAGTATGTGGTAAAAAAAAACCTAAGTTGTATTATGTATAGGTATACAAACAAAAGAATATGGCCGTGCTTCTGATGGGGTATTTTACCCTCTATACGTAATTCATAACTGTTTCATTTAGTTATGCACACTTATATCTCAATTAAAATTCCTAGAATTAATTATTCTTTCTCATATTTTATTCTACTTAACCAACAAATTTCCTAGAATTCGAAACTCCTGTATAACATAATTTGCTTACAAGTACAACACACATGACTGTTGATCCTTTGGTGTGTTTACTGCTTCACCAGCTCCACAGAAGGCTTAGATAAACAAACAAATTTCTACTTCAGAAGTATATCTTTAATTGCCAGTGAAATGAACCCGGAGGAAATTAATTGCAACTACCAGCTTTTACTTTTGTTTTGTTATTGCTTGGAACTAGATTTACCGGAACCTCAGGATTAAAGAGATCATTTTTTTTTTTTGATAAAGTCTGTATTTGGTATTCAGCCTTTAATTCACTCGTATCCTACACTATATCTGAAACAGAAGAAAAGGAAAAAAAAAAAGTAAATACAGAAAAACGATGTGTACATTTGTTGAAAATGCACACCCTTTTAGAGGCAGGAAAGGACGATGTGCAATGTGCTTATGTGCATGTCCCTGAACGAACTTCGAAGTTGAAATGAATTCCAATCAGAAAAAAAAAAAACATTTTTGCCCGCCTCTTGTTTGTAATTTTGTTCTGGCAATCCCATTTTTTGCTTCTACCTAGGATTCAAAACCATTGGGACGGAATAAAAACGAATGTATAGAACTCCCAGGGTTATTGAGTCTGCTGAACATTCAGGCTGATGCTTTCAAGTATCAGACTTTTTCGTATGTAATATGGAATGCTCCATTTCAATATAGATATGATGGTGTGTTGTTCAATGTTCATCATTCTTTTAATTTTTATAGAAAAAAAAATTGTATCTTTCTCACAGATAATCATTGTATTATGTTCTTTTTTTTCTTTTAAAATTCAAAAGATACAGGGTGATTCACGTAAGGTGTGCCATAAAGACATAGCGAGTAGGTTGAATTGAGACAAGAAAAAAATCGTAAGGAGGGGGGTCTATATCTCCCCGTTTAGGCGGGAGGAACAATTTTCTAAAAAAAATGACTTAAATCAGAAAAAAAATTATTTAAAAACAAAGGTGAATGATACAAAGCCATGTTATACCATTTTGGAAAGCCAGAAAACTACTCTTTTATTTTATTTTTCAATTAAGTTGTTTTAGTAAACAGTTTGAAAAAAAAATTATTTTCAAACTCGATATTTTGAAAAAAAAAATTTAAACCAATTTTTTTTTTAAATTTTATGTAATTAACTATTATTTTTACTTTCAAAATTCAATGCTCTTATTAATTTTTAGTCAAAAACAAAAAAACGGATGCCAAAATTAATTAATAAATAATTGACCTGAACAGGTCAAACTTGGGAAATCCAAAAGAAAAAGTGTTTTTCTTGAAAAAAAATAATTTTAGTTTTTCTTAATTTCTCAAAGACTAAGATACGTTTTGGCATCTGGTTTTACGTTTTTTACTAAAAATTAATAGGAACATTGAATTTTGAAAACAAAAATAATAAAATAATAAAAACATACAATTTTGAAAAAAATTAATTTGAATTTTTTTTTCAAAATTTCGAAGTTTGAAAATTAATTTTTCAAAAACTATTTATCAAAACAACTTTATTTACAAAAAAAAATAAAAGAAAAGTCTTTTGGATTTCCAAAGAAGTATATATATTTTTTTTTTTTTGATTTAAGTCAATATTTTAGAAAATTGATCCTCCTGCCTAAAAAGGGGGAGATAGACCCCCCCTCTTCCATACGATTTTTTTCTTGTCACAATTCAACCTACTCGCTCTATCTTTATGGCACACCTTAGGTGAATCACCCTGCATAGAATGAAATTTAATTAAAGGTTTTTATGTTCATTTGCATGGACTTACAGATTTTTGCTTTATAAAATAAATTGATTAAATTTCGTATTGATTGATTGGATGATGGAGACGTGTTTTAAGATTCGTTATTTACAATTAGTTAGTCCGTTAAAATATAGCTATATACATTCATAATATCATTATTAGTATCAAAACTAAGTTTTCGTGTAACAGACAAAAAGTATTACCTAAGACTAATTTTTCATAAATTGGTTTTATATTTAGTATATGATTATGTCCACCTCCTCCCCCACATAGAACATTTGCCAACTCAACTCTTGCTAGTTGGCTAATCCGGCCCTGTGTTATTTAATGCCTTATACGGAAAACCGTCAGTTCTTTGTTCTTTTTTAATACCTGTCATATCAGATGCATTGATTGCTTAACAGTTCAATCGATCAATCAATCAACTTAATTTTGTTTGTTAAACATAAAAAAACTGTAATTTATGTTCCAAGGACGAAATATTGCAAGAATAAAGATAGAATTGATTGATTAGCAAAGAGTCACCTACATGATTTTTGTTAATCAATAATATTATGTTTTTTAAGAACAATATGATTGGATTTTATATGTAGGAAAAATCACTTATAAATCATCAAATAAAAAAAGATCGCATTAAATAATAATTGATTGAGACACTTCCTTGAATCTGCAAAGTCATAAAAAATTTAAGTCATAAAAAACGCCAAAACTAATATCATTTTATTATTTATTGAAACATAACATTCCAATTAACCAAAAATGAACAAACATAGATATATGTACATTTTAATATCAACATCAAACAATAGAAAAGGTACAGCTCATACCAACCAATCGTTTGATTTTCAGCTTCTATATATTTGCAACACGTTCATAAACACAAATAATACTTTTTATTTTCAATTTTTGTAATTCATATCAGTGAACCCTGAAACACTGATTTCTTTGTATTTATTTTTTTGTATTGATCGAAAAACCATGTTGGACTAAGAATTGAGAGAAAAATCATTAATAATTGTGCTGGTTCCAGATATGAGAAACAAAAAAAAAATTAAATGCACGACTGGGACGCACGAACTTGCTCTTGTAGCAAACTATTGGATTGGGAAAATTTAATTTGCTGAATTATGTTGAAATTTGAAACGTGGCCTAAATGTGATGTAAAGTTGTATGGTAGCTATTATTAAATGGCTGCTTAGCAAAAAAAACTTTAAATGACATTTTGTGTTGAATGCTTAGATTATATACCATACCAAATTTAAATAAAATAGAGTAAGCCGTTGTCAATTTAAGGCCTAATTTGTTAATAACCGTTAACATCAAATCTCCGTTATGTGCATTTTTAGCCAAAAACCTGAAATGCAGTTATATTAAGAGCACTTCATATATAACGTTCACAAAGTTTTATCAAAATCGTTAGAGCTGTTTTCGAGAAAAATTGGAAAAACTAATACTGTTATATGGGAGGTACCTGTTATAAAACGAAAATTCAAATTTGTCCTCTAGGGAATCACAAAAAAGTACTACACACGAAGTTTAAAGAAATCCGTCCAACCGTTTAGGCTGTAGCTCGGTGAAAATACAACCGAACATCCGCACATCCACACATCCGTACATCCGCGCATCCGCTTATTCACACATCCGCACAGACAGACCGACGGACGGCATGTCGAAATCTACTTTTTTCGTTTTCTCTATCATCGTAATATCAGGTTTGATTAAAACTTCGATTTTTTTTCACACGAAACCAATACTTGCCCTTTTGAGCAAGTAAAAATCTAGATATGAAATTTGTAGAACTCCCCAAAGAACCTTGAAGCCAAGTACAATGAATTTGGGTGAAAATAACCCCCACATTGAACTTCCTCATATATGTATATATGTATGTTTGTTAACAAAAATTCACACACATTTCACTATTGTGGTTTTTCTGTAGAATTACACACTCCGTTAACAAAAGAGGAAAAATTGACATTATTTCATAACAGTGACAAATTGAAAGTTCCATGTTTTAACTGAAAGTAACGGAAAACGCTCATAAGTTTAAAGTAAGAACATTTCTGTCGTCATAAGGAAACATTGTGTCGACTTTCCAAAGTTTAACTATACTGATCCAAAGAGATACTTTAAAATCATTAAATAGTTTTTTTTAGTTTTTTATCAAATTGTTTAACTTTCCATTTCCGCGGTTAATAAGCTTCTTCATAGAAAAAAAATTAAAAACATCATTGTTGGCAACAAAACACTCATACAAAATTTATAGAAATTAATCGTACTTTTCCGAGAAAAATATAATTTTCGGTTTTTAAAACTAAAAACATTTTTAAAAAATTACTTTTTTTTAATTTTTGCTTTCGGTATTATTCAGGTTTAGCAGTTGTTTGTTAATCTTACATTTCGTCCAAATCGGTGATCTAGTTCAAAAAATAGTCGTTGTAATAAAAAACGGTTCTATGACATATGCCGTTAATAAGGTGATTTTGAGAAAAAATTCCGATGAAAGACGTCACCCTTGGCAACAAATTACTCACATAAAATTTTTTCGAAATTTATTGCATATTTTTTCCGATAAAAATAAAATTTAAAAAACAGCTGTTTAGAAAACATTTTTTTTTTTTTTTTTAATTACTTTAAGAATATAAAATTTTATCAAAATCGGTGAAGCCGTTTAATCAAAAAAATACCGTTCTATTGGCAGGTAAGGTACCGACGTATTGTTAGTAAATAACCTTCTACGAAACAAAATTTTTAGATGAAAGACATCAACATCAATGTTAGCAACAAATCACTCATATAAAATTTTATCAAAATTGATCGTTTTTTTCGAGAGAATTAGAATTTACGGCAACGCTTATATGGTAGGAAACTAGGAACCGTTATTTGAATACCTAGCTAGGTCGAAAATATAAAATAACATGCGGAGATAGTTCTCAACGAATACTTTGTACCAAATTTGAAGAAAATCGGGCCAACCGTTAAGGCTGTAGGTGTGTAGACAGAAAGACAGAATTGCGGGACTCAATTTTTTCGATTTATCCATAACCGTAATGTAATGTTTTTTTGTTATCTCATTTTTTTTCTGCACTGTTGCATAACTTACCTATGAATACCTATAATCGCAAGTAGCAAATAAATTTTATTATTTAGGGGTAAATAAACGAAAATTAGGGAAAAAGCGTGATTAAAGATCTATACGTTTGTGGTCGCCGTAATTCAAGATCATAAGTAAGCTTTTCTCACCGGAAATCTTAATAGTGCAGAATACGAAATAGAAAACTCTCCAAAATCCAAACCGAAATTGACGTTGCGCCAGAATAATTGTCGAGTTATTCAGCAAAAAACATTCTCAAGATCTCAAGTTGTCCGCGATCCTAAAAAGTATAGATACATATTGTTCTATGGCTCGATAGGTATTCTGGTCCCATTTATTTCACAACTATCAAAACACAACTGACAGCTTCCGCCATTTGCAGAAGTCGTTACCTCTTTCAAAAGGTTGATACATTTAATACCACTCCTTACATGATTTCGAGGAAATTTTTTTATGAATAAATGCTGTCCTTCAATTTCCTAAATTCCTTTGAAAAAATGGAAGCGAAAAACAAAATTTAAATGGAAATGACATATGTATTTCCAAGCAGAAACATTAAATAATATGACCCATTCTTCAAAAAAAAAAACAACGAATTCCATGTTAAAAGTCAAAAGGTGTATTTTCTGAAATGTTAAAAAAGGAAAAAAAAAATAGGGAAGACTTACTTTGCAAGAAATAACCCATTAACTTATAACAATCATGGCATTATGTTCAAAAGCACACGAGCAACTCATTCGTGCAAACTTGAAATATGAATTCATCAAAAAAGTTCACTTTCAAAATAATCACTCATGCATAAACGTAATGAAAGTCGACAGGAGGTGAGTGAACACGAGACAGGATATTACATTGTAAGAATATTTTAAATAACAAAAAAAAATCAAACAGGAGAGACCAAGTTTTTAATGGTGAAATAGTCAGCCAGAGGGAAAAGAATTATTTCCAGAATGGGATATTATATTTTAAGTTTTCTATTTTCATCATCAAAATGATGGGAAGCAACATTATTTTGGAAGATGGATTGCAAAAGGCAAAAAAGAATTTGTAAGCCTATTAGTTATTTTTTTTTTTTTTTTTTTTTTTGTTATAGAGAGAAAAATTTTATTTGAAAGAAAACTCATTCATTACGTTCGCGAAAGGTGCTATTTTTCTTTCAAAGGATATTCAATGAACCAAACTAATATTTAAATTCTGAGAATTTTCAAACTGCAGAAATTAATTTTAATGTTAAAACTCAATTTCGGTTGGTGTAAGTTAACGGTTGGGAACGATTTCGACTTTAATGATGGTAATGATGATTTCCTTTATAATTTTCAGGATGCGATTTATTTCCTGAAGCTTCATTAAAACTTTTGAGGCTTTGATTAAACATGAAAGTAACTTGTGTCGTTTCATTTACTGTTTACAGAAATGTGACGATTTTTATATGTTCTCGAAATTACTTGGAATTAGTGCTGCTAGCATTATGAATTTCAAAGAATTAATGTTCGCAATTAGTAAATACGAACTGAGTGTTGGTTGTTCTGTTAGAATTGTGGGCATGCATATCGACTCATTTAAGTTATTATAAAAGACATAAAAACAACAGGGGTCAGATGGTTTCCTTGTGGTATTGATAAACAACATGAGAACTGCCAGCTACTAGTTATCCACACCGAGTGCTCTAATATTTACCATAGCTTGTTTTTTAAACCGTGCGTGGGGCATTGGCTTCAAAGACTCTCTTGGCAAGAGCCAAAGCTGCTACGTCGACGTTTTTCGCTAAGTTTTTAATGATATCGCTATACTTAAATCACTTATTGTTAGCCCCTGTGGTAGGTAAATACTCAGCGCATTATTCACTTATCGCTTTAATTTGAAACGTTTTTGCAATGAACTCAATCAAATTAACTGCCAAAATGTGTACAATTGATTGATAATTTTTTTAAGAAAAATCCATCTCATTTATTTGGATCACACATGTTACCATCATAGACAAATTTTCCATTCCGCTACAACTTTACATCATTTGTCAATTTCCTGCAAACATAATTTTCAAATTTAATAGAGACAATCGACGACGTGAATTTTTATTATTACAAAAAAATACGAAACCTACATTCGGTCCCTTATTCATTTTACTAAGTGCACTCATTTTTACAAATTTTTCTTTTCGAAACTCCATTAATTTTTTTTTTTTTTGCACTGCCAATATCATATTTTTTCATCAATCTACCGTCAAACTTTATCCTTTTACCGTCGAACACCAGTGCGCTGGAATGCATTCCATTTGTGACTGTCATTTCATAAATTTTACTCGACATCTCAATGTGTCAGCTGACAACCTGTGCCTTCCGATATCGCAAATATTCGTATTACGTGTATACAGTCATAATGTTGGCAGGATGAAAAAATGGTTCAATTTTTTCAAATAGACATTAAAAAATAAAATTTACAACTGGGTCGCGCGTAGCTGATCTACTATAGCTTAATGGTATTTGAGGTGTGAGGAAAAATAGCATGATAAAATAGAATTGTTGTACTAAAATGAATAAATTAATGTATTTGACACTAAAAAAGTTTGTTTACAAAGCATTTCTTAAATCTTCCAGCTGAAATGACCAGTTGAATGTGTATCTAACTACCATAAACCTCTAATAATAAAAAAATTGCCTTTACGATTCAACCTACATTTCAGACCTTCTTGGTGATTAAAAATTTCTTTGGACTTCGTTGTTTATTTGTACCTGAAGAACAATCCTGCTATTTTAAGTTTGAACTTTGACGCTTACGACCTAATCAATCTTAATCAAATTTTACATTCAAAATTCTAACTTGTTTGAATATTCAAAATTTTGACTTGTTTGAATATTGAATAAGAAATTTCATTTTAGTTATGTATATGAAATTTGTTGAATCATTTAGATTCAAATTACTGAGTAGAATATGAAACCACAGTTTTAGACCCTAGTTTGATATGGTTTGTGTCCGGAAATGAGGACTTTGTGTTTCACCGATTTGCAAATTAATAGACTATATAACTACTTATTAGTATTTAAGGGCAATGTTGTTATATTGATGAAGGGCATCTGAACTATACTCTTGCCATTGTTGCAGAGAAGTTGTCCGGAATACAATCTAAGTACAAACTTTAATAATTTTAACAGCTTTTTAACCTTTGTTTTCTTATTACTTCACTGTACTTAAAATTACCTATCGTCAGTACAACAATTTGTTTATTGTGAGTAAAAAAAATTTATAGTAAAACTAAAAAGAATTATAAGATGGGAGCCCCGAGGAACGAATAAAAAATTAAAACAAAATGTTTCATTTCACTACTCTATTTATAAAAAACTATTACCTAAGAGTTAATAACAATTATAAATAAGATGTTAACCCCGATGAACGAAAAAAAACATTTCCAAATAAAAAAATAACAATTTACTTCTTTTAAAATTCATGACAGTATTTTAAATAATTTGTTGCGAACTAATATTTGAAAGTATATTCATTGAATATATAAAATATTTAATTTTGTTAAGTTATCTTTTACAACTTCTAAGTTACGTTGAAATTTGTAAGCATAAATTCATTCATGAATCCCACTTCTGACTTTTTATTATATTATTTAAAATTTGCTATCGACAGAATCACTTTTTTATTAATTGTGAATTAAAAACAATTTCAAATAAAATAAAAAAAAAATAAGATTGAAGCCCCGAGGAGCGAAACAAAATATGCATAAAACTTCAAGTAATACAAAATAACATTGGACATCTTCTTAAAGTAATAATAGTATTTTAAATATAGCACATTCGTTTTTTTTATATTTATTGGTTAAATAAAACATTTTATTTCATTAAATTATCTTCTACAAAAAGCTACGTTCGATTTTATAAAACCACCATAAGTTTCTGTAGACAGCCCACTCATAAATACTTTTTAATCCACTACTTAAAATTTACTATCTTGGATCCTTTAACAAATTCCATCCAAAGATCTAATTCACAATTGAAAATGAACACAAATGTGAAATTGCATTTCTTGATGTGAAAATCCACCGGCAAAACGATGGTCAGGAAGATTAATTAATTTTTATTCCAACCAAGCCAAACACATCATCATCAACACAGCTTCCAACCTTATAAACAAGGTTTTTACAATAAGCGACGAACAATTTCATAAGACCAATGATACTAAAATTATGAAAATTTTGCAGAACAACGGGTTCCCTTCTTCTGTTATAAGAAGCCTCATACAAAGACAGAAAAATAAAGTTTCTCAAGTCCCAAAAGTCCTATTGGCTATTATGAAAGTGTAGTTTATGTAGCTAGTCTAACTGAAAATTTCAAAAAACATGTTGTCAGTCATAACGTCCAAAGACGTACTTTTATCATATAAGTCGAACAAAACTCTAATCCATATTTTTGGTAAGCGTTTAGCTAAACCAGACAAGGGTAAAGCAACGGATGTATTATACAAAATTAACTGTAAAGGAAAACCGGATGACCCCTGCGATTTGTGTTATATTGGTACCACTAAACAGTTTCTTCGCCAACGCATGTCTAACCATAAATCAGACATTAAATCCAACAACCCTGGTAAAATAGCTTTAGCCAGTCATGCAATTGAAAGTGGCCACTTTCCAGATTTTGACGACATGAAGGTTCTACAGACTGAACGGCACGCATCAAAACGATACACACTAGAAACTTTGCACATCATTAACAACAATAATAACATGAATCGGAAAATTGACACACAAAACATATCGGCTGTATATTGCTCACTTGTCTCTGACTTAATGTCAATTTTTGTTTTGTTTTTAAAAGACTAAACTTCATTTTGAAGTGCATAAATTTTTCATTTATTTATTTCAAAAGTAATTTCAATTTTATTCATGTAACAAATTGTTAATTTAAAGTTTCTCTTGTTTTTACATAACGTAAGTTTTTATTTTGATTTGTCATAATACAAGTGCTATACAGGGTGATACTTAAAAAAAAAAGGTGAAACCTGGTTAATCTAGTTAATTGTTTTTAACCAGATTAACCAGATTTCACCTTTTTTTTAAAAAAGTGCTTTTAGTATTTTCTTAATTTCTCAAAAACTAAGATACATTTTGGCATCCGGTTTTATGGTTTTGACTAAAAATTAATAAGAGCATTGAATTTTGAAAATAAAAATAATAGAGTAATTAACTAAAATTTTGAAAAAAATTAGTTTAAAATTTTTTTTTTATTTTTTCTTTTAAAATTTTGAGTTTGAAAATTAATTTTTGTTAAACTGTCATGCAATTGAAAGTGGCCACTTTCCAGATTTTGACGACATGAAGGTTCTACAGACTGAACGGCACGCATCAAAACGATACACACTAGAAACTTTGCACATCATTAACAACAATAATAACATGAATCGGAAAATTGACACACAAAACATATCGGCTGTATATTGCTCACTTGTCTCTGACTAAATGTCAATTTTTGTTTTGTTTTTAAAAGACTAAACTTCATTTTGAAGTGCATAAATTTTTCATTTATTTATTTCAAAAGTAATTTCAATTTTATTCATGTAACAAATTGTTAATTTAAAGTTTCTCTTGTTTTTACATAACGTAAGTTTTTATTTTGATTTGTCATAATACAAGTGCTATACAGGGTGATACTTTAAAAAAAAAAGGTGAAACCTGGTTAATCTAGTTAATTGTTTTTAACCAGATTAACCAGATTTCACCTTTTTTTAAAAAAAGTGCTTTTAGTATTTTCTTAATTTCTCAAAAACTAAGATACATTTTGGCATCCGGTTTTATGGTTTTGACTAAAAATTAATAAGAGCATTGAATTTTGAAAATAAAAATAATAGAGTAATTAACTAAAATTTTGAAAAAAATTAGTTTAAAATTTTTTTTTTATTTTTTCTTTTAAAATTTTGAGTTTGAAAATTAATTTTTGTTAAACTGTCATGCAATTGAAAGTGGCCACTTTCCAGATTTTGACGACATGAAGGTTCTACAGACTGAACGGCACGCATCAAAACGATACACACTAGAAACTTTGCACATCATTAACAACAATAATAACATGAATCGGAAAATTGACACACAAAACATATCGGCTGTATATTGCTCACTTGTCTCTGACTAAATGTCAATTTTTGTTTTGTTTTTAAAAGACTAAACTTCATTTTGAAGTGCATAAATTTTTCATTTATTTATTTCAAAAGTAATTTCAATTTTATTCATGTAACAAATTGTTAATTTAAAGTTTCTCTTGTTTTTACATAACGTAAGTTTTTATTTTGATTTGTCATAATACAAGTGCTATACAGGGTGATACTTTAAAAAAAAAAGGTAAAACCTGGTTAATCTAGTTAATTGTTTTTAACCAGATTAACCAGATTTCACCTTTTTTTAAAAAAGTGCTTTTAGTATTTTCTTAATTTCTCAAAAACTAAGATACATTTTGGCATCCGGTTTTTTGGTTTTGACTAAAAATTAATAAGAGCATTGAATTTTGAAAATAAAAATAATAGAGTAATTAACTAAAATTTTGAAAAAAATTAGTTTAACATTTTTTTTTTTATTTTTTCTTTTAAAATTTTGAGTTTGAAAATTAATTTTTGTTAAACTGTTCACTTAAACAACTTAATTTAACAATAAAATAAAAGAGTAGTTTTCTGGCTTTCCAAAAAGATATAACAAGGCTTTGTATCATTCACCATTGTTTTTAAATATTTTTTTTTTGATTTAAGTTAATTTTAGAAAGTTTTAGAAAATTGCCCCTCCTGCCTAAACGGGGAGAAATAGACCCCCCTCGCCTACGATTTTTTTCTTGTCTTAACCCCACCTACACGCTCAAGCTTTTTGGTGCACCTTAAACCAATCACCCTGTATATTCTGTTTTTTATGTTTCACAATAAAGTTCCCCTGAAGCAGGTAACAACCCCTGCCGAAACGGCGGGAAAAGTAAATGGCAACATATTTGTTTCATTTATAAACTCATCGTGACCTAAAAGCCGAAGAAAAAAGAAGATTTTATCTTATCTTTTTAACATTTTTAATAAAATTTACTATCGACAGTACAATAATTCATTAATTGTGAGTTTGATATAATATTTAAGAATATACAAATAATTATATTATGGAAGCCCCGAGATACGAATCAAAATATGTCCAAATAGAAAAACATCTCTTTAAATCTAAATTTTAAATAAAATGCTGGTTATTCGTATTTGAAGGTTACATAAAACATTTCATTTCGTTAAATTGTCTCTTATACAACGTCAGATCTTTGTTGAAATTTCTATGCGTATCAACATTAATTCTTTAAGGTAGCCTACCCTTAACTTCTTTCTGTTTCAGATAGTTTTCTTGTTTCACGATGGTCAATAAAATATCACTCGGCAGATTAGTTTTCCTTAATCTTTGTTATTGATGTTATTAATATTTATAATGTCCAGATTTCGTCAAGTTTATTAAATGCTTCTGTTTGCACACTAATAATATCCGAAAAACTATTTTATTAGTTCACATAAAAAGTTTCAAACAGTGATTTTGAAACATATTTCATTGAAATTTACTGACACATTCTATTTTATGACAAACATTCAAGTTCCCACATACCATTTTCGGTTGTAATGGGAAAATATGGGTTTCGGTCTTTCGTCGACAATTGTGTCATCTTTTTATTTTTTAACAGTTTTTAGCAATTTGAAATAACAACATTTAAAACTTTGTTTAATAATGTGGCTGTGCTCATTGATGCAATTATTGGCAAACGTTTTGATTTATTGAAGTCAAATATGTGTGGTTCCTTGAATTGGTCATTGGTCGTGTACACAATGTGTCAACTCACTGGGACTGGTATCGGAGAAAAATATGTGAAGTCCCAATGTTGTTTGGGTTTTAATTGCTTCTGGGAATATTTGCACATGTTATTCTATAGTATTTAGCTTCGGAGATATAGTTATGTGTTGATATGAACCTTTTTTTGTAGATATTTCGAAAGGTTGAGTAATTATATAATTTCGATCCATGAATTTGATGAGATTGATTCTGCTTATCATGTTTCCTAATTAATATGCCACGAGTATTGAAAAATGATACATGTTAGAATGAACAGTAGAGTTTGAAGAAGGATTATTTTGTTTTAATTTTTACGAGTGAAGAAAAAAAGAAACCATAAACAAGATATAAGGCTTGTGTTAATAGGATAATGTTTAAGGTTAGTTGAGTCGATGAAAGAGAGTGACTTATGTTAAAGGAAATAAAAGAAACTATTAATCTTTAAATCTAAGTAACTACCAATATAAATAAAAATTTGATGCCGATTAGTGGATAACATGAATTGCAACAAAAAAGTTTTTAATAGTATTTTCATAAAAACACACAAAAACAGAGAAAAACTCAAAAATATGAAATATTCAAAATGGCAGCTGCTGCGCAAGACCGAAAACTCAGTTTAATACTCAGAATCAACTTCCCTACAAAACTGCATTCAAACTTGGAGACCTTCAAAACTTTTGTCAAAAGATTCCCTATTGACTGTACTAAAGGTCTGAGACAGAAATGTTTTTAACTACCGAAAAATTATACCAAACGGTATTGAGTCATCAAGTTACACCTTTTTCTTCTTTTCTGAAGATGTTAATAGGTTCAACTGGTACCACAGCTCTCAAACCTTACTTTTTCATACTGAAGAACCCAGCAGCAAATGTCGAGAAGCTTTTATTTTTCAACAACAAGATGCCATTCATTGTATATTAAAAGTATAAAAACTTTTCGCCTTTCAGAAGAACTTCGTTCTTCGATCTGACACTGTAGAAATCCTGACACAGCAGGTTTCACGGTTTGGTACCCAAATTAGAATGGATATTTTTCCCTGAAATGATTGCAACATTCGGTATTGTGTTCGACATACATATATTGCAGGAATACGTCACTTTGCACCAATGAATTCCCTTCATAGCTGGTTTGTTACGTCTACTAGTACACATGTTCGTAAAGAGGAGTCTGGATTTAGACAAACGAAATTCAGATGAAATATTGTCACCTTCTGTTAAAAAAAAAATGTATTAAGTGGCACCGACAGCTCCGAAGAACCACGGACTAGTGACTTACACTCTCAACCAATTTGTTTGTGTGCGTTGTTAGTTCTACTGGATTGGAGGGGACCTACAATTTTTCGACGAATCCGAAGGCCTAAGGTGTGATGAACACTTCACGACAAAAATACTCTTGGAGGATTTGTCGCTTTCTCACAAGAGGCATTGCCAACTGAAAAAAACATTAGGTGTACTTAGGTGTCAAACCCGAAACTCCGCACTTACCACTACGAGAAGGGACACCACCTGTCACCTGCTATATCATGATGCATTTATATGGTCTTATGCTGTTTCCAGTATACTAACAGAAGTGGTGGCGATGAAAAACTATTGCCGCCATCATATGTAATGGCTGCCACGTAACATAAGAATGAATAACAAATGGGCATTCTGATTCCTTGTGTATCTATTGTTTAAATATTAACTCTGAAGCTTTTGACATCATTACAACTTAGCGATGAAATTTTCAATGGTTGTATTTCAAAAGCTCGATTATCGGTCGATATCTTACTTGTTCATGCAAAAAAAAAATTAAATTTTTGTGAAAAAAATGCAGCATTATAAAGTAAATGGCTTCTCATGCATACGAAGATATTTTTTTAAGGCTGATAAGCTCTTAACAATGTATTTCTGTGCGAGTATTTTCAGTGAAACCATCGATTCACACATACACCCGTTTTGCATTAGCATATCGATACCAACAATTACTATACAAAAAATATCCTTTTGTTTTCCGTACTATCAACATACTCGTACCTATGTACATATGGATGGATCAGGCACACATGCAAATCTGAGCTTCTCCTCATCGCAGCCATTGTTTGTTAAGTGAAAAAAGAAACTGGACCAATTTTTGTGTGCTTTTTTTCGCATTGAATTTAAGTACTGAAGAGCTCTACACTCGCCTCCATACAATCAACCATGATCCTTCAACGTGGATAGTTGATACAATACGAGTACATTTGGACCGTCCTTTATCCTCGCATTTGGCTGGCATTGAATGGAAAAGTTTTGCCGCAAAATGAAAATAGCAACTTTTTATACAACAGATATATGTAGCATGTTTTTTTTTCATCGCACAAACGTTAATAGCTCTCAACTATTGCGAGAACTTTTTATTTCCTTATTTTTTTTGGCTTGCATCCATTATATATGTAGATAGATACATTTTTCTTTATGCTAGATTTACTGTTGGTGGCAGGAGCGAGCCGATTAAAAATAAAAAAATATAAAAATCCACAACAATCTCATGGAACTCTTCAAAATAATTTACACTAAAGGTGGTATGGTAAGTCTCATAAAAAATAGATTGATGTTGCGGGGGAGACATTCGTTGTGCTCAATGGCATGTTCAGCGCGGCAGCATGAAGTTTTCAGGTGCACTTAATTGGAAATGTTTTACATTCCATGTAACGAAACAAAACGATGATTATTTTAATAAGTAACAAAAGGGAATTTCAATTATGAAATGCAACATTCTTTTTTATCTTGGTGATTATATACTGGCGATTAATGTAACGGGTGATTATAAGTTCGTAAAAAAATATCGAAATTAATATTTTTATATTACAGTTTATTTAGGTTTAAAAATAGCTCTTTGCTGTTTTTACTTGCGATTACACCAGCTATGCACAAAGAAATAGCACACTTATGACTTTTATTATATAAAAACATGGTTTATTTCTGACTTAATAAAAAAGTACATAAAATATTGATTTTTCGAGATGGATAGCTTAATTTGGTATTTTTATTGATAGAAAAATTAAAATTAAATATATTTCATTTGAGATAAATTTAGTAATAAAAGTTTAGGCTCGATTTTTGGTGCGGACACAGAAATAGCACACATTCGAAATTTCGTTAAAATTAAAAATTTGAGGAAACTTGAGTTTTACATGATTTCTGAATTAACCAAGTTAATGCTTTGTTGCTTGACCTACATTTTCCAGAGTAGCATGGCATTTCTAATTTCTGTTTGATTTGAATTAACATTCATTCCAAACGTTTTCTATATGGGATATGATCGGACATTTGTGCTAGTCAGCTCAAAGTATAAATATTTTCGTCCGGAAACCACTTCTTGGCTCACATTGGTTGTATGTTTTGGGTCATGCCGAAAAATTCAATTAATTTTGCATTGACTCGATTCAGAATGGTTTAATTGTGTTTTTTACTTGCTCTATAGGTACTTGGATTCGTGCAAAAAAAAGTTTTGGGATAACAATCAAATATTACGATGATAGAGAAGACAAAAAAAGTGGGTCCGGCAATTCTGTCTGTCTGTCTGTCTGTCTGTATAGGCACCTACAGCCTAAACGTGTGGACCGATTTACTTCGAAGTTTGTATAGGCATGGTTTTTAGGGTAATACGCTCAGAAATATTTTTGTAGGTCATTGTAAGTGTAAAAATAACGGTACCTGCTATATAACGGTAATCAAAAAACGTATTTTACTCTCAAACGGCTTTAACGATTTTAACTAAACACGTCTAATAAGACAATAAAAGTCTACCCTTAAGTGATAACCAAACATTTAAGAAAATTCTTTTAACGGTAAAAAAATGTCCTAGCTTTTCTAAATAACATGGCATACATTTTCTTTTCAAACAAAATTTTTGTTATTTGTAAATAATTTTTGAAAAACAGTTTTTGTGAATTCAATATTTCAAAAACCAGTTGATGGATTATTATGAAATTTACTTTTAAGATGTAATAAATTGAGTTTAAAAAACCTGCATACTCACTTAAATATTTTGAAAAAATCGATGTTTTCGAAAACCGGTCCAACGGTTTTCAAATTTGATAGTGAACAACGGTGGCGGCATCGTTTCTTTCAAAAACTCGGTTCATGTAAAAGAAAAAATTACTTCAAAATCGGTACATCCGTTTCCGGTCAGTTTATAATTATGTGGTCAGATAATGTTGAAAGTCACTTTTTGAAATTTTATGTGAGAGCACTTTTTAAAATTAAAATTAATTTTATTTTTTTTTTTTTTGTTTTTGTTTTTTAAACTTTGGTAAGACTTTAATTTAAGAAATCAATTTTCTTATTTTGTTTAACATTCTTGACTTTAAAATATGGTCACTTGTAAAATTTCAAAAAGTGACTTATAACATTTATCCATAACTGACAACAGAATTAAGAAATTTTCGAAAAACTGACCCGCTCTATTAGGTAATTTGAATAGCCTGAGTTACTCCTTGTCTCTTGACAACTTAAGCTTTCTGTCAGTTAAAGTCCCGTCAAAATCGATTCAGCAGTTTCTGAGATTAACAGACAGATATACCAAATTGCCGGACCCACTTTGTTTGTTTTTTCTATCATCATTGTCATTTTTAATTGTTGGCAAACATGACTTAGTTAAGTTAATATTTAGTTGTTAAGGTTCTTTTTCTCGCATGTAAATGAAAAAAAAAACTAAAACTAAATTACAAAACAAAATTGTAATTTGTGGGATTAAACACAAAACTATAAACAAAATAAACAACAAGAGGCATTTAGCGAGAATACTGAGAAAAAGAAGACATCATTCAAATACATTCTCCATAATACGTACAAATTCCGTTTGTATTATTTCTAATACATTGGTTAAGAATATATTAAAGTAGATTGATTGTCTGAGACGTTTTGAGAACCAATCCACAGTTTCTGCATATGATTTTATTTTTGAACGATTTATTTATTATTGGAGCTTAAAGCAAGCATCAGCAGATGAAAGAAGATTTGCCAAAACATATAATGTAAGTTGTAAGTAAGTTGTAAGTAAGCACAATGCAACAAAAACAAAAACACATGCACATAAAAACATGAAAACATAATAAAGTCAAAATTAAACGAAATGACACAGAAACATTTAGGATCGTGGAGCACTGGTTCTGAAAATAGTTTTAAAATTACTTTTATTTAAATTTAAATTAAATCAGCTTAAATATTTTATTAAGCTGAGATAAACCAGTATATGAAATCAATTTAAGTTAATTCCACTTTCTTGAAATTACCAGATGCGTCGTACTTTTTTTGATTATTTTTTTTCAGTAACGAATCCAACTGTCATATTTATCATTTTCACTTTAGCTGCTGTCATTTTGCTCTGAAACTTTTATAAATTCCAGTACTGACGCAACTGCTGCAGACATTTTCAAATTCAGAAATTCATCAATTTCTATCTCACAGTGCTGTATCATGCAATTCAACCAACAATTTATGATAAATTTTATTTTCATTAATATTTCCACAACGCCTATCTCAGCATTTGTCACTATCATTTTACTTTTTCAATTTAAAAAAATATATGAATGCATGAGCAGAACATCCTCTTTGAAATATTTTAATCAAAAATGTAAAACCCCTATCGCCCGAAACTCAAAAGAGCCGACAGAAATTTCTACACTTGTAACTAATATACCAACAACCATAAAACAGTCATCTGTCTTTAACCACGACATCATCGCCACATGAGCACATTCAGGACCCATATAGTCAAACACATTCTTTTCCTCACCACCTAGAAAAATGTTTTAAAAGTTTGGGCTTTATTTCCATTACTAGTCCAATTTTTTTTTTTTGTTTATGCAACATACATGGGTGTATTGAAAAAGTTACTAAATAAGACATGTAGCATAAATACTTTGACACTATACGCTACTGCTATCAAAGAGCGCAATATTATTCACATTGGTAGAAAAAATTCACTGTTACCAACTGTACTATTTTTCTAGTTTAACAGAGCTGCAAAAAATTGAATCATTTATGAATGCATTCACTTGAAATCTGAATTGAATCTAAAATCAATTAACTCTAATTACTAAATTCAAAAAATAGTTTAGAATTCCTTTTTTCCATCAGTGTAAGGTCTGTGATAAAATAATTATCATTATGAAACATTTTTGACGTTTGTTTCTATTTTTCACAGATCGAAAATCGAATCGTTTCACAAATCGGGAATTGACCACCAGATTATTGATTTAAAAAAAACTTTCTTTACACGTTACAACACTTTAATCTCAAATAAGAATTCAAGAACTTTTATAAAGAGCAAAGGACTCAAGACACCTCCTTCGGGCAAACGAACTTTGATCGGGAATTTGTTTCTTCGGACGTAGATTTTGCCTTGGGCCCACTTTTAAAAGATTTCGTGATTTTTCTTCAAATATAATGAATTTTCAAATCTAATCAAGTCTTTGATGAAAATATAATCCCTTTACTTTCAAAAATAAATAAATCGCCATGAAAATTAATTTTTTTACTGACTCTACTTTTGTAACCATAATATTTCTTATCTCAAAAAAAAAGCTGTTATATTATTTCAAAAAGTTGGTAACTTCCACAGTGAAGCTGAATATAGAAAATATTATGTACAGTTGTATCCTTGATGCTTATTTTTGTATTCCGTATTCATGCAATACGGTTCGCTGGATAAGAAGAGCAACATTGCACCGGCTTGTCTTTTTCCGCTTTTCATTTTTTCTTTGCTTTTAGTTACTATCAACCGGATAGGTTCTGGTATATGTTGAAAGTATCTAGGTATGTAATACACATATACATCTAACTTTTACTTGAATGTGTGCCTCGTAGGGTAGGGGAAAATAAGAAAATAAAAGGACTGGGCAAATGATGTAGTAATGTCAGGGCTGTCGAAGTACTGCAATTGCAGTATTTGTACTGCTTTTCGAGACTCCGTACTGCCGTACTGCTAACACAGCAAAAGTACTGCTTTTTTGAAAAAAAAAAAAGAATTATAAAACAAAATCTAAGAGATTAAATATTTGTTCCATCAGAAAGTAGTACTACTCAAGACATTTTTTAAAAGGATAGTTTACCAGCGTGTCCATAGCCTTGGTAGACATATATTCGCAACAATAATTCAGGGCTGAAGAATTTGTGAATTTCGGGTTCTTTAAATACTCGTCGCAAATTGCAATTTGCAAGGGAATCAGCTTTAAACTGAGCAGTTTTGATAGAGACAAGTATTTTGATTTTTATTCTACAAGTGATTAACAATTTGTACTTTACAATTTGTCTTTTTGACTTTGCAGTACAGTCATGTCCTTAGATTTTGTTTACTTATTCTCGATTTTATCAATGAAGTTGGCCTTGCAATATTGTAAACTTAGTTCTCTCAACTTGTGAGCCTGTTTAAAACAAATCAAACCTTGTTAATCTTGTGTCTGATGATTTGTTCTTATATTTTTATAATTTTTATTATGCGTACATTCCGAAAAAAAATTCCCATCCAGTTAAAGAGTGACATTTATGAATCAATCTATTTCCTTGTCGATGAAGCATAGTTCCTGAACGGCTAGCGAACGGTTCTTCTTGATGTCTTTTTAATTAACTTTTCAATACAAGAAATTTTCTGATATGACGTTATACTGGCTAAAACACATGTTCAATATTTTTAATAGGTTGAGAATTTAAGGTCTATTAACAGCAATGATTGAGATTCAACTCATAATGACACTGACTTAAATGTTGACCGTCTTGAGTTAAAGTATTGAAAAAATCTTCATTTACCCCTCATACTTAAAATTGACAAAGGCATGTTATTTACATTACATTAGTTGTTTCAATATTCTTTCCGGGCAGTGAAAAGATTTGAAGAAAAACTCTTTATTTCTTAACGTCGCTGTAGCCTTGTAGTCCAAAATTTCGCCGACAAAGCTCGATTTTGCTGGAGGCTTGCTTTGTTTTCATGTCTTGATCGAATCCTAAAAAGTACTCATGATTTCTTAAGGGAGGGACGGGAAGGGGTGAAACTCGGTTTTCGCAAATTTCTTGGAAATTGTGAACTTTTTGGGAAAACTGTTACGGTAAGAGTTGTTATTTCTATAAATTTCTACATGAAGTGTCTTGTAATGTTTTATAATACCATCAATCAGTTTCGAGAAAAACGAACCCTTCCGAATCGCTCACATTTAAAACTTCAACTGTAACAAAAAATTTATTTTACTGGCTTACTGCTATATACTGCTTTTTTTCTAGTGAGGTACTGCTAACTTGAGAAATGAAACGACAGCCCTGAGTAGTGTAGTACTCAAGCAATGCACAGCTAAATAAATGTAAATGTTGGAAGCTTGGTCCACCAATGGAGAAGCAAATTGTGAAAGTGCATAAATATATATCTATACATAAAGTGTGCATGCGGAAGCACTACAGTGAGTTTGAGTTCGAGTTTAGTTAAAGCAATATTCAGCCATAATGAAAAAGGAACATCAGGAAGTTCACCCACTTTTAATATCTATATATAATTTTATAACAGTGTATTTGTTAATGACAGATATAAAAGCCATGATACTTCCTGTTGACTGTAACGGCAAATAACGAGGGTATAAAATGCAACAGGAGTAACGGAAAATTGTAACAGGATATGTGGAACAGGAGCAGCGAGCAGAAACTAGGTAATTGTTATAAGGAAAATATATCTATTTGAATTGGTTTTGATATCTTCCGTTATAGCGGAGTATAACAGGAGCTGTAGGGCTCTAGGGAGAGATTCGCTTTGTAATATTTACAGTTTTATTTTTAACCTGCGCTCTATGCAAATGAAAGAGATTTATGACAAGAAATGTGTTTATTTGATTTTAGTAGTTATGGTTTTAAGTTCTGGTTTTGGAATTGTGGTTATTAAAATGGAATTGTGGTTATTAAAATGGAATTAAGTGTCATCGTTCAACACTAAGCTTATAAGATAATTTTGTATCTCTTAAAACTTTATTTGTGTTTGATGTCTTTTGGTTACTTTTATGATGGATTTTTTCATTAACCTTCACGCCGTATTTTGAGAGAAATTTCACAGTAATGAAACCATTCTAATGCTGTTCTACTTTGAATAGAACGTCTTGTATGTTTTCTTATGATCAAAGAAATGGGACCGTTTCCAGTATTTGTCTTATCAAATCCCATTATCTTCATCATTTCTTCCAGCTCATGACTTTGTCCATTCGTACTTCCAATGTTTCAATTCGCTATTTTCAGGTTTAAACTAATCTCTTAGCATTACTTTTCCAGCCCTCGGAATCAGTCTAACTCTGACTCGATCATTTCTGCTTGGTCCAGGATCAGTACCTTGCAGCGCGAGATGGTGCATCTTGAATTAGCAAGTTTTTTTAAAATGCTAGAATTTCTTTGAAATATTGCTAATGTTAATGTTTTCGAATGTTTTCAAATACACTGCCATGCACCTTTATTATTGATTGATCAAGTTTTACCACGCCACCCGCTGGCGACGACCGACGCACGCCGGCAGTGATCTCGTGTCTTGCAACTCTATAGGACTTAAATACACGCCTCTTGTGAAAATTGTATGGTGTTACTGTGTCCACATTTTGGCGTTATTTGCTGTTATTTATCCCTTTATCGCCTGTTACGACAAGTGACTATGGGATTTTCTGACCCTTCTCCGCACTGGGGCTTTCGAACAATAAATCATACCTCAAAAATACTTTTTTTTTATGGGTCCTTCGTAATAGCTGATGTTTGTTAACACTCTCTCTCGCATTAAGAAATTGTTTAAATTGCCTAGAAGCATTGTTGAGTTCTTTTATTTCACCAGATTTTATTTAATCCACTCTGTGTTAATGGTCCTACCTACCCCCTTCCAAAATGGAATAAAATTTTTCTCAATGAAAAATTACGTTAATTTTCGTTTTTTTAATTTAAACTCAAACGCCCATGGTATGGAACAATGAAAAGCTAATGGTGTGATGGCGTCATTCTCATTTTAACTTTTTTTCTTTTCTTTGATTTTCAACATTAAGCAAGGATATGAGTGCAAACAATGAGGGCAAAAAAAAAACGCTTCTTATTATGCAATTAATAATGTATGTACACGCGCGTATAAATTCACTGCCTCACTCAAATCATCAAATACGATGATGTGTGTTTGTGTCAATAGAAGTTGAGGTTCGTTAGACAAGGATATCCTTGCCTCTTCTCCTGAGGCAAGGACAAAGTTTTCTCTAAAATTGATTGAGTTAATGTTTTATACCTGATGACGATGAGGAAAAAAATGAACTATTATGCATATATCCATCCCCATGGAGAATAACTTTTATGCAAGGATAATATTATAACACTATAGATCTATGAGCTCATTGTCGTGAGGTATAAATGAATTTTCATTGCCTCTCAAGAGCATTAATTAAATTAAAGGTGTGTTGTGAAGGTGGTTTCACAGTTTCAATGTATATAGACCACTAACCAACAACAACAACTACGACTACGATAGCAAGGAAGACGATGACGTAATGTGTGCAGGATAATTATTCATATTCACATAATTATTTAAAGTGATTATGTGTTGTTTAACACTTAACAATGATGGCGACGACATGCCAAAAAGGAAGCAACTCACCAACCCCTCAAAACGTTTCATAATTATTATAAATTTGTTGTTGTTAAATTTTTGTTGTTTAAAAGTTTCGAGTATGTAGAAAGGACATAAAATTTTTTTAATCTGTTAAAGGAATGTGAATATGAACTTCCTTTGGTTTTTTGTTCGAGGGGAAACAAAATATAGGCTTCTATTAATTTAATTATTTGTTGTTGTATGTTATGAGTCTTAATCTTAGCAAATATTTGTCATTGAGCATTGTTCACATCTTTAGATGACAGATGAAAATAAAATGTCAAGGCTTAGTACACGTATGCTTTGGCTTTTTCATTTCATTTTATATAATTGTATTTTTTTTTTTAATTTAATTTAGTCCATCCAAATGTAGGTGCTTGAGTTGAATGAGTGAAATCCATTACAGAGAAATATAAGAAGGTCTTATGATTTTAAGGACTTTGTCTGTCAGAGACAGCATCAGTCAGAGAAGATCACTTAAAATGTACGTATGTTATAATACACTCTCGGCCATATGAATAGTGTCATAATGTGTTTGTGTTGCTTATTTTTTTTTTTTTTCTTTTAAGTAAAGACACATGTGTGTGACTCTTGTTATTTTGTTGCGACATTCAAATTTTAAACCATCTTTCATTTTTATTTTGCTTAAGACATATTTAATTTTTTTAATTTGGTGGTTTCAGGGATGTGCCTTTTCATATTTCGATTTTTATTATATATAAAAAGTTTTTTTTACAAACTTGAAGTATGCAAATTTTAAGTGCTATATAAATTGCAAGTATTATATAAAAAATAAAAATTTAATGCCAAAATTTTGATACTTTTATAATGCAAAGGTTTTAATTTTTCTGCAAAAGAATATCTTAATATAATCATAAAATGCTGTATTCTCAAATTTTAGATATGAAGGGACAAACACATATCAAGCTTATTTTTATCTGATATATGTACTTGCGGACAGCACCGATAAGCGAACAATTTCCATAAGATGACATATTGTCGGGAAACAACTTTGTTCTCTTCTTTCCCATACAAAATGCATTCTTATGTTATAAACAAACACTCCAATAAACAGACACGGAACCTTTTTTTACACATTTCACAAAAAAAAGTCTCCTATAAACGGACACAACAAATTAATGAAAAGTTGTTTTTGTATTAAAAAACGAACTTGTTCTTGAGGAAAATTGCCACGAAAATAAAATTAAATTTAACAAAAATAAATTTAATACCTAATTGTTTTGTTAATATAAATGAAAAATACGAATAAAATCATATGAATTGTTCGTAAAAGTGCTAAAACTACTTTTTAGGAAGATTCAAACGAAAATGAACGTATGCAGACAATTTTGTTGCCTAAATGCAAGTTTATCAAACAAATAATTCCAAAATCGTTAGAGCGGTTTTTAAATAAATCGATGTTTACTTAATAATTTTTATAATTTTTTTTAACGAATTTAAAATATGTCAGTTTAAAGTACTAAATAGTAAGCATTATATGCACAAAAAAATAATTTTTTTTTTTCAGCAATGCCGTTTTTAAAACATTGAATTTACAAAAAAAGAAATTAAAAAAATAAATAAAACCAAAACTAAGCATTTTTGCAAAATAATGGAATCGAAGTTTATTTAGTCATCTAGCTCTTTCTAAAAAAAAAATTAAAATTAAAATCGATTTACCCGTTCACGAGATAGCTCAAGAAGAAAATGACGGTTTTATGAGAAATACCGTTAATAAGCTTGAAAATTTTTGTTTGCAAATTAATAAAAGACAATTGAATAAAAACCATCTGTAATTTTTTTTCAAGAAAATCGTTCGAGCCGTTTTCGAGAAAATTAAGTTTTTCTAAAACCGTTATATGGAAGGTACCGTTATTTTTTTAAGCTAAAATAAGGAATGGACTACAAACCCTACATACAAAGTTTGAAGTAAATCGGAAAAGCCCTTTAGGCTGTAGGTGCTGATAAATACAGACTGACATTCAGGCAGACAGACAGACAGAATTAATAGACCCACTTTTTTCGACTTCGCTATCATCGTAATATCATGTTTGATTGTTATCTCAAAAATTTTTTTTGCACGAATGCATAACTTGCCTTATAGTACCTGTATTCGCAAGTAAAAATAAAAAAACAGACGGACGCGAAGCTCTCACAACCGGACATAGCAATGTTATGTAGTGAGCTGAGTAGGGGATTCCCCGAACTAATAAATTATGTCATGCTACGATTTTGAAGCAAAAATCAAAAATTTTAATCATTAATAATTGTATATTCGTATGCACAAATTTACATGAAAATTTAGTAAGGTCTACAAAAATATCTGTCTTTTTTTATTGGTGATATATCTAATATAAAGCTTAAATTGTAATGAAAAAAAATGGAATGGGAGACATAAAAGCGAAAAAAAAAGAAGCCACACACATAATACCGCTCCGACTGGGACTGAGACTTTCAAATCAGACAGAGAACCTATGATCTGAAAATTCCGTCTCTGCGAAAATTTCCTCTTCCGCGACATTCCGTTGCTCCACGTTGGGCGTTAATATATGTAATGGAAAAAAAAATAAACAGGAGTGGTAAGAGTCACTGAAACACACAATTGCCGATGCCTAGATTCACGCTACGATAGGTCTAAAACTACAAACCAGACGGATAAGCTATGTTTTGAAGTTTCGTCTTCGTGAAGGTTTGTCGGACTGCGTTAGCTGTCAATCTAGGTGACAAGTGAACTGAAACTGGATATAAGAGCCACGAAAAATTTTCCGCCTAAATAACGGACCAGATAGTCATCCCTTAAGACTTCCTTTCCTATAAGGGGAAAGAAACTAAATCTCTTGAATTAGGGGAGTTCAGGTCAAACGTGTCCCATCATATAGGGCGGAAGGATATCCGTGAATACACTTAGTGAAGATGTCATTACTCAAAGTTAAATTTTTAGTGAATGTTCCTCATATCCCCCTGAAACTTTACACATATAATTCAGGATAGTCGAGTCAAAGAGTGAAGTGGGGGACGGTTGCTATCTCCTCTTCAAGCGAGCATTAGATCGCTCGGACAGGAGTAGGGCCGTTCTCCAGTCGACTCCCCAATGCAACTTCCCTATGTACCTAGATGTTCGTACACAATTTACTATAACCTCTTAGAATGGGATGGAAACAGATAAATTTGTTATCTACTTCTATCAGATATATCGTTACTCTCCATTATGACGTTCACTTAAAACTCGAAAGAAAATATCGTCGCACATATAGTTCGTTATACAGAAAGTGTTTAATCCCCTGACTCTATCGGAGAGTAAAAGTGTTTGATCGACAAATTCCTTCTAATTGAAGCCATAAAAAAAAAATAACAAACAACAATAAAACTGTACCATTATCTCCTATTCTGCTACCTACCACATCTCCACGAGTCTATCAAATTCTCAGCTAAATCCGAAAAGAATGAATGACTCGGAGGAATAGGGTACTGTCGCTCGACTGCGGCTACAGGTTCTAACAATTGCTTCAGCTGGCTCAGTCAACAGGGAGGTGAGTCTATGCTGCAGAAGCGGACAGTGGGTTTACATATTATCGAACCTGGAATCTTGATCTTGGATGACTCAAATATTTTAAAAGCTAAGCTGAAAAGCTAAGGGCCGGAGGGGTAATTCAAAAAAAAGGAAAGAAAGAATATTAAACATTATTAGAGAAGACAGTTATTATCACTGCTGTTCGGACCAGATGATATTAGTCCACACGGATTACTTAACCCAAGACCCTACCATACGTTCCTTCACATCCGTTGAATTTTCAGGAACCCTTTTTGAGACGGGAGAAACTGATGTAGTGTTCCCCCCTTTGATGCCTAACTTCCCGACCAGGAATTGTTAAAGAAGACTGTTACCTTCCTCAACAACTCTCCCTTCGACATACCTATTGGCATTATTTTTGTACAGATATGTCCCTCGAAAGTGTAGGAAAATTCTTTATAACCATGCGCTAAAGCGTTTTATAGACAAAGAGACAACTATGTGAAGAACGACTCCACTATGTTGTTATCGAAGATGTTGTTGTTACTTAGGTTACCTTCATAACTGTTGTTGTTGTTGTATGTGATGAAGATGTTGTCTTCAGCCAGAAAACCTCTCCCGGAATAGCGTGCATGACGCCAGCCACGACTTCCATCCTCACGGTTCTTACACCTCCATATCCCCTAAAATATTTATGAATTGAAAAGAAGAATCGACTTCCCTATGCATATAAATTATTCATATACACAAAAAGAAACTAAAAACAAAGATCATTATCTCGGTTTAAATCCTTATACAAGTTTTTATTTCTCATAACTTACTAACTAACAGTGTTCGTTTTTCAAAACTAACTCTAAATTTATTTTTAAATTTCTGAAGTATCTAAAAACTTCTCAAAACAAAAATCCATAATAATTACAAAAGACTTAATTGACTTTAAATTATAACCTTGAAATTATCTGTATCTAATCTCAAATACAAGATATTATTTAATTTAATCAAAAGATTTCTAAAGTGAATCAAAAAAAACTATTCATAAAAATAATGAAATATTCGAATTTAAACTGACTGACATACATTTGATGAACTAATCAAATAAAAAAAAAACTGCAATGTTCGGAAACTCTATCAAATTTATCCTCGAAGGTAATTGGCATTTGAAAATTTTTAATATGAGTCCACAACGATCTTAAGGATCTCATATGATTATCAGAAAATCGAAAGTATTTTATCGCTTAAAATTCAAAAACAAATTCCGAGGAAAAATTTTTAATTCTCAAAAAAAAATCATATAAATCTTGTACAGATTTTAAAATTGTTGAGGTAGGAAGTTATTCACCTCCCCTCCTTCGCGAAATAAAAGAATATTGCGGTCAATATCCTTTGAGCCTACAAAAATTTACCATTAGTTACAAACGTTGAAATTGAACTAAAATTCTGTTGGATTTTTGTAACGGCGACTTAACTCTGCTATGAAAAAACATGCCAGTTAAGGAAGACGCATCCTAAGGCCTCAAATCCAATAGAAAATGTTCTTATCCCGACTGATTAACCGGAATCAGTAACAAGCTTCTTTAACACAAACAAAAAAAAACTTTAACAAAAAAAATGATTTTGTTAACATATGAAGATGAAAATTTTCCGAATAATCTCTCACGTAAGAGATTTTCAAAAAGAAATGATACCACGAATCTGAGAAAACAATTATACAAGACTATAAGTCTGATTCAAAAGATTACGTATCCCACCAATACAAATAAGGACCTCAACGAATTTCACCAAAATCTTGGAGATTCGGAGTAAAACAATATAAAATTTCGAAAATTTAAATGAAATTGGATTATAAAAAAAATAAAAAATTTAAAAAAAAATATGGTTTAAATATAGTTTCATGTAAATATAGTTAATATAGTTAATATAGATAATATAGTTAGTAATATAATCAAGGGTTCGACGTTGAAGGGGTGCACCTCGTCGCAGATCGACCAGACTAATTCTGATTAAGATATTTTTAACCTTTAAAACTTTGACCAAAAAAAAATTTAATTATTATATCCTTATCAGTTTTCTGAGATAAATATCAATGTCTCAGATTGATAGTCAAATAACTATCTTTATGCATTAACGGACGATCTCAATCCACACGAAAATTACCGTTTGTATAAAAAAAAACTTTTCCTTCATCTGACTTTGTTCTAAGGACAATATTTCTCTTTCGGACAAAAAAGGTAGGTACACTAAAACTGTATACCAGAATATATCCGTTATATTATTAATTGAATTTAGACCAAATATTTTACCTTGGATGAGGTTCTTACGTATTGCGGTTTTTCTTCACAAATTGTAAGATGAAAAGCTAAGTATCATTAACAAAAAAAAATTTATCTAAATTGAACTTGATTCGACATACAAGTCGATTTTCCAAACTATTTAAGTTTTTTTTTTTTTGTTTTAACTAATTTTTGATTTTTTTCCGCATACCAGGTAGGTATCAATTATTACACAAACTCAACAATCTGATGTTAGAAATCTATTGACACAATCAAAAGGACTTCGTTACTGATGAATCATCTAACTAGTTGAATAGATGCATGCGTGTGGTCGTAGACGACAACAAAAATAATTTTTACATTTACAGCACCAGTTAAGAAATATTTTGCTAATAATTTCAATTTTGTTTCGAAACTCGGAAATAAATTACAGTTCCCATCAATAAAAGATACATATATACTTATATAGGTATTTCTTCTTTTTGATTTTAAATAATTTATATGAATTCACATACCATACATCCGTTTAAACTTTATACATTCATATTCTGTTGAGGTACTTAAATTTCCTGACGGAGTCCCACGTTGAACGGTGTCGTTAGCCGCATAACCACACTATTTTTCGATGACTCAATATTTCGCTGTATGACGTCTATGATTCCCTCGATGTATTTCCTCATGACTTTTACTGGGAGATGGAATTTGATTTCTCCAATTGATATGGAATCTGATGACGTTTTTGATTTTGTATGGACAAAATTATTTGTCCCCTGATCCAAAAAGCCAGGCAGGCTAGTATTAGCAAGTGTGGCAGTATTTCCTTCGATGTGGTGGGTTGTTGGAATGGGCAATTTTTCCTTGACGATAGCCTCATTACCAATTTGCGTCACCATTTGTGTTTGCTGCCACACTTTTCCCCACTGACTGCCTGTGTTAAAAGAAAAAGTGTTAGTACATCTTGTAAAATATAGGTATTATAATCTGAAATAAAATTTGCATATTCTACTCGGTCAAAGAAAAAATGGTTTTCACATGTTAAGAGCATATTGACTATGGTTTTTATGTAAAAATATGGATTCGTTTTTTTCTAATTACCTACGCAATTGTACCTCACGTCAACCTATGACATGAAAGTTATCTTTATACCTCTTTCCATCGTATATATATATATCTATACGTTTAACGTACACCTTTTTGGCGTACCGTCACTACTGACGCTTAGGTATTTTCATTAAAAAAAACTCATTTATTACCTGGCTTATCCAAAATTTTATTCCTGCTGTTATCCTATAGGAACTGCGTTTTCTAATGGGAATGATTCCACGATTGAATTTCTGTTCTTTTATCTTGGTGTCTTATGGACACGTTTGCCAATCCGCCAGATTTTTGTCACGTTTTTAGTGGAATTGGTTTGGGGTTATATGTCTTTTTGCTTGGATAACCACTGAGCAAAAATTCTATGAGATCACCCCGTTAATTTGGACTACGTTTTGGTCCACTGTTGACTACAATTTATTTGTACGATTCGTGTTTCATGCAAACATGAAAAAAAATAGGTGAAAATAGTTATCGACGATTACTTTGCTGTATAAGGCATTTGTTGTCTTTTAATAATAAAGAATTTTTGTGTGTTTTTTTTTATTTTCTATGGCTTATCATGAAATTTTTCTTACCTGGGGCGGTTTCTAGAATTTTCTTCAATGGCTGTTCGGTTTTCCACTTTTTAATCTGACTTTTACTTCGCAATCTTCAATAATTTTTCTTTATTTATATGTTTTTCAGCTTCTTTGATCTTTGAACTTTATTTTTACTTAGGTCTTATTGATCTGCCTTGTACCATGGTGAAAATTAAAAAGAATTTATAAAAGAAGATTTTCACTTGCGTCGGTTCGGTTTGCCAGTTAGATCTCATTTTCGAAATCTGTTTCCTTACGAAACTTTTATCCCTCGTTAAGTATGAACATGGTTGTGGTTAGGAAAATTTTCGTTTACTCTTGATTCTAGTACTGAGCCTTTTACTTTGTTGACTCATATCTGTTTACATTAGGAGTCACATGAAGTGTACGAAATGACTTTATATTTATTTATTTATATCTTTTCACAATCAAAAGTAAATATTATCACCTAGGTTTCTGAAGGTAAGTGTACTATTTTATTCAATGATTTATATTTGGCTTGTTTAATCCAGAATTTTTCGCAACTAATTTTATTCACTTTTCTTTTCTTGTTGTTAATATCTTTACGGATGACTGGTTGAAATTACGGTAAGTATTTTAAGAAGTATCTCGTTATGAAGGGTAAGTATCAAAAATAATTATTTCGGTTTGGAGTTTTACTGACTGTCGATAAAATTTTTCGGTTTATCTTGACGTTCTTTAAACTTTGGTTGTAGTCAAAATTCAAGTTTTGAGGTAAGTACTAGATTTCATGAATTGTTGGTTTGCTAGCTATTTTATTCTATCTAAATTAAGATTTTCCCGAACAGAACTATTCTTGAACTCGTACTTCGACTAGTACCCTTCAGACTGGAAGTAAAAAATATTATTTATTTTCTCTTTACCATTTCAACTTTATTTCTGATTGAACTAACTCGTCTTTCTACTTCCCTAGATTCATCTACTACCTATAATTGATGATATTTTCGATGAAAATATACACTCTATGGATCAATTATTTGACTATCCGACCAAAAATGTTAAAGATAAAACTCTTTATTTTACTTTCTGACTACTTATTTAACTTCATTTCTCCATCTATTTATATTTTAATATAGCTCTTAACACATAAAAAGAAATTTTTCCAGACCTTAGCACTCATGCAAATCTTACCACGTCCGTGGGGACGAATCGATTTTTAATCCATTATTACATAGTACTTTCTTGGTGGAATAACTTATATTCTTGTCCGCCATTTCATTTGGTTCTGGTTTAGGATATTATTCAAATTTCTTACCATGGGCGCCTCTGTACAAGTTGAGTTCACTTACTACACTTGGTTTATCCAAGTTTAGCACCATTGTTACTAGTTTGAGAGACACACCGCTTTCCTTGTGGATGGACATTTTTATTTCTTGTACTTATATTCCGGTAGAGGTAGTGACGGATATACCAGTATGGTTTGTATTTCTACTAACTTCCACCCGAATTGTCTTAGCTAATTTGAATTTTATTCTGTCACCTTTTTAAGTCGGTAACGCAGATTCGGAGTTGATTGAATAAAACAAAAAAAAGAAATTTTTAAATTGGTCTGATGTTAAAACGAAATTAATATGTTTATACGGCTGTATGTATGTTGCCTACTGTCGAGGTAGGTGAGGTAGGTTTTCCTACAAAACATCTTCGTTGTGTATGGTTCTAACGTACGCGACGACGATGGAAAAGAAAACTACCTAAAATGTACTTGATGATGTTTACAATAATGATTTTAGTGACTTAGTGCGATACCCACGGCCCAATGTCTCATGTTCAGCTGAACTAGTCGGTTAAGATATTTTGCTTTGGTTTACTTTCGCATTTCACTTGCGCAGGTCTTTGGTGTGTACCACCATCTCAAAACCTTTTTCATCTTTAACGCGGTATAAATTATTACCCACTACTTTCACTACGTGTGCTTTTACAAACTTAGGGCATAACTTGGCGTTTAAATGTTTTGCCGCGCTACTCAACGTAAAATTCCTGCGGAAAACTTTATCTCCTACTGCATAAGTTACTAATCTACTTCTAAGATTGTAATTGTGTTCATAATTCTCATGTGCTTGATTTAATGCAGTCTTCAGATAGGAATGTAATATACCCATCTTAGCAGCTTTAGGCAACCAGTTAATCTCGGACTGGTTCAACCCGTCCAACTTTCGTAATAAATGATAATCTGACCCGTGCTCTATCATCTGTTGTCCAAATAGGGCTTCAAACGGAGACATACCTATTACGCTATGTATTGAAGTACGTAAGGCATTACTAATTTCAGCTAGGTGTGTATCCCAGTTGGATTGTTTTGGATCTATATAAGCACGTATAGCACTCAGTATTGAACGGTTGACCCTTTCACTGGCGTTAGCCTGTGGTGCATAAGACGCTGTTTTTATATGTGTTATATCAAAGTTATTTAAACAAGTCCCGAAATCTTTACTCACAAACTGTGATCCGTTGTCGGATAAAAGGGTTTCCGGAACTCCGAACATTAAAAATATTTCTTCTGTGAGAAATTTTACTAATTCATTTGAATTCGCTTTTCTTAAAGGTTTTATCAGAACAAATTTGGTTAACTGATCGAGAGCTATTACGATAAATGTGTTCCCTCTTCTTGATCTAGGATACGGTCCCAAGAAATCTACGTACAGATGTTGGAATGGACGGTCCACTGTAAAGGCTTTCCCCATTTCCGTACGTAACGTACTATTTGGTGCTTTCGTAGTTTTGCACGTATCACAATTGCTAACAAATATTTTCACTTGACTACTCATCGCTGGCCAATAGAATTGTCTTCGAAGGCGATATAAAGTCTTAGAGATCCCTCCATGCGACGATCTAGGTGGACAATGAGCTTGCTCTATCAATGTTCCCGTCAACTGCGATGGAACCCAAAGTTTCCACGACAAGTCCTCCTGTAAAGGATTTCCTGTCGCGTGCTTAACTCTCTTATATATGAATTCATCTGATACTTGTAGATCAGGTAAGCGTGCGATATTCTTATTAAGGTGTGCAATGATTTGTGTGTATTCGTCTGATTTAAACGCTCGATCTTTCAGATCGATATGCAACACCTTTTGCGATTCCGAAGTGATAATATCGGAAGTGGGTTTCTCTATTTCCATTGCGTCTACTTCATAGACTCTAGACAACGCGTCCGGCACATGGTGCTGAGAACCACGACGATGGACCACTTCGAAGTCGAAGCTTTGAAGCTTGAGGCTCCACCGAGCTAACCTTCCCATTGGATCCTTCAAGCTCATTAACCACCGTAGACTCGCATGGTCAGTTATCACTAAGAATTTATATCCCTCGATGTATGGTCGAAATTTATAAATTCCTTGGACCGCTGCCAAGCATTCTCGCTCTGTCACAGTGTAATTTCTCTGAGCAGAATTCAATTTCTGCGAATAAAAATATATGGGTTTTTCATTCCCTTCTTCGTCCAGTTGACATAAGACGCAACCAATTCCTGTTGATGAAGCATCACAACAGATGATGAATTGTTTAGTGAAGTCAGGATTGACTAAAATTGGTGCTGATGTCAGCGCTTTTTTAACTTTTTCTAAGGCCGTAATGGCTTCAGAACCAAATTCAAATTTCTGTTTCTTTTTTAAAGTATCTGATATGGGTGCGGTTATAGTAGAGAAATTTTCTATGAACCGTCGGTACCACCCTGCCATACCTAGAAAACGACGTACTTGGCGTATTGTGGTTGGTACAGGAAATTCTACTATAGCAGCCACTTTATTTGGGTCTGCTTTCAAACAACCTTGCCCTACAATGTATCCCAAGTATTGTAATTCACGGAAACAGAATTTAGATTTCTCAATGTTTATTGTTAAACCAGCATCTGTGAGATGCTTTGCTACCTTCGTGAGCGTCGAAATATGTTCATCGAAATTTTTCGAGATGACTAATAAGTCATCTAGATAAATGAACACCTGCTCTCTCAACTCGCGAGGAATCACTTTATCCATTAAGCTCGTCAAGCTTTGCGCAGCGTTCGAGAGTCCGAACGGCATTACTTTAAACTGATACAGGGGTCTTCCTGGGACTGAAAACGCTGTCTTCTCCCGTGATTCTTTCTCCAGGGGTACCTGCCAGTAAGCATCTTTCAAATCCACGCTAGAAATATAACGTGTTTCGGAAAGGCGTGCTAGCAGTCCTTCAATATGCGCAATTGGACTCGCATTTTTCTTTGTTACGGCGTTAACTTTTCGGAAGTCGAGGCATAGTCTATTTTTACCTGGTTTTCTCACCAGTACGACTGGTGAAGACCATACACTCTGACTTTCCTCGATAACGCCTAACGCGATCATGCGATCCAATTCCGCGTACACAAGGCTTTGTACTGCTGGCGATATGGGATAGTGACGTTGCTTTATGGGCTCTGCGTCACCCGTATCTATGGAATGTTCCATCAAGTGTGTCCGTCCGAGACCTCGAACGGCGAATGACGGAAATTGCTTAACTGTATTTTGCAAAATAATAGATTCCTCTACAGATAGGAGACATTCCGGCTTATTTGCCTGACCGGTTGTTGTCTCGGTAACGGTATCTATAGAAGATATGATTTGTGGAGCTAATTTAAAAGTTTTCCAAAAATCGATGCCTAAGTATAAATCTTGTGCTAGGGATGGTACTATGTATAATTCTATCTGAAGATCTAGATCTTTATACTTGACATTTGTAGTAACCACTCCCGCAATACGCTGTTTAGTTCCATCCGCTGTGGAAATACTAGAATCAAATTTTCTATAAGGAATATTAGCATCTTCAATATATTTAGCGGCACCGTTACCGAGGCAACTAATGCTCGCTCCGGAGTCGAGTAAACCAAGCCATTTATGTTTAAATAATTCTACCTTTAGGTAGGTTCGTGGATCGTCTTTCAGACAAACCATTTCGGCTACGTTTATCGCTCTATGTAACTTTCGTTTTGAAGTAAATCTATTTCTCAGTTTTTGGATTTTGGTATTAGGATAAGTATAAATGCGTTGACGCGCTTCGGCGTACTCGATTTGCCTCTGGTGAAGAGATTTTAGAGGTCTTAGTACAGGAATTCTGGTAGGTTTTGAAAAATTATTTTTAATGTTTTGAGTTTCGGGTTTCTTTAAGATGATAATTTTTTTAGTATTTATGGGTAAAGTTTCTAATTTGGACTTCCCGAGTTGCCCATCCTGGTCAGCTCCCTCTCGGATGAATGCTGACTCATTAATCGGTTTCCCTTACACTTTTGACAATTGGGGGATAAAACTTCGGGTTGACCACATCTATAGCAGAAAATTTTGTGTTGTGGTTCAGTACAATCTAAGAAGATGTGACCGGTTTTGAGACAGTTCCAACAGATAGCTTTCTCAAAGTTAATTTTTGTATCGCGGTTTCGATTTCTTTGGAACGCTTCTAGTGCTAGAGACATATCCTCCGTTTCTGGTTCTGTTTGAATCTCAATTTCGCTGACTTGCTTCCTGGGTGCGTTGTTAAAGTTTGGTGGCATTCTCGGACGTATCGGTTCATGTTGAGTTAGATAACGTTCCATCTCACGGCACGTGTATACTAAATCAGCTAACCTAGTCGTTCTGAATGTTAACAACAATTCGCCCATCCTGCGCTTAACGTTTTGCTTGATTATCTCAGCTAGTTCCTCGTTCGGTCTGGGATTTCTCATTCTCGAATTTAGTTTTAAAAGTGCATCATAAAATGAGTCAAAACTCTCTCCTGGCATTTGCTTCCTTTCTGCCATCTGTCTAGAGATTTCGGAGTCGGTTTCTAAGCTCCCATAGTGATCTATCAAAGCCAGCTTCAATGCTACCCAAGAGGTACGTGGATTGTTTTTCAAGTAAATCCAATACCACACCTCAGCAGGACCACTGACAAAATGGTGAAAGTTTGAGACTACTTCATCCCAAGAGGCGCCGTAGCTGTCTTTCACTTTATCTAAACGAAATAGAAATTCATCCACCGTCATATTTTTGGAATTAAAGGAAATTCCCCATTTTTGGTAGTGCGGTGATCTATAATTTGAAGCAGCAGGTGAAGGCATAGGTACTCTCGCATCTCTATTAGCGGAGGTATTGTTAAACTGTATTCGATTCAGTTGTTCGTAAAAATCAGGTTCCGGGTTACGATTAGTTTCTCTTTGATTAGTTACATCTACTCTGTCTGGCCAAACTCTGGGAAAGTTTGGAACATTTTGTCGCGAAGTTTCCGTCGGTTCTCTTTGGATGGTGAAAGTAGGTAGATTTGACGTAGGTAGGTTCGGCGTTGGGAGGTCGCACAATGGAATCGTTGGAGCTGCTGGCTGTCTTGCCACGTTGATTTGAGCTAACACATTGTTCATAGCTTCATTCATCTTTTCCAAAAGTAAAGCTTGATTTTTAGCTAACGATTCTTGTAATGCTTTTCTATCCTCCGCTCGGCTGAAACCTACAGCAGCCAAAGCTACTTCCTTGATATACGCCTCATAATCTTCTGTGTGGCGTGCTGGAGTTCTTTCCACGATAGGTCGTCTTTCAGGTGTTCTGAGCACTTCGTCTGACACAATTTGTGCTCTTCCAGATGCTCTTCTACCACTTGTTGATGGACCAGGTTCCTCCATTTGACTTTCGTCAACCGCTTCCCCCGGTTCCATAGTCATATCGTGCGAAAGATATAAGTTTTTCCGAAACCTGGTATTGTGTGGTTCGGGCGACGGTATTCTGTTCTCTTTCGGTGACTCTGGATCTTCTTGTCTCCGATTCTTTTTACCTTCCGACTGATTTTCTTTTTTCCTTCCCATTTTGTAGATTCAGTTTTGTAATTGTTTTGCAGATAATTTAATCTTTTATTAAAGTATGTAAAGAATTGATAATGAAATTTGTGACTTCAGAAAAAAAAATTTTTTTTTTTAATTTTTGTTGAGAACCTAATAAAAAAAAATTATGATTTCCCTTCAAAAAAAAACTTATTATCTACCTAATTGTAATCTATGACCTAACTCTACTATATCTTATAGTCTAACTTACTACCTAGTCTTAACCTAATATTTCTGTGGGTAAACCCCTTAATGTATTTCACCAAAAAAAAATATTTTCTCAAATGAAAACTTAATAAATCTAAACCTTAAAATTTTAAAGCAACTTGAACTAATTGCTAAAATGAAGTATGCTCAAAAATTATCTTGAACTAATTCTCTAAATATACTCAAAAAAAAATTATATAAAAACTGTAAACTAAAAACTAATGTGCTACCAGCATGTATCTAAATAAATTTTGTGCTACCAGCATAAACTTGATGTGCTACCAGCATAAACTTGATGTGCTACCAGCATGTATCTAAATAAATTTTGTGCTACCAGCATAAACTTGATGTGCTACCAGCATAAACTTGATGTGCTACCAGCATGTATCTAAAAAAAAACTAATGTGCTACCAGCATGTATTTAAATCTAACTAAATTAAAAAAAACTTTAAATTTGAATCTTAATACTTCTTTAATTTGGTTTTCTATAATATTTTCAGGAATGGAGTCGTGACTGGAGTTTTTACGAATTCCAATTGACTTCTCAACAAGAAGATTTCAAAAAAAAACAAAAATCTTCACAACAACAACAACAACACATTGGTTACAAGAATTTTTCCTTGCTTCTCAAATTCATCTAACTTCTTCTTGCATTTTCTTTCTACCATTTGATCCCCCTGTCGCTACTGACCTATGAAAAATGAAACTTCCTTAGCGGACAACAGACCGGACAATAAATAAAAATAGATGGTTGGAAAAAGTTATTAGAATACTCCTTCGAGTGTAACAGATGTTATTTATAAAAGTGAATTTTTGGTTGATATATCTTTTCTTATTATTTCCGCTGTTTGTCTTTCGCTGCTGACGTGAACAGGATTAAAGTCAACCATCCACCGGTCGAAAGTACACACAAGCGAAAAAGAAAAGACTTAGAAAAAAAAATGGAATGAGATAATTCTTAGTAGAAGCTACAGCTACTAGACAATGAACATCCAGCACGGACATCTATCTTTGAAAAATCTCAACATTACTAACTAGCTATTTTCATCGAGAGTGGAGAAGAAATTGTGCAGGTTGTCGCTGCTGACGTAATTAGGACGTAGATCAACCAATCACCGGTCGACACTTAAGCCAATTAAATTCCGATGTTAAATCTCAATAAAAAACTATCTACTCAAAAAAAACTAATAAAGACAGAAATTCCAAAAGGAAAATTTTATCACACTACAAAAAAAATGTTATTCTTTCTCGAATTTTCTTTTAAAGTTTTACAAAAAGTAATTCCCTCGGGCCCCACACGTTTGGGCGCCAATATATGTAATGAAAAAAAATGGAATGGGAGACATAAAAGCGAAAAAAAAAGAAGCCACACACATAATACCGCTCCGACTGGGACTGAGACTTTCAAATCAGACAGAGAACCTATGATCTGAAAATTCCGTCTCTGCGAAAATTTCCTCTTCCGCGACATTCCGTTGCTCCACGTTGGGCGTTAATATATGTAATGGAAAAAAAAATAAACAGGAGTGGTAAGAGTCACTGAAACACACAATTGCCGATGCCTAGATTCACGCTACGATAGGTCTAAAACTACAAACCAGACGGATAAGCTATGTTTTGAAGTTTCGTCTTCGTGAAGGTTTGTCGGACTGCGTTAGCTGTCAATCTAGGTGACAAGTGAACTGAAACTGGATATAAGAGCCACGAAAAATTTTCCGCCTAAATAACGGACCAGATAGTCATCCCTTAAGACTTCCTTTCCTATAAGGGGAAAGAAACTAAATCTCTTGAATTAGGGGAGTTCAGGTCAAACGTGTCCCATCATATAGGGCGGAAGGATATCCGTGAATACACTTAGTGAAGATGTCATTACTCAAAGTTAAATTTTTAGTGAATGTTCCTCATATCCCCCTGAAACTTTACACATATAATTCAGGATAGTCGAGTCAAAGAGTGAAGTGGGGGACGGTTGCTATCTCCTCTTCAAGCGAGCATTAGATCGCTCGGACAGGAGTAGGGCCGTTCTCCAGTCGACTCCCCAATGCAACTTCCCTATGTACCTAGATGTTCGTACACAATTTACTATAACCTCTTAGAATGGGATGGAAACAGATAAATTTGTTATCTACTTCTATCAGATATATCGTTACTCTCCATTATGACGTTCACTTAAAACTCGAAAGAAAATATCGTCGCACATATAGTTCGTTATACAGAAAGTGTTTAATCCCCTGACTCTATCGGAGAGTAAAAGTGTTTGATCGACAAATTCCTTCTAATTGAAGCCATAAAAAAAAATAACAAACAACAATAAAACTGTACCATTATCTCCTATTCTGCTACCTACCACATCTCCACGAGTCTATCAAATTCTCAGCTAAATCCGAAAAGAATGAATGACTCGGAGGAATAGGGTACTGTCGCTCGACTGCGGCTACAGGTTCTAACAATTGCTTCAGCTGGCTCAGTCAACAGGGAGGTGAGTCTATGCTGCAGAAGCGGACAGTGGGTTTACATATTATCGAACCTGGAATCTTGATCTTGGATGACTCAAATATTTTAAAAGCTAAGCTGAAAAGCTAAGGGCCGGAGGGGTAATTCAAAAAAAAGGAAAGAAAGAATATTAAACATTATTAGAGAAGACAGTTATTATCACTGCTGTTCGGACCAGATGATATTAGTCCACACGGATTACTTAACCCAAGACCCTACCATACGTTCCTTCACATCCGTTGAATTTTCAGGAACCCTTTTTGAGACGGGAGAAACTGATGTAGTGTTCCCCCCTTTGATGCCTAACTTCCCGACCAGGAATTGTTAAAGAAGACTGTTACCTTCCTCAACAACTCTCCCTTCGACATACCTATTGGCATTATTTTTGTACAGATATGTCCCTCGAAAGTGTAGGAAAATTCTTTATAACCATGCGCTAAAGCGTTTTATAGACAAAGAGACAACTATGTGAAGAACGACTCCACTATGTTGTTATCGAAGATGTTGTTGTTACTTAGGTTACCTTCATAACTGTTGTTGTTGTTGTATGTGATGAAGATGTTGTCTTCAGCCAGAAAACCTCTCCCGGAATAGCGTGCATGACGCCAGCCACGACTTCCATCCTCACGGTTCTTACACCTCCATATCCCCTAAAATATTTATGAATTGAAAAGAAGAATCGACTTCCCTATGCATAGAAATTATTCATATACACAAAAAGAAACTAAAAACAAAGATCATTATCTCGGTTTAAATCCTTATACAAGTTTTTATTTCTCATAACTTACTAACTAACAGTGTTCGTTTTTCAAAACTAACTCTAAATTTATTTTTAAATTTCTGAAGTATCTAAAAACTTCTCAAAACAAAAATCCATAATAATTACAAAAGACTTAATTGACTTTAAATTATAACCTTGAAATTATCTGTATCTAATCTCAAATACAAGATATTATTTAATTTAATCAAAAGATTTCTAAAGTGAATCAAAAAAAACTATTCATAAAAATAATGAAATATTCGAATTTAAACTGACTGACATACATTTGATGAACTAATCAAATAAAAAAAAAACTGCAATGTTCGGAAACTCTATCAAATTTATCCTCGAAGGTAATTGGCATTTGAAAATTTTTAATATGAGTCCACAACGATCTTAAGGATCTCATATGATTATCAGAAAATCGAAAGTATTTTATCGCTTAAAATTCAAAAACAAATTCCGAGGAAAAATTTTTAATTCTCAAAAAAAAATCATATAAATCTTGTACAGATTTTAAAATTGTTGAGGTAGGAAGTTATTCACCTCCCCTCCTTCGCGAAATAAAAGAATATTGCGGTCAATATCCTTTGAGCCTACAAAAATTTACCATTAGTTACAAACGTTGAAATTGAACTAAAATTCTGTTGGATTTTTGTAACGGCGACTTAACTCTGCTATGAAAAAACATGCCAGTTAAGGAAGACGCATCCTAAGGCCTCAAATCCAATAGAAAATGTTCTTATCCCGACTGATTAACCGGAATCAGTAACAAGCTTCTTTAACACAAACAAAAAAAAACTTTAACAAAAAAAATGATTTTGTTAACATATGAAGATGAAAATTTTCCGAATAATCTCTCACGTAAGAGATTTTCAAAAAGAAATGATACCACGAATCTGAGAAAACAATTATACAAGACTATAAGTCTGATTCAAAAGATTACGTATCCCACCAATACAAATAAGGACCTCAACGAATTTCACCAAAATCTTGGAGATTCGGAGTAAAACAATATAAAATTTCGAAAATTTAAATGAAATTGGATTATAAAAAAAATAAAAAATTTAAAAAAAAATATGGTTTAAATATAGTTTCATGTAAATATAGTTAATATAGTTAATATAGATAATATAGTTAGTAATATAATCAAGGGTTCGACGTTGAAGGGGTGCACCTCGTCGCAGATCGACCAGACTAATTCTGATTAAGATATTTTTAACCTTTAAAACTTTGACCAAAAAAAAATTTAATTATTATATCCTTATCAGTTTTCTGAGATAAATATCAATGTCTCAGATTGATAGTCAAATAACTATCTTTATGCATTAACGGACGATCTCAATCCACACGAAAATTACCGTTTGTATAAAAAAAAACTTTTCCTTCATCTGACTTTGTTCTAAGGACAATATTTCTCTTTCGGACAAAAAAGGTAGGTACACTAAAACTGTATACCAGAATATATCCGTTATATTATTAATTGAATTTAGACCAAATATTTTACCTTGGATGAGGTTCTTACGTATTGCGGTTTTTCTTCACAAATTGTAAGATGAAAAGCTAAGTATCATTAACAAAAAAAAATTTATCTAAATTGAACTTGATTCGACATACAAGTCGATTTTCCAAACTATTTAAGTTTTTTTTTTTTTGTTTTAACTAATTTTTGATTTTTTTCCGCATACCAGGTAGGTATCAATTATTACACAAACTCAACAATCTGATGTTAGAAATCTATTGACACAATCAAAAGGACTTCGTTACTGATGAATCATCTAACTAGTTGAATAGATGCATGCGTGTGGTCGTAGACGACAACAAAAATAATTTTTACATTTACAGCACCAGTTAAGAAATATTTTGCTAATAATTTCAATTTTGTTTCGAAACTCGGAAATAAATTACAGTTCCCATCAATAAAAGATACATATATACTTATATAGGTATTTCTTCTTTTTGATTTTTAAATAATTTATATGAATTCACATACCATACATCCGTTTAAACTTTATACATTCATATTCTGTTGAGGTACTTAAATTTCCTGACGGAGTCCCACGTTGAACGGTGTCGTTAGCCGCATAACCACACTATTTTTCGATGACTCAATATTTCGCTGTATGACGTCTATGATTCCCTCGATGTATTTCCTCATGACTTTTACTGGGAGATGGAATTTGATTTCTCCAATTGATATGGAATCTGATGACGTTTTTGATTTTGTATGGACAAAATTATTTGTCCCCTGATCCAAAAAGCCAGGCAGGCTAGTATTAGCAAGTGTGGCAGTATTTCCTTCGATGTGGTGGGTTGTTGGAATGGGCAATTTTTCCTTGACGATAGCCTCATTACCAATTTGCGTCACCATTTGTGTTTGCTGCCACACTTTTCCCCACTGACTGCCTGTGTTAAAAGAAAAAGTGTTAGTACATCTTGTAAAATATAGGTATTATAATCTGAAATAAAATTTGCATATTCTACTCGGTCAAAGAAAAAATGGTTTTCACATGTTAAGAGCATATTGACTATGGTTTTTATGTAAAAATATGGATTCGTTTTTTTCTAATTACCTACGCAATTGTACCTCACGTCAACCTATGACATGAAAGTTATCTTTATACCTCTTTCCATCGTATATATATATATCTATACGTTTAACGTACACCTTTTTGGCGTACCGTCACTACTGACGCTTAGGTATTTTCATTAAAAAAAACTCATTTATTACCTGGCTTATCCAAAATTTTATTCCTGCTGTTATCCTATAGGAACTGCGTTTTCTAATGGGAATGATTCCACGATTGAATTTCTGTTCTTTTATCTTGGTGTCTTATGGACACGTTTGCCAATCCGCCAGATTTTTGTCACGTTTTTAGTGGAATTGGTTTGGGGTTATATGTCTTTTTGCTTGGATAACCACTGAGCAAAAATTCTATGAGATCACCCCGTTAATTTGGACTACGTTTTGGTCCACTGTTGACTACAATTTATTTGTACGATTCGTGTTTCATGCAAACATGAAAAAAAATAGGTGAAAATAGTTATCGACGATTACTTTGCTGTATAAGGCATTTGTTGTCTTTTAATAATAAAGAATTTTTGTGTGTTTTTTTTTATTTTCTATGGCTTATCATGAAATTTTTCTTACCTGGGGCGGTTTCTAGAATTTTCTTCAATGGCTGTTCGGTTTTCCACTTTTTAATCTGACTTTTACTTCGCAATCTTCAATAATTTTTCTTTATTTATATGTTTTTCAGCTTCTTTGATCTTTGAACTTTATTTTTACTTAGGTCTTATTGATCTGCCTTGTACCATGGTGAAAATTAAAAAGAATTTATAAAAGAAGATTTTCACTTGCCTCGGTTCGGTTTGCCAGTTAGATCTCATTTTCGAAATCTGTTTCCTTACGAAACTTTTATCCCTCGTTAAGTATGAACATGGTTGTGGTTAGGAAAATTTTCGTTTACTCTTGATTCTAGTACTGAGCCTTTTACTTTGTTGACTCATATCTGTTTACATTAGGAGTCACATGAAGTGTACGAAATGACTTTATATTTATTTATTTATATCTTTTCACAATCAAAAGTAAATATTATCACCTAGGTTTCTGAAGGTAAGTGTACTATTTTATTCAATGATTTATATTTGGCTTGTTTAATCCAGAATTTTTCGCAACTAATTTTATTCACTTTTCTTTTCTTGTTGTTAATATCTTTACGGATGACTGGTTGAAATTACGGTAAGTATTTTAAGAAGTATCTCGTTATGAAGGGTAAGTATCAAAAATAATTATTTCGGTTTGGAGTTTTACTGACTGTCGATAAAATTTTTCGGTTTATCTTGACGTTCTTTAAACTTTGGTTGTAGTCAAAATTCAAGTTTTGAGGTAAGTACTAGATTTCATGAATTGTTGGTTTGCTAGCTATTTTATTCTATCTAAATTAAGATTTTCCCGAACAGAACTATTCTTGAACTCGTACTTCGACTAGTACCCTTCAGACTGGAAGTAAAAAATATTATTTATTTTCTCTTTACCATTTCAACTTTATTTCTGATTGAACTAACTCGTCTTTCTACTTCCCTAGATTCATCTACTACCTATAATTGATGATATTTTCGATGAAAATATACACTCTATGGATCAATTATTTGACTATCCGACCAAAAATGTTAAAGATAAAACTCTTTATTTTACTTTCTGACTACTTATTTAACTTCATTTCTCCATCTATTTATATTTTAATATAGCTCTTTACACATAAAAAGAAATTTTTCCAGACCTTAGCACTCATGCAAATCTTACCACGTCCGTGGGGACGAATCGATTTTTAATCCATTATTACATAGTACTTTCTTGGTGGAATAACTTATATTCTTGTCCGCCATTTCATTTGGTTCTGGTTTAGGATATTATTCAAATTTCTTACCATGGGCGCCTCTGTACCAGTTGAGTTCACTTACTACACTTGGTTTATCCAAGTTTAGCACCATTGTTACTAGTTTGAGAGACACACCGCTTTCCTTGTGGATGGACATTTTTATTTCTTGTACTTATATTCCGGTAGAGGTAGTGACGGATATACCAGTATGGTTTGTATTTCTACTAACTTCCACCCGAATTGTCTTAGCTAATTTGAATTTTATTCTGTCACCTTTTTAAGTCGGTAACGCAGATTCGGAGTTGATTGAATAAAACAAAAAAAAGAAATTTTTAAATTGGTCTGATGTTAAAACGAAATTAATATGTTTATACGGCTGTATGTATGTTGCCTACTGTCGAGGTAGGTGAGGTAGGTTTTCCTACAAAATTGTATCTTGAAGTTACATATTAATGTATTTAAAAATGTTTCCATATCAAGTATTTGTAACTCCAGAACTTTACGAGAAAAAAAATTAAACAGAACACAAAACAAACGTTGAACCTATTCATATGGCCTACAGTGTACAGAGTGTACACTAACATTCTTTAAAAAAAAAAAATTATTTCTGTTTTTTAATACTTTTTAATTGTTATAAGATGAAAATTCTGTGTTAGTATTGTTATGGTGTTTGAGATTATGTGTGCTTTATATGAGTGTTTTTTTTTTTTTATTTATTTCAAGGATCTTGTATTTGATGTTGACACTGTTGAGTGTAAGTTGAAGTATTTGGTGTGAGATATTCAATTAAGATGAGTTTTAATTAAGATTTTTGTTTCAATTTCATAATTTCATATTCAAATGCAAAGTGATTTGGAGCTATTTTTTATAATAATTTTTCTCATTTTTTTCAAATCTTGCTACATATATGGTTGAGTTAAGTCTTGATACATATATGGTTGATAAATAATCATATATATAGCAAGACTTGCTTCTTGTTGGAAATAGGATATTCGCGATTCCGGAAATCTAAATTCTGAACAAAATAAAAGATCCCTTGAACAGCTCAAAAAAAACTGTAAAAAAGGTAGGGATTAAGAAAATACCTCGAACATAAAATAGAATTTTTAAATATTGCTTAACAATGAGAACGTGTTGCTTTTTTCTTATTTTTTTTTTTCAAATATTTAAATGATTTAAGGACACCCATTATAATCTACAGATGTCATGGAGAATTCTAGGGATTTATTACAACAAGACCATATAGGCCGTACGTATAAATAAACACAATAGTGTGCAAACCGGCTGACAGCACTATTCACAACGTTTCGGACATAAAGCGCATTCTCGTTCAATTTATGTCCCCATTTTATTATACTCCAGTTGAAAATAATATCCTTTTTTAATATAAACACACCTTTTCTCTCACCTGACAGCCCGTTGCAAATGTAAATCCTAGCAGAAAATAACTCTGAGGGAATAATGTACTCTCAAGAATATAAAATAAAAAAAAATAAAATTATCATGCATTACATCGCGGACAGCAAGACGTTTAAGTTATTACATAAATGTATATTCCTTGCTCCATATACTTGCATAAAGATGGAATTCAAAGAATTTAATATTCGTACTTCTAACACTGCAATAGAAACTATAATAATGCATAAAATGTTCGTACAAAAAGTATTGGAACTTGGAACCCATAAGCAGAAGCAGTGTGAATTGTATCTTTTGAGTTATGGATTCGGTTTTTGCATTTATTTCTGTTACAAATGCAAATAGTTTATGTACTGTATATAGGTATAAGATAGTTTGGATGACAATGAAGAATGTTTAGGAAATAAATTGAAATGTTATCTTATGCGATTGTTTGACAGCGCGAATAATTTCTTACAAGGGAATAATAAATCTTAATGCGTTGCTTTTTATTTTTATAATAATGTAATGATAATTGTGTAAAAAGTGATTTTTTTTTTAATCTTTGAAGTTAAACGATCCCCTTCAGTAAGCATGTTCAATGTACATAATAAAACGGAATAGAGACAAAATTCCGAAAGGAAAAAATTATTAATTACTTTCGGCAACAAAAATGTACATTTGTGTTATACAATAACCGGACTAACAAAATTCTGACTGACAAAATCCTGGAATCCAAAGTCCGGAATGACAAAATTCAACAAGAATTCAAAAAAAGCTTTTGAAATAAATGATTCAAAAAATGATATTTTAAGATTTAACAGCCGAATAAATATTTAATAGTTTTGGAGAAACTGGGAATGTAGGTCAAATAAAATTCAATGTATAGGATGCTAGGTTCTGTTGAGGAACATTTTTGCTTTGAAGTTTATTATTCGTAGCTTGTCCGATGATAGTTTCAAGTGTTATATAGATCAAAGATTATTGTGATTTATCCTAAAAATTCGGATTGCAGAAGGACGGGACAATCAATATTTCTATGTTATGTTATGCCATGTTTGAAATAAATTTTCTTCATCTCTCAGTTTCTGTTTTGTGAATTTTCATTTCGCTTTTAATTTAAGTTACAAAGTTATAACCTCGCCAAACTAATTTTGCTATTTTTGGGTTTATTTTGCAGACCGCAATTTTGAGTTATTTTACTAGCAAATTTTATAAGCAAAATTACATCTAAAGAAGGATCGGTTCAGATTCAAAAGATCTAAAAATTGAATCAATCTTAAAAATAAAAGTTGAAAACTAGAAACTTGGTTAGAGAATGAGAGATTTGTCAAAAGCTTTTCTAAGGTCAGTTGCAGTTACATGAACTTCATTAATTGAAAATTTAAATATCTTGTCATCATTAGAAAAATCGTAATAGCTCGATAGTGGGGAGATCAGGAAGGTGGTAGAATTCAAAAAGAAGATGGTTTTGACTTTCTCTCAAAATTACCCCTGCCTTATGTTTCGGATCGTTGCCCTTTTGAACGTGACATCCGAAGGCCAAGTTTTCCACAGAAAATTGCAGCATGACATTATTTAAAATATCCCTATACCAATATATTGTCAAGATTTTTGATAAAACGGAATTTTGTGACGACGCCAAATCATGAGAAACAGCCCTCCACTACATTTCCTCTTCGGTATTTTATAGTTTACTCTGCATACCGAGGGTAATAGTTAGACCTTTCCTTTTGGTATCCTGACATTATCCCAAAAATCTTAGGACTACAAATTTGTTTTTGTCTTATCACTCCATAGGGTATTACTCATTTTTCAGGTTCGTTCTAACTTGTATTGCTTAAGACAAATTCTTCTCGGAACTTTATGTTGATAAGCCTTAACAGTGAAAATTGGCCACTCATATCGAAAGATAAAAGTTCTGATTCCTTCTGCAGAATGTGGGTGCAGTGATTTCATTACCTATTTGTACGCCTATAATTCTGGAAGAAGAAAAAAAGGTTTAATTTCGTAAAAAGTAGTAAGCGGCGATCATTGGTAACTTGCATCTTTTTCGGCCTTCCTCTATTTTCGCTCACCAATCTAAGGTGTAGGACATTTGTACGAAATGTAAGAAACTTCCTTCGGTCTTCCCTATAAATTTGTTTGTTTGGCCTGATTTCTAAGTCGCAAAACCAATTTTTTTTTCTTCTGGCGGGCGGTGGACTTTTTGACCAATTTAATATTTGTAAGTAATAATTGAAAAAAGTAAAATTATAAAAAACAACCCACCTCAAAAGTTAGTACCCTCTACAAAATAGTTTTCAAATGAACTGCAATATTATTTGGAACACACCTATTTTTATGACCAACTTATAAAACACCACCAATCGTATTGAATCAAAATTATATCAACTGCACTTCAAAAACGAAATAAATTTGCTGTCATTGTCAAGAGAATAACCGGTTTTTCACTGAAAAAATGTTTTGAGGCAATACTTGTATGAAAATCAATCTTTATTTAGCAAAAGAACAACAGCATCCAGAAAAAAATTCTTTCACACCTATTATTTTGACCAGCTGTGTATGTAAATATATATGTATATGTGTATTGTTCAAAGAAGTGTACCTGATAATTCAAGTACAAGATAATTCACTTGTTTTAGTCGAAAAAGTTCAACTAAAAACTGAAATACCCTGAAATTAAAATGTGCAAATTTATTAATAATTTTTCGATCCAATAGCAATTAATATATTCGCATTAGAATATCAATAAAATTTGATTCTATTAACACATCATATATGGTATTTAAATACATATATTTGAATCTGCATCATTGATTATTTAAAAGCCCCCATTATGTGGTATTTTAATCGCCATTTGCCAATGTCAACTGTATAAAGATAATGATTTTATAGATATTTACTTAAACCAAAAGTAAATCCTTTGAAAACATTTCAATGGTCAATATTAGCTTAAAATAAAAAATCCCCCAAATGGCATTAAAATTAATTCAAATGATTTTTAAATATTCTTCCACAAAGCATAAATGCACTGTGCTGCTGAAACTTTTGTGTAAATATAATACGTAATTAAATTATACTTTGAGAATAATTTCATTCATGAAATCTATTTCAATGAAAAAAAAAAATTATTCACACATTCATTCGGGCATAATGCGCAGAGCTATATTCATTGGCTACCACTATACCACAAAAGTATCATTCAGCAACAACCCCAACAGGGTTAATTATAAATTAAAAATAAATATTTACGCTTCGGTATGAAATTGTTGTAGTTGCAGTACTATTACAGTGCTTTGACGTAGATCACTATAATTAAAGTTTTGTTTTCCTTTTCGGACTTTATTTTTTATCAATGTGTTGAATATAAATAAAGCTTTGTCATTAAACACACACAAAAACAAAAACAAAAAAACCAATGAAAATGCAAATTCAAAGTTTTCCACTTTAATTTAAGTTTAATTATTTTTTATAAATCCATAATGGCATAGTAGAGGGGGTGTGAAAATATTAAAGCAAAAGGATCTTTCAAGACAGCATCACCCTGTAATTATTATGTAAATAAATCATTTTCTTTCACGAGTTTGTATACCGTCATCGTCATCGTGGCTCGGTGTTACCGTAAAGTTTTCCATAAATTAATTCACATGTAAGACAAGAGGGAATGTTAGTCATTAGTGTTCGGGATCTATAAGGATATATATGAAATTCATTTTCATTGACAAAGAACCTACATAATTACTTTTCTACAAAAAAGTATTTATTTACACATCTAAAGCATCCCCATCACCACCATCCTGTACACATTGACATGGGAAACATTATATCACAAATATTTAGTTAAATCTTAAAGATTCGTAATAAATCACGTAGGTAAATCATTTGCAGATGCTGTATAATAAATTATGGAGCATGAAAAACCGCATGTTATACCATTTTGCGCGCATTCTATTGTTATATGTGTGTTTGTAAATATAGTTATGTAGTAATTTGAAATAGCAGAAATAACTGTGAAAATTAGTTAATGAGCAAACAATTGTTGATGGCGTTCTTTGACAGATGACAGTTGTATTTTGGAAGTTTGACAATGTGGAAAGGTTTGGGGATTGTTTTACTAAGCAATGTAAACAGATTTTATGATCAAGATAAATTGTTTTATAATGGAAAGAGAGAATCGTACTTAATTAAGGAAAAGTTATTGCTGGTATCTCCTTTGAAAAAACTAAAAGTTAAATGTCAACGGTATTTAGGTTAATTATGTTCATGGCACGTAGATATATGTTCAACTAGTATATGGAGGCGACCGTTGGTTTACTTAGCTCATCTAGTGAAAGGTTAATATAACAAATGGAGTTATTCCAAAGAAACATTGCTAAGGATTTTGTCTGATGGCGTCTAATAAATGGTCACTTCCGTTGTGTATTTCCCCCAACCATGACTTAGCTTATCGAGTCAATGGTTTTAAATGCTTCTCATCCAGTGAACTTAGATACATATGTAAAACTTAAAAATTCAGACAAAGCTACTATAAAATTTTTAGATTAGGTATATAATTCGCTACAAAAAAGTTCTTGAATATTTGTACGATACCATCATTGATCAATTTTGAGGAATCATTCCACTTTCACTTTTTTTTATTTTTGTTTTTACTTGCAATTAAGAGATACTTTAAGACAAGTTATGCATTAGTAAAAAATTGTTTGAGGTAACAATCAAACAAGACATTACAATTAAAGAGAGAACTGAAGTTGTGGATCCAGATAAGCGTAACTGATAATTCTATTTTTCTCGAAAAAATACGATTGACTTTGATAAAATTTAATATGAGTGTTTTTTGGGAACAGCAATATTCATCGGATTTTTTTTCCGCTGAAACTCATTAATTGTGCTATAGAACAGTCTTTTTTTGATACCGATTATTTTTTAAACAGATGCACTGATTTGTACGTAATTTAATATTTTAAAAGTTTTGCTAAGTTTTGCAATCAAACATTTTCGGGAAATAAGTTCTTTTTTGTTTTAATTTTTTAACAATTTTCATTTCAGAAGGTGCACAGATTTGGTGCAATCTTATATTCTATTTTTGTTTCCGAAAAAATGCCATTAATTGTGATAAAATTTTACATCATTGATTTATTGGCAACGATGATATTTTTCATAGAAAAAATTATTTCGTCAAAAACTTTCAAACGGTTCTTTCTATAGAAACTGTTGTTTTTATACCGATTATCTTTTTAACTTAATCACCGATTGCTTGTTCAAAAAAATATTTTTGTATGTACAGAAAATCTTTTTCAAAAAACTGGTGAATTAATTTTTCAGTCGTTAAAACGAATGTAACATGACTTAAGAGCAAGTTTGTGCGATCCTATAGTCTCTTTATTTTCTAGAGGAAAAGAATTCAAACAATTCAAAATTGATCTAAATTAAAGCCTCTACAAAAAAAAAGAAATGAACATAAACCAACACTTTGTCAATCTTTGTTGTCTTTTAATTTTGTCTCCCAGTGATGTAGTTTAAGGTGCAAAACACATCGCCGATGGCGCCTGAAACAGAACACTTCCAATATCTATTTTCGTATTATTGAGTTAATGTTTAAAAATATACATCCGATAAGGTAAAACAAAATTTTAAAGGGCTACGTAATTTTAAAAGTTCCGATGGGGAAGAAGGTAACTTCTTTTTAAAGTTTTTCGATCAAGAAGTAGTCCATAGCAGCAATAGCAACAAAGAGTTGCCACATCTTAAATGGTCTCAGGGTGATTCGCAAAAAAAATGCTAAGAGGTTGAAGGGTGATTATAGGTTGAGTTAAAACGAGACAGAATCATAAAGGACACGGTATAAAAAACATACAGCACTCGTAAAACAAAAACATAGTTAAGAAGTATTTCCAATAAAATGTGGTGTGCCCCAAGGTAGTATCTTCAGTCCTTTGCTCTTTATAGCTGACAAACACTTGTATCTCGAAAACCAAAAAAAGTACCAAAAAACTAATGGCAGATTTACAAAATAGTTTAACGGCAAAATCATGATATTACAGCAACAAAATAGTTGCCACATCTTAAATGGTCTTATTCACGAGCTTATTCGAACGAAAATAAAAAGAGATGAAGTATTCAACAAGTTTATTCGACAATGTTATCAAGGCACAAAAATCCATTTTTACTTGCACAATAGGGCAAGTATTGCTTTCGTGTAAAAACAAAAATTTCGAGATTTTAATCAAACCTGACATTATGATGATAAAGCAACCCAAAAAAGTAGATTTCGTCATGCCGTCCGTCGGTCTGTCTGTGCGGAAGTGCGGATGTGCGGTTTTGTCTGTTCACCGAGCTACAACCTAAAAGGTTTTATATGGATTTTCTTCAAACTTGGTCTATAGCACTTTTTGGTGCATTCCCTTTAAAGGACAAATTTGAATTTTGTTTTTAGTCCGGCTTTAACGGGTATGGCTCTAACGATTTTGATAAAACTTTTTTTTTTGGACTGTTAGTATAACTGCATTTCAAGTTTTTGACTTAAATGGTAACGGCGCAACAGATTTCATTAAAATTGGTATACCTACCACTTAATTTAGACATTTACCACATTGGCTGAACTACTGTTTTATGATAGCTGCCATAAAACTTGATATCAAGTTTAGCAGACCATTTTTTGATAGTTTTCAACTTTCAACATATCTTAATACATTATGTGTTTTTTTTTTAGTTCTATAGTTTGCTATAAGAGCAAGTTCTTGCGACCCAGTCGTGCATTTAAGTACACGTGCCAAAAAAAACAATGTAGATAAATATAACAATAAAATGGGCGGGAATTACCTGCCTCTACAAAGAAATCAGAGATTGAAATTAATCGCTTATTTTATTAAATCAATTTCTTACAATGACCATAACAATTTTTATAAACAAAAGTATAAAAGTTTTGTTGGTTCGACGTTAAATTTCACTTTAGTCCGCAAGTTATTGATGCAATATAAACAGTTTCATGGTTTTCCTTAGAACAATAAAGAAAAGTTTCTCCATTCATAAGAAAAACGCATCTCAAAGCTAAGAAAACTTTTCATATAACTTTGAATTTCAATACAGCCTCAAAGTTAAAGTTATTTGTTTTGTTAATACAAAATTATATTGAAGAAAACATTTATTTTAGAAATACAATCCGACAAAGAATATTTCCAAGAAAAATTATTTTTTTTTCAAAGAGAAAATTTGAAAAAAAAATTTACTTTTTTTTCCTTGAAATTCTCATTATAAATTACTAAATTGAGAAATTATAAAAGAAATATTTCTCTGTTCACATGAGAAGATGTGAATAATATTCTTATATATTATAATAAGCCACTATATGTGAGATGTAAGTATACTCCTCCCAAACTATATTATCCAGATGGGCTATGAGAATCTGATTACAACTCGGTTTTCTTTGCCTGTCCTCTTTTCTTTTGGAAATATCCCTCCATCCGAAAATGGCGCCTCTAGTTGTATTTTCATATGAAGGATGTCACATCTTCGCGATAACTTTAGTATTGTATTTTTATGGCTTTCTGCGTATGTTCAAGAATAGTATACAGATACAGGGTGATTCGCAAAAGATGCGACAAAAGGCTGACGGGTGAGTTTAAACGAGACAAAATCATAAAAGGCGAGGTATACAAAACATCAGCACGAGGAAATAAAACAAAATTAAGAAGTACTTCCCATAAAATTTTGCCTGCTCCAAGGTAGTATCCTAAGTCCTTTGCTCTTTATAGCTGACAAAAATGGTGACGTGAAAAAACACCAAAGAAAATAACCCCAAAATGGCCTTTTTGAGTTTTCAAAACCGAAATAAGACCAAATTTGGAGTTTGACTTAATTTCAATTAGCAGGGGGTTGCAGGGTGCAACATACAAACCTTACTTTTATTATAAAATTATTTTGATCTATTTCCAAAATTAAACAAAACAATTTTGGCATAGTTTCGCTTACCACAATAATACCAAGCGTTATTTCGTTTTTGAAGTCAAAATAAGACCGAAATTTGGTCTTATTTCGTTTGGCTTTATTTCACACACCGACTTAAACACCTGTATCTCGGAAACGAAAAATTGTAAAAAAAAAAACTAATGGCACATTTACGAAATAGTTTTTATAAATTTTATCGCTCAAAAAATTTTAAATATTTTAAATGAACATTTGTTCGCTGGCTTCATAAATTCTAGTAGCTTTCCAAACCCGTGAATCACCCTATTTATTACAAAAAAAAAATATTTAATTTTCTACATATATCCAAAAATTGAAAACTGCGGGCGTATAAACATCCTATTTGACATCCTGTCAAACACTACAAAAAGTACGACTAGCATTGAAAAAAAAGCAAGATGGAAAGTTTGCCAAATTGAAATTGCTTATCCTTTACAAAGATGAGAGACCCACATAAACAGAATACACAGAATTCATGCGATGATGATGATGATGATTATTATCATGAATAGTCCTGAAAACACCCATGCGCATAAATAATATTATTTGTTTGTTGTGCTATCATTCCCATTTAACCCAGCTTGAATATTATGCGAGTAAGCCACTATGACAAAGAGAACACAAATAAACAAAATTCAAAGAAACACAAAGAAAAAAAAATAACATCCCTCGGGAAGACAGAGGGACACTCAAAGAAACATACAAAATAAAAACTGTGAGAAGCTATTCAATACGAATCAAGGACATTCTTAGTCCTGGAGGAATTCATTCGAATCTACATAAATAAACAAAACTTCACCCCCGCGGGGATAATTAGATGGGTAATAACTTGGGGATTGGAATATAAAAAAAAAAAAGAAAAACAAAAAGACAAAATTTCCGAATTGAAATGGGACTATATTTCAAACAGATTGAATTACTTTGGGTGTGAGGTGCAAATTGATGAAATATTTTCATCATTTATTGAATATTTGAGGATTAAATTGGGACATCATGGAGAGCATATGAAATGACGACAAGTGGCTCGTTGAGATTTTATTTTATTTCATAGCAACCAACAAAAAATAGCAACAAGTTAAAGAGCTTATGGTATTGAAAAGGGACTCAATCGCATAGGGTATGTTTTTTTTTATACACGCTTAGAAATGGCGTAATGCTGTTATATTTGCGTAATTGAGCATTTTTTGATTGAGGGGAATTTATCTGTGGGTTGATTTGATATTCATATTTGATGTAGAAAAGTGATATTGAGCAGAATTTATAAAAAAAAATTATTTGAAGTAGATGCGGATTAATAGAAAATAAATTTTAGAGTGTCTATTTTGCACTCAAGAAGTCAAACGTCTAATGTGGGATTAGTTATTTTTTTTAATACGTATCTTGAAAATGAAAATACGTCAAAACATTTGGTATTGATATTAAGCTTTAGGATCAAAATAGGAGATAACATAACAAGTTCTAATTTTTTTATTTTTCTTATAAAAAAATTAGCTTTTATAATTATATACTTTCTCAAAAAATATTTAATTTTGATATTATATTAAAAAAAAGTGTGAGTATACCATAACTCACACGGGCCATCTCAACACAAAAGTACTCCAAAACTCTTGTCTCTAATCGCTAACTAAAGCGAATCTTACACCTTAGTCAATTATTTGACATCTTTCATAATATGAAAAGCATATAGTGTTTGTCAAACACTTTATATTTTGCATGATGACAGATTATGTGTGTACGCTGAATGACATCGGTTAACTGAATGTGGTAGTTTTGTCTAAGCTAAGCTTGACTAAAAAAAGACAAGCACCAACATTGTTCGGAGTTTTAAAATATCCCATACAGTGACGAGAGCTTGAGCGAACCTTACACGGTCAGTCGTTCCATCAACTTTTGTGTATACGTGTAGAATACCGTATCACTTACATTTGGTCTAAATGAGACGAGCTGCTTTCAATAATTGAAAAAATCTTCGGTCTCTTTCTGTTGCATTGAAAGTGTACCAAAAACGCTCTTATACACATCAATCCGTTTGATCAATCATCATGCAAAATAAAAAGTGGTATAATTTTCGTTAGTCAGAATTCATAGAATGTATGCGACTGACACAGTACTATTTTTACGAACACTCATGTAAATGATTGAACCAATCGTTTGATCGTGTAAGTGTTGCTTAATAACCTGTTTTATCAAAACGGCGCATAAAAGCGCTAACAAGTGTTTTTACCATTTGTTTCACCGGCAAATTTCCTTGAGCATACTCGAATCTTCCATCTAAAAATCCCAACTTGCGATATTATTATATAGGTTCTATAAAAATGGTCAGACATCAAAATCTTTTTCTTTTTGATTTTGGTCAGATTTGCTTGGCTTAACAGATTCCTTAAAAGTGCTTTTTATTTTCTATGATGACAGTTAGTACTGAATACTCTGCAAATGTCAAAACTTAATTGGTTCAATTCTGTCAAACTTCAAAATGTCAAATATATTTCTTGCTTATAACATTTCGCACTGAATACTCTGCAAATGTCGAATTTGAAAAACCTGTCAAACTAAAAAGTGTCAAATTTATTACTTGCTGCTGACAGTTTACACTGAATACTCCGTAAATATCAAAATTAGATTCGTACAAATTCAACATGCCGTAAATTGACAAAGAGCTAAAAAAAACCAAAAAAAAATAACTTTGATTCAAAATTACACGTTTTCTAACACATTAATATAAAAAAAAAACAATCAAAAATGAGACTTGCCTAAACTGTATTACCATTTATTGTGGCGTGTGAACACAATTTTAATTTTAGTTTTTGACAATAACGACATAATTTCGCGTGAGAAAGTTTGCAATTTGTAGTACAATATTCTTCATACATATAAATTTAGCTAGTGCGCTTGCGACCGTGCGTCGGATGATTACGATGCAAAAGTGTGGATTGAATTCTGTTTGCATTTTTCGGACTTCGTTTATTCAGACTTCGAAAATGGAATTTGTTTTTAGTCTTTTAGATTTTAGTCTTTTCTCTTTCTCTCACCATAATTATCATTCAAACTTTTAGGTTTAGATTTTGATTTGAAGTAGTGTTTCAAAGGATAACAATTTTTACAAAGTTTGCAACGATCTTTAACTGAGTAAAGTCACCTATATCAGAAGCTAATAGATGTTTACTTGCACGCGAATAATTCAAAAAGAGGTTTGCAATTACATTGATGGATGTCGTCATCTCAATGGAACATAAATAGGTAGGATGCAATCAAGTTCTTACCAAATTTGTAGGTCCATCCACAAAGTAAATGACCTTAATATTGTGTAAGCTCAATTAATTACTTGTGTATTAGAATACAAAACAAAATTAAATTATTTGGTAGCTATCACTTAAGAATTTAATACATATAGGTACATAGTTACAATAATTACTTCGGAATCCAGCACCAATTAGCGAGTACAAATACATCTTGGTCAGCTGTTTTTTTTTTCTTTACGAATGCATAACGGGCGTTATAGTGAAGAAAAAACAGCTACAACAAAACACTCCGGAAAGTATTTCACAGAAATGAATTGCGTTAGCATTCAAGAAAGTGTTCGTGCAAACCAGACATACCTTTCTTCCAAATATTTAGCTATAACCACAAAATCCATTGCGTGTGAACTAGTCTTTCTTTAACATATATGTATGCATACTTCAAGGTTATTTAAACAAAAAAAAAAATGGTACCAGAAAAAATAGATATTTTCTCTAATTCTTTCCACAGACATTTTCTAGATACAAAAACTTAGTAATTACTTCTTGAATGAATTCATTTTTGTCCACAAAAAAACAACTCCTATTTATCTGACAAAGTTTAATGAAAAAAAAAACATCTACTTCAATCAATATTTCCAAATCAGTTCACACGAATGAAATTAAATGTCACATTTCATTTTTGAAATTGAACTTCTTCACATCATCTCTGAATAAACAAAGAATTGAAAACATACCCAATGGGTTGGAAAATGTGTTCAAAATTAGAAATGCTACGAACCTTTTATTTTCGTTTTTTTTTTAAGAAATTGTGTAGGAAAAGAAACTTAAAATCTAACTTTTTGAATGACTGCGTTTGTAAACAAAATGTGTAAGTACTATGCAACACAGATTTGATTCAAATTCATGGCGACGACGACAAACCATACTGAATTTTTCATTTCAATCTGTAAAGCAGTGACCGTTAAATTAATGATATGCAAACAACTTTTTACATAGAACTTACTCTTTTTTTCAAGCATCAATGAACTCACTGGACATCAAAAACTGATGGTATATTTTATTCGCAGTTACCATCGTGTTGAGTTTTCAAAGAGTAAATTCTCGAAAACTTGTGCACGAAACAATGGACCATTATGTAAATTAAAATAGATCCCAAAAGGATTTACTAATTTGACAAATTTATTTGGTTCACTGTAGCATATACGTTACTTTTTTTTTTTGATCGGTTGTCAAAATGAACACGCTGCGGGATTTGTTTCGAGGCAAATTAAATGACAATCAACATTTCTGGTAGAAATAATTGAATTAAAATAGCACTAATTCAATAGGAGCACGTGTGCGTGGCAATTTACAGAAATACGAATTTTTATAGGCCACACGAAGCTGTGTGTAATTGTTTGGCGTGTGGCATATGAGAGTTCGGTTCTATGAACCATAAGCTATCCTCTTTACCCACCAGAACCATAAACTTGTGATGGGCTCTATTCAATAAGCCTCCAAGGTGATGGTAATAAAGTTTTATGTTACCATTTGGCACAGTTGTAAAAACATATCGAAAGTCTACTTTTTTTACGCATGTATATTTTATTCATGTGCAAAAAGGTGGTGGTTGTATAGCTTTGTAGAGCCAATTTGTATGTTTTACCACAAGAAGTCAATGACAAACTTCTGAGAAAATTGTGTTTTACCAGGGTTAAGGGTGACACATTCGAAATGTGACCCGTATGGTGATCTTTACGACTTGTTTTATTTTTGTTGGTGATTATTGTATTTCTTTTTCTTTGTCATGGTTGAGATGCATTTGGGAATGTGACCCTTAAATGTCTAAAGATTCTTTATGATTTTATTTGAACTAAAAGCCACTTTCATCTCATATACGTAAGTCTATAGATGAATATTTTTAGGCGCAACAACATAGTCATAGGAGCGAATGCGATTACAATGAGATAATTTTAAAGAACACGAAGTTGTGAATCAGAACAAATAACCAATTGAACTTTATTTTTTGTTTTTTTAATTTTTATACAAATATGTAGCATTATATTTTGTTTTTGTAGTCGAAGTCACAGAAGAAGAATTGTTTTAATTAAATTAAATTAAATTATAATTTAAGAAACATTCTTTTGATCTATTTCTATCTACTAAATCAGGTGTAGGATTATGGATGATTAAATAAAAAATATCCTTAGCAACTGATTTCAAATTAAAAAAAAAAAAAAAAAAAAAAAAACTGTCTATCACACAAAGAGAAATCCTTGGGAGAAAAAATCTAAATTAAATCAAAGTCATTATCCAATCAAGGTAAAAGTAAGTACTCATCTGTAAGTGATTGAGTTCATTCTGTTAAGCAATTCAATTGTAAGTGAGATGTAAGTGGTCTCAAGTTTTGGCTCCATGTACTACTTCTTCTTCTTCTTCTCCTTGCCCTATTTGTATGTTGAAGTATTAAACTAAAGAACATTGCAATATTTTGATTGTATTTTGTATAAAAAAAGCTGGAAGTGGAACCTACTTATATGTTACAGAAATATTTTTTAATAATAACATTCTTCAAAACGACTCAACTAAAAACTGACAGATGTCAAAATCTTTGTCCCTAGCAACGTTATTCAGAGGGTTAGGGATTTTCTTTGAATTTTCAATACAATTACAATTTTTATTTCGGGGAGCTTTTGTTTTATAATAGCTGTTTTACTTATAAGCTTCCACTGTTACTTTCAGCTACCGTAGTTTTTACTCTCTAGTTTTTTATGTTATAGTGGATACTGAAACCGAATTTTAAATTTGCTACTACCCTCAGCTGTGCCTTCACAAAGCAAATTGCATGAAATTTCAAAAAAAAAATTACATTTTCTCAGGTTTAAAAAAAAATTCATAAAAAAATGCACATTGCAAGGCACATAAAATTTCTTAAAAAAAACACTGTTGAAGTTTATATTTTGGAAGAAGAGTTAAGCCACTGCGAAAGAACTTTAACTTCGCAACGAAAATTTTCCCACGAAACATTAACAAAATGGCATTGGGGCAGTTAGATTAGAATGTAAAGATTTACCAAATTGCAAAAAGAAAAAAAAACGTAATAAAAACAACACCAACAAAATTTAAATGTTAAGTTTCAAATATCGGAAAATTCGTTCTTTACGAAAAGAGTCGAGAATTGAGCCAGTATTCTTTTAAAAGTATTCATTTTATTTTATGCAGCAAAATATAGTTTTTGATTCACACCCAAAACGAAATTTTCAGATGGTCTCGAAATGCAAGACGAAACATTAACAACGGACAAGCTTGAGTTCACAATATCAGCATAGTAAAAGTCTTCTTAGGTTAACTGAGATTTTGCTTATGTGGAATGAAAAATCATACAAAAACGGCACGACGAAATCCTGAAGGAAATTTTCCACATTATACGAATGAATTGGCCACTTGCAATAGATTACTGGGCTTAATATGCAATTTTTTCGCAGGCAATTAAAATGCGGCAAATCAATGGCGAGCGAAATTTTAACATTATATTTTCCTTAGAGTTTTGGCGGCTATTAAATCTTTTTATTAAACCAAATTGCGTTTTGTTATTATTTGATTTCAATGGTGATAATCAACATAAAAACTAACCCACGAAACGACAATGCATGTATGTACAATTGTACACATTAAAATCTAGATTTACACCTTTCGAAACGAAATCGTGTGAAGATGCCCCTGAGAATCACTGTCATATATAGTTAACAATAATTACATAGGTACGATTTCGCATGTGCGAAACTATTTAATTTATAGGTACACAAGAATTTGAGAAACCAAAGTGACAAGGCTACTTGGGTTTCTTAAATTCGCAAGATTGTTGCAACATCTTAGCAAGCATTAAGAGTTTTAACGTGAATTTTAGATTTAAACTCGAAGTAGATGAAAATAGAAGGGGCTTAGGTACCCCCCGACATGAGACAACTTAAAAGTGTCTCAGTGTATAAGCCATTTTGCATACTCAGTTAAGGATCTAATTATGTGTTGTTAAGCTTTGGAAATACAAAAATGTGTTTAATTTTCCGATTTTGTTTAAAAAATGGTAAAAAAAACTTGGATTTAAAAATAAAAAAAAAAATAATAATGATAAATTCTTAAAAACTTGGATTTTTTAATAATAAAATAATAATAAGTAATTTTTTTGAAAACTTGACAAAGAAAATATAAAAAACAAGTTTTTAATGAATTTTATCAAATAACGAACCTTATAGTCGCGCCTTTTGGTAGAAACTGACGAATCCTCCAATAGCACCATCTGTCTTAACAAAAGATAGACAAATAAACTCACACAAAATAATTTGTTCAGGATGCGAAACAATTCATTATATGTATGTATTTACTTTTGAATTAATAAGTCACAATCTTTTCAGACTTTTTAAAAGAGTAAGTACAGCTTGATAAATGTCAATGGAGTTTAATTAAACAAAATATTATGGTTTAACTTGCAGCATTTCTTCAATCTCTAAATTAATTATTCCTTATTTCTTTGCACCAAACACACAATTTTCTATTTTATTTTTTCATCACTTTTTAATCATTCTTTTTTAGATTATTTCACTCTGATGTGCATCGTGATGAAATTTTGAATGTTTTTTCTAGCAGAGCAAAAAATTATTTAAAATTAAATGACAATACAAAAATAAATAAAAAAAAAACATCAAAAAAATGTAACTATTCTGATCTATCGAAGGATATACACTGACAAAATATAAAGTTTGTTTTGAATTGTGGAACGAACAACTTTTACATTAATACAACAAGTACGCACAAGGAAAACTCTAATATTTTTGTAACGATTTAACAAAACAAAAATTAGATATTTTATTTACAAACGAAAATCAGCAAACAAAGTCTTCCTCCCCTCTATACACTTGAACCTTCACCACCCCCCTAATTTCTGCACTAGCTTTTCATGACTGTGTAACAATAAAAAAAAGCACCCAAACCCTTTTTACTTAAATTTTAATAAAAAAAAGTCCACAACAAAGCACAATCATTGCACAATATAGAATACCGCACAGCTACAGAATGGACAGAGAAGCAAAATCATCCTTAGACAATCCGGCTACCAAAAAGAAGCCACCAAAACTGAAGTCGATTAATCGAGCGATTTCAATGGCCATTGATAACTATACACCGGCACCGCAAATGATCATTGATGGTTCGTTGATTCTTGAAGAACCACCGCTACCACCACCGCCAGCACTAGCTTCCCTGCAACCAGCACCCCTGCTTCCCCTGCCCCTTTCTAAATTTCCTCAGCCTGATATTTATTTAGTTAGTGGCGCCGGCAGCACGAGCCCCATCAAATACGACGACTGGCATCCGATGAAAAAGCCATTGTTTCGTCGATCCGATACAATAGACATACATCCGAGTTCCTCATTGCAGATGAAGAAGACGCATTCATTCCATGCCAATGATCCAACCATGGAGCAGATTATGCTGACAGCATCGACATCTTCTTCGCGCCGCACCAGCAGCGTAAGGGGGAACTATCTCTTTCCGCAGACATCGGCTAAAGAAATAAGTCGATCTCCTTCGCCAAGTCGTCGTGGCTGTCGGACTCATCGATCATTCAACGAACCATCGCGTAGGCCGAATGTGAAAACAGACGCCGATGCGATTCGACATCCATCGCTAAATGATGACATGCTCGAGAGTTCCCGACCGCCACCTTTGTTCAGCACGACTAATCTTTCCCTAGAAAATGAGCTTTTTACGAGTTTAAGCAATCGATCGCGAAGTAACAGCCATACCAAGATCGAAGAACAAAGACTCTCTCTTGAAGAGGCAACAATATCAGGGAGCAGCACCAGCATCAGCAGCCGCAAACAACACGCCCGCCAACACAGCTCACAAAGTCTGGAGCTGGAAAAACAACACGAAGCACAACTTCACAATCACCACCTGCTGCCATCGTCGTCCTCGATATCACCCACTCAACAGCAAGCGCACACGCATCACTTCAAACGTGGAGGCAAGCACACACACAGTCTTTACCTATCGCCAAACAACCTCGAAGAGCTGCAAATTCATCGTCCAGCCACAATTGCACAAGGAGCTACAAAGAAATCGCACAGTGCCAGCGTGCGGGTGCGTACATACAGGGAGGCGTTAAGTACGTCGAAAAAATCCAAAAGCTTTATAAGTGATGCATATCCAGACTTTGATCTATCGCCCCACCGCCGCAATAGCCGACCACTAGCCACAGTCTCAGGAGAGGTTGGTCCTGGGGGTGTTCTCACCTCACTCGATGACATCAAACGTAGCCCCAGACCTTTAGTTGCATCCACATCTGGTCGTTTGATTGACGACAAACATCCATCCTTCGAGAGGAAGACTTCGTTGTCCTACGAAATGGGAGAAGCTGCCGCCTTCGATCAGGTCTTGCGACCTTTTCGACATCCAGTTCGTCGTTCTTCGATGACCGGATCGGCAAAAAAACTGAAAAAGAAATCACTCAGCGATGAGACTGACGAAGACGAAGAGTCCGATAGAAAACGAAAACGGATCGTTTGCATCATCATGACTGTATTTCTGTGCCTTGTATGTGCCAGCGTTTTTGTTGTCATAGTAACACTGACACACTCGAGTACGACGCAAGTTCAAAACACATCTAAGAAGGTTTATACGTTTTCAAGAGAGACACCGGTGCACTACACGGGTATGAACAGTGAGCATTTTTTGATATACTTATTTAATTGTTTTAAAAACTGTAAAGTACGGTTAACAAGTAAGAAAGTTATTTTATCTAATTACACTAGTGACCAAAATATATTCACCAAAACGACAAACTTTTTTTAAAAATATGTAAGGTCCTTCGTCCACTTGAGCAATGCAACACAATTTTTAAGCAAATCCAATAAAAAAAAATACACGCAACTTTCATCCAAAGGTTTTTTTTACTGGATTTGCTTGCTTGAGAATGTGAGGTGCGTTGCGTTGCCCAAGTGGGCCAAGGGCCTTAAATTGAATAAGTTAATTATGTAACATTAATTTTTTTACTATCTACTTATTTAGGCCACCAGTGTATTTAGAAATGTAACTGTCCGCGGGATGTAAAGATAGTAGTCTATAATCATTGTCTTGAAAAATATAGATTGTTTTGTGGAAAGTTATGTGTCATGATCATGACCAAATTTTTTGAGAGTTTGATTAAACTAAATGGAGAAATTGCGCCATTCTGTTTTTTTTTTTTTTCATTTGACTAAATTCTCAATAAATGGAGTTTTATTTATATTTTTTATTATATACATACATATGTAAAAATATATAAAACTTAATAGTAAGGGAGGCGACCAAAGGTTCACCGATAGGTTTAGCCCTAACATTTGCAAAAAACCGATGATGGTCGGACAAACTTCTTCAACTTCGTTTAATCAGAAAATGGCTTCTTCCGGTCTCATTTGAAACTGTTCTCTACGCTATACCCGCTGGAAAAAAAATATGGTAATATATATTTTAGAAGGGCATTCGACTGCATAACACGAAAATACTACTTATTTGCTGCTAAAATATATATGAAAAAAGTTATGAGCATTTAAAGTTTTTATATCCCAACACAAATTAATTATTTTCATTTAATAAACTCCTAAAAGTATGCTATGCTTTTGATCCAATGTCAAAAGTTTAACAAAAAACCATAAATAACAATGACAACAAAAATATCCAAGGAACGCAATGAGATAGGTAAACCTACGGTGGCCTCCCGGACGAAAAGATCTTCTTAAAATTTTTGAATGAAACGAAATGAAAATTCGCGAGATCTTCATATTTTTTATCACATTAAAATTTTAAATTATATTTATCTTTGATATTTAAAACAATAATATAAAACAAAAGTTTTGGAAAATTTACCAAATAGAAAAAGGAAAATCGCGCGTTTTCTTATGAAACAATTTTGATATTGTATTGGTATTGTGTATTTTTGTTCAAATTCTCAAAAAAATAATTGAATAATTAACAAATTAAATAATTTACAAAAAAAAATTAATACATATTGTACATGTGTATATGGTCCACTAAAGCGTTCTAGCTTGTTCTTTTAGATTAAGTATATCTCCACACATAGAATTCAATCTGAAAATGAATTTCTCGATTCAATTTTGTGAAAATAATTAATTAACATTTGGTATCGTTTATTTTTAATTTAATTTTTCGATACAGTGTGGCCATTATATTAAATTAAGATCTCAATCCGGGTGAAGCGAATTCAATCAAATCTACAAACTATCGCCTGGGCCCTGGGGGGGCAGGGATTTGTCAACTACATTTTAAGTTGTATCATCAATAAGCAGTGTCCATCCCCAGTAGAGTCAATTTGCAATGGCGGTTAGCAGAATATCAAAAATTGATGCGCCCATAAAAATCCCATACTTAATGTGATTATTCACACCAAATCTTTTATTTACACTCCAGGACCTGAAGCGTCGCTGGTAATGATTTTCTTCCTAAAGTGGGTCTCCCCAAAAGTTTGAAGTTGTGATTTGCCCAAAGTCAATAACGAATACCTGAGAGGCAAAGGCCGATAACCCGAAATGATTTTGCACAATATTACAAAATCGATAATTTAGAAAATTAGTAAAATTTTCTTTTGCCACTGCCTTTTTTTTTATATCAAAGCACATTAGAACTGTGAAATTCACACTTGTTAAGTGTGAAATCCTTGACTTGCTTAGTTGATCGCTTAGGCCAGTTTGCACTGAATATTCCACAAATGTCAAAATTAAACTCGTACAAATCGTTCAAGCTACAAAGTAACAAAAAAAAACTGACTGAAAAATCAAAACAAAAATGTATGTATATTTCAGGTTTGACAATAAGAGACTGTTGAGTGCTTACTTCAAATTTCCCAAATGATTAAATACGCATATTTCGTGTTGAGATTTAAACGAAATGTTGTGTTTTTTTTTATCATTCAAGACAATACCAAAAATTCAAAAAAAAAATATCCTTACTCCTTGAACGCAAATGACAAATGTTATGTTCAACTAATATGTCTTTAATATTCCACAACGTCAAAATATAAGTTCGTATATTTTCCAAAAAGCATTTTATTTTCCTTAGAAACATGAAATGATTTCAGTATGTTCGTAGACATTGAACATACAAAAATTTCACAATCTAAAAACTAGTACAACATTATATGAAAGATCAATCATACCTAAAAAAAAATTGAAAGGCGAAAATCTATCGTCATCGTCAGCAGGATTTAACTTCCCTTTTTATCGGCATGTTATAGGTACTCGTACTTATGCAGTGGGATGTTTGTATATAAAATCCTACATTACTACGGAAAGATTTTTAAAAAAATACAGGGATTGCTAATGTTCGAATATCCTAGTGGAAAACTCTTTAGTTTAAATGAATGTTAGGTATTTGAAGGAAAAAAAGAAAAAACAGGTTCCTTCCCGAAATTGAATATTTCTTTCAAAGCACTTTTATTATATCCCTTGAGTCACAACATTATAGTTATTATTCTTATATGAATTCTTTTTTTATATAGAAAAATAATTGTTCAGAAATTCTTTCAACTTTCATTTTGCGCTCGTACTTGAAAACATTTCAAACAAAATAACTTCCTTCATTATAATTATGTAACTTTAATTTATAAAAACTTATCTTTAAGGATAATTCTCATTTACAAAATTTTTAACAAAGTTAATACTGCTGAATTATTTCACACAAAATTTATTTTTTTCATAACAAATTGTATTATGTAGTTGTGCTACTGAAATAAAATCTGTTGTTGAAAGAATTATATATTTTCTACAAAATTCCATACATACATAGTTATATAAAAAGAAAAACTAAAACTACCTAGCAAAACAATTTCTAAATTCTATCCCTAAGGGTTCTCGACAGACAACAAATTCCTCTTCACTGCATTTAAAAACAAAAAATGAGGTAGGAATTAACTTTTTTTTTGTAAAATAAACTCTCAAGCGCAAAATTTAAATCTCCTTTTTATTTATTCCCTGGATGGTTTCCAATTATTCTCCTTAAATAGAAAAGATTGCACATCAGGCTACTTTCGACCTAAAAACCATGCATAAACTCTATTCTGCTATGAAATAATGCTCCATCGACTTTATTTTATCCTGCCCATCACGTCCTCGTCGTGCAATGGTTTAGGCTTACCAATCCTTTTTTTATTATTTCCATTTTGTATGGGAATCAAATTTTTTTGAAATTCTTTTTCACCATCGTCAGTCGTCATCGGGTCGCAAGACACTATTCCTATAACGCTATTGTTGGTCGGGGGCTTTTGAAGACAAAGAATGACGTCGAGGGACAAAGACTTTGTGTTTTAAAACTATTTTTAAATGGCTTTGGCAGGAAATTTCCTGAGTGAAGCCTTGAAACATGCACATTGCACATGACATACATAACCACATTAATCGCTGTTCAACATCATAAAACTGTTTGCATCAAATGCAGAGATATGTGCAGAGTTGCCGTTTGCATTTGTGTTCCTCATGAATTGATTTGTTTTTTGGTCAACAGAGGACAATTTTTAAATTCGGCTTTTTATAAAAACAATTTATTATACTTTTCGACTATATGTATATAATTATACTTATACTATACTATGCACTATCAGCTTTTAGGGACCAATAAACAGCAGTGCGGTATTACGTTACAAAAAAAAGACTAGGATGTAAATGAATCAACTTTAAAAATGAATATGTTTGGAAATTTTACTTTTCTCTCGTTAAGGGTTATTTATATACTTTCAGTTTATAAATCGGACCATGTGCCCTATAAAAGTTGAAATGATAATCTTCGACAGGTTTTCAACCCCCGGTCAATGTCACAATCCTGGAATTTCGCATGTATTGTTTCACTTGTGAGAAAGGCAATTCAAATGCTCTCTGTTGTTTAGATTGAACTTAATACTGTATGTGCATTAAAATACATATAGTTCGTGAAATTGTCCCATTCCCATGACGTTTTACCAACCGTTTTTTCCAAACATAACTGCATTTGTTTTTATTCAAATGTAACTATTCTGTAATTGCCTCAAAAAATATTCATTTTCTTATTACGAAAACATCAATGTTTCGTCTATTTATGACTTCTTCTGCGTTAAATGAAAGTGGTATTGTTGCGCTGATTTCTAAACACTGCACTTTAGCGGCACTACGCGAAAACTTTGATCTGATTATCAATTTCGTTGCGAAGTTCAGCTATGAGCAGTTTACTTAATACAACTTCAAACAATGAACAATACTATAATTCTAAGCTGTTCCGTTGCAGTGTAGTTCCATTACAGTGTAGTTCCTCTGCAATTTTTTTTTAAATCCCAAAATGTATGCGGGTTATGTGGTGAATTATTGTAATTATTTAAAGAAGCTCTATAATACCATTTCCGAGATTTTATTCTCCAATAGCGGGGAGTTTCACTAAAGTAAGTGAAAGAAGAAAAATATTCATTGTCTGCTTAATTTACATTAACGTTCAATTTGACATTAAAACTCTCTTTGTTATTAATTTTTATATACGGAACTGATGATCGTAAACGGGTTAAACACAAAACTTTGTAAGATCACTATTAACCACTTTACCCTATATCCAGATGATTCTGCCTGTGTCAAAATTACTACAGCTTGGTATCACTGAGTATGAACGCTGATAATTTATTGAAGTTCCAGTTCACAAGACTGCTGATTCCTTCAATGTCAAGCGTGTTGTGTGTGCGTAGTTTTCCCCTCTGCCTGGCTATAACAAACTGGTCGAAAGTGGACTGTTCAGTTTTTTTTTATTCTAAATCGAACCGAAACAAAACAAAAAGGTGGCATTGAAACAACTTTTTATTCTCAAGGCAAATCTCATCATATTAGGAAGGTGAGTAGTTTGTCAATTGTTATGTTTTCTGCCCCTCGAAAATTTTGTTAAATATGTTTTCGATTTTACGTATGAAAATAATCGCGTCCTTTAATTTTAACCTGGCAATCCTGTACACTATTGCAGTCAATATTGTATTGAAATATTTTGTTACAGAAATGCAAGAAGTCATTCTGATTTCAGGTTAATGACGTCAATTCTGTCCAAAGTATAATGAAGCTCAAATAAAATAGAAGCCAGAATACCGGGGTTCACGTTCACATCGGAATCGGATTTCTTCCTTTTTGTCTCTCTAACCAAATACAAAGAGGAAGGAATACCTATACAAAAATATATATTATTATCTATGTACTTTCCCCAAAGTCAAAGCAGACTTAATAAGACCACATTATGTGTTTCTTTTTTTTTGTTTTTGCATTCCTTTTCTTATTTTAAATCAGAGTCCTTTTCGTCTATTCTATTTGTACTATAGGTCCACATGGGAGTAAACAATACCTATGAATTTACGCTCTATTAACTATAGGATATAGGAAATGGGAAATTAAGGGTATAGTAGGTACATATATATAGATAAAATGAAAACCCCATCAGTGAATAAAGTCTATGACGATGGTTATCCTCTGAAGCTTGTAATTTATAGTTGTTGCAGATGCAGGCAGGTGTGTGGATTATTAAAGATACAAACAGTTGCACACCGCAATGTTGAAATTATGTATTATTCATCTTCTTACATTTTTTTTATATAACGAACACTTATAATAAGTATAAAAACTCTCATAAAAGTAACCAAGAAAGATACTTAATAGTTTTCTCAGCTAAGGCAGTTGCTGTGATTAATTTTTTTTTTCACTTAAGTTTTGTGTTTAAAAGTTAAAATCTTGTTTTGCTATGAAAATTATGGATATTTTTTGTGTTGTTTTGTTTTTTTTTTTTTATGTATGTATTTGCATTGTTTTTGTTTCTTTGAAAAAAAAAACTTTTATTAATGATTTCAGGGAAAAGTTTTTAATTAAAATAAAAGTTACACACATACATACCTACTACTTTTGTCGAGAGGGCGCGAAAAAAAAATAAACAACGCACAACGATGTATCTGCAACATATTTTGATATACTCATATTTGTACAAAGTATCTACATTTGCATAACATATTATTTGTAAAAATTCGTATATGGAAGTATGAAAAAAGTTATGTGCGGGAATACATATGTTGGGTGAGTTGTTTGAATAAGATTGCGAAACTTTTCATTTTACAAGGGAATAAGATTATGGGAGGGAACCAACGTTTCAACAAGGAGGATAGATTTTCTGGAATAAACTTAGATATTTTCTCCTTGGGGAATTCTCCTAAAAAACATTTATATTGACACCAATGACCCAACTATAAGGCAAATAAAGGTAAATGATGATTGCATGATTTCATGTTTAGAACAGAAATAAATCTCGGGACCCGTGGCCCCCACTTTTTCAAAAATTATCAAAATGACCCTTGTTTTAAATTGAAGCAAAATATTACTTTTCATGTAAAAAACGAAAAAGTACGAAAAGAATAAAACTCTAACAAAAATATGAAAACATGAAATAAAATATTATGAAGGCTGCCGTTATATTTTTGCGGAGAAAAACACTCATTAAATTATCCATATCAGAACTACCCAAAGTCAAGTGGTCTTGCCGCGACCCTAAAATGTCTGTTTTCCAATCCGTACGTGTGAATGGGTGCTGCGGAAATCTGACGGCAACCAGCTCTGTATATGAATTTTATGTTGAATTCCTTGGAATTAAAAAATTTATTTTTTTTGGACTAGAGTTGTTTATTTTTTTTTCGAAAATCATGATCAATAGACAAGAAAAAGTTGATTTTTTCCCCTCAGGTCAACTTTTCTTGAATCTCGATTTGTTAGCAAAATTCACACGTATGTGCACACATCTTTAACAGATTTAATTCCTTCTGTCAGACGAGTCTTTTAATTGTGTAGTGTGTACGTGTAATTTATTTTAATATAGGTAGAGATTTCCAAAATAAAAATATTTTAAAAATTGTACATACATTTATTTGCAAATAGTGAATTTGTGAATAAATAGATCGCATCTATTAAATATACACAATACAATCAAAAAAAGAAAAACACTTGTTGTTTCAACATACATGCGAAGGAAAATTAATCAACTTTTCCGATCAAATCTGACAAAATCCCAGTAATTCGACATTAGTTTATAGAAGTGTGACCACTTTTCCTTTTAAAAGCACACTTATATACGAGCATGCACACTTATATACGACCTCAATGGCAAGGATCCAGTTTGCTTTAGAAATGGCAAAACTCTACGAAGATCATTTCCTTTTTATTTACATATATTCCTTTGTCCAGATAATTCGACAAAATTATTCTTTCTTTTTTATTTATTTATTTATTTTTTTTTTTGCTTTTATAATATTTTATGTGGTGGACCTTATTTGTTGCTCGGGCCACCTTTGAATTTTTCCATCGGCTACACTGGGCTCATACATGCCATAATTAGTTCTTTGGAGTTCAACATTCAAAAGTTCAGTTTTCCGCAGGGAATGGTATAAGACCCTCCGCGGTAGTTTAAGCCAATAGAGGCTTAGAAGTCCGAAACATCAATTTGTCCGCTGATAAGTTGATGAAGAAAAATGTAATCATTATTTACCCTTATCTTTTTTTTTAAAAAAAGGTTATAATTTGTCATTTTTTAAGGTAAGGAGTTAACTCGTTTTTCTTACACTATACACTGAAACTGGCAGACAGCGTAAACCATGCTATGAGCTATGAGCTCATATATATTATAATGTATAGTATAGCGATTATGGTATAAAAAATGTCTCCGCTTAATTTTTATCGAAGTAATATATGACAGGAACAAATTTGACAGCGCGCAAAATATTTTATTAAAAACTTGAAAATTCCTTGATGAATATCTGGAAGAAATAGACAAAGTAAGTGACGAAAAAATGACAGACACTTCTTTTTATCTCTCCAACTTCAAAATTTTGCGCGGCTGTTGAAGTTTGTTTCGTAGAGATAAAAATTGTAGAGATAAAATTTGTCTTTTCCCGATCTGCATATACTTACCTTCACTCAAAATAAAAATGCAATAAGGTCCAACGGATTTAATTGAGCTCTTAAACTTCAAAATCATTTTGGACAACACCCAACCATCGATGTGTACATATATACAAATATATATGTTCAGTGAAAGCTCTACTTGCGGACAGCTTCGATAAGCGGACATATTTTTCTAATTTCTAATTTCTTTAAAACTGATACATGTCCATAAACGGACGCGGACACTTTATTCACTCTTTTCAAATAAAATGTCTCCCATGAAAGGACACAATTATTTGACGAAAGATTATTTTAAAAATATAAAAAATAAAAAACAGAAAGATACAGGAAATCAGTTTTCTGTACAGTACAGTGAAAACCTCCGATAATCGGAAAATATCTGATGCGCTTTCTGGTGCGCTTCTGCTTTGTACATTTTTTGCAATCTATTTCCGCAACAATTTCACTGTGTTCTGTCAATATAATATGAAATCAATTAAAAATGCTCTAATAACCGCGAACTAAACATCAGCGACCGTGAATTTCCGCTTATGGGAGCTTTCACTGTATATATACTATTATACAGCAAACACAGTTTGATATTTTCAAAATTCATTAATACACATTGCATAAAATAAAACATCACTTACATTGCAAATCAAACCTGAAAAATGTATTAGCTCTCTACATTTCGATATTACTTATGTTAAAAAATCCTTCAAACCAAAGGCATTTAAAAATTATCCTTTTCATACTCATACAAAAAAAATTAAACCCTTATAGAACTAAAAACACCTTCCATTCTAAAACAAACACTTTTCGCAAAGATCAAAAAATATTTCACTCCTCTTATACTCTGATTAGACTCAACATTGAAAAAAAAATCCTCTCAAAATTCCATCATTACATAACCAAATCTTTCCGGTCGACCAACAAAACCTTTCATTTACATTTTTAGTCAAAAAAAAAAAAAAAAAACAAGAAACCTAGGGCGAGAAATCTTTCCCTTTTATGTCGCCAAACACTCCAATTTTTCCAAACACGAAAAAAAAAACAGATTCCATCCCACCATAATGTCTACTCTACACAAGGACATCATAAATGCTTCGTTTTTCTCCTCCCAAATTATATAGACCACGACGAAGACTAGGGTAAGGCAAGCCCCAGATTTACCAAAAGGATTAGGATTGAAAAAGTATCCTAAGGCAAATTGACACAAACAAAAAATGAAAATAAAGGGACCTATGTTACCAAATTCCTTAAATAGATACTAACATCTGATAAAAAAAAAGTTAAAAAGGAGATTAATGGTATTTTTTATAGAATTCGTTTTTTTTTTTTTAATAAAAAGGTGTGTCAAAAATCGATAAATCATCATAATCAATCTCTACTCCTCCGTTTAAAAGGGATACAAACAGTAACTTTCAAATAAACGCATTTAGTGTGTCCTTTAATTTATTCCTATGCTTCAATTCACACATTATGTGTCAGCAAAAAGAACAAAAACCATTTACATACACTGGCAACATACTCAAATTCAAACTAAATTTATTTTAATATATTCTCGTCATGTCTGTGCGAAAAAAATCGTGTGATTTTACAATGAAAATATGAAATCTATCTGTTATAATTTTTATTAAATTTTATTTTACAGTTCGCCAGGAAAATGAGAGGCTAATGCAGGAATCCATGAATCGTGCTAGATTGGCGAAAAACTTTACCGATGCTGCATCCCTTAGTGCCGCGGCCGAACAAATTCCATAACAAAGTTTTCAAAGGATTTTTGCCAACGTGATTAGCGAAACATTAGCATTTGTAACTACATACATAGACACAGGATCAAAATGTATGTATACCTACATAGAATATTGCATTTTTTTTTTTTGCCCATAAATTTATTTCAATTTTGTTTGAAATTATTCTGCAGCTTCAATGCCAGTAGTAGTCTATTATAACTTAGATGTCTAGAATGTCCGACCATCCAGTAAGCCCAAGCAGCAAATTCTTCTTCATCCTGTCATTTGTGTGTACATCCAGAAGAGAGATGTCATTACCCATCGCTCTGCGCTAGAAAATGTGTTGAATAGCTTCATCAGCCATGAATACAATTATCGTTTGTCGGTTGAAATTCAAAACGATGACAAGCATGATAAAGTATCTATCTAAGGAACCAAGGATCAACATAGCCGAACATCATTGGCATGCTAATGAAATAAACCTCGACATAGCCTTGCAAACACATATCTAGAACAGCGACACAGTGCTAGGCGAATGAACTTTTTTTTCTTTTATTATATCTTACCAACCTATAATCCCGACAATTTTTGATATGATGTGGGTCCTTACTCAACCGGTGGTGAATAGAGATGCGACCACGGTGACGATATTTTATAAATAAACCTGCATCCGATAACTCGAACCAAGGACATTCAGTGTCAGTGTCTATCATTCTTTTTCAAATTTCAACATCATCGCCGGGTTATGTGACAGGAATGTTTAAGTAACATAAACTCACGTGTGCACACAAAACACATCCTTCCTTATACCAACCTGAACTGAAAGATCCTGGCACTCAACCTATCCTCTTATGTCGATACTCATAGGGTGGTCTCATCTGCTGCTCCTATACTCCCACTGCTATACAGGATGTGAGTGTTTATCGAATTACCGTAATTGCAAGTGACATTCAATAAATAAGTCCCGCAGTCATGTGAATTTTGAGGAACATTAATTGGATACATATATGTATTTTGGAAGTATCTATATGACAATTTGTATATAAGATCGGATTTTTTCCGATATTGAAATGAAACCTTAAAGAAAAAAAAAATGGTAAATGTTCCGTTTAAATCCATTAAAACTTTAAAATTATTTAAAGTATGTGATTCTTCTTAAAAAATTAAATTAAAAGAAATTGTTAAAAACGCGTAAATAAATGTTTAAAAAAAATCCATAAAAGAGAAAATATAGAAAATGCTTTAGTCATGTGTATTACAGGTATTTTACATGAAATTAATGAATTAAAATAAAATGGAGACACAAAACAGTTAATATTATTAAGTAATGTGTGTGTATGTTACAAATAAAAAAAAAAGTCGTTAGATTTGTTTTAAGAATGCAATAAATGCCTTTAAGTATTAAACAAAAGAGAACTTATAAAAACAACAATTAAAATGTATAAAGTATAATGTAGTAGGTAATGGTGTTTTATAAGAAATTGTTAAAGCAGTCAATTTAAATTTAAAAAAAAAAATAACACTAATGAAAAAAATAACTTGGCTAACAATTAAATTTAAAAAGTATAAATGTCTGATATTATTTATAATATAAGCGTTAACATTTTAAATTGGTTTGTAATTTTATTTCTTAATTTAGTATTTTATACAATTTAATTAAAAAATCCTAACAATTGGAATTTGAATTAGATGGATTAGGTTTGTTGATAGAGGGATCTTTACAAGAAGCACAAAATAGTATAATTTCACATTTATTAATTCATATTCAATCTTTTTTTTTCTTCTACTTAAATAATTTTTTAACGCTTGTTCAATTCTTAAATCAATGTTTAGTTTTGTTTCTTTAATACTTTTAAAGAATTACAATCTTGTAGAACAAAAGCGACCTTTACACGGTCATTCATTTGACATCAATCTGTAATATAGTGTTTGTAAAAATAAGTCTCTATGCGTGCGACGAAAATCAAAACCTTTGCCTGATAACTGATTATGTATATGTGTAGATGTCTTACGTCCTCTGACTGATTGTGTAAATGTCGCTTAACAATGCACACAAAGACCCTGTTTAGACTGGTAAATTTGAGTCCGGACTCAAGTGAGTTCGTTGGCTAAAGGGATGAGAAGTTAATACTATCGTGAGGCAACATCAAATTATAAACATCGGAATCATGAGATTTTGATAAAATTTTGTGTATGTTATATGTGGAGCACTGTTAGTATAACTGCGTTTCAGATTTGGTGTTAACGTGTTTTACAAATTTCGCCATAACTTAATAACGGCTAAACAGATTTGATTAAAATTTGATATAGCACTTAATTTGGGCATTTAACACAAGATGGCATTTAAAGTTTTTGGCTAAATAACTGTTTTATGACAACATAACATAACAAAACAGAAAATTTGGACCGAGGCTCACCCGTCAGCTGATTCTTTGTCTCAGTGTTATTCTCTTTCGCACTCATCATGTTCAGAAAATCGAGTGCGTTTTGTAGCAAGGTGTAATAGCACACTACCAAACAATATTGTAGTTACAGGAAAAAAGGTAAAATAGTTGTAAGTAGAAAATAAGTTGTATTGAAAACCAAACAAATAGATGCAAATAAAACAAAACGGGAAAGGTTTTTTTTCAAGAAATGCTAGACTTCTCAAAGAAGTAATAAAGAAGTATTATTAGAAAAGTATTATTCAGATTAAGAATCAAGCTAAATAATTCCTTCTTTCGGACCACTCACTTGTGCTTTTATCTACTTACCTAATATGAACTTTAATCAGTTTTTATGAAAGGAGAATAGATGTAACGGTTTAGAAATCTTATAATTTTGTAAGAATAGTTCTGTGTCAATTGTGATAGGTATATGCAGCACGTAGAATATCCTTTGTTGTATTTTTAAGCATTTTTTGTTTAGTCCACAAAAAAGTTCAGAGCCGAATTCCAAGGGCCTATAACATGACGCGACAAGTTGATAAGTCTAAATTCACTAGTCCAACTTTTCTTGTCCGACAAGGACCATTGTATTATGTAACCCAACGCAAATTGTTAAACTTGTCAGAATAATAAATTTTCCTCAACTTATCCACACAGTTTGACAAATTTTCAGCGAAGGAAGAATGAGACAAATTGCGAAAGACAAAAAGATTGCCGTATTAACAAAATAAGACCATACAAATATGTTTTTTCGGAGGTTTTGTTTATTTTTTTGAATTTTTTTTCGTCGTAGTCGGAATGAAAAATATATTTTTAGTTAAATATTATTTAAATTCTATAATTATTCTGTTCTTTTTGTAAGAAAAAGTGCACTTGTAAGCGTATGACAATATTCGAATCACTTTTCCAATATCAGCTGTACTTGGACAAGTATTTATTGATCCTTGTAACGTTCTGTTACAGAAATGAGAAAACTAAACAATTTCCCACTTGTCATATTGCACCGTTACACTTGTCGATGTGTGCACAGACTTGTCATTTTGTGTTACAGGATTTTTTACAAGTTGTCAGATTTTGCTAGTTCTACAAGTACTACAAGTGCCAGGTTGTAATATAGTCTTGTTATTAACGTTTGTCAATAGATGTCCCATTATTGAGGACGGTGCCCAATCGGAGCAAACACATTATAATCTATATGTGATTTCGCATGGTTAAGAAAAAACAGCAAGTGATTTGTATTACCTACTGGCATGTATATCACGTTACAATATTTTTACTTGCTCAATAGGGCAAGTATATTGGTTTCGTGTAAAAAAAAAATCGTGATTTTAATCGAACCTGACATTACGATGATAGAGAAACGTTTCGTCATGCTTTCCGTCGGTCGGTCTGTGCGGATGTGCGGTTTTCTGTCACCGAGCTACAGCCCAAACGGTTTGATGGATTTTCTTCAAAACTGGTCTATAGCACTTTTTGCTGATTTCCTAGAGGACAAATTTGAATTTTTGTTTTAGGACGGCTATGACGGGTACCTGCCATATAACGGTATTGGTTTTTGTAAATTTTCTCGAAAACTGCTATAACGATTTTGATAAAATTTTGTGTATGTTATATGTGGAGCACTGTTAGTATAACTGCGTTTCAGATTTGGTGTTAACGTGTTTTACAAATTTCGCCATAACTTAATAACGGCTAAACAGATTTGATTAAAATTTGATATAGCACTTAATTTGGGCATTTAACACAAGATGGCATTTAAAGTTTTTGGCTAAATAACTGTTTTATGATAGCAACCATATACAACTTAATCTCGCGTAGATATACATATGCCGTTTTTTATAGTTTTAGCCTTTCAACATAACTTTGGTAAGATGGCGGTTTCTCAGAACAACTGTTCCGAAGAAACCCAATTTGAAATTTTGATATCAACATAACTAAATACATTATTTTTTTTGTTGTCTCATATTTCGCTACAAGAACAATAATAGTTCAGCTATAGAAAAAAGTTCTACATTTCATATAAGGTATAAAGTCGGTTTCTAGAGTTAGCTGATGGGCAGTATTTGCAGTACCATTTAACATCTTCAATGCAAATGGATATATATTCCGTTTACCAAAAGATGACAATATTGGATTTTCGAAACATTATATTCCACGCGGTTGAAAATTCTCCATTGTACTGCAATGCTTCCAAAGTCTGAATTTAATAAGATTATCATACGCGTAGCCCCTTCAGTTTCTTTATCCAAAGAACAGGGTTGTGAATATCAAAAGCTAAAAGTGTTGTTGTCAGTCAAACAAGTTATATCTAAAATTAAAACTTTCAGACAAGAGATCGTTAATAAGAATAAAGAAGATGATCGTAGACCTGAAATCGTAAGACTTGAAACTATCCATTACTACAGTAGACCAAATGCAAGTATTTTCGATTACGATGCCAAACTCTGTCAAGTGCTTTTGAAATATAAAACGCCAGCATCCAAAACGTTGCAAGGATTGATTCTACTTTATGGTGAGATAAGTCATCAAATCACTAATGGAACTATTACTATATAAAGGAGTAATTGCCGATCTTTAAAAAAAATTCGTTCTTCAAATCTTAAAAAAATAAGCTGGAATCAGTAGTGTTCAGTACACAGTGGACTAGAGGGATGAAGATTCACCTATAAATTTTTAATGTGGTAATTTCATGTTCATTTTTATCTGAACCTTATAATTAAATCGTATAATTCTTATTTTAATGCTTTCATTACAATCTTAAAAAATACTTTCATTTCACTTTAGTTATGTTGTTTTTTTTTTCAAGACAAAATAAAACAGACCGTCAAAACTGACTAACAAAAAAATTTTGAAAGAAATTTCAATTAGAAAAAAAGTATCAATATTTGAAATAAAACGTAAATACCTACCTAGATTAAAAATGAACAATAAATACAAAAAAAAATAGATAATATCCAATAAACTACTTTCTACCTTTGTACAATGCAATCAAAATGAATCTTTTAAGTGTTATTTGCAATTTGAGAAAAACAAAATCTTTTATTTTTCTAGTAAGCAACAATTTATATGTACTTAAAAAAAATGTAAACAAAAACAGTACCTAGTTTTGTTCAAAACAATGCTAAAATAAAAATAATACTTTGAATAACGAATTTTATATGCATAAAACTATTTAAACAAAAATTAAAATAATTTTTTTTAGCACTGTAAAATGTTTGGTTAAAATAAAAAAAAAACAAATAATTTAACTGAAAATTTCATAAGTCTAACAATTGTATATACAAATGTGACAGGTACATGTTTTCTAAAAGGTATAAGAAAACAAGCGTTTTCAGCCACACATTTCAAAGTCATTATTATTTTGTTTTTGTCTGCTTTATTTTGGTTTAACAGAGACAGACGCTTTTGGTTTAAGAGACAGACGCTTGAAAAATTATTTTTCTTGACATACCTAGTAGGTACCTACTTATTGGCATTTTAATTTTAGATATTTCTACAATCATAATTCTCTCAGTAGAAATCAACTAACCATCTGTCAAATAACATGAAAACTAAATGAAGTTGGCCGCGATCTACTTCGTGTCGTGCTCCGGTCTACTCTAAAAATGAAAATGATGCAAAAACTTCGGTCTTCGGCAATAAAGCACCAAATCATAATCTGATGTCGATACGACTACTTTTGTGAAAAAAACAAGGAAACAAAGGTATTTACTTTAATTGCTCTATTTTTTACTTTGTGTATCTCGGTAAGTACACAGCGCACTTGTTTGGTGTGAACATTAAAATGCAGGGGTGGAATCGCGTAAGATGATAGTTGATTGTCACATTTTTGATCATCACTTGTGATCAAATTGATTTTTCCTTCTGCGTAAGGTGATCACATCCACCAATTCAACTCAATTCAACTTTGTTCAATTTGTCAGTAACATTTGTGAAAAACATTGTTGCCGTAGTCATATTTTCAAGTAAATTCATTGAAATTATTAATTTTTAATGAATAAATGCAATAATTCTAAATTTAACCATTTATTTTCGATTGTTGTATACTCATATGGTAAAAAAAATATTGTTTTTGATGATTTGGTGACTAAAATTGAAAAAACGTTGAAAATTTTATAATGTTTTGTATGCGTGTGGTAACTCTAGTCACATTGCTACAAAAATAAAATTAAAACGTCAATTTCATGAGAAGATGACTATCACAATATTTTGGTGATTGGTTTTTAGCTATCACTGTGATGATCACCTTATGCAGACAGAAAGTGTAGATTTTGACTGTCACTTATCACAAATCACCTTAGCCGATTCCATCCCAGAGTACAGTTTCGGTTTTCCTGTAAACATGTCCCCAGTTTTCGACGAAATGCGAATTCAGTTTTTTTAATTTTTTTATGAAAATGTGTATTGCAACATGCTGTTGCACTATGGCTAATTGGCGCCATAATGCCCTTATAAAGCTAACGTGTACAATTAGCATGAATAATTTAGGTTATGTGAATTTTCTTAAATAAAATGCTTAATAAGTCTCAAAACAAAAGAAAAATAAGATGCATCGTTGCTTAAACTCATCGACCGCATTGAAGGAAGAAAAACTTTAAAATCCATCTAGATGACGAGTCTAAGGCCCGAAAATTTCGGAAAAAAAATATTTTCGCCAATTTTGGAAAGGATTACAGTTACAGTATAACAACATAAATAAAGCAATGGATTGTTTTCTTTGTGGTGAGATATCATAAATTCTGTACCTACTGCATTTAAACTGCATGTATAGTGGACGCTCAAACCAGAAAAAAGCGTCGCGCCATATTGCCTCAGGGGTGCGCCATATGTTGCCCTTAGTAAGGGCATTATGGTTTTTTTAATAATTTTTTTTCGGTCAAAAAACTTCAATTGTTGTTTTAGTTTAATTTAATTATGTTTCGTTTTTCATCAATTAAATAAATATTGTTACTTGAAGTAAAAAATGTTGTAAGAGATAAAGTTCTAGGTGATTGAAGTTAGATACGCCATAATGCTCGGATTCACCCTATAGTATAATTTATCCTTTGTATGATAGATGGTTACGATGCCAATAGATTAAGAAACCTCTAAATATACGAAAATGTTGATGTTTGTTTTCTATCTCGGAAGATTACTTGTTTTACTTTAGATGGCGTCGAATCCACTTTCCTTCGATACATACAGGATCAATAATCACTCGAAAAATCTTTTTCTCAAAGCATCCTAGCAAAGTTCAAGGTCCAGGAATGGCATGATTAATTTTTTACAACTGGCTTTAAAGCTTTACTATAACTTGAGTACCATCTGAGCCCGAAGAAACAGCGGTTAACAAGAGTAATTATTTGTTTGATCTCTGCACATGTATAGAAAAAGTTCTTGGCTATACTTTTAAGTTAAGTATATTTATTCATGCATCCTCTAGTTTTCACTGAGTCGATGATATTAAGATTATATTTTCTCGTTAATAACATACATATGCTTTATCTTATTGTCTTCATTCATAGTCAAAGCCAATTCCAATTTTCTCCGCCTCCGAATCAATAACTGGATCGACACACTATACCGTGGTTCCATTCATTTGAGAAATATTTTCCTGTATGCCCTTATACCAATTTAATTTAACAATGTTCGGCTGCTTTATTTCTGATGGTTTAAAGACCTGGGATGAGTCTTGTCACCATTTTTGATTAGATTTTCGGACATCTCATCCACTAAGACCTTTAATATGCTTGACATGTTGATTCACGTGCTCGAGATTCTTCTATTCTATTATTTGTGTCGTAATGAGCTTTTGTTACTTTCTCAGAGCCCCTAAGTCAGTCGGCAGTTCGGCACATGCGTCAGTCGGCACTCTCCTTCAAACCAGAAGTTTCGTTGTGGTCGCGTGGTAAACCCAAGGGAATCAGCGGTTGCACTTCTCATATTTTATTCTCAGATAACAGCATTTTAACTGGTTCTCTGCACATGATAATTGTCAGTAAAAGTTTTAGTCATTTTAAGCGATCTTTGCTTCGTATATTAATTATTTTCACACATTTGTTTGGAGTTGTGAAGTCATATTTATGAGTATTTGGTCAGATACCCAAACCTATCGTCTATTGCAATTTGGATAACGGTTCATTATATCATGATACCGCCAGGTACCCTTGTTTATATTGAGATGTGGGAGTCGAGTGCTTGCAATGATGACATTTCGACATGCCGCAAACAAATAATTAATTATCTGTTTAAATTCAAAACATTAGGCGCGTTCTAACAAATTGTATCTCACAGAGATATCAATGTAAATTTCACAAAAGCGCTACCTGAAAATGTCTTATATAACATTTAGGTAAGATTTTTTTGCCTATTAAATTTGCCATAAAATTATGAGTACTAAACACATCTTTTTATACCAACCTTTTATTTTATTTAAGATTTTCCTAAACTTTGTTTCATTTAAAAAAAAAAAAGATTTTTACCCAGTATCAACAATTGTAAAATTCTTTACTCTAATGAAATGTGACGGTGCCTAAAAAATGGATTAAATTGTTGTATTAGACGGTTTCACATTGAGTATTATCTCTGCGGTCTATATTTGAAAATATCGTTAAGTTTATCGATTTATTTATATAAGTAAAAATAAAATGCAAAATATCTTTGCTTAACTTAATAAAAATGAGAGCTTTAAGTGCAATTTAAGAATTAAATTTTAAACTAAATATTAGATACAAAAAATTAAATAATAAAAATAAAATATTTAATTTATTGCTAAATTAAATATTAAATAAATTTATAAACTAAAATTAAATGTAAAAAGGAAAATATGTTTATATTTTTGTAAAATATCTTTTAAAGTATTTAATAAATAAAACAAAACAAAAAACAACAATAAAAAATTCTCAAATCTATAGTTAAATGAAAATATTAATATACAAGCATACACACTAATTCTGGGGTTTGCTTAATGATGAAATTATTCAATACAAAAAAACTGTAGATCACAAGGTAAATAAATGACTAGTTAATTCCTAAACACAATAAAAAAAAAACAAATCTAAAATAATCGTATTACCTACACAAAAAAAAAGTTAATAACAAATTGTTTGCAAAAGATGAACATATGGATCATAATACTGAATGTTTATTCTTATTTTATTTTTATTATAAAATAAAAAAAAAATACACATACATTTAAGAAACATATTTTATGTACTGATATAGGATGTACAACTTTGTTAAATAGTTATAAAGAAACATAATGTATAGTTTAAAATTCAATTTTATGTTTTATAGTTTTTTCTTTGTTTTGATTTAAAATCAACAAACTCGAAATGTTTGTAGGTTATATATTGTAATGAACATCAAACAATTGCGTTATAATAAAAATAAATAAAAAAAAAAACAGCAGAAATCGATTTACAAAAATGAAGTAAAAATTAAAAATAAATATCTCAAGAAATAAAATTCAATTTTACTTATAATTAGATATAAATTTATAGGTTTAATATTTTAATAGATACAACCAAACAAATTGAAAAGAAAATTATAAAAGAAAACATTTTACGAAATTTGTAACATTTACAAAATGAAATAAAATGGATACAATTTAAAAAGAAAATATTATAAATAAAAAAAAATAAAAATCGATTCTAAATGTTAATAATTGTTGCTAATACATGACAAATTAATATTAAATATTAATACATAAGTAAATAACACTTAATAAACAAAATATTTATAAATGAATCCAAGTTTATTTTCTTTCTGTCTTTAGTTATAGAAATTTCAGACTCCGTTTCAAATTTATTACTATAGGAGCCTGTTGTGCAATTATTTAAGCCTGAAGTCAGCTATTTTTATCTTCCCAACTCGGCTATTGAAATGAGGCTTATAGAGCTTAGTTCAAGGTTCAGGTAAGTTAGAATAGTCAATTTCATGAACCCGCGTTAAGTCGGAATCGGCGAGTTAAAAACTTAGAAACAAAGCTGAACTACGTTTTTGTAACTGATCCTTAGAAATTATACTTAAGGACTAATACACTACACTACCGTTGTAAAAATACATGACGAAACGTTAAAATGACATCGGACTACTTTGTATATTATAGGAAGTATTACTATTTACAAGAAAAAGGACAAATCCAAAATAGTCCAGTCGGAGGATAGGAAAGAAGGTTTTTTTTAGGAAAAAGGTTAAAGGTTCATAAAATTTTCAGATGTTGTTTTGGGATGGTTAATTATGATTTTCTCAAGTTTTGAACCTAGAATATGAGGGCCCTCTGCTAAAAGAGGGGGGAAGGGAAAACAGAAAAATTTCGGCCTTTTTCCGGTTTTTCTTCTATAAATTATTTTTCTTACGTTCTACGACAAAAACGTTCAAGTATGTTTTATAGAGTGTTAAATTTGCAATAATATTAGTTGTTCAAGCATGTTTGTATGTCACGTGCATCGCTCCAAAAGGTTGCTAGAATATTGACTATGAAAGCATGTTTGTATGTCCCGTTGTATCCAAGATGTGGCGCTCCAAAAAAGGGTAAATTTGAAAAATTACCCTTTTTTTGGAGCGCCATATCATGGTTAACAACTAATATTGTAGCAAATTTAACGCTCTACAAAACATACGTTTTTGCCGTAGAACGTAAGAAAAAAGTTATAGAGGAAAAACCGGACGGCCGAAAATTTTGCAGTTTTCCCCTTCCCCCTCTTTTAGCACCGGGTCCTCAAGGTCCAAAACTTGAGAAAATTTTAATTAACCATCAAAAAACAACAAATTTGATGGACCTCCGGCCTTTTTCCACCTAAAACTACCTGCCGACTGGACTAAAAAGAGACATATGATATTCGAAGTACCTACCGTTAATTAATACCTAGCTCAAAAAATTAAAAAAAAAGTCGGGAAATCTTTAAAAATAGTTTGTACAAAGTTTTTAGTCTCCTTTAACATCGTTATGTTATGTTTAATTGTTGTGTCAAATCTTTTTTTTTAATGCTTAAATGCATAATTTATCTTATCTACGTATGTATGTATAATGGCAAGTAAAAACGATAGTATTAGAAAGAGATGCCTAATGTGGACGTCAATTCACCTGTGATACTGGACCAATGAAGAAGAAATAAAGGAACGGGTGTTGTGCACACGTATAGTGTACGTGAGTGAGGCACCAAAATGTTTGCATAAATTTACACATCGCATCCCAAATGTCATTTTGTCACGGTGAGAGCAGCAGGAGGTGGCGAGTTAGCTCGCACCGCTGCTGTCAAATGCATATAAAAAAAATAACTCACATACTAAAATAATATTGCCACTTTCTTTTCGCAGAACATCTCTTCCTGTATTTCTTCTTCATTGTACTGGACAGTTTTGTAGCCATTGACGTATTATTATATGGACCGCCAGTCGGTTGAAATTTCCATACAAATGCCCAAAAAAAGTGCCTTAAAACGGCATCATATCGTAGTTGTGAAATCGTGTACTAATTTTGCCATTACGATGTTGGTTACTGGCGGTCCATATGTAGTTATGTTATAGTGTAGCACTCGCGTTCTTCGTTTTACTAAAAAATGACAACTGTTGCAGTGAATACCATTTGCTGTACCTACACAGTGTCGATTTATTGTTTTTTTTTTTTTTTTCATGATAAAAATGTACCTTTATTCAGCAAAACTTCATTTTATTTTGTTGCCCGCTTATTTCTGAAACCTCTCTGATGGCTCAAAAACCGAAGATGGGGTGGGTAGTGGCGTGTACTCAGATAAACTAAATCTTAGTCTCTCACTCCGTCTCCCCGACCATTGTAGCGTTTTCCAAGCGGAAATTCTGGCGATCAAAGAGGTTTTATCCTGGTTAAGGAAAAACGTGATATCCACATGGGATATTCGCATCTTTTCAGACAGCGAAGCAGCCCTTAAATCACTCGTTGCTGTTTCCAAAAACTCAATAACTTCCCGCAACTGTCGCACATCTCTCATGGAGATGGCAGAAAAGTTTAACATGCCGCGAAACAGACATTTTGGGAAACTGCAAAGCCTATGAACTCGCCAGAAATGGAACCTTAATACCAATTTTACCTAACACGGTTAATATTGGTCTACCTATCGCTACAAGCAAACTTATGCTAAAACAAAATGCCATAGAGGAAACAAACTTAATATGGTCAAACACCACTACGTGCGTAGCAACTTAACAAATCTGACTAAAACTAGACCTGAAACGCACTAAATGTTTGTTGTCTATGAGTAGAATAAATCTTAGCTCCCTAATTGGTGTCATAACCGGAAACTGCTTAATAGGAAGACACGCCACAAGATTAAGCGTATTCGCTAACGACTTTTGCAGAAGCTGCATAGATGAGGAGGAGGAGGAGAGTATCCCCCATCTTCTCTGTTGATGCCCAGCTCTCTCTCAAAGACGTAAATTACACCTGGGTAATTTCTTTTTCGACGATCCTAGTGACCTAAAGAATATTGATATTACTTCTCTTATTCGCTTCATTAGATGCTCTAACTGGTTCAATAAAAGAGGGACTTCCTCGTGCGTTCCGTGGTGTCACAATGGACCTATATATGGTCTAAGTGCGTCAGTAGTTTTCCTGACAGCCACATAAACCTAACCTAACCTAACCATCTCTAAAAGAAATTGTCAAAAATAAGTAAAGCCAAATCACGTAAATACAAGGAATTTGTATTGCGTGTTGGGTCGTAGTGCATGATGCAGTCCTCAATTGTTTATTCCCATAGAACCCTGTGTTATTTTAGTTATACCTATTTATAACTGGAAGTAAAAGTAGTTGGTTATATGTATGTAAATTTAATAAAAGGTGTCTCTATATTGCATAAATGCAGACTGCAACTGACAACTTCCCAATATAATGTTGTGCATGATGCATGATGGCATGAGAAATCACCATAAAGGATTTATTCTTGCGATGCGGAGTGTATCGTGACAATTTCGAAGTTAAATAAAAAAGGGTTTCGTCCTGTGAAATTGACATTCAATCGTAATCTCATGTATCACCCCTGAAGGACGAACAATTTCGAAATTAAAAAAAAAATCGCAAGAAATTTCGGACTCCTACACCTACATAGATAAGCCATCTTTAATAGATAGGAAAGTGACAAATTAATAAATGAAAGAAATGAAAAAAATGTAGTTAACCAAAAATTTAAAGAACTTCAATTTGATCAAATTTTATTCCAAAGTGGATACTGGATTGTTGCCGACTTGTAGGACAGCAAATGATTGGCTAAGCAAAATTATTTCAAAGTCTCCATCTGTTGTCAGATATTAATATATTATATACCTCACTGATGGCAACGGGATTTTGTCTCATTGTTGGAAAATCGTCCAAAATTTGTAAACACAACTAAATCAAAAAATCCATGCATCGAATCGCCTCAAAATGTTGTTAATTGTATTGTTTACAATATAACCTACATAATGTTTTATTTAACTCACCTCGAAAAAAAACTATTGCTTATTTTTTGCGACACGTACATACATTTTACTTTGCCCGTATTTTTCTCAATGTGCTATCACAGCGTGACTTTGCTTCACTGAATGTAACTGAATCATTTGGAAAGAAATGTTTTGCACTACGTATAATTAAATTTGAAACTCTTTCGAAGTTATTCGGGATGTCCCACTGTTGGCGTCTCTCCCCTATTCATACAACCTACCTTACTTCATACAGGGTGATTGGTATAAGGTGCACCAAAAAGCTTGAGCGAGTAGGTGAAGTTAAGACAAGAAAAAAATCGTATTGGGGGGGGGGTCTATTTCCCCCCGTTTAGGCAAGAGGGGCAATTTTCTAAAATATTGACTTAAATCAGAAAAAAATGATTTAAAAACAACGGTGAATGATACAAAGCCTTGTTATATTTTTTTTGGAAAGCCAGAAAACTACTCTTTTATTTAATTTTTAAATTAAGTTGTTTAAGTCAACAGTTTTAAAAAAATTAATTTTCAAACTCAAAATTTTGAAAAAAAAACTAAAAAAAAAATTTGAAACTAATTTTTTTCAAAATTTTATGTAATTAACTATTATTTTTATTTTCAAAATTCAATGCTTTTATTATTTTTAGTCAAAAACAGAAAACCGGATGCCAAAATGTATCTTAGTTTTTGAGAAATTAAGAAAAACTAGAAACTATACCAATCACCCTGTATATTATATCTAATTTGAAAGCCAAATGTTCAGAACAGAAATACCTACGACTTACCAGATCTCCATACATTTATGTACGTACATACCTATAGGTACAGATCTAGCTAGAAGATGACTTTTTTGAATGACGAAACGAAACTGGAAGTAAAGAGAATTCTCCGAATGTTGCATCAGTTATTACGACAAAAGCACAACCGAATTTAGGTACTTAACTTTACAAATAATCATGACAATGCATGATAACATCATGATATCCGATAAAGATGCTGCAAATGAGATTCAAAAATAACTAGTTTTTATAAACGAAAGGGAACAAGCGATTTTCCAAACTTATACTATCATATTTCATAACAATTATGATTTGGATACTGTCATTCGTCAATAAAATGTGAGTACTTACTATTTTTATTAATTAATTTATCTTTTGCCAATGTTCAACATCGAAACACAACCATTTTCTTTTAAATAAAGCAACGACCATTTTCTTCTTTGCAACGATGTAAGCGGGCTTTCTAAGAATCGTTTTAGATCGTACTGTACTTGAATTCGATGTGGTGAAAACATCATTTCATTATTTAACTCACCTCATTCAGGTCAAATTGAAACGAACAATGGAATCGAGACATTACATGAAAACATTCCCCACAAGATGGCACTGCTAAATTTTGATGAGAAAATAAATTCCAGTGCCTACCATCCCCACATGACCGTGTTTAGACTGGGAAAATTGAGACCGGACTGACGAGAGTTCGTAGGCGAGTGGGATGAGAGGTGAGTACTCTCGTGAGCACAGGTCATCTACTTGTAATCCTCCGTCTCCTCCCGTAGAAATAAATGTTTACACGCGCTTTTTAATACATGAATAGGTATGAACAGCAAAATGCGAAATTGTAATAATGTACATATGGTCTAGCCAAATTTGACAGTCCCATTTGAAATGCACGCGCACGCATACAGAGTTAAATCTCTGCAGTTTTAAAAGTTTGTAGGCAAAAGTGGGTGGAGTCTCCTGAGTTGATGTTCTATTTATTAATTATTCTATGCTCGTTAGGCAGCTTCAAATTATAAATATCGGAGACTGCTCAATTAGCAATATAAATTAATTTAAGGAATCTTTCTGAACAAAGAATGGTTAGGAATGGCGCTGCATTAAAAAAGTTGCGTATACTACAAGAATGTATACTATGGTAAAACCCTAGTATCTATACCACATTTGTTGTGGAAAATAAAAGAAAAGTGCTCAAACTTTCCATTCGTAGATTAATATAAAAAACGATTATTTTTATTAAAAAATGAGCCAGATCTTAAAAAGATGAGTCCCCGAGTCAAGCTCAAAAAAATTAGTCTGTTTTGACTAATTTGAGTCACTGTGGTAACACTCTGAGTCCAACACAAATAATGCGTTGCATATTTGCTCTGAATTTTCGCTTTAAATATATTAAACACACAGGTTCCCATGAGAACCAAAAATAAAACCCTATTTTGAGAGAAGAAACTTATTAGCGTTTCCACCGGTCAAATTGATTTATAAAACGATTAACTTGACATAAGGTTCTACAACTTCAAAATACAGAAACATTTCAATCAGAAATTTTATATTTATTAACTATAAAATGCACAAAATTCACTTATAATCTACAACATGCCGTCGAAATAATGCAATCAAATTATTTGATTTTAAGAAACATTAACAAAAAGCAAAACAAATTACAAAATTGATTGACAAATTCATTGTTGTCATCTACAATGACATTTGAAATGAAAGCTTTCAGTCTTAAAAGGGTGTGTGTTAAGTAATTTGCAAGATATTTATAAGGGATTAACTTTTAATCATGAAAATTTAGGGCCATTTGTACAATCGTGGTTCAAGGTGGTTCAAATTTTTAAACCACTGACTTCCATAGATAATCTGCCAAAATTGGTGGGTTAGAAACTTGAACCCCGATTGTTCAACTATGGTCCTTAGGATTTAAATTGGTATGGTAAATCTAGTGATTTAAAATGAGATTATGAATAAATCTGGTAAAATTAAGATTAAATGATTTGTGGAAACATAGTAATAGAAAGGGTTTTGCCCTTGAGTAGCTTCTCATAACAACCTAGTATGATGCTAAATCGTTTAAAAATTTCCTCCAATATTAGTAACCCCTGGCCACACCACTATATCGTTTCACTGAAATTCACCACACCAGCCAAAAAATTACACAGCCTAGAGTAAAAAGGACAACTCGATAAACGCATATTTTCAATCGGCAAAAGAAACATCAATCAACCACAAAGAAACAAAACGAACTGGAACAATAATTTCTTTCGTGCGTGCCCGTGTCAGAAGTTTGTCAACTTTTTGCTTGTTTTTTTGCGCCCTATACTGTCAAGTATTTGTTAAAATTTAATAATTGGACAAAATTCAAGCTAATTTCCATTATTAAATTGACAAAATTAATTTTTATCAAGTAAATCGATTTATAATCAAAAATACCGAAACCGTATTTTCCCATACACAAGAGGAAGCAGGTAAGTTTAATCTGATATGCGACGATGGTGGTGCTATGCTACTTGCCAGCCCGTTCCGTTTACATTCAATTCTCAAATTTTGAGAACAAGAATAACTAAAGAAAAAAAAAATTCGCGGCTTTCATAATTGCTGCTCCTCTGCAAAACCGACACGGAAAATCAAAAATTTTACTACACCGATTATTTGGCCGATTGTGTGGAATTATTTATTTAATTTGTTTTTCTTCTTTTCTTATTTTTGTGTCTTTCGTTTGCCGAGTGTAGTGCTGCATCCGGAAATCCTTCATTTTTCTTCGGAGAATTTGTACATTTTTATCAAACTTTGCCGAGTAGCTAAAACGTAAATTTTAACAAATAATGGAAAAGAGGATAGAACTCGAACGAAGAGCACGTCGTGCCAACCAAGTAAGTAGTTTTCTTTTAATTATTTAAAAAAAAATATATTAAAAATAACGATTATTAAGAACTAAAGTGGTTATGACGTAGTTCTATATCTATCGCCTTCTCCATCCAAATGAAAAAAGGGTGAAAAAATACTACCTGCTTTATATTATATCCAATAACGGATAAACATCCATTACCTATTATTAAATACAAACAAATTTAAAGTTACTAGCTACTTTACATTTTGATTGTGATGAAAATCTTATAAATTTTCTTATTTCACGTGCGATGACTTCGCCCTTCGATTCAGATAAAGTTTGCGATTACTTGTATAGATTTCCTTGGTTTGGATTGTGGCAACAACACGACAAAAAATTCATAGCTCACTTGCTTGAAAGAACATAGCTTTATCATATGAGGAACAAGTCGTTTTTTGTATTGTTTGAAGATGAAAGTAGTTTGTAGTTATCATGATTTTAGGTATTCGGAGTAGGTACCACGCGGGTTTAAAAAATTAAAATGAAAACAAAAGTGATGTGGCCGATAAAATCGATTTATATACATAGCTACCTATGCGAGAATTTTTTTTTTGAAAACGTTTCTTTGTCAACGCGCCATTTTTGTTTTTTCTCGTTTTATTGGATTTTATGATAAACCAAAATTTGATTGTTATTTATTTTCAAAGCATGAATTTGTATTTATTTGCTGTTTGATTTTCTATTTAATTTAATAGCGTTACCAGGTAATATTATTTTAAAGTTAATCGCAGATCGATTATTTTTAATTTTATCATTCCGACTGATAAATAAAAAAGCTGATAATAAAAAAAACACATTTTTAACAAATAGGAAATTGTAATTGTGTAAAGACAACCAAAACCAAATCAGGCTCAACTTTAGTTCACGGTAGCACGAATTTGCACACGCGATAGATATATACTAAAAAGCAATAGGTATATTTCACAGTTTTAAAGCGAGGAAACCTTATTTATATTCTTAATTATTTTTTTAAGTTTCCACTTTCCATACAAAATGCATACCTACAATAAGTGCTATTCCTGGGATATTTTTTTTAATTCTTTTTTTGTTGACTATTTCGGAAAAGTTGTTTTATAACTTAGAAAAGTGTTTTATAATTCTTATTGTTGATTTATACATACGTTCGAAATTTCGCGTACCCAAAGCTGAACCCATTCAAACTCGCACCCACCCCAAATCCTATAGTGGGCCAAGCAGGTCCACACAGGTATTGTTATTTAAGAAAACTGCAAAATTATTTTTTAATCGGTTTTAACGATGTTTCCTCGCTTTAAAACCTATTTTAATCCTGTTCTATTTAGACCTTTCCCAACCTATAAAAAAAATATTAACTTTCAAAGCGTGCTACCGTGAACTAAAGTCGCCCCTAAATCAGTTAGGGAAAATGTAAAAAGTTGTTTTTCTTTTTCCGAAAAATTAATGTTTTGAATGTTTGTAAGGTTGGATTTTTAAATACGTAGGTTGTACATTAGAATAACCGCATCGTTCAAAGAAATTTTTGTTTGTCAGCGGGTCACTGCAGATATTTAGATATCCAAAATTTGAGCTCGATTGGATAACCCTAAATGGTACCAACAATCGCTCAAAGTTTCAAAAATCTCTCAAAATCTGAAAAAGCTGGTCATTTATGAGGTTCCCCGACCCATTTTCGAAGATCAATTTTTTCGGTCATCCTTATGTACATACCTACATATATTTCCAAATACCTTGCTGATGGGTACAAATTTGTAGGTGGTCTTCTAACCCTAATAGGAACACCATATTTTATATTTTTATTACATAATTTATAAATTTCAGTTTTCACCCATTTTACCCCTTTTCTTTCTTTGCAACTGGACAACAGATAGATTTGTCAAATACGATATAGAGATTTTAAACTTTGGACTGTGTCGATTGACGAATTGTTTCTACTAGCAGTAATTTTATTGCTCACTATAGAACGAACTTTACATCGTCGGTCAGAGGACCTCACAGTCGTCCACACATATAATAAGTCATCAGGCAAAATCAAGTGTACAGACTTATTTTTACAAACACTATATTACAGATTTATGTCAAATGACTGACCGTGTAAAGTCGCTTAAATTGTATGGATGTACAGCACATACAACTATGCCAAAATATAAGCAGCACTTCTTAGTTTTCAGTAATATTGTACCTACATATGTCCAGTTAGAAGAATATGTAAAACATAGGCCATAACCTAAGTCAAACAAACTTGCTCGTGTGAGAAGCTATCTTAATGCTAAACAAAATATGGGTATTAATATAGGAGTCGATTTATTTGAAGTGGAATAAGTCCATTTTGAAAATGATGATAAAATTAATTGTAACTGAACTGTATTTATTCTTTTCGAGATTAAATTGCTCTCAATAGAAACATTGACCGCTCCAGAAATTCAGATATATAGAATTGCGGGGCCTACATTTTTAATTATCTCTATATTTTATGATAGCACAAAGGAATCGTTAGAGCTAAACCCTGCACTGAATACAAACGAAAAACCATTTATGCGATGAAAAACAGCGATATTTCTATGAGATAAGTCAAAACTAAATTAAATGGTAGGTCAACTTTGGTGTTTTTTGCCAGCTAAACGGTAGACATCTGACCAGAAATAATATTCTCACCACCAAGTGTGACATTTTTTTCATCCAACAACTTGAGGGCTCAGCGATTTTTTAAGTGGGACACAAAATCTCACCTGAGGAGTGAGATTTTTTCCGGAGATCACTGAGACTAAAATTTGTTGGATTCGATTTCTCAGTTTATTTTTCTCGCTCTAAACATATATTTTTTGACGTTTGAAAATTATTCGTGTACTGTAAACAAAAATATAACAAAATTTTTGTTTGATGTTGTTTTTTTGTTTTACTTTTTGATATGTTTGCACAGAGAAATGTGTCCCACTCAGTCCCACAGAAGGATTCTGTTTCTATCAAACTGACATTGAGATCTCAGTGAGATTTTTGTTAGTAGGACGCGCCTTTTTATTCTCATTAAAATAAATCTATATTTTTTACAAATTAATTAATAATTTCCATTTTGATAAAATTTTATATGAGTGACTTATTGTCAATGGTGATGTCTTTCATCGAATTTCCCAGTCGTTTATACGAAGGTTACATGTCATTAGAAACAGTTCGTGCAACTCAGTCGTTCCCTTTATTTTTATATGCATTGCAAAAGTAAATTAATGTCATTTTCCATTTATTTCACTCCGAAGAGGAAGGAAATATGATTTCAATGGAACCGTGAAAAACCCTCCCTATTTCAATTGAATATGTGGTAGTGACCAAAGATTGTTTAAATTTAATTTTTGTAACCTGAAAAGAAGCAAAAACAAATTAAAAATTATGTTTTGTCAATTTTGTTCCTATTCGCACTTATAAATTTAAGTTTTTGAATTGTAAAAAAGAAATGTAAAAACACTGCGCGTATATTTCCATATGCTTTTGACCATATGATGCATGTAAACAATACGTATGTGTAACACAAACAGCACTCCGAACAATGAATGAAACGGCTTAGGGAGGTTTTTTTTCACTCGGAAGGCCTTCCGAAAATTGAATGGAAAATGACATAAAATATTCAATCAAGCGCACGTTGGTAAACAAAAAGTTTGACAATAATGTCAATTTGATGGTTTATTCTTCACCTCAACTCACTCCAGCAAAAAACCTTGACTTACTTAAGGGCGATTTGAAGGCGACCCCATGTCTCAAAAAACAGAATTTGTTCACCAGGGCGGGGCGTGTTGAAGTTTTACTAAAAACGCTTCGGGTGACTTCAGGGCGATCAGTTCAACGAACACAACTAATATTACTAAATATTACGAAGTGTTGTAAATGCAGGTTTTAAATTAAAAAAAATACGGCTGCTAGTGCTAACACTAATTTTCCACCGTCAATATTTCAGCTTTTACACAACACAATTTTCATAGTAAAATAAATGCTTTATAAATATATTCTGATTCTCTACGCTTTGAAATTAATCTGCAGAGAAATTTTTTTAAAGTTAGTAACATAATCACGGGTTTTGGGCCCAGTTATAGCTATCATTAAAAACCATTTTTTACGGATAAGCGTTTATAGCAATCACTGTGACAAAATGACTTTTAGGATGCGATGTTTAAATGTATGCAAATATTTTGGAACCTCACTCATGTACACTACACGTGTGCACAACCCGTTCCTTTATTTCTTCTTCATTGAGTAAAATAAATAAATAGGTTTTTTACAAAAAATATATGTATACTCAAATCAAATACAGATTTTCTTTAAAAAAAAAACTATTTTGTGTTATTCGTCATCGATTTACATCTTTGTTTTGTGTCAAATAATATGGAATCATTTCGCTTTGAATCGAATGTTCGATTCGCTATTCGCAATGAAAGTCTAAATTCTTCACAATCAGCTTTAACCTTTTGATTTTCTTAACTTTTATAAATGCGAATAGAACCATGCATTATCTATTCTTTGTATCAATTTTTAAGGTATAGCAAAACAAAAAAAATTTGAAAAATTATATTTTTTTTAAGCACCATATCTCAACAACAAATAGACTTGCAAACATGCTTGAATAATCGAAATTGTAGGAAATTTAACGTTCTTTACAGTATATTTTGACGCTTTTGACATAAAACGTAAGGAAAACAAAGAGGAAGAACCGGAGATAGTTGAATGATGTGAAGCATACTCAAGATGAGGCAGAAAATAGCAGTTATACAAAGAAAGAGTATCGTACGGATAGTTAAATTCTTTAGTCCCCCGTTTTATAAATCAACGCCTTTTTTACAATAAAATTAACATGTTCAGAAAATTCTAGGTTGGCACTTAAATTTACTCCTAATTCTTTGAATCTACATACACAATGATTTTATTTTGTGATATTTATACAATATTCATAGAAACTTGGATCTCTTAAGGTCATCATAGTTAGGCATTTTATAGGAAGTTAACCCGTTTTTTATTACACCAAATACTGAAACTATCTACATCAGCAGTGTTCATTGGAATATTTGATTGTTTTAAGTGACCTTTGCATAGTCAGTCATTTGACATCAATCTGTAATATAGTGTTGTAAGAATTAGTCTGTATGGGTGCATTTGTTTGACGGAAAATCAAAACCCTTTTTATTTTGCCTGAAGACTGATTAAATGTGTAGATGATTGACGTCGTCCTCTGACTGACCGTGTAAAGGTCGCTTTATAGATTTTTATATCTTCTGCAAATATGAGAATCTTACTAAGCTAAAACGTCATGTACAGCAAGAATAAATAAGAAAGAGCCCAAATGGCTTCCCTGCGGTATTCCTTAATGGGCAACATACGAGTCATTTTTGTTGTAATAACTTAAATTTTCGTAAAAAAAAAAAAAGAAATTTTCGAGTGAAGTTCATAACCGACAAAAAAGTAAGATGTCTTTTTTCGAATGAAAAACACAATTAGTCTGATTTCGCGCACAACCAACCCTCAAATTTAAAATCTATTTTGGTTTCATGTATATTATTAATTTTCTTGTCTGAACAATAGTTAAATTTCATGTTAATATGATTGTTGAAATTTTATATTTTTAACCCCTTGGTCATTGTTTTAAACCTGTTAAAGAATAAAACTTTCTTGTAGCCATTTTGTCTGGCTTCTTATAGTAATGATTTAAATGTATTTCCAATGCAACCTAAGGTAAAAACAAATGCGATAAAACGTTTGATTTACCGGACCAACCATAGTTCAGGCATGAGCAGCGAACAGGACATTAGCTTAAATTTGTACCTGTATATTTTTTAAATAATATTGTACATACATACATACCTATTCTATGTAGGTACATACCTAGTAGTAGTAAGACAAAAGAACCCCCTTTGAAACAACAAAAACACATGTAACTGATTTAATTTTCTAATCGTTATATGTAAGGTTACTTTGATTTTAAGTTTAACGAGAAAACATGATAAAAGTATTAAAGCATTAAGTAATTATTCCTTTTGTAGATGCATAGTTATACCTTGGATATTAGTTAAACGCAGGCCTGGCTCATCATATTATTATATAGGTACTAGATACACTACAACGCATTAAAATAAAAAACCTCTAATTAATCAAAGCCATGTTTGAATCTTTTATAGAAAACACAAGGGTGAAGTTGAAGTTGTGCTTGGCTTGTGAATTAAAGCGTGCAATAGAAAAATGCATTTTGCTTCCTATTCATTTCATCCCCTTCTGTCATTAGATATCATATCATATTGGTTTTGATCTTTGGACATTCCGTGCATTTATCGACATATTTATGTATAAACATCAAACTGTTTTGATTTAACTGAGCCCTAAAAAACATTTACTGCAAAAGAAAAATTATTTTTCAAAATCATATTAGCAATTTCAACCATTTTTAATTAATATGACGTTCATAAATTATGCATGTTTCACATGCCATACAGTTCTATGCTACGCTACGTACGTTGCATTGCATTTATGAATTTGTATTTGTTTGTTGATATAAACGTTCTGTTTCCATTTTCATTCACTAAAAATTCACCACACTATTTTTCTGTGAAATAATGACGATGAATCAAACCAACAGCAGAGTCGCCATGTTTTTTTTTCTGCAAACTTTTTCAAAATTTTCTCTGAAAATCTTTGCTCTCCGTGTTCAAGAATTCACATAAACAAGTAAAACATAAACACTTGTTGTTTCATTTGAAATCATCACAAACAATAATTTCCAAAACATTTGCATTGTTGAAATTATTACAAAAGAAATATTTTCTTATGACGATACAATTTCTTTTCACAAATATGGCTGTCGCTGTCGTGACGAACGCTAAAATGCGACTAGCTTTATCTTCTTTTTACCTTCAAGCTGTCCTAAGACCAAACAGAATTTTATTTATACCTATTGAAGTGGAATGGAATACTTTGTTTCGATTTCATGGTCAAATCAAAAGCAAAAGATGCCGAAAATTGCAATTTATATTTGTGTCGAAGAAGAAAAGAGATAAGAGAGATGGAAGTGAGGATTGTAGACGAAAGATACCTACATTCTACATACGAAAAACAACATGCGTACGCAAGCCACAAAATTGCAAGGGAATGCACCTGACTGGGAAATTTTGGGCATGTGTGTATTTTCTATCTGAACTGAAGAAAAGCCAAATAAAAAATACTACACTACGAATCGATGATAGGAAAATGAACAAAGTTGGTCATATGAGTGCATACTATGTACAATGTACATAATATGTAATATGTAATTTACACGACTTGCAGTTTGTCTTAAATTTCTGGTCAAAATTATGACAAATATATTTTATTGGCAAACCATTTAGGTAACTACCCATTAGGTATGTTGATTGAAATATCTTGCTCAGTATACTTGTCAATAATTTTGCTATTCTTCTCAATTGGGGCACGATTTATCACTGACTAGCCGAGTTAGGTTCAGACCTTATTGAAGTGGGATGGAGGTCATTAAAAAAGGTGCCTCTTCATCAAATCACGCTGAAATAAGTAACCCATGTCAGACTGATAGCACAAGGGGCTTACCCTTTAAGGGCCAAAAACGCCCAGTCGACCCAGTACTGAAAAATAGGAATAATAACTCGACAACCCCTCCCATGTCCGCCAACAAAACAAGAAGGACAGAAACGCCAGCGGATTTAATAAACGAAATTCTAGATGGCCGTTATCAATAAAGGAAGCTTTAAAAAATAGCTAAGTAATGAGCAGTAGGTGGAGGAAATATTTTTTTTAATATTTAAAATAGGTACTACCATACTACCTACATTTTCAAGTATTTCATCAAATGTGAAAACAAAGGAAAAGTTTTTTCACAGATGTACTAAAGAATCGAAAATTGGGCGTAGTTACTTACTTGCTTATGTTGGCTCAACTAGAGCGTGGTGCTCCCAGGCCTTACTTAATATGTCCCTACAGCCGGCTCGATCTCTAGCCCGCCGTCTCCAATCTTGCATTCCAAGTAGTCGGAGATCTCCCTCTAGCTGGTCGCTCCATCGAAGATGAGGTCTACCTTGGCTTCTGACTCACTCTGGTTTGGCGTTGAAGACTTAACGAGCTGGAGCGTTTATGTCCATTCCCTCTACATAGCCAAGCCATCTTAGTCGTTGAACTCGAATTTTTCTGGTCGCTATATAGTTCGTCGTTGTATCTTCTTCGCCAAATGTTCTCTATGTTTACGCAGACAGGACCATAAATCGTACGCAGAAATTTTTTATCGAAAACTCCAACAATTGCTTATTCAGAGTTAGTCTTCGTTTCATTTCAGGGCTGATGTTGTTAAATTGGGCATACTCCTTTCATTTAAAATCTCGCTGATTTTTCGTCGTTATTAACAGCCTTTTTTCATTTTTCAAGCCACAGCAAATTTCATACATCAAATAAGTAACCATGTAGTGTGATCAGATAGTTTTTTCTGTACTGAAAGCAATAAAGAATCTATCAACAACAGCAACTACAAAAGTTTACATCACTAAATGATGTAAACTTCAAAAGTCGGGAAACAAAAATTTCGATCTTGCAGTTAACTTAGCTCACAATGATGATGTTTAAATTTAAAGACTTGGTATCTAGAGCTTATAGTCTCCTCAGCTAGGAGGAAGGACATCGTCCAAACCGTTAATGGCGGTCTTACAGTTCGTCTTCTGCAAAAAACGAGGTTTAGAGGTATTCTTTCACACCGAACAAAGGATACGGAAACCTGTATTCACATTTATTTATTTTTTTTCGAGTTGTAAAATTTATACTAAATGAATTGAAATTCCACGATCTAATAGCACGTAACTGTTATACCTAGGACTCTTATATTGCTGACATATTAAGCAATTTTATATCGCAAGCCCTAACTTTTTCCGTACTAAAGTAGATTTGTTTTTTTTTTTTTTTTTTATAAAATTGGTTTTTTTGGAAAAAGTTAATCTAAGAGGAAAAATGATGATCCATTTATTATTTAGATCTTTAAGATCCATGGGAACGAAAAAAGTTTTAGAACAAAATTGTTAAAGTCACTTAAACTAAACCATTATTGAAATTTTCCTTTCAGATCCTAGAGCTCAATCTAGACAACTGCAGAAGTACTAGCATCGTTGGTCTCACAGATGAATATACCGCCTTGGAATCCTTAAGTCTTATCAATGTCGGTCTTACCACATTAAAAGGATTCCCAAAGCTGCCCAACTTGAAGAGATTGGAACTCTCTGATAACAGGTAATTTAAAAATGTCATATTTTCTTGTTCATTATTTCCTATAAACTGTATTCATTTTATAGAATATCCAATGGTCTTAATTATTTGACAACAAGTCCAAAATTAGCTTATTTGAATCTTTCTGGAAATAAAATAAAAGATTTAGAAGCCCTGAAACCTCTGGAAGCGTTTGAAAATCTTGCAGTTTTAGATCTTTTTAATAATGAGGCAACACAAATTGAGAACTACCGCGAGAAGATCTTTGAAATGTTGCCATCGCTAGAATTTTTAGATGGGTAAATTGACTATAAATTTTATTTTAGGCATATTTGTAATTTAATTTCAATATTTTAGTTTTGACGCCAACGATGTCGAAGCTCCATCAGAAGGTGATGATGACGATGAAGTTAATGGAAACGACTCTGATGAAGGTTAGTTCATTATGTATTTTTATTTGCTAGAATTAAGGTAGCTTTAATCACACAGTTGCAATCCAATAAAATAATTAAAGGGAAGGATTATACAGTATACTGTAAACCGAAAAAAGTACTTTAATTATTAAATATTCAACAATCATGTATATTTTGTCATCTAGTGTAGTTATACAAACAAAAAAATTGGGTGGTTTTGGTGAGCCATCATTAGTGTTTTCTGTGTTCTAGCGCGTTTGGAACAAAACTTGAAATTAACAATCATTCGTTCCAATGGATATCTCGCTAGGGGTTTGAGGATAGTTTTTTGAAATTTTAAATATTTTGAGCTAACGCTCCGAGATGGGTGAACAAATTTATTTAATCGTTAGCACTCAAGTTGTCAAAACTGACTCAAAAAACTCGCAGACATTTTAGCTGAATTGAAACGTGCGCACAGAAAAAACGTACGGGTTAGAAAGAATATATAATACATACCTGCAGTGCATACTGCCATGACAAAGTTCAACAAAGTTCTGTCTGTAGTTCTGATTTTTTTCAGACTTTTTTTTATAATGTTGGCCCAAGTTTGTAAACTTCAGCGCCGAACGCAACTTCTTCAAAAATTAAAAAAAATCTCCTGTGGTAGTAGTTGATATCTCAGAAAGCGAAGATCTGTCCGATGTTGACTTGGAGTATGTCATGTGGGCACAAGACATTGACGATACATAACCATCCCATGAAGGGGATATGCCATCCCGATACGACGATCTGTATATAATGTCGGATTTAAACCGGCTAATAAGGCTCTACAGAATATTGAGAACAATTGATTAGTTCGAAGAAATTATAAATTATATATTTGGTCTACAGAAACAATTATAGTCTCATATTGTAGCAAATTTGTCTACTTTACAAAAAAAAGGTACTAGTCTTTTAGGATTATACATAATCGCCAAAATCTGAAAAATAATTCGAAATTTACGCTTGACTTGAGTTCCAAAAAATTATATAAACTTTGAAGAGTTTTATCATGGAAACTAATGGATCTTCAGAGAGAATAATCTCATATTAGAGAAAATTTTGTCTATTTTAAAACTTTTTTAAGAATGAACTGTTGAAAACTTGTCATTAAGGGTTGTAATCGCCAATATCTGAAAAAACCGAAATTTTTCGATTTTTGACGAAGTTGTTTTGACAAGTCTGCAAAAAATCAGAACTACCGGATTTGACGCATGCACTGATGCATATATTAGTTGTGTTCGTTGAATTTTATCAATTTTACCCAGGGTCAACCCAGGTTTTCTTGACAGCCCCAAGAGCTGTCAAAAAAACCTGAATTTTTTGGTTCTCAAAAAACGCACAAGGGTAGTTTTTGTGTTGACAAAAAAAAAAAAACAAAAAAAAATATTTGTTTCCGAAATTAAAACTTGAAATTTGTTGCTTTTGGTACATTCCAAAACATAAAACAATAACATTTTGTTATTGTTTCGTGTTGTTGACAACAAAAAATATTTGTTTCCGAAATTAAAACTTGAAATTTGTTGCTTTTGGTACATTTTAAAACATAAAACAATAACATTTTGTTTTATTTGTTTGTTTTCTATTTATTTTCATTAAAATCTTATATATAAAATTCTCCTGTCACGGTGTTTGTAATCTATCTCCTCCGAAACGGCTCGACCGATTTTCATCATCCGAAGCATGCATATCGGCCAGGGTGGAGAATCGGACAACATCTATTTTTCATCCCCCTAAATGTTACGGGTGGTCCACCCCTAGATTTTTTTTTTTTATTTTTTTGGACAATTTTTTTTTTTTTTTTAATTTTTATATGATACAGCATACAAAAATACATATAACCCTTAATTATCACCCCTCTACGATCAACCCCTATTTTTTATTTGTCAATTAAAAACTTTAATTTATTTTGCAAGGATTTTTTTTTTATTTTGTCATGACTTGAAAAAAATCATATCACTCTGATCAACCCAATTTAATTTGATCTCCCGCCCTCACCGGTCGACAACTGATCAATTATCAATCGATCAGTTATCCCCGTCAGGTGTCACCACTCATTCAGCAAACATCACGGAGTAGGGATGAGGACGAAGTCGGTCTACTCTCTCACTCACTATACATTTTTCAGCCATTTCTTTTGGTTTTATTTGTGTATCTATCGTAGCAGTGACTGTTATACGTATTATTTTAATTTTTCTGTGCAACTCTGATGTTAATTTTACTGTCATCGTAAATTTATCATTAATTTCCAGTGCAATAATTATTTATCTAAAATTTATTAATCTGACAAAAAATAGTTTTAACTCTCAGTTAATTAATTGATCTCATGTAAATAAACACTGAGTAAGAATTTTCTCTTAAGCGATGCATAGCCCGCAAACGGTTGAGACTTCAAAAAAAAATCAAATAACAAAATATTGTAGTAAATTTTATGAGGTGTAATTTGATATAAGGCGCCGGTTATAGCGATCAGGAAAACGCATCAGGAAAAATGTTCGAATGGATCTTTTATGTTATTTTAAATCGGTTTTAAACACAAATACTGCACTAATCGACTACAAATAACGCAAAGAATTTTTTTTGCTAATAAATTTTACTATAGAATAATTATTTATTGTTTAAAATGTATTTCTTTATTTTCCTGACGAAAACTAATTTTTCGTGCCAGCTGATTGATATTTCAAAAAAAAAAAATGGAACAAATCGTTCCAATTATTTGAGTTCAATTTTCACTTGTTCCACTGACAGATTTCTGTCAGATAAAGTTTTTCGTGTGCATTTCAATCAGGAAAACAGCCTTTTCACTGACACATTTTTCCTGATCGCTATAAACGCACATCAGGAAAAAATTCCTGTTCTCAATTGTTTCTACTTTTCCTGATGGTTTTTCCTGATCGCTATAACCGGCGCCTAAGCTATAAGCGAAAGATAAAAAAAGGGCCCTTATGACCCTTCCCTTTTCACGGCTCACCTTCTAGACGTCGGGACTTTTAGTATGTTAACTCCTTCAGCAGCCTGGACAATATTTCGAAGGATAGATAGATAGAGACAAGATAGAGGCATAACACCTGAAGATCCTACATCCTTGAAACGATCACTTGCTGTCCATTTTCTGATCATGGGGTGAATAACATGGCGAGAAAGCTCTGTCAACGCCAGAAAGCTACATTCTAACTGCATATTAATGCCAATCTTCCTTAAGAAATTTGAGAAAATATGGTGACTAGGATCATACAAATGAACAAGAGATCTCTGTCTTCTCTTATTAGTGTTGGATACCATTAAGTTAAAATGAAAATAAATACTGATGACTTATTCAGAGTCAGCACTAAGATATAAAATCTTTAGAAAGCATTTCATAAACCTAAAAAAAAATCTGATATTGCAAGAAAATCTAAAATTTTTCATGGGTCTCATAATTTGGTAGTCATAATTAAGAATTGATCTTCTTTGGTTTAAGTGTGACGGAAACAAGATATTTCTCAGCCTATATAAATCTCTTCTCACTCAAAAAGATGGTCATATGGCAGGCAAACTTTAGCCTTTGTAGTGTTTTGTTTTATGAATCGAGAATATGATACCAAATGCCCAATATTTTTTCTTTTTGAACTATGTACAGAACACAGAACAGAACCCCCGAGCATTGGAAATGGAAATCATTCTTTCAATAATAACTTTGCCACCAGAAAAACAAGCTCCATCGTCCATTTAAACTGTTGGAATCATTTTAATTTTTTTTCCTTAACATGTCAAACTCATTTTGCTCTGTGTGTGCTCTGCCGAAAATAACTTTCTCATTGTAAAAAATGCATAAGTAATTTTTTTAAACTATAAAACTCCATTTTATTGTGCAGAAAAAATAAATTCCATTTTATTTGAGCCGAAATGAGTTTTTATTGCGAAATTGATTTTGAAGGAAAACTAATTAAATATTTTTAATAACATGACGAACAAACCTTTTGTGACTTTTAATGCTAATATTGAACACATACTTATTTTGAAATAAATCGCCCTGACATTGTCCACAAACCTTGCTCTTGCAGTTTATTTATGGCAACCAATGTTATTTTTTATTTCAAAAAAGATTTATATGGCTTTCAGGCAACAATGCATTTTCTATAAACGGTTTAGAAATAGATTTGGAAGAATTAGAAATATTTGAGAAACGCATTAAAGCTAAGAAGTCACAAACGAGTTCCTCAAATGAAATCACAAACAATCTTTCGTCGTCTAATGAAGCTGATGACTTGGATGAATATTTAAAGGAATTAAAAATTAAAGAATCAAATGAAGCAGCAAATGCTACTGCTGCAAGTAATGAAAATCAACTTGCAACCGTAGACTCTTCTTCTCAACCTCCAATGAATTTTGCTATTTTACTTTATTGGTTCCTTGCATTGTTGAATCTAGTCAGTGCAGCACATTGTAAGCATTTTAATTAATCACTGCTTATTTTACTAATCACGGTTCATTTTCTTTTCATTATTTTTGCAGTTTCCGATGAAATGGGCGATGATGAAGATGATGGAGACGATGGAGATGACGATGAGGAAGATGATAGCGATGACGAAGATGCTGGTGATGTATCATTAGCTGAGGTGAGATAGTTGATCTTGTACTCTATTGAAAACAAAATTAATTATCTTGATTTTTTTAAAGAATAGTTTGTATATAAGAACAATGTTTTTATTTGTATATTATTTCTAGGTCTATAATGATGATCTGGAAGAAGATAATTCAGAATGGGATGAAGAAGATGGAGCCGACGATGATGAAGATGATGAATCTGACGAAGAAGAAGCTGATGGTGAGGCTGCTGCTGCTACTGCTGCAACTGCTGCCGATCCATCTGCAGAAAAAAAGGAAACGGAAACAGGAGGTGAGTTTAAGTATTTATTTATTTTGAATTTGAGCTGAATTCCTAAACGCAATATCGTTGGAGTACTGCAGCGTCAATCGTTCAAAAACGCCTTGTTGTGATGCAATGTTCATCATTTTTTAACGCAGTCCTACCGCATGCGAAATAAAAGCAACCTTTGCATCATAAACCGGTTTAACGCAACAAATGCAGTAGAAATGTAGTGCTTCAATGCATAATTATAAAAAAATTATTTACTTATGATGCATATTAGTGGTTGGATTCGGTGTATAGTAAAATTCGTTTTATTGATGAGTTACAGCAGCTGCATGAGGGTTAAACTGAAACTTCTCGTACAACTGTATTGCCAGTTATTTGACGTAAAAGTGTATGGTGGTTGTTGTGGTTAAAAGCTACGTTGAATGGAAATTACAGCAATGGATGAATAATGTTGTGTTTTTTCCCGGAATCCAAATGACATATATAAAACTCATATCAAAATGTCAACAACATTAGTTGGAGTGTTTTTGGTTGAGGACGATTGTCAGGAAGATCATTTCTGTAGTGATATTGTCAGAGATCTGCTCCAAATTGTCGAGTGCTTCTGCACTCACCAGCGAAGAATTTTCGCCCATTGTTTCAAAACTCCGCCACTGTATATAAATTTCTATAGCACAATCATGGAGCAGCGCCATCTACGAAACTTGTGAATAAAACATTTGGAGGTTCTTACATTTACTAAGGGCGGCCAGTCTTTTCAGCTCTGGTTAAGTTTAATCATTGATTATTCCAGCTGGTAACCAAAGATTCTGTCTTTTCAACAAAATATTAACCAGGGAATCTATGGTTACCATATATTACGTTAACCAGTTTATTTTCCATGGTTAGTGTCATTATTCCAGTCGGTTAACAGAGATTTGGTCTTTTCAGCAAAATTTTAACCAGAGAATCTATGGTTAATAGAAATTTCGTTAACCAGTCAATTTTGCTTGGTTAACCACAGAAATTCTATGGTAAGCGATTATTTTTTCACATTTTTGTTGAATGATAAATAATATACTAGATAATAATTGATTATCACTACTAATTAAAGAATAAATTTAAAGAAAATGATGATCTACCAGCTGCCTCACGAGAGTACTCACCTCGTCCGGTCTCAAATTTCCCAGTGTAAACTCGGTCATAGAAACATTTCTGAAATGTTTTTTAAACACTGTTTCTTGAAATGTTTCTTTGATGTGGACACACCTTCACTATTTCAAATTCTAGTTTTATTTAAAACCGGCCAGATTTAAGTCGTGAACATAGATTGTATGAATACAATTTGCCTAGCTTATTTTTTAGTTAAACAAATATAACTTATTAAAACATTAACTAATTTATTAATTTTGAAGATTAATTTATTTACTTTAATTTGAAAACATTAAATTTAACAACAGTTTTAAGGTTATTATTTTTTCAATAATATTTATGTAATGAAAATTATGTCTTCTTTATTTACAGAAGAACCACAAGCTCGAGGAAAGAAGAGAAAACATGATGGTTAAATATGTTTAAACATAATGTTTTATTTTTTTTATTTATAAAAAACGAAAATTTAAAACATAAAATAAACAGAATCAAACTAATGTTAGGAAGGATTTCATAAAAAAAAAACAACCAACAAACAAAATATATATTCAATATAATTTTAACAGAAAAAACAACAACAAATACCCCGACTCCCGTGACTACTTATTTTTCATTTCATCCCGCTTATATGTTTAATTCAAGCACGACAAATGAATCAAGTTTTATTTTTAAGCGAAATTTCACTAAAAAAATAAATTAAATATTCAAACACTAATGGTTCCCCTCCCAAATAAATAGATAAAGAAAGCTGATTAAATGCTTTTTTGGATATGTTATTATTATGTATTATTCTTCTGCTTAAAAATAAGTTATGCACTTAAATTTGTTGTAATATTACTTAAAAAAAAAGAAGAAAAGTTCAACAGTGCAAGAAAACATTACAACATCTGAAACACAAAAATCGAAAATATCATCTATATAATATTAGTCCAGATAATGTATTAATTTGATTTAATTTTTTTGTGTATATATATATATAAATTGTATATCTCTTGGAAAATCGTGTAATCATAGTCTATGTTGGGCGCCATTTAATTCCCCAACCCCATCATGATTTTATAAATACATGCGGAGTAATAAAAATGTTTGTTTCTCGTTGGGAATTTCTTTCGTTAAAACAAAATTAAACATAAAAATGATTTTATTTAATTTTTTCGGTAGCAAACTAGTCTTGTTTTATAGACTTTTGACACACTTAGGGAAAAGAGAGAAGTGACTTTATGACGCGTTGGGTTAGTTCAATTGAACTTCAATAATAACTATCGCTCTGGTAGCCACCTTTTATGACTGATTTGATATATCATGGGTAAAACTTAACACAATTTTGCCTTTGTCAAAAATCTATAAAACAAGACATTGTTTTGAAAAAAGAACAGCACCAAAATATAATTAGTATATATACATATTTTTTTTAAAATTGCACGTCTAAACTTTTTCTCTTGCTAACACAGAATTTATGTAACAAAATCTTTACCTACGAATATTTTCGTCAGTTTTATTCCTTTACTTAATTTCTTTTCATGTGTACTTTAAAATCTAAACCAAACATCAACAAAATTTCAATTAAAAAAATTAAGCGAAACAACAACATTCTGGGGAAAAAATTGATATTTATGTAATATCTAAAAGTAAATTTATCCTTTTATTTTTGTAAAGTGTTAAGCATTTAAAAAAAAGAATAGAATACAAAAAAAAAAAAATTATAAATAATTTTTAAGTAAGACCTTGGATTAACCAAGACACATTTTTAATAAAAAAAATAAAACAAAAAATATTCAGTGGAGTTTTTTTGATTTGCTATAAAGACGATAACTTGTTTTCTTACTTTACTTTACTTAAGCTGGCTGTAGAGAGTTTCTGGGTGCCCTTTGGCATCGTGAAATCAACCTCTCCTAGCCTGCCTTTTCCAGCTTGCTACTTATACCAAAGGAATTTTTAACTTTTAGCTCTGCGCAGAGCACTGAACAGGTCGATTATGCTCTGAGCAGAGTAGCTCTGATCGCTTTGATTTATCAAACTTGAGCACTTCACTGTCATATGAGCAGAAATTCAAATCAAAATCAGCAACGATTAGAAATATCTTTAAAATAACAAGAAAATCACTTGAAGTTGGCCGCGCTGAACTTCGTGCACCATCTACCATATAATTTTATTCTAAGCTCACACCGAGTTCTGATTGAAAAAATAAACAAGTTGAGCCCTCAGAGCTAAAAAAGAATTCGAATTTACTATTTCCAACTCAGTGAACTGCTCTGAGCTTAAAATTTGTTAAGGATAAATTCTGCTAAAAAAAAATTTCTTCTCAATCTAAATTGTATGATCGATCATTCATGGAGCGTAAATTGTAATTTGCAATCATAAAAAAGCCTGCTTTTTTGACATATCTTGTCTATCTACTGAAGATACATACCTAATAATTTGTTTACGAACGTTTTACTAAAATTACTAAAAATAGATTGTTATAAATCTTACCTTTGTAATGAAGGCACAACCTTTACAATCATTCAGCCTTATCGGGAAGTATTCGTTCGGAAGATACGTTCTGTAGACCGATTCCAGAAAGCGACCCGCCGCGCTTTTAGAGGCTAATTTGAATTTACTTATTAAGAATAAATGTTAATAAACCCAACCCATCCCTTTCACGCTTATTAAAATATTTATCCATCTCGTTTAAATTCTTTTTTTCTCTGCACCAATGTAATAAGACCATTAAACTGATTATCAGTGTCGACCAGCGATGCCGCAAAAATAAAACCAGTGCGGGCATTTTCGAGTTTTTTGGGGGTCATTTGACAAAAGTGGGGGCCACATTTAATTAATGTTTAAATTTAGTTTTATTATTTTAGTTCATTAAGGCCCGTTACTCTACATAAATCTACATTATAGCTAAGAAAAACTTAGTTCTTATGTACAACATAAATTATTCTACATTGCTGCAAAAAAAATGTTTACAAGCTGCCCTGCAAAATATCCTTAAAGCTCATTCACGAATCTTAGTATTTCTATTATCCGTTTTCATATTGTTAAGGGCCAGTTGTACAATCGTGGTTCAAGGTGGTTAAAATTTTTAAACCACTGATTTCCATAGATAATCTGCCAAAATCGGTTGGTTAAAAACATAAACCACGATTGTAAAACTGGTTATTAGAGCTGAAAAAACACGTTCAGCTGAAGCACTAGCTACTTATTAAATAATGTTGGACCTAAAAGAATTCTTCTTATATTTTTATTAAGAGAAAAAACAGAAATAACTATTTTCTAGAACGATTTATTCAGACTAATATTTAATTATTTTATAATATCTGAGACGTATTTCTAGAGTAACTAGAAAGTATTTTCATACAGTGAATGTGAACAGTGTTTATATCGAATGTTAATTCAACACTACTGAGTGGAAGGTTCAATAAAATTTATTGCAAATGAAGAAATATTTTTTGAACAAATGATCGCCAGCAACATTAACATGGTCATATTGATTAATTTCTTCTAAACAGTACCATTTTATTATAGTTCTTTGCTTAGGTCGGAAACACATTGCAAGTGGCGATGTTTATGATTTGTATATGATTTATTACAACTTGTTAATTATGATGAACACCACAATATTTGTTAATCTTAAAAAATATTGATTTGGGGGCCAATTCTAAAAGGCCCGGGCCAAGGGCCAACGCTGGTGTCGACACATTTTTTTCGCACAAACAGTACTAAAATATTCCACTTCCATAACATTTCAAACGCCATTATCCACACTATAACGCACATCGCTGACTGTCAAATTCAATTCCAATTCATTTCAGTTGTCAATTTTTTTTTCATCACACTCGCGTCGGAAAGAAAATCTTGCGTTGGCCGATGGAACCTTTTGGAAAAAGGGTTAGTCTGTTCGAAATCGGTGTCGTGAATGAATAATATGGCAGAAAGTAAAGGTGTAATGTTAGCTAAATCAGTTCAGAAACATGCAGGACGTGCCAAAGAAAAGGTAAGTGAGTCCTTCTTCGATATAAAAAAAATCCAATCAACTCAAAAAGAAAAGAATACAATCAACAAATGACGAAAAAAAAATCAAATTAAAGAAAAAAGAAAAATTCCTCAACTCATCAAAAATAAATTCATTCGACGAGTGGATAAAAATGCGCAAAGTGTGAATGAAGTGAAAAATCCCGTGTGTGTGTGTTGTTGCTTCGTGCGAGATAAATAAATAAACAAATAAGTTTTTTTGTGATAAAAATCCAAAACTCGAAGAAAAATATGTATCCAAAAAAAATAATCAAATAAAGTGCAAAAAATAGAATCATTACTATGTGAATGTGAGTTGAGTAAAAAAGAATCGAAAAGAATTTCGTTTTTCGAGATTTTTCATCGTTTATTTTCTTGTGAGAAAATTTTAAATGGACACACCATTCCCAATTGGTGTGGTCAAAAATAGAATAGTTGCTGCTGGTTGCTGCTACTGGGGTGTCCCATTCATTTACAAAAAAAAAACGACGATGTTGATGCTGAAACAAGTCGGCAGCCAGCAGTGACAAAACATTGACGAAGATGATAGCCTAGCAGCCTGTCCACCAGCACCACCACACCAATAGAATAGGACAACCTACGGAGAAAGCTCCATTAAGAAGTTGTTGTTTTTTTTCTGTTTGTTTCTTTAAGAAGATTTTTCTCGAGAAAATATCTCTCTAGTTGCAGTCATTGCGAAATTGTAGGTTGGGCGTTGTTGTAGAAGTTCCATTTTTGTCTCCAAAAAGTGGGTGTTCGTGCCACAAGCTGCGATTTGCATTGTGGTCGTTGACAATCTGAATCAATGAAAAAAAAAGACTGATTTTAATTTACACATCATCAAGTAGTCGCTCTGTTAACCATGTAAGGTATGAAGGTAGAACCAAGTCGAGCACGACCATATGGTGACTAATCTATTTAAAATCATGGTTAAACGATAAAACGGCCTTGATGCCAATCATTGTCCAAAATTCACTTCAAATTGATTTTAAATAATTTGTGAGATAGGGATTGGTTGAAGGCTCAATTGCTATCTTTACACAAACACGTAGGTACAAACCGTTGTAAAAAAAAAATATAGCTCAAGTCATCACATGTTTATTAAATGACAAAAAAAGTTAGTTTTATGAAATAAAATTTGTTCAAAAAAGATTTATTATTCATGTACAGACCTACCTACCTACATTTTTTCCTGCTCAAAGTTCTTCATTTGATATTCTGTTTCTGTTGTGAATAAACATTTTCAGATTCGTTTGAATGTCAATCTTTAAGAGCTCTTTCATCTTTGTAGTTAAACTCGTTTTTTAAGCAAAAATATTATGCAGTTTTTTATCCCAAACGCAGCCTTTTCCCTTTTCAATGCAACTAGTTATATATCTTTTTAGATCGCATTCAAAAATAATGTTCTCAAGATAAGACTATTTACCGAAGATGAGTTTGTTTCAAGTCAGATCATTGGTGTTTTAATGTGATTTCAGCTTCCTTTTTCTTCCTTGTTGCAGATAATTATTTAAGCAGTGAGACATTTTCAGTTGGTTTCTCTGAATCTGTCTATTTCTAGTAGTTTTATCATTGTATATAAATTTCTATAGTACAACCATGGAGCAGCGCCATCTAAAGCAAGTTGTTAACTGCACATTTGGAGGTTCTTACATTTACTAAGTGTCTATTCTGTTACCCTAACAATAGTCGTCTACGAAACAAATTAATAATATATAATGTATTTTATTGGCTCTAAAATCCATATTTCCTTGACAAGAGTCGTAAACAAAACAAAAATAATATATGTTTACGACTGTTGTCAGGGTTACAGAATAGACAACTATTAAATGCACGAACCTAAAAATGTGTTTATCACACGTTTCTCAAGATGGCCAGGCGGTGATTATTCAGCATGAAAATACTATAGAAATGTATATACAATGGTTTTATCTGCAACATTTCCTTATCACTTCAACTATGCTGGAAAACTCATAAATTTTTGGGAGGATTCCAATTGGACCTAATCAATGATTCCTATTTATGTTATTTTAATTCCTTAGATATTTCAAGTGCAAGTATTTGATGGACTTAATCTACTCCAAACGCTATCATCTATGATGGACGTTTCATACTTGAAAATGTGTTTTTGTTATTTGCAATTATAGGCATACCGCCTACTAAGATCTATATTATGAACTTAACACTTAAGAAGCTATCCTACTTCGGTGTTCTTGATTCTCAAAAGCTTAATTAGCTGATGAAGTTTCTACTTGTGTGCATAATGTTCAACGCGCATCAGGCTTTGTTCTACAATTCTACATATCTCTACAACTCGGGGGATGACATTATTTGCATCTATGAGAAGGGTTGTGTTCTGAAGATTCATTCGGGGCTTAAACTCACGTTACAGATACGACAGGCTGAGAATTTGCGGTGTATTGCAGCACATCAATCAATAACATACCTACAAAGTATTTAAAAATCGGAAGTAAGAGTATTGATAGAAGTCTCATTGGTATCTCGGGTTGTACCGCACAGCTGAAACCCCCCAGAACCGCTATTTGCCTTACAATTTGATGTCAGCTTACTTATTACAAAATGTCATTGGTTCACTAATGAAGTTCATAACTCTATAAAACTTCATAATAAGCTGTACTCGAAGTCGATACAAAGACCAGTAATCCAAAATTGGGATGGTTTCTGTCGAGATCGCAACTACTGTACGTTTATAACACGCAGGACGCATGTAAGAAGGAAGTTATTTTTCATCCAGGCTTAACACTGACCTGTCTTCTAAAAAGTATTGGAGCAACTTACGTTCTATTTGAGTTAGAAAAAGATTGCTGTCCATACTATATGCCTGATGAGACTGATCTTTATAATGTTTTTTTTTTTAAATAGTGATAACAGCTCAAGTTTTACTCCTAAAGTTCGAATGTTAATTCAATGTCATTCAATTGTTGCCATCGAACCAGACACATTTCCAGACACATGGAAATTGGCGAAAATTGTTCCTTACTGGCAACAGATTACCGCCTTACCGCCAGAAGTTTCTTGCTTATGAGATCAACATAATTTGGTATCTCCAGTTCAGTCTGGATTTCGGAAACGTCACAGCCACTCTACCGCCATGAAAAAAATTCTCAATGACAAAAGAATTTACTTTGATGATCACTTAAAGGTGCTTTGCCTGCTTTTGTCAGAGTGGATCATGAAATATTGTGTCAAAAGCTCAGGTTATGCTTTGGCTTTAGCGAGAGATCTGTTCGGTTACTACGAAATTACCTACTTAATTGTTAGCAAAGTTGTACATGATGCAAGATCCTTAGAACTCCAACCTTTATTAACTGGAGTACCCCAGGGAGCAATACAAGGATTAATAAATAAATATATAAATCTTCGTAGTATATGCTTGAATGTTTCATTTCACCTTAACGCAGATGATGTCCATATTTTTACTTTTCACGCCCAAATGGATTAATTGAAGATCTCATTGTCTGGATAAATGATAACTTATCCATTGGTCACTTTCAAATGAACTGAATTTGATAATACAGAAAAATTTTAAGTGATTCTTAATAATACTTCTTAATAATAGAAAAATTAGGTTTTTGATGTTGTTACGAATTTTGGTGTCAAAATAAATCGATCATGATCTGCAATTGACCATACAAAGTACTTTAGAATTGAAATGAATATGACCATAGAGCTGGATGGTCTCAGGTATTTTATATTTCACTCAAGTCTAACATTTCTTGATCGCAGCATGTATATTTTTGAATCCAATGTTAGAAATGATTCTGTAGACCTTATCTCTAGAAATGGTGTTATATGCAGTCTTGCAATCAATGAATTATTCATAATTGGTTTAAGTCGCTAACTTGAAACGGGAAATAAGAACTTACATGCAATATTTAGGAAATTATTTCTAATTGAAGCAGACAAAAGAGTTTCTTTTGTGAAGATCGCACACGCAATGCTGAAGTTTCATTATGACGCATCCTCAGCACTTCAACACAAAGAAAATTTTCGGAATCAGTTGGGTGAAGTTATTGCATTTAGAATATTTGACAATTGTTTTTATAGGAGATACTACAGTGGTAGTTGGTAGTCGTTGATTATTTCGAATTTCTCGTCAATATCCATCAGGAACTTTTATCTGAAAGTAACTACCTAAGTATTTTTCTGCTTCTTTAACCTACGGCAGATAAAAACCTGCTTAATCAAAAGAAATCATGTATATTTATGTAAACAGAGAAATTATACACAACAGGGTTCACAAGCCCACCTTGAGCAGTTAAAAGTTTGAACAAAAAAAATACCTCAATCAACTTCAAAGATATACAAACTTATTATACAAATTAGACAACATTGATTTTTGAAATCTTTGAAACATCACTTGCCACAACGCTTCAAATTCTGATCAAATAAATTTCCTAAAAATTTTCGTTTTCTCCGCTCACGATTGACCTCTTTCTATATTTCTCGCATTTTGAGCTCATCAATTCTTCACTTTCTGTTTCACACTTCAACTCGAATATAATTGAAAATCTATGGCCAATTAAATGGTATTACACAAAATGTAAATAAACTCTACACGAACGAAAGGGTTTGGTGCTTGTGAAATGAGGAGACTAAACACGACACCAAAAACAGTGTCGATGAAAGAAGGGAGGAAACACTGAATGTAAAGAGGAAATGCATGCAAGCGCATAGTTTCCAAACTTTTTTACTCCCCAGGTTTGACTAGATTCAGTTTATTTTTGGGATTGAGGTAGGACATGAAATAAAAATTCTTTAACAACACGGCCCTGGCAATCGGTGAACTCCTATCGGGGACATTTTTATAAAGAAAATCAGACATTAGATTGAAACATCGAATATTTAAGATCTTTGCGATTATGTGTTTAAAGAATATTTTGTTTTCTTTTTTATTGCTTTCATAAAGATAAAAAAATAATAATAAAAAGTCAAACATATAAACGGAATATAAACGCACGTTCGAACAAAAGGACAAAAATGATTTTACTCCTGATTTGTGTTCTCTTTTGGTTTGGCATTGTTTAACAAGGTGTTGGCTTTTTTCTATTCACCCACCTTGTCGGTATCGTCTACAACATCTTACCCCACACCCTATAATTAACATAAGAAACATGTGTTTTCTGTATTTCGTCGCAACAAGTAACAGATTGCTGAAAATAAAATTAGATCAAAATAATATGTATTTGTAGTAGGTAGGTATGCACTCGTAAATCTTTAAAATATACAAATAGAAGAAGAAAAAAGATAGATAAACTTTAGAAGGAGGAAAAAATTCTAGGAATTGCGACAGAGTTCGAGTTTGTGTTCTTTTTTCCGATAAAAGAAAAAAAAAGATTAAAGAAACTCATGAAATTGGAATTAATTATAAACACAAATTTCGGGTAGGATAAGCGTTAGCTAAAACACGCATTGCAAATCAAATTTGAATACAATTTTAATAGTTTTACTTTTATAATAATTGTACTGTCATCAAATGAGATAACTTGTCACTGGCTAATGCAGAGAAGATAATCTTTTTTTTTGGCATTTTTTATTTGCGTTTGAAATTTTTAGTTAGACATTGTCTCAATTTCCACTACGATGTTCTTTTAACAAATTTTCTAGTTTCCTTCTAGTTTAATGAACTGATGGCGAGTCTTTTCTGTTGAAATGTGTATTGTTATGTGTTAATTTTCTTTCTTTTGTCTAGCATAGCATTGGAAAATTAAAATAAAGTCGATGTCATTTCAACTTATTTTAGTAAGATGTTTTACAAAATGAATTATATTTTTCAAGTTGAACTCCCTCGCTTATTGATATTTACATACTTCTTTTTAACTGGAAATATTATTTCACAGTGTTCGTTTAAGATCTAAATCTTCCATTAAATAAATAAAAAATAGGTATGTGCAGCTCGTTAAGTATTAGACTCTGCCCACCGTCACCACTTCTAGGTGACGATGTGATTTTTATATTCAATCTAGGTATCTAGGCCTTCGAAATATAATCAAAAATTCGACTGAAGGTCGAACCCAAGTAGACTATTCCATTACATAATTTTTGAATGCGGAGTCATAGTTTGCACTTCAAAATAAAAACAAAAGATAAATAAAATTATCACTTGCTACTGTTATCATTGTGAAGTTTCATTAAGTTCATATGTACTTAGCCAGACCCACCATTGCTTGTTTGTTGTTTTCAACATTCATTGACAATACATATTTATATTTAGACAAAGTTTTAACAATATTTCAACATTAAAAAAATCAAACGTGACTTTACTGTAATTTTAAGATTTCTAAAGATGGAAGTTTCCATTTTTAATCTTGAAAATTAAATTCAAACAAGTTTAACGCCAGAAATAGTTCAGAGCAAATACAGTCAATTTGATTTCTAACTAATTTAACATTTTAATGAAACAGTTCTGCAACATTGTTAAGATAAAAAAAAACTTTCAGAAAAATATCCAAAAACCCAATGTTTACTTAAGCTTATAATTTACAGCACCTGTTTTGTATTCATTTAACTGCCACTTTTATTCTTTCATATTTACGTATTTCTGAGATACTTCAGTTTCAGTGTACAATTTAATCATTGCTCCAAGTGATTGTCCTAAATAAAAACGAAATGCAAAAAATAAAAAAAAAATGTAAATAAAATTTGCTCTAGGAGCAAAGAAATGGGAATACAAAAATAAAAACTGCTCTATATGCACTTTACGGGTTTCCTTATCCTACTTCATCATAGAGAGGTTTCAGCCAGTATATGACAACAAATAAATCTGCAGTAAAACAAGTTAATAAAAAAAAAGTATGACAGCAAAATGTGTGCTCGTGAATGGTGACATATCTATTTCTATTTGATATCTAATATATATGTATCTTTCTGTATATATATTCTCTTATTTGTTAGCCTGTTTAAGATACAAAAGTATTTATGCAATTCAAGCGAACGAAAGGTAATTCACAGGTGAATAAGTTTCGAAGTTTTTTTTTTTTTCTTCTTCTTGTTATTTTTGTTGTCATTTAAATGGTGTGATTCTATCTTGCTCTCTCCACTTTTGTCATATCTCGGGGGCAGTATTTATCCACCCGTGATAACAACTATAGGGTTACCTAATATATATTTTTGTAAATGTGCGTGCATTTTTAAAATAAAAAGTTGTGTCCTTGCTTTATTAGAAACTTAATTGGGGAAATAACATTTAACTTCCTCACTTCATGCTGCACTTCGAAGAAATCGGATCACGAAAGACTTTTCAAAATCTACAAACAAAAGATGAATTAGAGATAAGAACTCGGTTGATACGAAAAAGCCATCTGGATCATTTTAGATTGTAGACTCGATTCTATCTCTTATCCTCTCGAAGATGAAAGGTCGAATTCGTTTAGGAAAAACGAACGGAATGGCAGTACATCATCAGTTATTCTTTGATAATTTATCAAATCACTTTGTCCTTCAGTGTGTATTTAACAATTTGCAATGATAAAAACTTGTTGGTCATAGTTTTGTATACTTTGAACTCTTAGTTTAAATCCAGTTTGACTGGTCTTGGGTGTTAGGATCAATATTTTCGAGGGCCCCATGGTGCCATTATGAGACTTGATGTTGATCACTTGCGCTTATTAAAGTTTAGGCAAGGGCAATTTTTACGAAGGTAACCCTGTCAACAACAACTATGTATTTTATCTTAAATATACAAGTTAATATTTTTTTATAACAACCACTCACTCGGTCAGACATAGGAGTTAGTTCGTTGAGCGGGCAGTCACAGCAGAAACAGCGGCACACTATACTCAAATAAAGAGGACAAGAATTATAATTCCATGAGCTCTATTGTGTATCTTATTGCTGGGGATTCACTGTCATTGTTAAACACAATTGTATTCTTTGCTACCGGGTTAATGCTGCATCAAGTGCACATCAATATTAATAAAATTGCACTATAAATTGTAACATAATAGTAACAACGAGCTTCATATTATAATATGAAGTTCGTTTAGGGTCATGATGACGAGTGGAACATTGAAATTTGTCTTCTTAAAATATTTATTATAATATTTTATCTTAATGAACGCCTTCTTGATGGGAGCTCGATTATCTATTTGTATTATAGAAATGTGCTTTTAATTACATTTCAGGGATTATTCAATTTGAAAATAATTTCATTGTCTGTTGGGTAATATGAAGGACAGGGTTAGAGTGAGTAATATGTATTTTTCATATCGGTTTACCTAAGTCACATTATGAGCTGAATAATGTCCAAAGAACCATTGACACCATAGCAGTAGTCTTGTCTTAAGGATGAAAGCTTTACCCTTCACCATGTTCAATTAGATTTAGAGAAAGTGGTTGTTGAACCGATAGACCTTTTGGTCATAGAAAAGTTACAATTACTCCCTTCTAGGTTTTATTTCGTAAGTCTTTTCGATTTCAGAACTTTTCAAGTTTTATCCGGGTCGAACTTCTAACAATCAAAGAGGCACTTAAACAATATCAAAATCTAAACCGCATTAAATAGTCAGGCTGATGGTATCAAAGTTAGTGTTTCTCCAAAATATCCTCAAAACGGGTGCACCCATGCCTGAGACATAGCGGTATTCAGGAAAAGAAACAGCCTGGTGAGCTTGCCATGAAATTGATAAAACATATGTCAGGACTCAGGATTGAACCTTCACAGTTCATCTGCGGAAAAAGTTTGTATTCTGCTTCGTACTGTGAAGGACAATTGCTTAGCAATTTTCTCTTAGAATCATATCACAGACATTATTCCATTTAAGTAGCTGCGTCATGTCTTTTAAGATTTTGTATAGCGTATGATTGTTTCTTCTCGATAGGGCTTTATTCCTTAATTGCTTTCTCACCTCAATGCAACAGCGATCAGCAAGAGTAACATTCGATACGTTTGATTTATGAGCTGTTATTATTTGTCCAGTTTACAGCAGTAAACTTACTAACGACCTCGAAGTTATTCGACTAAGAAGATACTTCTTCTTATCCTTGTTAACAACAAGGCCGATTTTGCTCGCTTCTGATTTAAAATTTAGAATATTTTCGTTTCATTCTAAATATTATGGATTTCAATAAGCTATCACGATTTTAAAGCTTTAACAGGATTGCCGTAGTGAGCATTACAAGTTGCCGCAAAGGGTTACCAACTGTTATTAAGATTTCTTTTTTAAAACAGACAAACATCCAGTTTTTTTTTTAACAGCGCCTATCTTATTTTTAACAAGGTTTAAAATTATAATCAATTTTTATAAAGTCAAAACTAATTGGACCTAAATAATCCATAGGTAATTTTTTTTCACGCCACCAAGAGCTAATTTTTTATCTACATAGATTGGCTAGCGGATGTTGCTCGTTTGCGTGATTTGGGACGTTATCACTGTTCAGCAGATTTGTTAGATGTTTAACATCAACTGCGTTTATAACACTGTATTTCCCTTTAGGTTCATTGACATTTGTGCCTAGGTACCTGGTTGTCTGTCATCTCTGTAACTCCTAGAATTTTCGCGTTCGTGCTCTTACGTTTTCTTTCTTTTTTTCCAAGAGCTTCATTGCAAGTATTGCTACGCGAAGCTTTGCACCAAACAGATAATGATCATAGTCCATCATTATTGATCCTGAAACCATTATACTATTGAGTGTATTCCATCAATTGCTAGATCAATTTGATTGCACGTTCGATCACCCGTTGGATGTCGAAATGTGAGAATATCGTGCTGCTTACAATCATGTAATTAATCGGACGTAATTCCTTGCAGGCTGTGTTTTCGAATTGTTGGATCGAAGTTGGTTTTTTTTTTTCAATCAAATTAAGGAAGGAAGAAAGAATAGATCTTACTATTAAGTTTGGGGCATTGTTTATATGTATTTGCGTAGAGCTCGTAGACTCTTTAGCGTCGTCATTAGTCATGCCCCTCCTCGCCTTAGTCAAACAATTTTAAGTTCTTATTTTTCATTAAAACAAAAAGCTCTTTTCTTTTAAAGGCAAGTATAATTTCTACCTTCCGATATTGGATTCCTTCAGACTGTAACGTTTCCAGTTTTAACATTATGCTCGGTTGTCGTCGAAAAACCCTCTTCAATACATATGTAATCTCATAGTTAAGTAAAAACTAACTAAATTTAAATTACTACCCTAAGGGCAACGCTACCTAATGACGGTCTACTCGTATAAGCTTATAAGTCTGAAAGGGCAAGAAACCCCAATTGTAATGTAATGCAATATCGTGCAATTTCTACAACACCCACTTTTTCCGTTACTAGTATATAATAACATCGCAACACGTAAGAAGCACACTATTTCAACAGTTCTATTTATTTAACTTCAACTATCTGAAGGGCACGTCAACGTCAGTCAGCATGTGGGTATCGTTTCGTTTGTTAAATAATGAAATAGCTAAGTGACTGTGATTCCGAATTTCCTGGGAATGTTAAATAAAAATAAAAAAGCATACAACTGCTAACCACACAGCATGCAACCAAGTAACACAGCAACCGTTCCTTCTTCTCCAAAAAGGCATCACTATCCGTAAAACTTTCAAACCGATTGCTAACTCTCTTTTTGTTAATTTCTAAGGAATTCGTGCTTTTCGAAAGTATACCACGTGACCTTGCGTGTTACTTGGCAGTAAAGTGTTTGTGGAGGAGGTGTTGTCTGAGGTTGTGTGTGTCGGTTTAACTGCTTCCATTTTTGTTTTTTTTTTTTATTTATTTTTTTATAAAGTGCTTGGGAAATTCTTAAAAACAAACTTATTTTTTATGCCAAAAAGGATTTTATGGGTGTTTGGTTTTTCCTCTTTGTAATTGAGATGTACAAAAGTTTGAATTTAAAGGAATCATCCATGTTTGATTAATTTGATGCTTGTAAAGTAATTTGATATTGAAAGTTAAAATTATGTTTAACTTTGTATAATAGAAAATAGGCATTTTCTTTGAATAAGCTTATTCAGAAAAGTTATTAAAAACCATTATGTTTTAAAATTGGATAAAATATTTCATCTTATAATTTAACAATGTTTTTAAGTCGTTATAATTTTAAAAGTTTTTTGAAATGATAATAACTCGAGAAACATTATTCCACGTAATCAAGCGTATAGCGAAAGTAATAGTTCTTTGATACATTAATTGCATATCATAATAGTCTGCTTGGATACAAGTTAATTGACGTTTAGAAAGTTTAATTATCAACTCGTGTAGAAAAAGTGAGTAATCAACAAGTATACTGGTGTAGAGCGGTGTACGCTTAAGTCACATGACTGTGGAGTGTGGTTGAAGAAAATATTTAAATATTGGATTTTGTCTCACTAAAAAGTGATTTACATAGTGAGTGTTTTTCTTTAAATTCAAACAGGGTGTTCTATTTAATATTTGTTATAAGTTTGTATAGAAGATTTTTCTTCTCGGCTTTTTCTTTAGTTCAAATTACAGTACCAGCTATTATGCTGCTTTTTTTAAATATTATATTGTGATGATATTGTTCGGTAGTGAGAGTCTTCTTTAATATTGGCTCTCAAACTTTTTGTATCTGATTTTTTAATGACGATTTATTCATATTTTAATGAACACCCACTCTTAGGCGCGTGATGAGAATAAAGTAAATCAATAAGAAATTACACACGAACGAAAGCGGAATATTATTCTTTTTTTTTTAAGTTCACATGACGCGCGGACATAATTATAGCCGCAAGTGATTCGGTATAAAAAATCTTTTCTATGCTGAGAAGTACCGTTTGAAAGCTTTTTTTCGAAATATTTATTTCCGATGAAAAATATCACCGTTGACAACAAAGCACTTTTTGGAGCGCCTGAATTTTCGTCCAGTTATTGCTTCGATGTCACTCATCAATGAATGACAATTATATGTCTACCGGAAATGGCCGGAAACCAAAGATGCAGTTCTCCAAAATGCAGAAAAAATAATCTAACTTTGGTAAGTTATTTTGGCACGAAAATTATATATACTAAAGTGTTGTATGAAACGTTCAAAAAAATAATGTATAACTGCCATAACATTATCAAGCTGGAAAACGGTTGCAAAAAATTCAACAATTTTTTTAATTTGTTTTCAAGTGTTTTTATATTGTTTTTAAAGTTGCTAAAACAACCCTTCTACACCCTGACAAAGTTATGGCATTATTATTTTAAAAGTTGCAAACTACACTTTAGAGAAAAAAATATTTGTGTCAAAAAACTTACCAAGGTTGGGTAATTTTTTCTGCATTTTGGAGGGCAGTATTGAATATCTTAATATTGAGATATAATTTTTCGAATTACCATGTAAGCAAATTGAAACTTAAACTGTCAAACTGTTATTTCATCAGAAGATTTTAGATTTACCTTCTTTGTTCCTAGCGATTGTTGTTACATTAGTAAAAGTAATCCAAAAACCGCTTTTTGACAAATAGTAATAATTTTGTTTTACAATTTTTTAATTTTAATTTTTAACAAATCTGAGGTTCAAAATGGAAAACAATATCTCGCTTCGGTTCTTGAAAATATTCATTCTTGAAATCCTTGATTATATTTTTTCATAAATGCGGCAGAATCCGAGAATAACACTTTTGACGTTTTATAAGTTTTTTATAATATACATACATATGTGAACGCAATGATAGTTGAACGCGATTAGCAAAAAAATAATATGAATTAAAATTAACACTTCCTGTTGGAATGCCCTAGATAAGAATAACAAAAAAATGCAGTATAATATATTTAAAACACAAGAATCGTCAACAAAGTTTCGTGTTTTATAATTTTAACACGCACCCGGTATCATGTTGCTTTCTAATTACTTTAATTATTTTTTTTTTTCATAATTTTTTCAACGTTTATAAACAATGATAATCTGGAAATTCTTATGATTTATTTTCTAACAGATATTATGTCAGATTTTAAAAATTTGTCGCAAAATAATTTTCTAAGTACCTAGTACCCAGCAATTCACACACTTTTGTTTCTGCAGAACTAAAATTTATCAGCACGTAAATCCTTCATGTTATTAAATAGAAGCATTTTGTACTCTTTACATTCATAGCGACTGAATCGCACGAACTTGCTCTTGTAGCGAAATATGAGATTTAGAAAATTTAATTTACTGAATTATGTTGATAGGTGGAAAAATGGCCTAAATATGAGATAAAGTTGTATGGTAACTATCATTAAATGGCTATTTAGGCAAAAACTTTAAATGCCATCTTGTGTTGAATGCTTAGATTAAATACCGTACCAAATTTAAATCAAATCGGTTAAGCCGTCATCAATTTATGGCCAAATTTGTGAAAAACCGTTAACACCAAGTCTCCGTTATGTGAATTTATAGCCAAAAACCTGAAATGCAGTTCTATTAGAACTACTTAAAATATTACGTTCACCAAGTTTAATCAAAATCCTTAGACCCATTTTCGAGAAAATTTAGAAAAACTATAACCGTTATATGGTGGTACCCGTTATAGCCGGGCTAAAACAAAAATTCGAATTTCTCCTCTAGGAAATCACTAAAAAGTACTACACAAGTAGTTTGAAGAAAATCTGACTAACCGTTCAGGCTGTAGATCGGGGCAACAACCGCACACCCGCACGTACGCACAGACAGACCGGCAGACAGCATGACGAAATCTACTTTTTTGGACTTCTCTATCGTAATGTCAGGTTTGATTAAAACCTCGAATTTTTTTTTCACGAAACCAATACTTGCTCTATTGAGCAAATTAAAAGAAAAGGAGCAGATGGAAAAACGGACGACTGGCAATGAGCTGAATTGTTTTTTGATTGCTGCATTTTAGGAAGAGTTTTATCAGAAAGGACAAAGATTCGACATATATAATACAAATATAAAAATAAATTGAATAAAAGCCTATCTAAAACAAAAAAAAAAAATGCAGCCTAATATTTGCAATTTATTGTTAGCAATGTTTCCAAGTTAATTTCACAGCTGATTTGCGTTCAGTTTAAATGATTAGAATCCACACACTAGAATAGCGCATTATAGCCTAAATAGAATTGCGTATAGCTCGTAACTCTCAAAAACTAAATACTCGATGTTGTTGCAGATTGAACTTTGCCATTATATAAATCACAATACTCCTAAAACTAATGTGAGTACATTGGAAAACAATTGACCATAAATCTTCAAAAACATTTGTTCATTGTTGTGTATTTTCTTAACAAAACACCTTCCGATTTAATTTTCAATTTATTTAATTGAATTATTTTTCTTTTGTCTGTGGTCTATATTTTTCTAGGAAATTGTGTAAATTATAATAAATAAGGCAAAACCATTTGACATATTATTTTAAAACAGCCAATCGGTCGACATTTGTTTAGTCGACGTGGGAAGACAGAGGAACATTATTAAATATAGTGTGCTTTACGACAATTTTGGTTCTTTTTCTATAAGACAGCCAGATCTCGTCATAAAAACACCAAAAATATATCTCGAGTCTAAATTAAGAAAATAAAATTGAAAGAAGAAAAAATACATGCGTGGGAAGTTTATCGGACTGCCGATGCAAACTGACCATACAAGTGTTACAAATAAGCCGCACACTCTTCTTTTCTTTAACGCATGCATGACACACAACACAACATCATAGCCATGATTTTAAATGACAGGTACTTTCAAGCATTTTACCATTTCTGTTATTGAAGTGTTAGCTTGTGTCATAATTAGCATATACCTGATGTCATAGTTGGATGTGTCACTCATCAGTAGATTTTGTCAAAATTGGCAACAATCTGATACGATTTATAATTTTTAAATTTTAACTTTTAAATAAAAAAAGATGCTCTAGCAAGTTAAATACATTTTCTCTGGTGCGTTTGCTAAAAATCTTGTTTCAGCATACTGCACCTTCCTTCCGTCTTATTATCATTTTTTCACATTAAATAAAGATTTTATACGTTCCACTATCATAACATATAATATCAGTTCAAGCAAGGAGGAGGGTAGACAGAACAGTGAAAATATTTATCTTTCGACTTCAATATTTACAGTGCGGCAGAAAAGTTTTCATACAAAATATTTTAATAAAAGTTTACTTTATTCTAGTTTCTATTTAAAGAGAACTTCTCGTGCTGTTTTCGAAAGTTACATTGGTGCTTAAAATTGTGATCTTTGGTGGTATGGTTACCAAATGTTTCAAAATTTTAAAGAAGCCAGAAAATGAAATTAATGCTGTGACTTTTAAATTTAAATTCTTGCTTCAATCGTAAAACAACTTAACGATTTTAATAAATCAGCTCTACTGAGAAAAAGGCTTGCTGATCACCTTGGGAGTAGTTTTTTGCTTAAAACCTTTGAGAAACTCACTGACATACATATTTATACGTAGAAGGGTCGATCCACGTCTAAAACCCAATGAAATTTCGTCTGATATACTGCTTCTGTCCTGACATACGGAAACTTGATTTGATTCCAAGCAGGGTCTCTAGCAGTAACGAAAGCGGCAAGTGTGGCTTCGATGATGGAAATCGCCGTATTATACGATGATATTATAATTTTCATGGACAGCTACTGGTATGCAGATATCGGGATATCGGATCAGATAGCGCTATTACTAAAACCATTTTTAGAAGGCTAAATGAAGTAGTAAAGAAAAAAAAATTACACATAGGTATTTAAGAAATGCCAGTTTAAGAAGCATTTATTAATGCTTTAAGTAGAACTTAACATACGAATTTAAGTTCTTGAAGAACATTCCTATAGTAAAGAAGAAATAAAGAACGAATAAAGAAGTCATTTAGTTGCATACCAATTTAAGAATGAATTAAGTATAAATTAAGAAGGGTGGTACCAAAATTATACTATTTTGTGCTTCTTGTGTAAGCAGATTCAGTTTTAATAAAAAATAAAGTCCAATCTTTTAAAAAGCTGTTGAAAAGAATTTGAAAATATCTCGCTCAAGAGCACAATATAAAACTTTGCTGAGTTCCGACGACTCGAAAAATCCGCTTAATGGCAAGAAAAGGCAATAGTTAGCTTAGAAATATCCAAAAGTATGGGAAAACCTTCATTCAACTATCATTATCACATAAAGTAACAAATTTAAATTTACCACACCAAAACTTTTTTGATTCACTGTACTTAGATATACAGCTTATAGTATTATCGTACGTTAGTGCACACAGTGTACCTTAAGTAGCTAGATAATCACGCATTGCCTTAATGGCACAGTAAATAGAAACTTAAGTACATTTTTGTGCCATCGTATACGAGTATGTTCGTTTCTCTTACTTTGGGTAGGTTATAAGAAGCGTCTGCTAATAATCATTAACGACCTGTTAGTCTAACGATAATGAGATTGTTTGCTTTTCATTTAGAGACATATTCATGAGCCAGAAGAAGTGTACACTGAAGCTGGTTGGAACTCTCTCTCTCTCTCTCTGTTGAAAACTATATGTGTGTCACATGGAAATAAGTTATTCATATGAAATAATGCACAATACTAAATTTTTGTCCCACTCTTAAAATGTATGTTAAAAATCGAGGAAAAATGTAAAAATTCTTCCTACGCGCATTTGTTTTTATTATAATAAAAACCAAATCGATAGGGCACCTACGCATTTTTACGCGAGGTTACAAGCTTTGCTTTATGGAAAGTGGGAGCAATGTCTGGGCATAATTTGGAATTTTTTCGAAACGATTATTTCCAGTAATTTATTTAATTTTTTTTTTGTTATTATTAATAGGATTTCTTATTATATTTATATGTTTTTTGTAATGGTGGTTGAATCCCGATTTTCTCCTGCAGCGAAATGAAAAAGATATACAAGAACGATTTTATATATCAAAAAGATATTTTATTTGAGAGGGTTGGATACGATATCCCGCGTCACAAAATCCTGTGTAACAAAATCTCGCGTAACGAAATCCTGCAAAACAAAATCCTGTATAACAATATCCTGCATAACAATATCCCGTGTAAGGAAATCCCGCAGATTTAATACTTTTCTGAATATAGTAGTTTTTTTTTGTAAACAGTACCGGGGTGGCACGCTTCGCGGGTTTAAGGGATTTTTACTCCTTTTCTGTAGTCAGTCTCGCTCACGCAACTTCGTGTAAGTTCAGTCGCCTGGCACGCGCCTGCGTCGAACATAAATCAGTTGCAACATGAACAAATTCAAAAAAAATATTTTAACTTTTTAAAAAAGTATTGAAAATCCCGCAGCGCGCAAAAAAGGAGTGAATTTGTGCAGTATATCGTGCTGCGGGATTTCGTGATTTTATTTTTTTTAATTTTCACAATTTTTTTCAATTTTTTTCTGCGGGATTTTGTTACATGGGATATTGTTGCGCGAGATAAAGTTATGTTCTCATTTGAGATACTCAGTCTGATCGATCAAAACTTTATGTTCCATAAAACTTGTCAGTACAACCCTGATATCACTTTTTTCATTGACAGCCAAGCGACAATAAAAGCGATTTCTGCCATCGAATTAAAATCGAAGCTTGTAACTTGCTGTCGTGAAGAGCTAAACGTTCTTGGCTCGCAACATAACATTAGGCTATTTTGGGTCCCTGGGCACAGTGGCATACCAGGTAATGAAAAAGCCGATGAACCGGCAAGGAGAGGATCATCACTGGATCCTAGCCAAGCAGATGCAACGGTTTTTAACGAACAAACGACAGATGGAATCACACAACTAAACAAGAAATCTCTGTCTTCTCTCATTGGTATTATTACCGGGCATAACTTACTTGGATACCATAAATAAAAAATGAAGCTAAGTACAGATGACCTGTGCTAAGTACAGATGACACCTCAGTGTATCAAAACGGATCAACATTGATCTAAGTGTGGCGGATACACGATCAACCGCCAGCCTACTAACCTAACCTAACCCTTATGAGAAAGGTTTTTTTTATACCAATGATGCTTGTAGATTGTAGATCAGAAAAATGGTAACAACTAAATTCAATTATATTCGGTTAGTTTGACAGCCCGAGTTAACTCATAAACTTGTCTGAGTTAAGATATTGTATTAAAAAAAATTAAAATTTCTGACATTATGCTGAAATATCTCCCGAAAATATAACTTGTACTTGTACAATTTTGTTTTTTTTTTTCTAATGTATATTTGCTTTATTTTTTTGTTGTTGGTTTTATTTTTTCATTGATGTGTTCCGATAAACATGCCAACATTAATATGCCATTTCCAATCAAAGTTTGTCCTTTGCTGAAAAACTGCTACGTGAAAAACTAACTCGAGATTTATTTATTCTCGGGATTCACTAGCTCTGAGCTTAAGTCAGGGTTAACCCAATACTGGAAAACTGGACCTAAATGTCAACTTGTATTAAAAGCTTATTTTAACAACTTCGCAGCCCAATGTATCACATTTGATTCACATAATCATATTTGTCCTTTGCCGTTACCAATTTTTGATAGATTTGCAAATATTCACTTTGCCACTTCGTATCGTTTCAGCTCGTATTATGACAGTCCAAACAGTTTTTGACAATTAGCCCTATCGAGGTATTCGTTCTGAACGGAAAATTTTCCGATTTTATACTAATTGCAGGATTTTTGCAGGAAATAAGAATATCATTTTGTGTGGCTCTGTTATCAAGTGTTTTTTTTGCGACATTTTCTTTCATTCTAACTTAACCCCAAGCCTCCACCTGAAATGAATGATTGTATGAAATGTGTCATGTAGTCAATATTTCTTGATTTCTTTTATTTTTAGACATACATTTCTCTATTTATTTCTTGTCATGGTAGAAGAAATAAATGGAGAAATAAATTTGATGTTTCATTATTTGGCAGCCATTTTGAAACAATTAGTTTATGTTTTTGTATTGTTTTGTTGTCATGCAATCATTCATTTCAGGTGGAGGCTCGGGGTAATGTTAATACAGATAAGACATAAATTAAATCTTAGTAAATTTCCTACAATTTAATGCCTTATTATTTATTTTTGTAACATTTGTATGTATTTTTAGTGTATGAGTGCGGCAATGTCTACTAAAGCACTTACAACACTCTTTTTTTGCAACTAAAATGAATTGAATCCTTCTGTACATAGTTCCAATACAATTACAATCGCCAATTAAGGGTCGTTTGATAGAGTTATGGCACTGGCTTGAATCCATGTCTTAAAATTTAAGTCTTTATAATTAAATATTACCGTAGCTCTAGCTAAACAGAAATTTCGGTTAAGAAATTTGGAAATTTTGTTATTTTTTGTTTGTTTTATATGTAAATATTTGTTCAACTTTCAGCAGAACAAAAAATAAATTATTATTATGAGATATGTAAATGAACAATGAACATGCTTCCTAAAAAATAATAAATAAATATATAAACAGAAAATAAGCGTCAATGAAATTGCTTAAAGTCTACAAAATACCAGACTTGGAATGTTCAATGGTTTTATTTAATGCGTTTCAATAATTCCAATCCAGTGAAATACTTAGTGCCTCACAAATGATTTGATATATTAAAATAACAATACCCGTGTTTTTTGGAAATTACATAAATTATGGGTAAAGATTATACATAATGTTTTTTGTTATAATACAAATTCTATATACTATGTATTGAAAATATTAATTAAAAACTAAAAAATAATTTCAACTAAGTAGAAGATTATAGGTAAAGATTAGAAATTATAGGTAAAGATAAACATGTTCATCTTCATTATAGCAACTTCGTCTGCATACATAATTTACTAATGCCTATTTAATGTAGCGCCAAGCCATTTGAAATAATGTTTGGGATATTAAGTTTGAATCTTGAAATAAATACGTAAAAGGAATTAAACATATTTATGAAATACAATAACATATTTTCAATCAAATTTTAATTGATAAACTGATATAACCACTTTATGAAAATAAAATGCGAAAGAATTTTTCTTAAAACATTGTGGTGCGTACCAGCATTTATTATTTTGACAGCAACTTGTTATAGGAAATCAATTGAGATGGTTTCTGTGTACTATTTTCGTCTCTAGGGTTTAAGATGTACATTTGTCTCTTTTTAGTTTTCTGCAGTTCTGCAGGTGCATAGACATGTAAATCCACCAAAAAGGAGAAGTCAAATCTTACTGCAGAAGCAGACAGATTTTCGAATTTCATTCGAGTATAGATCGAAATTTTTGTTACTGTTGGTACGAATGATAAATGAATGTATCTCGATAGGGGTACGTTGGTAAAGTTGTAGCGGCTTTCAAAGTGTGATCTTAATTTATGTTCGATTATCCACAAACATACCCAAATCTCGAAACAAAATATCAAATTATTGTAAGAAAAGGTTTTTAAAAAATTTATACTTAGGATGGACGTTCCGTGTTAACTTAAGACGACGTACATATCTACATTTTGGGTCTTTTTGAATAAATGCATTTTTCATGTCATTAACTGCTACTTTTGTTTTTCAATATATGAAAGACATTTAAAAAACACAAACAAAAAATACAGTTAATAACATGAAAAATGCATTTATAGTAAAACACCACAAATGCAGACTCGTCTTATAAGTTAACACGGCATTTAACATCTGCCATTTCCATTCAAAAATGTCCTCTTGTTTAATTATTCATATTTCCTTGCGTAAAAAAGTAAACAGTATCTTGTCAAACCTGAAATTTAAGTTCTTTTTTGTTTTAAGGTTTTTGCGCTTTGTCACTTAGTGGTTGGACAGATTCACACGAATTTAATTTTGACATTTGCTAACCATTCAGTGTGAACTTTCATCAGCAAATTATAGCTTTGACAATTACTATTTTCACAGTTTCTTACAAATCCAATTGTTACATTTGCACAATATTCAGGACGAACTGTCATCAGCAAAACATCTTTGAAACTTTATAGTTTGACATCTACATATGTACAAATTCAATTTTACATTTGTGGAATATTCAGTGCGAAATAGTTGCTAACTGCCATCAAAGGCAATATATTTGACATTTTGTAGTTTGAAAGATATGTTAAAGTCTAATCTTGAGATTTCCAAATTACCTATTTAGTGCGAACTGTCATCGCAAAGCTATATATAAATCGTTAATATGTTTTGGTTTAAACTTTAAAGTATATGCTTAATTTTTGGTTCCTCTAAATATGGAACAGAAACTTCAATTGAATTTAAAAAGAGTGTATTTTGTATTCTTCTTTAATCACTTTCAAGTGCAACGCTAACTTGAAATACAATGTTAATGATATGTGGGAAATCATCTAAGAAAACAAAAGCACATTCAAAACATTTAATAAAAAAAAACCATTGCTAAATGTATCACCGTATGTGAAAAAGATTGGATCAACATATTTGATTAACATTGGTTATCTTATCTCCTTAATCATCGTTATATCATGTTTAATTTAAGTTGTTTATTTTAAACACCCCCCCTACAGTATGTATTTATAAGTTCATTATGTTTAAATCAGAATTAAAAATTAGGTTTAGTTCGTATATCATCTAAATTATCACTTTTACTTTTATCTTCAATTTGAATACATAAATCCTAACTTTTTTTGAGTCTCCATTAAATCAATTCGACTGAATAGAAATAAATTCGAATAAATTAATTCAATCACTAAGCAGAATTTTAATCTCATTTTTTTTTTGAATATATTTACGTCAGAATATTTTGAATCAAATTACTTCTTCATGTTGAAAATCACCACACACTCTTCCCAGTTGATATTTAAAACAAAATCATACATGCAGTGACACCAAATCAAATCCCACCCAGAAAATATCAAAAAAGAAAAAAAAGTCTTATTCAAATTTCTATTTTATCGTCTTTCCTAAAACGATAAAAAATAAAGAAACAAAAAACCTACTCCACACTTTTTCTTTTAAGAAACACAAGCGGAAAAAAAGCGTGAGTAATTTTTCCACCCCCATCAATTTTTTGTCAGTTTTGAGATAAACAAAATATACCGTAAAAGTGAATATTTGAAAATATAAAATTGTATATCTTCGTTATATCTAGAGTGCTCATTCGAACATAATTATTATATGAAACTGGGAATAACGTCAGGTGGTGATGCTGGTGGTGGTATATACAATATGGTTGACCTTTAAATATAAAATCTTTCGCAAAAAGGGATAAAATTTAATCCACAAAAATATTCACTCAAGCGATTTGAAGAGAGAAAAAGAAAGGGTTTCCGAGAATTCATATTCGGTTGAATAAAATCAGAACTAGTTAAATGGAGTGAAAATTTGCTTTATGTAGAAGGAGCGAGGACATCTGTTGATTGTGGAGAAAAACTTATTTGAACGGTTTTAATTTTATGCAATGGTCTTTTGAAACACAAGGCAACTTTTTGATTGATTAGTTATTTGGCTAAAACAAATTGCTATTTTTAGGGGAATTTACAAATTGAAAAATATCCGTGTTCTTAAAGAGTTTGGAAAAATAAATTACCCGAATTAGTGCTTTAATTCTTAAAAATGGTGAAAAACTACCAAGTGTTTTGAAATTAGAAAATTAATAAAACATCTTCTTCTTCTTCTTCTTTGTCAGCCCGGATATTATGATCTTGACTGGTCACAATAACTTAACCATTTTATCGCTTTACTTAAATATCTGCTTGTGCAATTGACCTGGTTGACCTCAAAAAACGTCGGCAAGCCTCCCGGTGTCGGGTTGTTCTATGTCTGAGTCAAACTTAATGCTTTTCGGGAGTCATTTAACGCTCTTGGAACTCATGTAAATTGGTATCGTCCCAAATTCGACAATTTTTTTTTGCGTACCCGTCCATTCAGAAATGGGACTCGTGGCTGAAAATGATATTTTTACCAAAATGAGCTTTAATTTCCTCGAACAGGAAACTCAATTCCATAAAACAAGTTTATCATTTACACACATTGATGAACGCTATAATTCACCATGTGAATTTGACAAGACGACTTTATTAATGATAGCCAATTCGACAGATGTACATAGCTTCAATACTACTTTTGGTATATTGTCCAACTTTGTGAATCGTATGTAAGCGCTGGAAGATAAACTGCAGTGCAGAGCTTTCTTTTCAGCTTAGAGACATAATTCGGCCACAGAAGTGATCATAGATTCATTTAGATATATTTAAAGTTTTCGTGCTTAGAATAAGTCATTTAATATGTCCTTTTTGAGCTTATTGGGCTCCAATTTCTCTCCAACTCTACCACCTATAAAACAAGTAATCAAGTGCATCAAGTAATGCTCTGTTGTTAGCAAAGAATAACTGATTCACTTTCGGGTCAGTTATCTTATCTTCAAGTATATAATCAAGAACTGCTAGAGCAGAGGACTCAAGGCATCTTCGATTAAGAAATTTTTGTTGACTCCTGCAGTGCTTCTTACCTTTGTTTGAACTTGCTCGTACAAATCCATAATCATTCTAGAACTCTGCGTTGGTCTATCGCGCGTTATCCTTTAACTTGTTAAGGAGAAATGGTAACTTTCATTCCACTGAATAGGCATTTGGTCACCGCTAATAAGTTCAGAGATAAGAATTTTAATCCATCTAAACACGATGTCTCCCGTTTTATTCAACAATTTAAAGGATATACCTTCTGACTTAATCGATTTCGCTTTTTGGATTTTTTTTTCACCACTGCTCATTCGACTGTTATGTGGAAAACTTCTTAGTTCTTTTGTGCAGCTGTTGGAAATAATTATTGTCTGAGAAAATATTAAATTGAAGGTCTTTCGCAATATGTATCCTCAAGCTAATTTTTGAAAGGTAGTAGCGCCTCTGTTGAAGTTGACATGTCCTAGTTTCTGGAGTTAGGTTTGCAACAGCAGCACAGATATTTTTTTCAACTCCCAAATATGCTCTCTATATACTCTCTTCTATAAGTTGGGTGAACTTTTTCTTTGCTTTTTCTTACAACATCAGTAGACCACTGCAAGCGTATTTTTCCACTTATAAGGTTTTAGGGCCTTTAATGCAAAATATGCGTTTACCCTGGTATTTGACATGGTATAATTTATTCTAATTGATGAGCCATCAATCCCACCACTAAACAAAAAAAAATAATTTTGGTATTTTAGTCTCTTATTTGCTTATAACTTTTCCCACTTTTCCATCTATTGAAAGCCCATTTTTTCCTAGTCATCTGAAAAATGCCTTAGCTTGATCACTCCTCTACCAAGTTTCTTTGTCCAATTGGTGGTAGGGTCTTTTGCAGGTCCTATGGAATCTCCATGCTAAAACTATTCAGATCTCATTTTAATTCCTTATTTCCAGCATATGTTTTGTAAAATTAGGTTAAAGCGATTTCAATAAAAAAAAATACAATCATTGTTCAAGTTTTCTTAATTAAAACGACACAATTTTAATTTAGGCGGAAAAAATCAACTGCACTAATGCACTAAAAGCCGCTAAACTCTTTAACAGAAATTGACTGCCTACAAATATTAATTAATGCACATATTCTAATTGCGTATAGGCATCCATTGAATGCAAAATAAGTGGACCTGGAATATTAAGTGGGCACGTTATTGTTGAAATAATAAGCAATTAGTAGTTCATGACAGAGCACCTTAAAAGCCTAATTTTGTAAATAGTTAAGTCTCATAGGGGTGAAATGAATAAAACTGTGTGGCAATGATAATTTTGTTTACAAATAGAAATAGAATTTAAAGTCGTTTTGATTGCATTTCCCCCAAGATGTCACTCAAAGCTCAAAAGAAAGATAGTTTAATTCAAACGCGATAGCAACTTATTTTTTATTTATTCCAGCATAATTTTTGTTTGTATGTCATGATACTTCCTAGAGCGGGATTATATTACCTATTGTTATAGAAAAACATTCTCAAGCAGCAACATCTTCATTGGAACGTTGAAACTGCGATGTTAATAATAACTGTGGGAGGCACTCTATTTTTACTTGGAACCCGCAACGCATATACATTATATTACCTTGAGGGACTTGTTTCCCGCTTCTCGTAAAATTTTATCATTGATAAGTGAGAGAAGTTCTGACCCAGTTTACAAAAGTGTTCAGCAAACTGTAACCGAAATGAGAATCTATAAATAATCGCTATTAAGTCACATACAGATCTATGCCAAAGCCCACCACAATTCCTTACGTAAGAATCATTCTCTTCCCCCTTGTAAATTTGTTTGTGCAAAAACAAACTTATATGAATTAAAACCGATCGAAACGTTTATTAATTCTGGCAAAATTTACATAACCTAAGCTCCCTCTTTGCAGATACAAAGATGAATTAAATGCTTGACTTTAAATTGATGAGCGGATTCGTTGGTCGGTGTTAAAAAAAAAAAAAAAAAAACAATTGCATGGAATCAATGATGTTGTTGCATAGTCTCTTCGTCGTACGTCGCTAGCAGCTCAACGTGAGAAAATAAAGCCCCCTGCAGCGATGCACAATAGTGAACTTCAGTGCAGTGTTGCATGCGGTGTCTGTTCCTCATCGCATCGCAGACGAACCGCAAAATATGAGGTAATGTTAGCACCAATTAGATACGAATTACTGATGTGCCACAACACTGCCAAGCTATGCAAATTGCTTATAGACTCTCTATTATTAACTAGATCTGACAGCACATACATTGTGATTCTTCACACAAATTGCATAAGTGTTGTTATGTATACATGTATTATATTTTTTAAACTTTTTTTTTTATTAAAATTGAATACACTTGTTAAGATTATTCTTAACAATGTGATAATCAATTGTAATTTGTTTAAATGTCACAAAGAATTTTGGGTCTGTGAAGCTTTTATCTTGGATATTCATCGCAGTTTTCAATTTTGGGACTACGCACTGGAAGTTTATTAAAATTGCTTAAGTTCGTCTATTAATTTATCAAGATCAATATATGTGCAATTTTGCAAATTAGTCAAAATGTCCTTCGATCTTACATAAATGTGAAAATAAAAATTATATTGAAATTAAATATTTTGAGAGGGAAAACAATTGAACCAGAGTCCTACATTGCACCAACAACTTGTCACCAATAAATTGTCAATTGAAACGAGTTCTGATAAGAAGAAAGTGATTAGCGTTGCGCGAATGCATTTTTCCTATCACCCACTTATCAGTTATCAACTTTTCATGTTTCTGCTAAAGCCATTCGCGGACGAGTCAACTGATTTGCAACTCGAATTAGACAACTCGTTAGACAACCAGTTTCAAACCATGCAACCGACTTGAAACTAAGCAGGTGTATTCGAGCAAATGAGTTGACTTGACTTATATATGAATCTAGTTTTGAAATGGTCACCTACAATCGCGCACGATTTAAGTTGTATGGTTTCTTATATTTATGAAATCAATTCGTTGTTTTTTCAGTAAATTTGAACTTTTCCGCCAGAGACGTTTTTAAGCAGATACCTACCAATCAGTGCAATGTCATGTCGGTTTTCCTTGTTTTGTTTCGTAGTATTACTCAAAATTTGCGCAAATTTTTCATTTTAAATAACTTTTTGGGGATTTTGGGAGAATTTGTCGGGCTTAAGTGTTTTCTTTACTTTCTTTTTCATACAGGTATTTTACTTACTTTAACAGTATAGGTACCTCCTACTTATTGGGTAACCCACTATCGAAGTTAAAAGTATTTTAAATTTAAATTATTATTATTATTTAAATTATTCTTGATTCACAGTACCTAGTTGGCCCACTTATGCCCATAATAGTTAAGATTGGGAAGAGGGGGCATGCTGCCCCTGCAACCCCTCTGCCTGGCCTACTATAGGATTTGAGTTGGGTGCGAGTTTGGGTGGGTGCAAGTTTGGGTATGTAAAGTTTCTAACTTGTTTGGTAATGCTACCGGGAAGTAAAGAAGGGCCATTGTTTTGGTATTTATAACAGTATTGTATTGAGGTGAAAGAGAATATTGAAAGGATTTTGTTAATGGTTTTAACCAATTATTTTGTTTTTGTTCAATGTAACCTATTTAAAAATAAAAGACACGACTGGGTCGCACAAACTTACTCTCGTGTCAAGTTACCAAGAGCTTAAACAAACCTGCCGCGAAATTATTTTTTTTTTTTTTTTTGTATATTTCTTGCTCGTTTCGTTGTATCACAACGGACCTATCTGTGGTCTAAGTGTGTCAGTAGTCTTCCTGACAGCCACATAAACCTAACTCTTTGTATATTTCTTAATTTTTTTCAAATAATTGAACAAGAAATAATTTTAAAAAAATAATAAGAACAAATAACTTTGAAAATCACTTTATAACAAACGAGAGTTTTCCGAGAAAATCGTGATATGCCAGTAATTATTAAATATTACAATATATATAATTTTTTTTTTCAAAATCGTAGGTCCAGTTTACGAAAAAATCGATTTTTTTCAGACAACTTTTTTTAAATATTTTTTTGAGAATTTTGGAGAATTCCAATTTTAGCTAATTAATAATTTTCATCCGAAAAATAAATTTCAAAAAAAAATCATGAATTGGTTTCCAAAATATTAAATTTTCAAAAAAAATGTGTTTAATTAATAAAATTAATAAATAAAAAAAAAATATGTTTAATTAATAAATTTTTTTTAGAAACGTCACTAAAAAATTAAGTACGCCATCATTGTTTGGCTATCTAGGTCTATTCAGAAATAAAATTTTGTAAAAATCCGCACAGTCGTTAACGAGAAAGTTAAAATTTAAAAAACCGTTATGTGGCAGGTACCGTTAAAACTGTTCCTAAAGAAATATGGTTCATGCCATTTGAAAGGCTTTTAATTTACTATCACCATTAGTTTTAGGCCTAGAACAAAAATTCAAAAAAAAAACCCTGACTGTCACCCTAAAAATCTTATATACCGAGTTTAAAGGATATCGGTCCAACCGTTTAGGCTGCAGGTGCGAATGATAGACAGACAGACTGACAAACAGACACACAGACAGAATTGCCAGATAGTACCTATAATCGCAACATTTTTAGTAAATTTTGAAGAAAAAAAAAATCAGATTTTCTTATCGCGGACGTTACATTTTAAAGATTGACTGAGGTTTCGAATAAGTTTCATCATTCGTGGTCACGGACTGATGTTTTGATGGATGTTATTATTGGTTATTGGTACTTGCTCTTGTTTTCGTAGTTGTTGTTGTGCTTTCATCACTAGTGGGTGGAATTCAATGGTTGTTGTTGCAAAGAGTCGCCGTATTGTTGGGTGCACACAAAGCTGTAGACGTCAGGGGTTGGTTTGTTTGTTTGATGTGTTTTCATTTTATTGATAAGCAGATCCCAGGTAGTTGAGAGTTTGAAGCTTTGTGTGCACCCAACAATACGCCGACTCTTTAAATACAATAACACCACCCACTAATGATGAAAGAATAACCAACAATAACATCCATCAAAACATCAGTGTCATCCCGTGACCACGAATGATGAAACTTATTCGAAACGTTGTTAAGTTCCGAAAATACCTTAATCTTTTAAAAAAAATTAATCTTAATTTCGAGATTTTGGCCTTTCGGGCTGTTTGGTTTTCGGGACTTTGAAATAGGTACCTAGATTTTTAATTTTTTTGCTTTGACATCCGAATCTAACAGTTTTGAAATTGCGTTTCGCCCTAGTTTGATGGTGGGCTCATCAGCTAGATGACATCAAACCCAATCTAGTACGCAATAATTGTCGATGATTACCGACTGCTTTATAAAATTTACAGAGAAAACTCCCTGTGAATTATATTATTCTAAAGAACTTTGATTAAAGTTAGACATTAGAAAAATTATGATGTTATGCTCGTGGCCAAGCGAAGTTATAAGAAAATAAAAACAATAAAAAGACTAAAAATAGTCGAATTAGATTTTATTAAATGGAGTATTTATGAATGAAATTCAATATTAAAGGTTTTGTGGCCTTTACTCCAAGCATTGCGTTTCGCCCTAGTTTGATGGTGGGCTCATCAGCTAGATGACATCAAACCCAATCTAGTACGCAATAATTGTCGATGATTACCGACTGCTTTATAAAATTTACAGAGAAAACTCCCTGTGAATTATATTATTCTAAAGAACTTTGATTAAAGTTAGACATTAGAAAAATTATGATGTTATGCTCGTGGCCAAGCGAAGTTATAAGAAAATAAAAACAATAAAAAGACTAAAAATAGTCGAATTAGATTTTATTAAATGGAGTATTTATGAATGAAATTCAATATTAAAGGTTTTGTGGCCTTTACTCCAAGCATTGCGTTTCGCCCTAGTTTGATGGTGGGCTCATCAGCTAGATGACATCAAACCCAATCTAGTACGCAATAATTGTCGATGATTACCGACTGCTTTATAAAATTTACAGAGAAAACTCCCTGTGAATTATATTATTCTAAAGAACTTTGATTAAAGTTAGACATTAGAAAAATTATGATGTTATGCTCGTGGCCAAGCGAAGTTATAAGAAAATAAAAACAATAAAAAGACTAAAAATAGTCGAATTAGATTTTATTAAATGGAGTATTTATGAATGAAATTCAATATTAAAGGTTTTGTGGCCTTTACTCCAAGCATTGCGTTTCGCCCTAGTTTGATGGTGGGCTCATCAGCTAGATGACATCAAACCCAATCTAGTACGCAATAATTGTCGATGATTACCGACTGCTTTATAAAATTTTTACAGAGAAAACTCCCTGTGAATTATATTATTCTAAAGAACTTTGATTAAAGTTAGACATTAGAAAAATTATGATGTTATGCTCGTGGCCAAGCGAAGTTATAAGAAAATAAAAACAATAAAAAGACTAAAAATAGTCGAATTAGATTTTATTAAATGGAGTATTTATGAATGAAATTCAATATTAAAGGTTTTGTGGCCTTTACTCCATTTAATAAAATCTAATTCGACTATTTTTAGTCTTTTTATTGTTTTTATTTTCTTATAACTTCGCTTGGCCACGAGCATAACATCATAATTTTTCTAATGTCTAACTTTAATCAAAGTTCTTTAGAATAATATAATTCACAGGGAGTTTTCTCTGTAAATTTTATAAAGCAGTCGGTAATCATCGACAATTATTGCGTACTAGATTGGGTTTGATGTCATCTAGCTGATGAGCCCACCATCAAACTAGGGCGAAACGCAATGCTTGGAGTAAAGGCCACAAAACCTTTAATATTGAATTTCATTCATAAATACTCCATTTAATAAAATCTAATTCGACTATTTTTAGTCTTTTTATTGTTTTTATTTTCTTATAACTTCGCTTGGCCACGAGCATAACATCATAATTTTTCTAATGTCTAACTTTAATCAAAGTTCTTTAGAATAATATAATTCACAGGGAGTTTTCTCTGTAAATTTTATAAAGCAGTCGGTAATCATCGACAATTATTGCGTACTAGATTGGGTTTGATGTCATCTAGCTGATGAGCCCACCATCAAACTAGGGCGAAACGCAATGCTTGGAGTAAAGGCCACAAAACCTTTAATATTGAATTTCATTCATAAATACTCCATTTAATAAAATCTAATTCGACTATTTTTAGTCTTTTTATTGTTTTTATTTTCTTATAACTTCGCTTGGCCACGAGCATAACATCATAATTTTTCTAATGTCTAACTTTAATCAAAGTTCTTTAGAATAATATAATTCACAGGGAGTTTTCTCTGTAAATTTTATAAAGCAGTCGGTAATCATCGACAATTATTGCGTACTAGATTGGGTTTGATGTCATCTAGCTGATGAGCCCACCATCAAACTAGGGCGAAACGCAATGCTTGGAGTAAAGGCCACAAAACCTTTAATATTGAATTTCATTCATAAATACTCCATTTAATAAAATCTAATTCGACTATTTTTAGTCTTTTTATTGTTTTTATTTTCTTATAACTTCGCTTGGCCACGAGCATAACATCATAATTTTTCTAATGTCTAACTTTAATCAAAGTTCTTTAGAATAATATAATTCACAGGGAGTTTTCTCTGTAAATTTTATAAAGCAGTCGGTAATCATCGACAATTATTGCGTACTAGATTGGGTTTGATGTCATCTAGCTGATGAGCCCACCATCAAACTAGGGCGAAACGCAATGCTTGGAGTAAAGGCCACAAAACCTTTAATATTGAATTTCATTCATAAATACTCCATTTAATAAAATCTAATTCGACTATTTTTAGTCTTTTTATTGTTTTTATTTTCTTATAGTTTTGAAATATGTTCAAACTGTAACCAGAAATCATTAAATTAAATTCTGTGACATTGTGGTTTGACTGAAATGAAATAAAGTGAAGTTTCCGATTCCCAATATTAATCCCGACCTGTCGTGCTGTAATATTTGAACAGCGTCTTTTCATATGAAAGACTTACTGACTTAACAGAATGGTGTAGCCTGTAGCTGTAGCATGTAGCGCCGTCAAAGCAAGCTCTTTCAGAATTGTGTAGCACAGACCATACATTTTCATTCAGACATTTCGTTTCGTTTTGGTTATTTTTGTTCGTCGTCAAAAAGTAGCAAGCGGGCACGCGAAAGTTAAAGTTGAGTAAAATTGTAATACAGCTTCAGCTACAGTTACAGCTACACATTCTGAGCGGATTTTGGAAAAAATAAAATTTATGAAAACAAAAAAAAAAAAAAAAAAAATTGGAAAGAACATCATTTAATCAACTGTTGAACTTTACACCACAGATTTCTATTTTTTTTTGTAGTTCTGCTTTAAAAAAAAAGTGACTTCCTTGCTTTTTTGAAAACAGAATTAAAAAAAAAATCAGCTGTTCAAAACTCTGCTAGTAATACATTATTGCAATGCTCTAAAAATAGTTTGAAAAAAATGTAAGCAAATATTTACAAGAGTCGTCTTGCGTTTTTTTTTCTATTTCTATAGAAATGTTTCATATTTTCTTTTTTATAAATCTGATCTTATTCCCATTTGTGTTTAATGTTGTCTTATGTCCAAGCTTCGTTGGAAACAAGCCCCACCTGGTTTTGTTTTCGTTTTTGATAGAAACAAGACCAACATTTAATTGGCTCCTTAAGGGGCGCTTTTTTACGACATTGTTCATTGATGGTAATTTAATGATAATCTCGGAAAATAAATACAAGGATATGTCGATACGATACCATTTTTTAGTGTATGTATAAAGAGTTAAAAACACATCCTTTAAAATATTAATCTTAAACAACAAAATATGTAATCTTTAATTTCCCATGAGCGTCTTACTCTTTCAATTTTGTTAAGAAAGAAATCGATTGTGTCATAGTTTTATATTGCTAACATAAAAATAAATGCCAACAATTTACGCAATCAATTTTTAGTTGACCGATAACAATTTCCGTACAATTTTCAATATCAAAATTATAATTATATCTTATCATTTACTAATGGGCGACCAAGCCAACTGAAATAATTTAAAACATGTGTTCTTTGAGAAAAAAACATACAAAAATTCCTACTTGTTAAGGTAGCACCATTTCTTATCAAAACATACATTCTTTGTCTATACTTTTGTTATCTATCATAAGTTTAATTAATGGAAAATATTTTTTTTTCTTTTCAGGTAATAAATAAATAACGAAATGGATAAACAAAATGATAATGTCAAGTAATATTATGGGCAAGTACTTAAACAATAAATTTAATGCGAAACAACACCGTTTGAATAAAATATTATGGAGATTTTGTTATAAGTATTTAATATCTATGAATATATTTATAGAGTTTAAATAACAATAACCAGTTGAATATGATTATAAGATTTCAATGAATAGAAAGTTTTTATTTTTCGATTTCACTTGAGTTCTTAACAGATGAATATTTAATTAACAATATGTTTATTGTTCGCTTTAAACAAAAACAACGTAAATATGTAACTTCTTTGTGTAAAACAATCTTTTGAAAGTAGAAATAAGTATTTTTTTGTTTGTTGTAGTACCTACAGGTGGGTGGTAAGATTGAGAAAAGCTTGTTTACAAAAATAAGACTGAATAGAAAAATTCAACTTTATTTATTTTTCGAAGATGTTAACGATCTCTATAGGAATTGTAACTCTCAGTACTAGTACCTGACTAAAATTAACCTTTCACCATCATTTCCAAATAAACCAAACGTCCTAGAGTACACTGATAAAAGGAATCGTTTGCTGCAAATGAAAAATATTGTATTTGTGTTTGTTTGGCGGTTTACAACAAACTCTTCTTGAATAAGGTGCTAAATATTTTATCATTTTTGACAAACGAATCATGCTACGAAACAGTAAATATTTGTGTTTGTAAATAATAGATTCTTTGCAATGAACACATAGCACAAATAACGTTTAAAGAGTTGACAACGAACCAAAAGATCGTTGGCAGTGCAATTCTAATAAATTCTTATTTTAGTTTTCATTTAAAACTTAAAAAACAAGCAGAATGCTTCAAAAAAGCACACAAATGTTAGCGTGATTTGTATGAAAATATAAAAAAAAAAATATAAATTTACATGTGTATTACAAACAAATTATTTATTTGTTGCAAATAAAAAATCGTTTAATGAAAACCACCGTTTTAATTTGTCCATTTATTTGTGATAACAATTATGATTATGATTAGAACCACAGAACATAGGAAATAAAAAAAACAAAACTTACTATATACACACATAAATACCGCAACAATTCCTTGATTTGCTTCAAACAAGTTTTGTTTACACTTTAAAAACGCATAAGTTTTTTAATTTGAGTAATATGTTGACCGTAAATAAAAACTTTTTGCAGTGGATAATAGATTTTTTTTTCAAAATACGTTTGCTATTATGGCATTACCGTTGTGAGAACCTATATACAGTTGAATGATAATAATTCGTTAACCACAAACAAAGTTACAATTGTTTGATAATTTTTTTTTAATAGTTATTTGCAATTGTTTGCGCAGAGTATTTGCAGTACAATAAATTAAGTATTAAGCGAAAATAACATGCAACATTTTTGCTAAAATTGGTTTGCGAATAAGTGCAAATGGTTTGCATCAATACTTGCTGCAATATAATGAACAATAGTTCAAACTAAACACGTTTCGCAAATATTATTCGGCAATTATAAAATTAGATTATACTTGTTTAGCAATAGTGATTTGGCAACTTTGAGCATTTTAATAAGCTCGCAAATTGATCAAACGATCAGGAACACGAAATTATTGCAAATTTTAAAGCAAAATAACAAAGTAATAAAAAGCAAAGTAACATAGCGAAATGAGAAAACTTCCCAAACAAAAAATACAAAATAATAAAATTTGCAAGGTAACATTTTGAAATGAAATTCATGCGAAACAATCACAGCAAAATGAGAACTTGCTAATTATTCAAATGCGAAATAATAAAATGTAGGACAACAAATTGTGAAATTAAACTGTTTGTAATACTTTTTTTTTTAAATCCGTACATTAAAAGTTCTTGTTAGTCAACTTAGATAAAATATGATCCTTGACGTTATTTGATTTTGGCTTGAAACTTAAAATAGAATTACTTATCAGCACTTAATTAAACTTAATTTTTTCACAGTTCTTTTATGCTGACACTCTAGCTAGCTAACTTTTCAATGCTAAGCTCCTGAAAAACCAATTATTATAGGAACAAGCTAATAAAGCATTTGTCACATAACATTTGTCATGAGAACCAGTAAGTTCGACTCGATCGTGCATTTTATTTTTGTTTACAGTACTGCCCAATTTTATTAAAAGATGCTGCAAATAAATGACGCTAACAACACAATAAATTTATATCAGCTTATCTTAACCAAAATAAAAACAGGTACAATTAAATTAAATTAGTTCACTCGGGCGTATACGTAATTTTTTTTATCAAAAAACGAGATAATTTTAGCAAAATATTTTATCTCAGAATTTTTTTCTGTAAAAACTCGTTAACGTCATCACAATTACCAAAGGTTTTTAATTAACGCCTCAAGTTCTAATCTTTCTGACCCAACTAAAGTATAATGAAACCCGTTGAAATACATCCTACAGAATGAAAGATACTTAACATACTCTTATTTGATTTGCTTTGTCGTTAGCGTCAATATGTGAATGGGCAGCTATTTTGAGTTATCTGAAGTAATCGAAGAGTCGTGCTTGGTCTAAAATTTCGCAAGATATATCATAACACGCAAACACAATAGACACCAGTCACTTGAAATGAAATGATATTTAATTTATAATTTGTGCACCCTAGATAGTTATATTCTTTTTTTTTTTAAGAAATATATCTGCAGATTGCAATTTGAATATTTTGTCAGCTTGCACATCCAATCAAGCAGATACACATATAAATCGGTCATGACCAAGTTTTTTTTTATCGGTCGCGATACTCGCTGGGCATTTTGAATTGTGCTTAAAATAGAAATAAAACAAAAAAATAACAACGACAACATCGTGCCACCGTGAATGGCGGCATATCTGGAGTGAAAGTATTTTTTTTTTTTGTTAGTTTTATCTGTTTTGTTGGCTTCGAGTGGTCGTAGCAGGTCATTGCCACCTCCGATTGATGGTAAGCTATTAGGTTTATGTTTCTTTTGAACAACTGGTCATTGGAGATGTGAATTGTGTGTGCACCTTGCGGTTGATGTGACACGAGTCTTCCAACCATCCTTGTATTAGGTCGTTTGAATTTATTGCACTTTTTTAGTGCCAACCAACATTAAGGCCTTAAGACTTCTTATTGAGAATCAAGTTTTGTTTTCTTCGATTTTATTGTTATTTTTGTTGTTGTTGGTTTTGTTGTACTGCAAATGTAGGTAGATCGATAACGAAGAGAGTTGAAAAGAAAGTAATTTGTATCTACCCGCCTGCGTGAGGAAATGCATAAGAGAACAGAACTGAAATCACTTTTACTTTTCTGATAAGTCGAACTACTTTTGGCAGAGAAAATTTAGTGGCAGAGTATTTACAGATACAATAACTTAAGTCAGGTTTTTAGTCTTTTGTTGCTTTTGTGTTCCTCAATCAGAGCCACAACTTATAACCTAATCTAAGCAGTTGTACTAAAGCATTGAATTGAAGAGAAACATTTTGGCAAGATCAATCAGGTTATGGTTCTTTGGATATAAACTCTACAGTTATAATTTTCCTTTTTAGAAAAGATCAGAAATGGTGTCGTGGTAGAAGAGTTTGAAACCAGATGGCAATTTCTTATTTTCTCTTCTGGAAAATAGAATTCAACTTGATTGACTTTTGCTACGGTTTTGGAAGTAAATATTTCGGAGGGTTGCGCCTGAACCACAAAAGAAAACGAGTGGATCTACGATAACGTTCTTGTAGCATGTGTTTTTGTCAACAGCGTTTCAAATAATGTCGCATCTCTATTCCGCTTCCTTAGTTTCAATGCCTTTGACTCAAAAAGCAGAACTCAACTGGTCAATGAAACGTCGTTTGTTGGAGTCGTTGGCTTACAATTTCTCCCGGGTATCACTTTGATGATAGTGGAGAAATTAAACACAATCTCGTCGCAAGAGAGGGCATCGTAGTGACGCATTGGTTCTGCGGTCTTAGTACTCCTAAGGGATTTAATTCTTATGTTTCGCCAAAGCTAGACAATGAGGTTTGTGGTAAATTTCAACTAGATATATATGTATAAAACAGAGGGATCTTGGATTTATATGAATAAGATTTTCAAAATCTACCAAAAATAGACCATTCATCAAATCTTTGTTTGCTGGTTTGTCAGCTTGTTCCTTTTTCTGAATTTATACACCAAAATCCAGATTAAAATTACCTTGAGGTGAAAACTCGATACTTGATGAGAAACTTGCAAGCTTAAATCATTGTTAGGGAATTACATACTATGTATAGTGAACTGATCAATAGGTCGGACTGACTGACGGACTTAGCACGTTTTTCTTCAAATATTTAAATATCTACACTTAATTTTAATATCCATTTCCCGTTTGACATATAAAATTCTTTACTTATATGCAATTGAATATACAGATCGAATATTAGTTAACTATCGAGTGTGCATATGTTTCATGTTTAAGTTCGAACAAGGTAATCCTTAAATTCTAATCTATTAAATTTCAAAGTGTCTTAAGTTTTTGATTGGTCGTACACATAAAACCGAAATCAACTAGTTCTATCCTTGAACGATTATTCAAGGATTTTCTCAAGGCTCAGTTCATGGTTCACTACTTTTTAACTTCTACATAAATGATAAGAACGAAACAAACGCAAACTTGTTGTTTGGACACGTTTTTTTTTTTTGTCGAAGCTGTAACAATCCAGCAATTTTAAAGACTAATAAATATAGACCTTGAAGTTTTGAATTTGAATTTATGGCTTAAAGTTAATAAACTCAATAGCTAATAAAATAACAATAGATCAAGAAAAGTTGAAGAACGAAATGTAGATATCCATACTCATTCGAAAGGAAATTTCTATTTCTTGAACATTTATTGCCCTGGTGCCACTTCTTATATAAGTTGTGAAAGAAAGAATATTGTCCTTCCATCTGCAAGAGTTTAAATATTGATGTTCAAAATAACTTTGATGACAAAAAAACAATACTACAATACCAAAAAAAAAAAATAAGAAAAAAAATTTCAGAAAACCCAATTATAACATTTCTCTGCAGAATATTTTTCCCAATAAAACAAGATTCTGAAACAAATTTTAGGAATGTGTGTCGCATCTAATTACTGATTCTTGAAAATCTATCTTTTACCATACACTCAAAAGCATTTGATTGTTGTAGTCCATAAATACTAGTTCTGATGAAAAGTAGACAATGTGTGCTTGCTTACCTTTGAAATCGTATCTATGCAATCTATGTACATATGTCTACATCTTCTTGTCGACAACAAGTTCTGAATTTTTGACGTGTAAAACTCTTAATTAATTCTAAAAATGTGTAACTTGCTATAAAGCAAGAGCAAACAATCATATCGGTGTGGCTTAAGTTTTTTTTTTTTGCTTCTATATCTATTAGTGGTAAAAAAGTATTTTTCTTTTTTCATCTTAAGGTGCAGTCAAACGAGTTTGCTTCGTATGTGGCACAACCGACTTCTAACAAGTGCAAGTGAATGAACGACCTATAAACGTCGTCGTTGTTGTCCGCTTTAACTAAAAGCATTGAAAATGTTTACAATGAAAAAAAAATACCTAACCTATCGATGTGCATTGATAGAAATAAGTGACATAGAGGGAGAAGATAAAATGTGAAAATGTTCGATTAAATGTTTTGCATACAAAAATTTATATTCTATAATTTGAATGAAAATTTTAGAATCGGAGTTTGATTGATGAAGTGCAATAAAATGAAGAAGTTCATAGACTAAAGAATAAGACGTTTGAAAAATAAAAAATACATCAAGAAAAGATAATCACGAATTGATGATTATTCATGTCTATTTTCTTGAATTTATAATTTTCTTATGTACCTACCTACTTGTATAGTTATAAAAATATATAAAATAAAAGGTACCACGTGACAATAGTAAAAAGAAGTTTTCGGAAAATTAAATGTGTAAACACCATCTTGTCATAAATAGTTGAGAGATTTGAATATTATATTTCCTCAAGGTCGCTTCAGTCGTTACCAAGAATGTCAAAATAAAAAAAAAAATTTTTTCTGAAAATTCTTAGCGTCTCGTTTGATAGATTTTTAAAGATTGCTTTTTAAGAAATAAGCTATTTAAAAACCCTTTGTTTCTATTCCTACAACTCTTTTCACGAATCCATAACTTGCCTTTTATTACCAAAAGGGGAAGGCTGAAGTTATGGTAATCGGTCAAATATCCTGTAATAATTATTCCGTGTCTTTCAGTTCTACATAGCATCGCTTGCTGTCAAGTAATTTTCTATCTTTCTATAACATACATGTCAAAGCATGACATTTGACGCAATTTTCAAAAATTATGACATGCATTTTTACTTGCTCTATAGGAACTAACTATGAGGCAAGTTATGCATTCGTTCATTTAGATAACAATCAAACATGACAAAACGGTGATAGAGAAGGACGAAAAAAGTAGGTTCGACAATTCTGTCTGTCTTTCTGTCTGTCTGTCTGGCTGGATGTGCAGCCTAAACGGTTGGACCGATTTCTTCAAACTTGGTACAAACTATTTTTAGAAAAATATCCCGGACGTTTTTATTTATTTTTAACCTAAGTATAAAAATAACGGTACCTACAAAAAATACGACCGATATCGATGAAATTTTATACGAGTGATTAATTGCCCATGGTGATGTTTTTCATCGGAATCAGCTTATTAACACTTTTTTATTGCTCCGATTATCTTTTGAACCGATTTTGACGAAATTTTATATGCGAAAACAATACTGCTAAACTTGAATAATACTGCTTTTTTTCGAAACAAAAAGCTTTTTAAAAAAAATTAATATTTTAAAACTAACTTACAAGTTATAATATAGAAAATGAAGTAGTTGATGCGGGGTAAAACAATTAAGCAATGGTAACTTTCATCTCATGTCGGTATTTATATATAATGAGCTTCAGCTACTTACCAAAATACATATATATATATATAAAAAAAATACAATTTTTAAGAATGCATTCTTTGAATAGAATTCAATAAATCAAATTGTATGATTCTCTTTTTGAATTCATTTTTAGTCATTTATTTAAATGCTGAATATTGCGTTCAATTTATTTATTCATTCATTTTACGGCAATAAGTGGAATGCAATCAGTTTTGAATTCTTGAAAACATTAATTGTTCATTTCTTTGTATCTCTTGTATTACAACAAAAGTTCTGTTCGCTTTTTTTTTATTAATTTAATTTTTTAATTCTTTTAGTTGTTTAATCAATTTTTATTTTATATTTCCATATTTGGCTACAACAGCAAATTCATACGATGCATTTTATTTTAAAAATTTGCAGCAAAACTAAATTATCAATCTCTTATTCTAAGCTCTTTAACTAAAGACTTTATGCGCCCAGCCAATAATTCTTGCTTTTCCAACATCACTTCAAAACTTGCTACTTTTTGCCAATAAAATTAGTTCATAAAGTGTATGAGAAAATCTTTGACATACACTAGTCGGCATAATTATTTTGACAAAACTGTACTTCCATCCTTTCTTCCGGTATAAGTCCAAAAATTATGTTTTGTAAGACGTTTGCGCATAGTTATTTAGCTAATCGAAGTTTTTTTGCAGCAATTTGAATTCCAACTTATGACTTTTAGGGGTCAATGAAATAGTTTTAGCGTAGTCCATTCACATGTGGCTGTCTTTTTTTTAGACTTTTTTATGTGTTTTCTTACCTGCAAATGATGAATTTGGCACAGAATTAGTTCTGTTGTGTTGTCGTATTTGATAGTCTATATGGTTTGCTTTCATAAATTCAGTTCTGTACTCAATCGTTTAGCAAAAACCCGAGAATAATACATTGCAATTTAGATGCTCTGTCTTTATTACTTAATTCTGTAGATTTGTCATATTTTGCACAAAATGGAATCTGTACGAATTGGCCATAATGATCTCATCCTCAAAATTTAAAACAAATTATATAACCTTACCAAGTTAGCACAAAAAAGATTTATCAAAATACTTTTGCCACTAAAAAAAAAGAACTTTCAATCAAACAAAAGAAGCCATTCTGCACAAAACTTACCAAACTATTGAAACTAAACACCTACTGATTAATCATAACATAGTCTTTGAATAACTGTTAATTTAATTTAATTTAATCTTAAACTTTACCCGTTATTCAATATTATCGTTGAAAGAAACATTAAATTTTTGTCAAAATAATTATGCCGACCAGTGTAGAAAGAACAAAAATGTTGCGTATACGCCACCGACTATTGTAATGCACAAGTTAAAAAAAAAAAAAAAAAAAAACATTAAACGGGATTCCCTTGATACTAAATCTAATTCTCGTGTCAGCAACTTAAGTTTAATTATTCAATGTCCCGACATTTCGTTGAGTGCTTACACTTACGCAATACGAAAAGGCTTTGTGGGTGCGCCCACACACTCTTGACATTATCATAGACAATCCACGACCGCAGTTGTCCTAGAAAATCAAAAGTAATTGTTTCTTTTTTTTTGTTTGCGTAAATCCGATACAAATTGGTTTTATATAAAAATCAATCACTGATGATAAAAAAAACAGACAACAACAAAACTTAGGTTAGACATAATTGACAGATCTAATTTTAAAGTCGAACCAGACTCAAGATGATTTTCTGGCATGGCAAGCGAAAAGAACTTAAAGTGTGGTTCATTCGAACAGCATAAGAAGATTGTGTATGTATCTATGAGATTGTTCATTTGTAGTATGATTTTTGTTTGTAAAACACATTTCGATTTCCGCATAAACTTGTCAAGCATCGGAATTACTTATACATGTAAATGTGTTCAATTCAAAGTTTGACAAAATGTTTTCTATTTATTTTTTAATTTCTAATTTAATTAGAAAACAGAAATGCCATTACTAACTAATGTCAGTGAACTTTCCAAGTCTCCGTAAGTTTGTTGCAAAAATAAACAAAAAAAGTCGTTACTTGCCCCTTTCGAGGCGGTAACCAAACAACATATAATAACAATGTTGCTTTGGTATTAAGTATTGTGGACTGCGGACCAGAACCACCGACCGTCCATCTGAAATCGCATGTTAAACGGAAAGACACACTTGTATTTTCTGTTTGTGTTGTGGTTCATTGATTCGTTTAATGATTAAGATGGATCCCATGGATGGCCGGTAGCGGATAAATTAAATTAGCATTGAAACTATTTGCCATTTCCCCAAACACGATTGATTTCTACCTGTTTTCCGCAACATATAGAGAGATCGTAGTGTTATAGACTATGTTGGTATAGTGGGGCATGTTGTGGCCCAGTTTTGGTTTATGGGACATTAAACTTGTATTTTTTTTTTGTATGTGATGTATGATGTTTGGGGGGATTTTATTTGATGTTTTCATTAACTGTCGAATAAATTAATCTATAAAATAAATGGTAACATAAATTTATTTGTGCACCTATTTCGATATGAACGTTGATGTTAACATGATTTGCAGAAATACCAGTTTGAGTTTACACTTTGGCATGCAATTCACCTTACAAGTAGTTATGAATTATGCAAAACATGACCAACCTCAAATTAATAAAAAAAAAATGCAACAGGATATGCAATTGGTTCACACGCTTGAATGTGTCTAGGAATGGAAAAGTTGTTTTTGAACTAGATCATGCAATAGTACGCAAATAATGTATTACAACAAAAGTTTTTCAGCGGGAATTCCTACATTTTGCTACGAAAGGATTTTACTTACTTACTTATTTACTTAAGGTGGCGCTAAAGTCCGGGGTTGACCAGAGCCTTAACCAACAAGCTTCTTCCAGGTGGCACGGTTTCTAGCTAGCTGCCTCCAGTTTCGCACGCCAAGTTGGTTAAGGTCTTCTTCAACTTGCGTGCGCCACCTGCTACGCTGTCCTCCTATACTGCGCCGTCCCACGAGGTTGGATTCAAGTGCCATCCGGGCGAAAGGATTTTAGCTTCGCTAAAATGTCAAACTCTCTTTAAAAAGTTTAAGCTTAGTTAGCGAGGCAATAGTTTTCTTATGTGTTATGCTAAGGACTTACAGAAGTCTAGAACCAACAACGGTTTAGATAAGTCGGCGAAGCAGTAGGTTTTTCACGAGTCTTAGACCAGACGCGTACTTGCGATTGCAATCGCACGATTATACAGTCGCAACATAATTGAACTCATTATTTAAAATGAGAGCGCGCGCACATGCGACTGAAAAATCCCAAATTTGCCCATGTAAATATTTGCTATTTTTTAACTGCACTTAAAAATAATGGCAAGTGCGCGATTGGCCATAATGAGGACTGAAAATAGTCTTGAACTCAACGCTGAGGTTAGCAACCTAGTAACATTGAACTGATGCACTGATATGATAAAATTGTCAATCGCAGGCTATTGACGTTTTACCAATTACATTGACTGTATAAATTGCTTCGAAACTTTTTTTTATTTTCATTTCGAATATTAAGCTTTATAGAAGCTATTCACCCTTATTGCGATAGTCGTTTTACTAAAACGCCACTAAAACGACACGGCTCCTAAGAGTACTGCTGAGGTTTTTGTAAAATTTAAACGTCAGGATTATCTTCGTTGGTCACTGTTCTTACCATTATTTCCATTTAGCTTAAAAAAAACAACAGAGTTCCGTTCTAGAGCCGTGTCATTTTACAGGCGTTTTAGTAAAACGACTATAGCAATAAGGGTGATTATTTTATCAAACGTTATCTAACTTAATTAGGCAAACCTTAGAGCAATAACAGGAGGAACAGTAAGAACAGTAAAGTAATAGTAGTGGCCTTATTAAAGTGGTGATTATTTCACCACTCCGCAAAGCCATATTCAACACCCATAAATAAATCTTATGGGAGCTCTATAGAATTAATAACTTATTTAATTTCAAGACTTGAAATTATGCAAGCAAAATTCTGTGTCGAACCAAAATTTGAAACATCTTGAAACATTTGACCTGCATTCTACAAATTATCCTACTTTTTTAAAAATACATTATTTTTATATGTCTTTCTATTTTTCTAAAACATTTCCAAAATAATGACTCACTTTTTTATTCACCATTCTTGTATTTTCTTTAAATAGAAAAAAGCCCTTCACAAACGTCCATGATAGGAAATCTAAAGCTGTCGTTGTTCCTATTTTTATAAACTAAACTACTAAATATATATTTTCCAATAAAAAAAAAACAAGCAAAAGTCAATGCAATCCCAGCCGACAACTGTTAAATATAGAATACACTGTTTTTATAAAAACAAATAAATCATTTGGATACAAAAAGTGCATTCAATTTATCTGCAAGCCTGGAAATACTGCAAGGCGATTGTTGTTTGTTTTACAGGCATCTGTTGAATGTTCTCAAGTGGGTAAATTAATTTGTGTTCAGAAATAGATTTTACATATTGACTTGAATTTATATTTATTTTTATTACCAATAGAATAATTATTAGTCGTTTCCTTTGAGTGCTTTTAGAAATTGGAGGATGTAAACTTTAAAAGGAGCGGAAGTAGGGTTGGTTTATCGTTAAAAATATTTTGGATTTTCTATTTAAAATAACAAACATTGGAATAACTTTGCTCTAAAGAATGACATTGAATTATTAAGGAAGCATTTGAGTTTTGTATAATGGAAAAATTGAGAATGGTAGAGCATACCACATTCAGTTCAATTAGTAAAAGAAGCATTAAAATAAGGCGTACCGCCCAAAGTACACCTAATTTCTGAATTAGAAGTTTGAGACAGAAGGTCGTTGATAAAAATTAAGAAAAGAATGGGAGCTAAGCGATTTCGTACTTAAAACCATCCAGTAGGTACTTGTTGTATTGAGCGGTCCGACAGGTAATTTCTTTTGCAACGAAAAAGAGTTTTATCAATACGGAACGCGGAACGCGCGTATATACGATAACATTGGAAAGAAATAATATATGTAAGTGCAATCGGTCGATAGCAAATGGAGGAAATAGATTCATATTGCAAAAATGATTTATTGAATTTTTTCAGAAAAAAATAAGTATTATAGGACAGATAGAAAAGGTTATGTTTAAAACCATAGGACGAATACTATCCGTGATAGCGAATGTATGTCGAGATCTTTAAGTACATACTCTTGAAAATGTACGAAAAAAAAATACCTATATTTAGCTGTTGACATGTTTACTTTTTTACTTAAAATTATAGGTACTATAAGGCAAGTTTTGTATTCTTAAAAAAAAAAGTTTTGAGATAACAATCAAAGATGACATTACGATGATATAAAATGTTTTTGTTATAATACAAATTCTATATACATACCTACATTGAAAAAATTAATAAATATAGAATAATAAATAAAAATAATTTCAACTAAGTAGAAGACTTAGCATTAAATTTAGTGGACTTACGATGATAGATAACACGAAAAAAGCAGGTTCGAAAATTCTGTCTGTCTGTCTGTCCGTCTGTCAGTCTGGATGTATCGACACCTACAACCTAAACGGTTGGGCCGATTTTCTTCAAACTTGGAACTCTGTATTTTTAGAGTAATATGCCCAGGCGTATTTTTTATTTTTATCCTAGGTCTGAAAATAACGTAACAGATTATTCAATTCAATTATTCTCGAAAAAAATACGATCGATTGTGATAAAATTTAACATGACTGATTTTTTGAAAACGGTGATGTTTTTCGACAAAAATTTTTTTTTACAACTAAATTTTTAACGGTACCTGCCATAAAAGCGTTTTAGACATTTCAATTTTACTCGTAAAAAATACAATCAATTTTTATAAATATTCGTACAAAGGTGGTGTTTTTCATTTTTTCAGAATAAGTTTACATATTAACGGTACCTAGCAAAAAAACCTTAAAGAAAATCCAATTTTTCTCGTAAAATATACGATCGATTTTGATAAAATTTAGTGTCACTGATTTTTTTCCAATAATGAAATTTTTAGTTAGAATTTTTTTTTCAAAATCACCTTATTAACGGTACCTGCCATAAAAACGCTATAGACGCTATTTTTACTTCCTATTTCTCATTATAGTTTCTTGCTTAGTATCCTACGCCAAGGGTTAGTAATCTTACACAAGAGCAAGTTTGTCAAACCCAGTCATGCCTTTTATTTCTTCTGAGCTTACCCTGTGAATCAAGTGTCGGAACCGAAGACTATGTTTTATTTTTTATGTTTTTTTAACGAAAGAATTGATGTTCATGTAAAAATTTGGTTAGTCAAATGTGATCACTATAAGTTTTTTTTTAAGCTTGTTTAAACTTATTCTAATTTTACTTAAAGGAGTAAAGATACAAAATATATTTCATTAGATATGTTTGTTTAAGACAGGATTAAACTTTTCCACTTATTTAAGGCCACTTTTTCTGCAGTTGTCTTTTCGTCCCACACATATTTTTATTTTATTTTTACGATGAAAATACCTGTTCCTCCTTTTGATACAATCATCTTCAAAAGGCACACAAAACACATCAATGTCATTTTAGTGACGACAAAATACATAAACACAAAAGTTCTTAAAGTAATTGAGGTAAACAATAAAATATTACACACGCAACGTTATCGTTGGTGAACTCCTTCAGAATGGATACATTAAAAGCGGATAATGTAATTGATTGAATAAAACATTGACACGCCAACTCTTCTTTTTATATTCGTAGCTCATGACTTAAGTATTTTCAATAAAATAATGTCATCTAAACGATTTAATGTCACTTTATTAAAAGTGAAGTTAAACATGATAGAATTGTATGTGTTCGGAGAAATGCATTTATTGATAGTTCTATTAATTTTTTTTGTTAAAATGGCCAAGAAGTCCTTCGAAAAGAAATATAAAAGCAGGGTGCTCGTCGCGGGTGGGAAGGTTAAATTACAACATGAAAATCAATTCATCATCAGAAAAGCACGTGTTTGGAGCTTAGATCTAATCTATAAGTTAAGCGATTGGAAAATAGAAAATTAGTTGGCACTATAAGTATGATTTAATTAAAATGCCTGTATGCTTTAAAGTAGTAAGTTTCCATCTCAAAACGTAGAAAAACTTTATTTTTATGCATTGAATATAATAATTTAAAACTAATGCTAAACTATATGACTTGCATAAAAATGTAAAATTGTTTCTTAGAGGTATCGTTATAATTTTTCTTTCCATCAAATATCAAATGCCCTTAAACTAAATGAAACCTTCACGCCTTTAGGGTGGTCAGTGTCAAGAAGCGAGCACAACTCTTGTTTCTTTTTTATTAATGTATGTGGCTACTTTTGACGTATCTTTTTACTACTGTAAACATTTTACAAACGCCAAAAAAATAAAAAAATAAACTTAATTCGTGATTAAGTTTTGACAACTAAGCTGACAGATATACTGGAAAATTGAGAGCTGAAAAAAGTGAACTAACACTCTTCGATAATCACGGATCCCTAGTTTTGGATTTAGAGGAATACGTGATAATCAAATTGCTGATTTAACCCATCTGTGAACAAACTGGCCTTTAGTGTCACAACTCACCCGTTCCAAAGCTTGATGCTTAGGAGTTATCCGGTTAACTGCCAAAAACGACGCCAATCCTTCTGATTGAATTTTTTTAAGGTTCAGTCGAATTTCAGGGTGTTCTAGTTCTTAGACCTGTTTTACTTTTGTGATTGTATGTCGAAATGGTATGATGATATTTCCGATGTAAATGCTTCCTCAGATTATCTTGCTATTAATTAGATTGACCTCTGGTTACTCCTCTTGATATTGGACCAGCTTCTTCTCAGCTGCCATCAATTTGATTTCATACTTTTGTGCAAAAAAAAAAAAACTGAAAAAATGATAAAAAAACAACGGACACAAATCACTTCCCTGAGCTTGGTGTACACTAACTTTGATTGGGCATTCTTCGGTGACTTCTGATGGACATCTAACCAATGTTTTGACTTGACAAATGATCCAAAGATTTCTTGCAAAATCTCATCCAAAATCGCATACTTGAATCTCGAAATTTATAATCTCTCTTAAAAAGTGAGGTAGGGTGCGGAAGCGAGTTTAGTGCGAGTTTGGGTAATGCCTGCAAACATTTTGTAAATGTGAGATTTCGGTTCTGCGAGGTTTTTAGGAACAGTATGATTTTTGTTAAGAAAAATGCGAGATTTTAAAAATGCGAATTAAAAACAAAAAAATGCGAAATGTTGCTATGCTAGATATCTTGAAAAAACGATATTTTGTTAAAAGACTGCGTTCAATCGTAGTGCTCTTGCTAACTAACTGCGTCCATTTTACGTATTTTATTCGTGGTTTTCAGCCACAAAATGCATTCGTAGAATATACACATATGCGTACATATTACTAATATTTTATTTGTATTCATATAAAAAAACGCGTACATTGTAATAATGCAGAAGTTAAATTTACCAATTTATTCGTATATAATACAAATCTATTCGCAAATTATATGAATATATTCGTGCAATTTACTTTTTCATTCGTTAATGTTATGTATGTAGTCCAATTTGTAGTTATATACAATATAATATATATTATATATGTATACATTATACATATATATAGAATAGATATATGCAATATGCACATACAGAAATATATGCATCGTTGCATATATATGTATATAATTATATATGTACCTATATATATATGTGGGGTTCTTTCTTTAAGATTCGGAAAATAAGTTACAACTATTTGTTCTTTAAATAAATTTAGTTATTTTATTCTTTTGATTCTCGGCGGGCGCAACGACAACAAGACTTACTACATTGGCTCTACTTTTAAGACTAAACTTGACTACTTCATGGTGTACATTTATTTGCAAAACTAAACTATAAAAAGTAGGGACGCGTATTCTGTTTTATTTGTCTGTCCGGTTGGTTGGTCGTCGTCGTTCGTACGTTAGTATGTGTGTAAGTCTGTCGTGCAGTAAAACCCCTATCCCACAATCGGCTATCCTGACGACTCATTCGCCCCGAATGACGGATTCCACGGTTTCATGTTTTCCGCTATGGTGTTCGTCTTATTGGGTCCTTCGCCTTCACCCACCTTCTCCACGTCATATCTTCCGTGATCTCGTTTTTGTGTAACCTTATAGGGCCCAAAAAATTTCGGTCGAAGCTTCATGCTGGTTCCAAACTGCGTACGCTTAATGGCGACGAGTTCGTTTAGCTGATACTCCCTCTCTGGGACACGATTCCGGTTGAAAGACTTCCTATTTTCACGCTGAATGACGGCGATATTTTCAGCAGCTTCCTCACGCACAGCTTCTCGTTCGGCATTTAGTTCCTCGATATTGGCGTCATCTAACCACTCTCTGAGGTCAGGGTATTCCGGTGTCCGCATTTCCAGACCTGTCAATATCCTGAAAGGACTGAACTTTGTGCTTCTTGTCGGTGAATTGTTGAGCACCTGCTGTACACGCTCGACGTGTCTGTACCAACTTTTGGAATCTCCCATACTCGCTTTTGCTATCATTGGAACTATAATTTTGTGGATCCGCTCCACCTGTCCATTTCCTCGAGGAACTCCTGTTGCAATCAGCAAATGTTGGATATTTTCCTCCTTGCAGTAGTCCCCGAATACCGTTGCTGTAAAAGCTGTTCCACGATCTGATATGATCCGCCTTGGGTTTCCAAAAATCGCGGCTTGTTTTTTAAGCCGATCCAACACTTCCGCTGCTCCTGTGCTCTTCGTGGGATAGAGCCACACGAATTTAGAAAAAGCGTCAACCACTACCAGAATGTGGTTGTATTGTTTGTGGGTCTGTTCCATTGGCCCAACGTGGTCTATGTGAAAAGTTCCCAACGGCTTATCCTCTTTATTGATTGGTTGCAGTAAACCTTCTTTCTTTCCTGCCTTGGACTCAGTGATGATGCACTTGACGCAGCCCCGAACTATCTCCGTTACCTTCTTTGTTAAATCTGGTACGAAATACATCTTTTCCACAGCATCCTGGGTTTTCTTAATGGAAAAATGTCCCTGTTGATGCGCAATGATAATCAACTCCTTTTCCATTGCCGATGGTATGACTATCAATTCCTTTACTGGATCCTTACACAAGACTCCTGCCTTCATGTAAAAGTCCTCATAATCCTCCTTGCTGAGAATTTTGCGCACGGCCCTTATCCAATCGTCTTTGAGTTGTGCTTCTTTTATTCTGTGATTCAACGAATCCTCTATCAAGAGACATGAAACTCTACTTAAAGCATCGACATGCTTCATCCTCGATCCAGATCGGTGCTCAATCTCGTATTCAAATTCTTGCAAGAACATCGCCCATCTTGCGACTCTCAGCGGCACATCTTCCTTTTTCATGGTCTGCGTGAATGCATTGCAGTCTGTTATGATTTTGAACTTGATGCCCAACACGTATACTCGCCACTTCTTCAAGGCTTCGATTATGGCTAGAACCTCTAGCTCATACGAGTGGTACTTCTCTTCATATTTGCTTGTCTTTCGGCTCATGTACTGAACTGGGTGGAACATTTGATCTTCCGAATCCTTTTGTAGTAAGACAGCACCGTATCCAAATTTGCTGGCATCTGAATGGATCTCCGTTATTGCTTTTGGATTAAATAATTTTAGAACAGGCGATTTCATCAAAACTGCTTTAAGCTGTTCAAAAGCAACCAACTGTTCTGCTTCCATTTCAAATCTTATGTTTTTCCGAAGCAAATCCGTCAAGGGCTTTGCAACCACAGCAAATCCTTCCACAAATCTTCGGAAATATGAAGCTAGACCTAAAAAACGTTGTAGCGCTTTCTTGTCTGCTGGTACCGGATATTCTCTTATTGCCTTTGTTTTCTCGGTTGAAGGTTGGATCTTTCCATCTTCAATGATGTAACCAAGGAATTCTATTCGCCTCTTTAGAAAGTTGCATTTTCTCCAATTCAGTCGCAGTCCGTATTTTTCGGCCACCTCTAGCACTTGTTCAAGCTTTCTCATGCCCTCATCTTCGTCTTTGGATGGTATTATTAAATCATCCATGTACGCTTCCACTACTCCAGCCTGGATTAATGTCCGGTATATCGCGTTGATAAAGCGTGCGAAAACTGCTGGGGAGTTAGATATTCCGAAAGGAACGTACAGGAATTCATATTGTTGGTCCAGTGTTACGAAGGCTGTATATTTTCTAGAACTCGGATCCATCGGAACATGGAAGAAACCGTTTTCTAGATCCAACGTTGTAAACACTTTTTGTCCTTGCAATCGTTCAAGAACTTCGTCCATTTGTGCCATCGGAAAATTATCGCGAGTTATTTTTTCATTTAGTTTCCGGTAATCACAGCATAATCTCTTCGTTCCATTCTTCTTTGAGACCAGTACAATAGGCGAGGCATACTCCGATTTACTTGGTTGTATAATCTTTTGCTCAAGCCATTTGTCCACCTGCTCGCGCACCACCACTTGATCCGCATGCGCCAATCGTCTCGGCCTATGGAATATCGGCACTTCGTCCTTCAAAATTAATTTCATTGACACCGGCGACGGTTCCTGTCTGACCGGTTCATATTTCCTTACCATGTGTAACAATTTTTCACGCATAGTGGCGTTCAAATGGTCAACATCAAAATTCATCTCCCTTTCGAAGATCCCCTCCTCGGTAGCCAAACATATTTTACCAAATTCCTTAATCAATTCCAGCTTCTCAAGTCTGCGATTGGTGTCGGCAGAAATGGTTGTTCGTACCCCTTTCCCAGTACTCCATCGTGGTCCATTTTCCCCACCCAAAATATCCCGTGGCCCCTTTTCACCACCCAAATCATCACGTGTGCGTTTATCAGCATCCCAACTAACTCGTGGTCCATTTTCCCCACCCAAAATATCCCGTGGCCCCTTTTCACCACCCAAATCGTCACGTGCTCCCGAATCGGCACCCTTTCCTCCTTCAGTTGAATTCCTTCTGCATTTAAATTCCGCCCCTTCACTTGTCACGTTCAAATTTACCATTTCCAGAATGTCATTGCCGATCACTGCTGCATATGGCATGTCTCCTTCCCTGACTACATGAAATTGAAGTTCCAATGCAATCCCATCCACTTCTATTTCCAAAAATACACTTCCCAGAGTTGTAACTCGTTTTTGGCCAATTCCCAACAAATTTCTCTTTTCAGTTGTCATTTCCACGAAATTCATCAGAGTCAAACTATCATACCTCAACAAACAAAGATCGCTTCCAGTATCCACCAGTGCGCTAAGTGTGCAGCCTCCGACTAAAATATCTTTAAATATTCTGTTTGAACCGATAGCCAATTGTATTCGCGCTTCTTGAAACGGGTTGTTGCGAACGGCTGTTGTTGCAGACTGTCCACGTCGTTCATCGGCTCTTCTATTTGTTGGTTGCACATTAACTCTGCAATCGCGTGCCATATGTCCCTGCTGATCACATCGAAAACACTTGAAGGTTGAAGTCGATGCTCTGCAATCTCTGGCTATGTGTGATGCTTCTCCACATCGATAGCATGATCTGGAACCTCGTTCCTGCTTTACCACCACCTGGCTCTGGACACTGCTACTCGGAACATAACGTGTGTTTCCCCTTGTGTTCGTTGTATGAGATCCTCTCGCCTTCTCGTATGCCCTCAACTGAACCTTGAGTTCGTCTATCGTCTTGGCCTGGTATAGTATCGCCTTATTGCTCCTTGCATCAGGTATTCCCTCGATGAAGTACTCAATCACACTCTCCTCTTCCAACGATATCGTGTTTCCCAATTCCATCAGGCCGTATAGATACTCCAAGAAAGTTTCGGTCGGTTTTTTGCGTCGCATACTTAGACGGAAATGCACCTCGGCCGCCGACAGCTTCTTTCCAAACTCTTTAACGAGAGTTGTTTTTAAATTACTCCAGCTGTTCACGCCTGTCTGGCTTCTCAGAAATAATCTTGCCGCCCCCTTGAGAAGTTGTTTCCCGTAAACAAATTTCTGTACCTCGCTCCAACCCACCGTCACAGCATTTTCCTCGAACTCCTGGATCCAGAGATTAATGTCCATAGACCCAGTTCCATCAAATGGATTCAGCGAATCCTCGATGTCGCGAAGCGTAAACATGATACCTCTTTCAGTTGAAATTCCGCTGGCTTCTTGGAAAACGTCTTCCTCGTCGTCGCTTTGTGTAAACCTATAATGGGATAGAAGCCTGTCCTGCAATGTACGTTTTAGTCCGGTTGTTGGTAGTTGCAGTTGTGTCAGTTGTTCCCTCAATTTTTCCACCGTCAACCCCAAAATACAATCCCTTTCCATCAAATCGCAAAATATTTATTCCAAAATTATTTATTTTTAAAATTTAATTAAAGTTACAATTTCAAAAAAAAATATACTCTAGAATTAATGATTTACCATGAGTTTATAAATAAGAGCCAATTCACAAAAAAAACTACTAGTGTTGTCGTTGCTTACCCCTTTTTTTATTTTGACTGCGGCTCTGGTTCCCCTCCTTCACGAATTATGGTACACGGCTCTGTCTTTTCTCCTTCGGTATGATCTTCAATGTGTGTGTACTGTACAACTTACTGTCTATTTTTAAATTTGCTTGAGCACAACCACGCATCTGCTTTTCTGCTTTTCTTTTTAACTTTTCGCACAGGAGAACTTGAGGGTTGCAACTGGCTTTTTTTTTTCACAAAACAAATGTGCAGGCAGATCGTCTGTTCACTGTTGCTCTTCTTTTTTTTTTTACCGTCTCGCACTGAATCGTTGTTTGTTGTTTGTTTTTTTTTTAAGAAAAAATTAAACGAAATGCAATTTGGTACTTGTTGCTATAATGAGCAAACAAGACACATAATTTAACACTGCGATACACTATTTCATTCGTTCAACGATATCGATACCTTCTTTTATGTTACTTGCTGTTTTGTTGAACAAGCAAGAACGCAAGCACTTTCAAACTTTTTTAAAATATTCCGCACTAAATCCGCATTTAATCCGCACTTAATCCGCATTTAATCCGCATTTAATCCGCATTTAATCCCGGTTGAGCCCCCAATTTGTGGGGTTCTTTCTTTAAGATTCGGAAAATAAGTTACAACTATTTGTTCTTTAAATAAATTTAGTTATTTTATTCTTTTGATTCTCGGCGGGCGCAACGACAACAAGACTTACTACATTGGCTCTACTTTTAAGACTAAACTTGACTACTTCATGGTGTACATTTATTTGCAAAACTAAACTATAAAAAGTAGGGACGCGTATTCTGTTTTATTTGTCTGTCCGGTTGGTTGGTCGTCGTCGTTCGTACGTTAGTATGTGTGTAAGTCTGTCGTGCAGTAAAACCCCTATCCCACATATATGTTGTCTTAAATTAGGGGACAACAGGTGGATAATATTGTGGTTATGATTTTTGGGTCCAAGATTTTCTTCTCCTGAAAATGCAAAATAAATATAATGTTAAAGTTATTATATTTTCTAATGAAGATAAATAATAAGAATACAAATTAATTATATTACTCACAGGAACCCAATGGTCTTATGCTACTTACTTTGGAAAACACATAACTAAACGTGTTACTGCTCGGTGAATGTAATTAGGGTAACAAATAAAATAACGGAAATTAAAGTTGTAAATCTACTAATACTGCGTATATTCTACAAATAATGCGTACGGTCAACCCACAAATAAAATTTTTCTACCGATACTAATTTTACTTCGTAAATAGTACGAATTCATTAGTAAATAATACGAATGCAAAGGATTCGTAAGAAAAATTCGTAAGAAAAATTCACTAATGTTATTAGTAATATGTGCACACAAATTCGTACATGCACTAATAATATGGCTTGATTTTAGTTTACGAATATAAATATGTTGTATGTATAACTAATTTATTAGTAAATACTCCTACAGGAGAACGTAAAAATTCACTAATATATTCGTAAGAATATGACCTTACTAATACTTCGTACAATTTACGAATATTCGTACAATATACGAATATTTTTTTTACGAATATCATTCGTAGCTAATTTACTAATAAATTTTTTGAGCGTAGAGTTTTTATATAAAGTTTCGGCGTAACTTTAATTGGTCGCTGAATCACAAAACCATCACGAAGAGCTGCTTTATGTCATACTGCTAATAGATTCATATACCAAAATAACTAAAAGACACTTTTTTAATTTCCACCCTTCTTAAACTTTCTAAATATCTCAAATTTTTTTGTTTGCAAAACAACTTCTTTTAACTTCTTTCGATTATGTTATTACTGGCAAAATGTTGTTTATAGACAAACGAAAAGATCAAAAGTATGTTTAAGTATATTTTTGTATTTGTTTACATAAGTTAACTCAAAAGCTGCGAAATTATCTAAGAACTGCCGATGAAATCTATTTCGATGGCACACACATGTTTTGTTTACCCTCTAATAAACTAATATTTATTTAAGAATTCTATAGAAAATAATTTTTTGTAAAAATAGATGACCATTTTCTTTCATTATGTGTTGAATGTGTCATTATAGTCTTAAAATGACATTTGACTAATTAAATTTCTACATGATCGACCACACAAATTAGTCATTGGAAACTTCATTTTTACCGAATAGATTTACGAGTGAAAGAGACAAAAACTAACATCTCTTTTGTCAAATTACAAGTTTGTGCGAAGAAAGTTCTATAATCGTGTTGATAATAATTAGGTGCGTTTCGGCATCGCGAATTCCTCATAATTTAGAACATTTCTGTTTGGATTTCTTTCATTGGATTCGCTTATAACAAAACCTTGTGTTTTTTTTTTTTTTTTTTTTTTTACCAAAAGTGGTATGCGGGAGCCAGTTCAAATGGAAAATATTTTTCTTGCTGTTGCCCCTCAGCCCTCAGCCCTCAGCCTCAATCAACTCATAGCAGCAGCGCCAACAACCTGTCTGACAGACCGACATGAATAATGGGTGTGTTGTGTGCACTGCTTCTGCAGCAACAACAACTGGCTATTCTGCTATTACAGTTTTTTTTTCGCAATCAATAAGAAGGAATGTAGTCGGCCGGCAGCGTGCGCGATTAATGCAATCAGGATGCATTGTATATTGCACGCGTAAAAGTTGGATTACTTTTCTCTTTTCCATTTCACTTTTGTTAGCGCAGCTAAGACACACGATGAATAACAGGTGAACAGGGCCGCAGAAGATGTGAATAGTGGCCTTATAGCAATGGGCATTCCTCGATGATAAATTCAAGTATTTTCCAGTGTGTCTGTCTCCGCTCGAACCTCTCTCGACCAAGTTTTACAGCATTAACATTTTTCTTTTTTTCATCTCGGCAAAAAAAAAAAAAAAAAAAATACAGGAGTATATTGTTTGGGGAATTTTTCTGTAAAAAAGTTACTTAAATTAAGAATTAAAATATAAAAAAACGGTGGCAACACTTTGTACTGTAATCATTGCTATTGTTTTTTAACTCAATCAATTCACTTAATATTTTGGGAACAAAAATAACTTAAACATGTAAAAAAATTACGTAATTTAGTATAAGTACATAGGTACATTTTTTTGTTTTCAATATTTAATTCTTTCGAGCATAAGATTTCCACTCTTCAAAATAAAAACAAAAATATCAAAAACACCGTTCTTCCCGATAAAAAGTATAGTTTCCATATGGTGGGCTTATCCTAGACTTGCTTCCTTTTTTTTTTTTTGAACAATCCGCCACTGATTGTAAATGATGATCATTATGATGAGAATACTACTGCCTCGGAAGATTGGTTTTGTTTTCGATATTTTGTTTCAAAATGTATAAGTCCATCGATAGTCGTTGTAAAGAAGAATGATATGGACGGTCAAAGTAGACAACGACGACGACGTCAGTGGTGGTAGATAGATAGGGAAGCCGATATGAAGGTCTGCCTTTCTGTGTTGAACAGAAGGTTCAATGGTCTTAATTGAAATCTATTTTGAGGCTATCACGAAGTTTTGTGTTTATGATTTGAATGCAAATTGCATTTGAATGTAGGCAGGTGAACCACTAAAGTATGATGGGCAAATGTATTTTTAGTTATTTTCTTTTTCGATGGGGTTTCTATCGATAGGAAAGGGTTGATTAAAACATATAATTATTATTATTTAAGTGATGAAGGATGGTAAAATCTCAAAGAATGTAATTTCTAAATATCTTTTTGGAGTGGTCATTCATTTAACCAACATAAATGTTTAATGATATTTAGGCTCGGAGTTCTTACTTACGATAGATTGGATATAGAAGACAGCATTAAGGTAAGTTATGTATTCTTGATAAAATCAGACTTTTATCAATTACTCCTAGTTAGAGAGCTGCAGGTTTTTTTAGACACTTCTTACTGTTTATGGTGCACGTTTCTTAAGTTTAAGGGTTGCCATTAGGTAATAAATAATTTAAAATAATTAAAGTTTCCATCATTTTTAAAATCAAGATTGTCAGACTAAACTGAACTTTAAAAACATCTATCATCATGATCTAAATATTCGTAATTATTTTTTTATTTGTTGTGCCTATAATTGATTGTATGGATTAAAAGCTGCCAGGTGATAAAAAAAACCTAGTGTCTATAATCGGAAGTAAAAATGATATGATTTTTGTTTTCCATTCACTGACCAAAAAGTTGCCATCTTCGATTTTTAATTTAAAAATAAACTATTTGAATCGGCTTTCGGCTTACAATTAAAAGTAAAATTTTTAAGAGTTTCTTTTGTTTGTTCTAAGGTTTTCTGATGAGAAAACAGCTGAAAATAATTTATAACGATTTTGTTTTTTGGTGTCAGCAGCATTTTATCGCACTTTAAAACTATGGTCTGTATGGATACAAAATAATCAACGTAAAATCGTATTGTTGCTCTGAAAATAACGACATCTGTGTAATAGAAAGCATTGATATTTAGAGACGTAAGAAATCATTAGTTTAAACCACTGCACTGGAATATTCCATTAACTGCATCAGCTCACGTGGGGCTACTCATCTACTCAATCACAATTTCCGTTCAATTGCACAATATATATTTACTCAACAAACTGACGACAGCTACAGGTTTTTATCTGTATCTCAACTCACATCCTTTCATACAAAATACAACAAAAAAAAAAGTTAATAGATATCTATTTGCAGAGAAGAACAAATAAGCAAATCTGAATTTTTAATATAGATAATTTTCGCATGCGCAAGTGAGATGCGATAACACGTCAAGAACGAACAAAAAAAATGAATCTATTGACTAAAATTATCTTTTGCCTAGCTAACTTAATTTTTTTGCCAACATTAGAGAGAACAAGTGTGTATCTGTGTTAATCTCAGTTTATTTGTGTTTGGATATTTTAAAAATCAAAGTATCTGTACAATACAAACTTGTGTCTATTTTTTTTTTTTAATATTTTGTTTGCATAGCTAGATGGATTTTTGTTGTTGTTTTATTTATCTACTTGAATATTATTGTCGTTTTGTCTGCATTCTTTTGGGGGGCAGTTTTTATATGATTTGTGTTATGCCGGTAAACAGATATGACACATCGTAATTATCTTAATTGGATTTTAATTGAATAGGAAATAATCACCTGTTACTTGTATTAACACAAATTAGACGTTAAGGGGAAGGTTGTGTTTATACAAACTACAAAGTTAAAAGCTCCAATCTAAATTTTTTTTTTAATAGCGGCTTACGGAAATAAACCCCCAAACGCAAAATGAAATTCAATTCATATTTTGGAGCTATTAATTAATTTAATTAAGTTTTTCAAATACTGCAGCTAAATTTATGCGAAATGATTTAAACAATTGGAACTGCTCAAGGTTCTAATTTTTCATTGTTAATGAGGTGTTCCACAGGGTTCTGTTCTTGGACCCCTACTGTTCTTTTTATTTATCAACGATTTTGGCTGATGTTGTTGTCACTTAAGGATTTATGCAAACGGGCCTAAGTATCGATGTCAAGTTATACTTCTAGATTTTCTTAAAATTGTATTAAAAGGTCAATCCTGAATGAATTATTGAATTAGCATAGTCAAAGTTACTTCAATGCTTAAGAACGTAGTCATGTTTATTAAGATGCATCTAATATCAAGACCCTTGGTTTATATTTATTTTCACTATCAACTGTTTACTTTGTGTTAGATATCGAATGCAAACGTAAATTTAATGTAGCTTTCAATGACTGCATACGCAAATCTCGAAAAATCATAAAAAAAAAGTCAGTACTGAAACTGAGGTTGAACAATAAAAATTAATTCTAATAACTTTTTAACGAAAGATCTAAGAAAAAATAAAGTTTAACGGTTTCGAGAACTACATAGTTTTTTATAACAATTATTTAAAATTATCAAAAATGTTCATAAACAAAATTATTTAACCTTCTCCTTATCAGACTAGCAAGCCTTTTTGATCAAATGTTTTACATGTTACCATGTTTTACATTACGTATAGGTTCACTGCAGATTACTGCCGATATGTAGCAGGAGTCAAATCTTACTGCCTTGCCTATAGATTTCAAACTTTCATTGAGTACCGTAGAAATGTTTTGTTTTTACATCTTAAGATGATGATACCTATGATACTTTTATGTATCTCGATGAGGTATGTATGTTGGTAAAGTTGTAATGGCTTTTTTATTAGTGTTAACTATCATCAGCAAGTAATAAATTTGACACTTTGTAGATTGAGATATTTGTACAAAATCAATTTTGACATTTGCAGAGTAGTCTTCAAATTGTCATCAGCAAGTTATAGATTTGACACTTATGTGATATTCGAATGGGCGTTCGGAGGGCCCTCCAGTGGCTGTTCGGAGTGATGTTTAGGAGTGCTAATTTGCCTTCCTGAATTGAATTGGGTGTGTTGGGAGTGCTGCCACAATTTACTATCCATATATATTGTTTAGATGGGCCATATGGTCAAAGTCATTATAGAACGATACGCGCAGTGTTTTTATTTCTTTTGTAATAATTAAGGAATTAAAATAATAAGTGGAAATAACAACAAGTACTGAACAAATACTTTTTAATTCGTTTTTGCTTCGTTTGAAGTTACGATCTTTGGTCACCTACTACATACACAATGGAAAAAGAGAGTGTTTTTAATGATCCATTGGATTCATAATTCCCTCCTCTTCGGAGTGAAACCAAACGGATATGGCAATATTGTTTTGACAGATACTAACAAATCCAATTTCGACAATTGCAGAATGTCTTACAATTTTGACATTTGCGACGTATTCATTTACGTAACAAGGATACATATATGTATCTCTTTTTCGTTCGCACTCTGTTCACAGAATTTTTTTTTTATCATAACAATGTTTTTGTTTCGAATAGTTTTTTATGTTAAAGTTTCAATTCACAATATCACTAATTTTACATGAACAAAAGAGTGCCTTTTATATTTATTTAAAAATTACTTTTTGCAAGATGTTGAGTTTGACAGTCTGAAAAAAGCACGATACATATTTTAATATGTCATCCGTAAAGTGTGAGCTGTCGTTTTTTCTTTTGATAAAATTCCCTATTTCTATTTGACATTTTGTAGTTTGATAGATATTATCGAATAGAATCTAATTTTGACATATTAGTGCAAACTGTCATCGCAAAGGAATAAATAATTCGTTCATACTTCATAGTTTAAATGATATGCTTACTTTTTGGTTAGTTTCTGCTTCAGGTTCTCTATATGAAGCAGAAACTAATGTAATTTTCGGTGTGTGGCGGAGAAGCGTGCGGAAGCATCCAGAAAAAAAATCTCAAAAAATCAATACTGTTTTAAGTTTAGTACTCATAATTGCATCTATTTAAAGAAGTTTTTTATGTGTAACAAAAATGTCTTACTGGGCAATGTCCTAAATTACAACTGTGACCTAATTTTTTAGAACATGCAAAACATGTGCAAATCACTGCAGAAATTGCACAAACTCAAAACAAAAGCAAATTTAATTTCGCTGCGCAGATTATTAGACACTGTCTGTGAGAGTAAAACTATTTCCACGTCATTGTCTTTTCGTCATTTCCTAATACAATTTCTAAACGTGAAAGTGTGTGCCTGTGCATCATTTTGCTTATTTCTTTAAAATATTATTTTATCTATAAAAAAGATGGCATTTATCCAACATTATTTGTCAGTGACGGTAAGAATATGGTGTGGCCGCATTTCCCAGTTCGTAATTCAATTTCGTATGTGTCATTAAACACTTGAAAACCTGGATACCTTTTTTTTACAAACTAAAACTCAAGAGACTTGTAAAAGGACTTCAGAAGGACCTAATATGTATGTATGCGTATACAAAAAATAAAAGTCCTTTATTCATTGGCTTAGCTAAATGAACAACAAGAAGACCACTTATGTGATTTCAATTCTGTTTTTTTTTTTCGTTTTCAACTGCAAAAGAGAGCCCTTGATCGGTGGTACTTATAACACAATCTGTCGTTATTGTACTTAACCGAGTTCTACGAGACCAGCAAAATGAGGGAATAAATTGCTATCCAAAACTTAAAATCAAAGAACGTCAATTGAAAGAAAAGCCTGAAGTTTGGAATATACCTACGTACTTTGTCACCCGAAATGTTTTTTTCTGAATAAAAAGACAGACGTAGTATGAATTATACTAATACGCTATAAATGAGTGTTTTAAAGGGTGGCCCAAAATTCAAGCAAGAAGTAATTTTGATAGAAAATAACAGGATTTTGTAAATGTAATTTTGATATTGACTTACTTACAGTCTTGCTGGTGATGGTTTTGAACAAATTCTCATGCATTGTGTTGAATCGAACACACAAAAACTAAGTCGAGTATTAATACGAATACACCGTAGCATGTGCACTTTCATGGAAAAACGGTTAAGTGATCCCTGCACGCTATAAAACGGTGATTTAAAAACTTTTTTAAATGTTGCTGAACAATTAAAACTTTTCTTCGTGTAGCGCTCCATTTTTATTAATACTAATCTGCCATTCGGTGGCAAGGCACAATACATAATTCCAAATAATAATCTGTCGTGCATTTTAGAACACCCTTTAAAATACAAAAGAAAAGGGAATAACATGGAAATTAAATTACACTCATGGTCAGAAAATTCTAAAATGGATTTGACGTTGAATGAATTTTAATTTGAAAAAAAAAAATCGGAAATGTTTTTTTATTCTTGTTTTTTTTTCTAAAGTTCTGTTATTTTTTGTCGTTTTGCGGAAGTATTTTAATGTGCATAACTTCATCTTTCATCCTACATTCTCCAATCCAAACTTCCAATATTTATGTTGGTCATGTTTTTGCTTTGTTTAATATCTTATAGTTTATAGTTAATTCAATTAAGTTAAAATGTTAAATTTCGTTGTTGCTATGGATTGTAAAACGATATCTTTTTTAACGAAAAAAACGCAGAAATGCGTTTTATAATGAAGTATAACTATGCATTGTAAAACGATATCTTTTTTAACGAAAAAAACGCAGAAATGCGTTTTATAATGAAGTATAACAACCGAAAAAATAATAATAAGAATAATTAATTTTAATTTTAAAATTTCGCAAGACATCAGTATGTTGCATTATACAGGGTGATTCACCTAAGGTGTGCCAAAAAGATAGAGCGCGAAGATTGAATTGAGACTAGAAAAAAATCGTATGGGAGGAAGGGGGGTCTATCACTGTTAGGCGGGAGAAGCAATTTTCTAAAAAATTGCCAGTAGTAATTACTCTTTTAATTTGTGTTTGATTCCACATATCTGTCCGCAAACGGCAGAATAGCCACGTCCGTATTCTTAAGAAAAAATTGTACCAAATTTAGTTGAAAAAATAAAGAATCTATCTATCTATCACTTACTTGTCGAATGCTTGGCTTATTTTTTTTGGAATTAGATGTAATACTGATATTGGTATAAAATCAATAAAATTGAATGTATTTTAGCAAATTATTATTCATTGTTTGGCCTTAATTTTTTTTTTGGTAAATTCAGCTGTCAAATCAGTGTTCTGTAAGGTGATATAACTACCACTTATATTTTTCATCTTACAAAGTAATTATAATTGTTTCCTTAACAAAATGTAATTTATAATAGCTAAAACATAAAATATTGAAATTACAACTTTGCATTTATCCAACTTGGTTTTGTACGGCAATCTTAGTTAGTTTCACCAACGAAGAATTAAATAGTATTATAAAATCGAACGTTTTTTACAAATAAAAATTAAAACACCGAACATTTGAGTCGAAGACTTATTTTTTTATAAATCAACCTTAAAACAGTTTGGTATATTTCCACGTATTAAAGCAAAAAAAGGGAAATTTTTCAATTCTTGTAAGGAAATTTAAAAAATATATTAATGTTAAAAATCCTATTTAATCTAGTTCGCACATCAAAAAGCTAAACATTTATAGCTTAAATTTATAGATGAAATTTTAACGGTGTTCGCACACGGCCATAATGTGAAAATTTCGTTTTGTATGGGTAATTTACGAAAATTTTCCATTCTTATTTTTATTTTCTTGTACACTGCTGCCTGACAAAATATTTCACATTTCACATATTATACATAATATATGTGAAAGATTACTGGTGCAAATGTCCACTCTATTTTCGCACACAATATATTGCCAAAATCTTAACATTTCAGTTTTGTTAATGTAGTTCCTTCTATAGTTTTGATTTTTCTTAAATTTTTTTTTTCAAGCTCAAATTTTTTGTTAGTTTTTTTAAACTGGATGCATGATTTTCGTTTGTTTGTTTATATAAAAATAAGATAAACATTAATTAAAAAGATCAAGTTCGTAAAATACAGCCATTCATTTTAACTGCATGCTAAAACTTCCTATCACGTCTCTGTATATTTTTATTTATTTGTTAAACACTCAATAAAAACAAACATACGTGTTTAGTCAATTTATTTATAAATATCACATCAGCCACTTAATAGTGTTCTGCACACAAAGCATATAAAAAAAAATATTACGTTCAAATTAAATTAACTATTTTACAACCATACATAAATCTTGAAAAGCTTTTGCAAACTTCAGTAGCTCTATTCGCGTCAACATAAAACCGCACCTCAAATGTAATTGAAACCTCCGTTATGCCATCATAACTTTATTCAAAACAAATTCCACAAACAATGAATTATATAACAAAAATAAAACTCTTCGTCCCACTTGATGCCTTCGTTTTTATTCATCAAAACTTTGATTGAAGTTAAGTGTTGGCGAATAAGTTGTATGTACTTCTTGCTTTTATAACAATTGATAGTTACATATCAATCACAGGACTGAAAACCAAGTTCACAATGAGATATGACGAAAATGGTTGCATTTTCTTTAAAGTGATGATATGACCTCCATCAGGCAAATGTGAGATCAGTTGTTTTCACACTCATGTGATAGTAATCCTGATTATATTCGCAGTGAACTTAACCTTTTGGACTCGAACGATCTCTACAAGGATTTGCTGCACTCCCCCTATTGTCACGTGTCGATCCAGTAATTTCGCGTGAATGGCGAAACGTCTTAACGTTTTGCCTATTATCGAAATAGTGTTAAGCCAAAATCACTGATGAATTATTCCGTAAAAAAATAGTCGCAAGTATTACGCTATCAGAAATAAAATGCACGACTGGGTCGCACGAACTTGCTCTTGAAGCAAACTATTGGATTGGGAAAATTTTATTTGCTTAGTTATGTTGAAAAGTGAAAAGTGGCCTAAATGTGAGGTACAGTTGTATGGTAGCTATCATTAAATAACTGATTAGCAAAAAACTTTAAATGCCTTCTTGTGTTTATTGCTTAGATTATATACCATACCAGTTTTAAATGAAATCGGGTAAGCGGTTGTCAATTTAAGACCTAATTTGCTAAAAACCGTTAACACCAAATCTCCGTTATGTGCATTTTTAGCCAAAAACCTGAAATACAGTTATATTAAGAGCACTCCAAATATAACGTTCACAAAGTTTTATCAAAATCGTTCAAACCGTTTTTGAGAAAATTTGCAAAAACTAAAACCGTTATATGGGAGGTACCTGTTATAGCCGGGCTAAAATAAAACTTCAAATTCGTCCTCTAGGGAATCACCAAAAAGTACTACACACAAAGTTTGAAGAAAATCCTTAGAACCGTTGGCTGCAGCTCGGTGATAATACAACCGAACATCCGCACAGACAGTATATTATATATTTATATCTGTATATTGTATATTTATAAACTACTCATTGAGTAGTTTATAAATATACAATATACAGACCGACGGACGGCATGACGAAACCTACTTTTTTAGGCTTCTCTATCATCGTAATGTCAGGTTTTATTAAAACCTCGATTTTTTTTTTTACACGAAACCAATACTTACCCTATTGAGCAAGTAAAAATGGACTAAACGAGAGATCAAGTTGTATGGCAGCTATCATTAAACGGTTGTTTAGCAAAAACCTGTGAATGCCATCTTGTGCTAAATGACAGGTTAAAAATATGTATCGAATTCAAAAAGAATTGGCTCAGCTATAATTAAGTTATGGCCAAATTTCTAAAAACCGTTAACATCGAATCTCCGTTATGTGCATTTTTAGCCAGATTATTAATATTAGGGTAGAAGGGGGATGCTTCGACACATGGGAGGCTTCGTCACATGAGCCACCTTAATATTTTTCTCGCTCAGTTCATTGAAGAACCGTTACCCAAACAAGTTTGACTCGACCATAAAAAATCTGCATTGGTATGCAAAACGTGAAAGAAGACAGACACGAAAAACAGTTTCCCAAAAAAAAATTATTATTTCCAACTGGTGAGTTTTAGTGCATAAATCTTAAAATATTGTGACGATTATTTCAGTGTTTCTAAAAAATTAAAGTTGACTACCATATTTTCAATTGTATAAACGTTTTTTTTTTGAAGAAAACATAGTAGAATTAATAGTTTTTTTTGTGGAAGTAAAAAAGTGCGTTAGGGAGGATTCGACATTAGCAAACGGGAGGCCTCGACAGAGTGTCGAATCCTCCCTCTTGTTGTTTTTAACACTGTCAAATCTAATACACTTTTTTATAATTAATCTATGTGTAGTGAAAATGCCAAATCTTTATAAGAAGAAATATCCAGGGAAGACCATCAATGAAACAGACATGGAGAAGGCTATATCAGATATAGCCCATAAACTCGAAACACTGTCAAGTGCAGCTAAAAAATATGCTATAAAAAGAACAAAAATATTATCTAGAATTAAAAAACAAAATCAAGTTAGTGATGGTGCTCCCAAGGAATACCAATCCAAATTCTCCTCAAATCAAGTGCTTACATTGGTACAAGAAAAGGAATTACCGACATACTTCAAAAAGTGCTCCAATTTACATTATGGACTGACCTATGACCTTGCGAGAAGATTTGTCTTTGAATATGTCCGCCGAAACAATTTAAAACGTCCAGAAAAATGGGATTTGGAGAAACAGGCAGGAGTGGATTGGCTTAAATGTTTCATGCACCGGAACCCAGACATAAGTCTTCGCAAGCCAGAAAATACTAGCATTGCACGTATTTTTGGATTCTCCAAAGTAGCTGTCGATGAATTTTTTGCGAATTTGAGGAACGTCTACACGAAATTCAACCTTGCCGACGACCGCATTTACAATATAGCTTTGTTGAACCTCTTATTGAAGATAAAACTATGGTTTTAAAGCAGGACATAGTATCAATTTTACCAGCACCTGCACACCCAGCAGGCACTTCTCGGGCCCAGAGCAAATGCATTTTTTCTATCAATTTCTCTAACTTAGATGTTCGCTAAGTGATTTTTTTTTTTTTAATAAAGTACAAAGTCATATTATTTGAAAAATATATTTCATTAAATTTTTTTTACCAAATTGTCTTTTGTGTATTATTCTATAAACAATCATTTCGATTACAGAATCTAATTGTCATAGCCTCCCAACATCTGTCGAATCCTCCCTAGAGATTGATGAAGCCTCCCTCATGAAGGGAGGTTTCGTCAATTTCTCCATAATTAATGTTTTTGCTCTTAAATATAAAAAAACAATAATAGCTTATTTAAGGTATTTTGAAAGTATAGCCAACATACATATAGTTCATATACAAGCAGGGATAAATAAATATTTCGTTTTCTTAAAAAGATAAAATTAATAAAGTGTTAGGGTGTTGAAGCCTCCCCCCTTTACCCTACTGACAATATAAGATACACCAAGTTTTATCAAAATCGTTAGAGCCGTTTTCGAGAAAAAAATTTAAAAACTAAAACCGTTATATGGCAGCTACCCGTTCTAGCCGGGCTAAAACCAAAGTTCGAATTTCTCCTCTAGGGAATTACCAAAAAGTGCTATGTACGAAATTTTAACTAAATCCGTCAAACCGTTTAGGCTGTAGGCCGCTGCACGGACAACCAAACATACACACGTCCGCACAGACAGACCGACGGACGGCATGACGAAACCTACTTTTTTAGGCTTCTTTAGTATCTTAATGTCAGTTCTGATTAAAACCTCAAATTTTTTTTTTACACGAAACCAATACTTGCCCGCAAGTAAAAATATAGCGTTCCATGGCTTTTTCCAACGTGTATTCTTCACAAATATCCAAACAAAACTGACAGTTGCTGTTAACCTATACTGTTTTGTGACATGATAATACATTTTAGGCCTATATGCAATACCAAATAAAAAAAATTAAAAAACGTTACATTAAACATGTTAAGAGAATACAGGAAACTCATAATATCGTTATATGGTAAGAACCGTTATTTATTGAGTTATAAAATTGAATTCAAGTTCTATGTTAAGATTTATACGCAAAATTTAAAATTTTTTCTCGTCTTCATTATTTTCTTTAACATTTTATTTTTACAAATCTATAATTCACCCTTATAATATTCACCTGTATGGCACCCGCATGTAAATATAATACAGAAAAAGTTTGATGTGAATTGTAAAGGTGTTAGTATAGGTATTGTTGCCTGAATAGTCTTACAGCGTCTTCAACAATCATACCAAACTACGTAGTTACGATTTGCACCCTGCTTGGCATCCAAACATTGTAAATGGATTCACTTCAAGAGATCTTGATCTTCACAACAACTAGATTTTATGTATTTGTAGCTTGTAGATGAAGTCATCAAAAAAAAATACTAAACAATAACAAAAGTATGATCACTAAATGACAATATAACGACGCGCGACGTTGCCATTCAGAAGGTTAAAAATGTCATTTGAAAACCAGTATTTTTACTGTTTAGCAGCCCTCCTATGTGTGTTTTATCATAAATTGCAACTATTAATGATCTTTTACAGAATGCGATATTTTCAACGTTTCATCTATTTGTGAACGTGACATTTTCAGCACCTGAGAAATAGTTACATATACCTAGTATCTTATACCATTTTTATGTACCTCTCGCTTTTAACTTGCCCTCCTGTATCTAAGTGAAATGGAATCCATAAAAACAACTAAATACTGTAGGCAGATTTAGGTCAGATGAATACAACTTTTGCTTTCGATAAACTTGAACTAATGCTTTTTTTTAATGATGTCTTTTAAGCCATCAACCTATACCCTAATAATGACAACAACAAAAATGAAGGTCAAAATAAGTTGCGTCATTGCTACTGGTATTATTTTTGTGTTAATAAAACAAAAACAAAAGATTCTTGCTGATGGTTCTGTGGTGCGTTTTATATACCTACCGCAGAGAGGTATAATTCCACCGGAAGATGATGGTAAATAAAAAGGCAGGCTATCTGGGGCCTGGGCTTATGAATGGAATACAAAATAAGGTTTTATTGTAGTTCGGTTCCAATGAACTTACCAAGCCCGCTTTGCGTTTATATCGTCATACTTTGTGGATATGAATGAACTCAGTTTCAAAGTAAAATGAGTTGTTGGTTAAAATATTGCGCATCAGTGATTACAAACAGTGATATAACATTATAGCCGAAAGGGAGGAGTTATTTCAAAAGAAATTGTACGAAAGATAATGAATTTCAAAAAGAATAATTTCGACTTACTATATTTTATATTAGGTATATCAATGCAGGATGAAAAATTGTAATTGAGTCGTTGACAAATAGGTTTAAGGTAAATTTCGTTATGAAGATTGTTTATAAAAGGTGTCTGGATATTCACGCAAGACGTAATTTTGATAAAGAGAACTTTTTGTATTAATTTGTAAGGTGGAATAGCATATCAAGACTTTGCTGGCGCAAGCTTGGTATTTTATCGTAATTTTCCACAATAATTTTGTATAAACTCAGAAATAATTTAAAAACAATTCTGGCCAATTCTGATTATCATAATATGAAATTACACATCCAGGAAATAAAAATATATCTTATATATAAAATTCTCCTGTCACGGTGTTTGTAATCTATCTCCTCCGAAACGGCTCGACCGATTTTCGTCATCCGAAGCATGCATATTTTTCATCCCCCTAAATGTTAAGGGTGGTCCACCCCTAAATTTTTTTTTTCATTTTTTAATTTTTTTATGATACAGCATACAAAAATACATACAACCCTTAATTTTCACCACTCTACAATCAACCTCTATTTTTTATTTGTCAATTAAAAACTTTAATTTATTTTGCAAGGATTTTTTTTTTATTTTGTCATGACTTATTTATTTTGTCATGAATGAAAAATTTCATATTACTCTGATCAACCCAATTTAATTTGATCTCCCGCCCTCACCGGTCGACAACTTATCAATTATCAATCGATCAGTTATCCCCGTCAGGTGTCACCACGGAGCCATTTCTTTTGGTTTTTTTTCGTAGCAGTGACTGTTATACGTATTATTTTAATTTTTCTGTGCAACTCTGATGTTAATTTTACTATCATCGTAAATTTATCATTAATTTCCAGTGCAATAATTATTTATCTACAATTTATTAATCTGACAAAAAATAGTCTTAACTCTCAGTTAATTAATTGATCTCATGTAAATAAACACTGAGTAAGAATTTTCTCTTAAGCGATGCATAGCTCGCAAACGGTTGAGACTTCAAAAAAAAAAATCAAATGACAAAATGTTGTAGTAAATTTTATGAGCTGTAATTTAATATAAGCTATAAGCGAAAGATAAAAAAAGGGCCCTTATGACCCTTCCCTTTTCACGGCTCACCTTCTAGACGTAGGGACTTTTAGTATGTTAACTCCTTCAGCAGCCTGGACAATATTTCGAAGGAACAACTTTTTTCTAACTCACGACCTTTCATTACAGTATGTATAGCTGAGTGGCGCGATACGGTTTCGCAATTTGTCGCAAATTGTATGCTCTACAATTTTGATAATAGATGTCAGCATCACTTATTTGAGAGAAACCGAGATAATCGCGAAACACGCGGTTATTGTTACTTTTGACATTGAATAACTAACTTTTCGTAGTTCTGGGTCCGAGCCCTGAGTACATCTAATGTTTTTTCAGGGGTCCTGCTCCGGCCTCTTGCGGGGAAGTGACAAATTTTCCAAAACTATAATTGTCATGAAAAGTGCATCTCATCTTAGTCGTTCGTTTCGACGAAATATTGTACTTCCCCTTCAAGCTTTGTAGAACTAACAACGCACACAAAAGGATTGGATGTATGTCACTAGGCCGTGGTTCTTCGGAGCCGTCAGTGCCATTATCCTTTGCACACAACTTTTAGTACGCCAATATGAAGCTGTATACGAGTTTCCAGGGTGACTCCTTATTTTGCCTTAAATCAGTAGGTATTATGTTAGCTTACTATGAAAATAATGTAAAAAGAACTACAAGTGTTTTAATTAAAATTAGGTATTCGCTCTTAATTTTTTGTTCGTTTATGAAAAAAGTTTGTCCTCTGTATGTGGCTTAGATTTGGGAACACCATGCTTTTCCCACGGACAACTATATGTGGCGTGGGGAAACCATCCAGTTTGTTTGTGTTGGCTAAAGACGGACTAACCAAGAATATTGTACACTCTATTGCACTGAGAGATTATTTTTTTTTTCAACTGCCATAATTAATAGTAACAATGTAAATAATTATTTTTGATGTTTAGATAGCTATCAGAAATTATAATTCAAAATATAGTCGTTATTTTAATAAATATTAATTCATTAACCTAAATAAAGCATACTTTTATTGCTTATAACGCTTTCGATTATAAGTACATCCTCACACACTTATTGTAGATATTTATTTTTATTGAACTAAAAAAATGTTTCCTAGGAATAATATAAATGACGAAACAATGTTTGCCGAGTCAGCTTATTTTAATTTAAAATTTCAAAAAATAATTTTTTTTTAATTAAAAGCTTTGCGAAGTCAGAAGCACTAAAAGTCACAAAATTGTATGCAAAAAAATAGTGGGAAGTTGCAAGATGGCCCGTCAAGTCGACTGTTTTCCAATTTTTTTTTAGTTATGAATAAATTTGAGTAAATAACGAAACATCTTAAACGTACATAGTGCAACCAGTAATCACAAATTAAAAGTTGTAAGTAACGAACTATGTAGGTGATACGAAGTTCACCGGGTCAACTTAGTATATATATATATTATAATATATGCATACACCATCTTATTATAATAACACTTTGTTTACATTAATTTCTTATAACTTATGCTAAAAAAACTAGATTGCCTACAAGTTTTGCCTACCGTTATGGGCCGATGGTGTCAAAAAACCTCCAACAAACAGTTACACGTTGCTATTGCATTTTATTCCCATACCTTTGTCGAAAAAACATTAATACCTTTATCGGCTTCCAGGTAAAAGTCAAAGTCATTTACGAATTCAAAACTGGTGGAGGCTGTCGAAAATAACTTAAAACATTGAATGGAACAGATACAGCCAAGTCACTCTTCAAAAATCAATCTGAAAAAAAAAAAAAAATAAAAATATATATACTTCTGTATATAAGTATAATTCACAATTTATACTTTTCCATTCACAATATCACAATAATTCAAGTACTAGACGATCAAGTTACACGATTGTGCGATCTTTCTTTCTTTCAATCGGTGGCAGATATGAATTTCGTTAAAAACAAGAAATATATTGACGATTTTTTGTGCATTCTTGAACCCTTACTACCTCTAGTAAGCCCGTATTTTGCTCATAAAATTGATTCCATTAACGCTTTTTTTGTCACAACAATTTCTTTTAATACAAAAATTTCGATGATTGATTAGATTATATTTATTCAAATAAAGAAAATTCAGATTTAAGAATATTAGGTTTACATTGAATATTACATTCGACATGGCTTAAAAGTCGTCTGCCGGAGTGGTAACTTGATTTTTTATTTTTTATTCGGTTTTTAATAATTATAAATTCACAGTGTTTTTTTTATGGGAATTACAAAAATCTCGATGAAATACTGAACCTAACTGATTCAACTAACAACTTATTTTCAAATTTTTATCACCGTTTATTTTTAAATTACAAATTCCTGGTACAAACTTACAGATTTATTATATAAGATGATGCTCTTTGATTAAGAGTACATTACAACATTCTTCAACAACTAGCAACATTCTTTTAATGCTATATTATATTTGAACACATGACCAAATGTGGGTTCCCAACTTTTGCACTCACAGCCTCATTTGTTTCCGGGACTGGGATGTAATAGCGTAAGGTGAAAATTTCACATTTTTAATTGACAACGTGATCGTCACTTAATTTGGTGCATTTCATCTTAACCGTTTGGTTTCAGCGATAAACTTTAGTTCCCCTCCAATCCCAACAGCCGGTTTACAGAACTTCTATCTGTATACCTACCCTAAAATCTTGTCAAGTGGTCATATTATTTATTATGGGTCGGTCGTTGCCTCTGTAACTTTCACCAACAGGTTTTTGGCCTTAGTGCTCCCAAAAAATTATTCAGATTTAATAAAATCATTATTATGGGACATTATAAAAAAAAATAACAAAAAAAACAAAAGATTTTATCACACAAAGTTTAGTTTTTCTTATGTACATTTATTTTTCTCATGTCTTTTTTCCTGATAGCGAGCAAGTTTCTTAGTTTATTTTTAAATAAATCGTACGTTATGTGACGTACTTGTCTGTAGATTCAACGGCAAAAGGCGGATAATAGCACCGCCAACACCCGGTCAACTGTTTGGTTTCTTCAACTACTGCCGGTAATATTAGCGACTGCGCCATAGTGCGTCACGTTAATATTAAAAATATTTCCTGCCCCAAATAGCTGTGACATAAAAACACATAACGATGAGTAAGATCGCCTGCCAAAAATTACAATTTCCTTTTTATTTTAGAATGCAATATACTTCAAAATATATATTTAAAAAAAATAAGAAACAATTACAAAAGGGATCACTTAACTTAAAAACAATGATTGAAATTTAGATTTTCAAAACTAAAAGGGGAAATTCGCCAATTTCTGGTTTGAATAAAAAGTTGCTTCTTGTCAACGAAAAAAGAAATATCTTGGCACTGGCTATAGTCTGAAACACTTGGTGGGAACCGTATACCAAAAAAGCTTTTGTTGTGTTTTGTAAAGCCTGCGATGTGATGGTAGAATGATAAAGCCAATAACCTGCATATTGTCGCAGTTGATCAAATTTTTGGCAATCACATTAGTTTTGTGACGAATTTGTTTCGATTTTGCAAATAATATGTATAGTAAGAGAAAAAGATGTTGTTTTTATAAAAAAAAAAAATAAAAAAAAATGCGTCGGCGTTTTTAAGCATTCAATTTGCTAAAATGATCTAGCGAAGTTAATTCTACAAATAGTATTTATGTATAAACACCTTTTCTTGTTTCGATTCCTATTGAAATAAGCTTATGTTGTACGGAATGAAAATGTCTGCAATAGTTTTTCGGGTTCATGTTCATTTTAAAAGGCATGTACTTCCGGTTTACGTTTTTAAAGCCATGTTAACACAATCTTTTTCGTTTGGTTTAATTATAATGAAAAAAATATTTAAATGGATATATTTGTGTCTGAACAACTGGTAATTTATATAAAGTGCCATTGGCATAAGATCGACCAAAAAATAAATAATTAAATTAGATTAAATACGTTAAATTGTCTTAAAAATAAGTTCGAATGATGGAGACTAATATTCTAACTATAAAATGATGTTTATATGTACATAAGTGTTTACACATCCGGGCGAGCATCCGGGCACAAAAAATAAAAATTTACGTGATAACTATTAAATGTAAAACTTTTACCTTACCGCGTCAGATCAAACAGGAAATAGTCCCCTTATATCACTAAAACAAAACCACTAAAAACTAGTGATATCAGAGAGGCACCTACTAGCACTAATTTGATATTTCTGTAAACAAAATTTCTAAAACCGCCATTCTATTTACACCTAGCAACGCACAAAAAATTATTGGTTGAAAGTATGAGTCACTAGGCCTTGGCTCTCGTCCTGAAGCTATATACTTTGCTTTATATTTTTTTCATTCCAATCCATTTTGCTGAAACAGTCATCCGTAATAAATATTTCTTCAAAATTGTGCAGAAACTAAACACAGATTCGCGTGTGCCGACGTTATATAGAATTTTTTTTATGGCAAACGCTCGTTGAGCATTCGGCCAATTCGTTTTGGCTACTTACTAAGGCTGAGGATTGATAATCAAACTTCCAAATCTTTCGAACCATTCAATCAGATACCTCTAATTAAATAACATGCTTCATTGTGTGTAAAGTGTGGGCTAGGCTTTTATAATTACAAAACAAAAGCTTCCAAACATCTTTCAAAATTTGAGTTATCACAACAATCACCTATTGCCTAGAACGTTGAATAACACTAAAATTACAAAACGCCACTCGTTTCACACAATAAATCCCTTTATTGAATAACACTAACACAGATGATTTGTAAACTAATGTGATCTTGTCCAATATGTTCCCACATCCAAACGTTTACTGAGCTGGCATACATTTCTTAACTTTTGTATTTATGAATATTATAAACACACATTATATAGACACAAATGATGTGTTCATTACCCGGTAAATAGTACTTGCTGCCAAAAAAAAACCATTCGCCGGCTAGAGTTCTATTTTTAAATAAATTCCACCACTGTCAAAAAAATAAATAAAACAACATTGAATGCATTTCTCTTTTAAAATCAAATCTCATTGTTATGTTTTTCATTTATTTTTCAGATTTTACACAATTTGGGAAAAGTTGATCGGACGGCAGATGAAATTTTTGATGATCATCTAACCAATTTTACACGTCAACAAAACAGTGCCAATAAATTGCAAAAAGAATTTGGCAATTACATACGATGTGTTCGAGGTTTAAAAATCATGTTTAATTTCACCCAAAGATAGGTAAATACTAATTATTTTATATTTAGCTATACAAGCTGCTTCCAAAACTTTAATGGATGCAGTATGTGAAGTATATGAGCCACATTGGAATGGATACGATGCTCTGACTGCACAAGCTTCGGCTACAGAGAGTCTTTGGCTGGACTTCTCTCATAAATTGACCGATCAAGTTCTGATTCCATTATGCACGTACACGAATCAATTTCCTGAAATGAAGGTAAGTTCCTTTTAAAAATACAAAATCTATTCATGCCACTTATTTTGTTCTTCTTTAATATTTCAGAAAAAAGTTGAAAAAAGGAATAGGAAACTCATTGACTACGATGGCCAACGACATTCGTTTCAAAGTGTACAAGCTAGTGCCAGCAAACGTAAAGATGATGTTAAGGTAACAAAGAATTTACCTACTCTCATCGAAAAATGAAATATATTAAAATATAATTAATTTAAATAAATAGATAACGAAAAGCCGTGAACAGTTAGAGGAGGCTCGCCGAACTTATGAAATTCTTAACACTGAACTTCACGATGAACTGCCGGCTCTATATGACTCCAGAATATTATTTTTGGTTACAAATTTGCAAACACTTTTTGCATCAGAACAAGTTTTCCATACTGAATCTTCGAAGGTTTGTTTACTTGAAATAACTCATATATTATTTTTGTTTCTAAATAAATAAATTTTTTCAGATATTTTCGGAATTAGAAACAATCGTTGATAAATTGGCAACAGATTCACAACGAGGAAATAACACACTAAAGAAATCAACAGGTATGATAAAAATTTAGTAACCGTCCTACTGATTGTGCTGATAAGTATTCAAATATCATGCCTCCTGGAGTACTGTCAGTTTGTTTTATTATGAAGGCTTAGGTCTTGGCTGAAATTGACACCTAAATCTTTTTCCAAAATTTTTCAAAACCTCTTTTTCCTACCAAGGAGCATTTCATCTCCATTTTCCTTGACTTATGATGTCCACACAGGAGTTGTTAAGTTTATTATTATAGTCACCAGTCATCGGTTTGTTATGATCTTGAAGTGCTTTTACTTTGCCTTAACTTAAGTATTCTTTAAAGCCGCTTTTTGTTTTATTCTAAGGTTTTTTTAATTCTCTATGATCTTTATTTTAATTTGGAAAAAACTAAGGACTAGGTGTACAATTGTGGTTCAAGTATTTAACCCATCGAATTTGACAGATTAGCTATGGAAATCAGTGGTTTAAAAATGTCAACAACTTTGAACCAGGAAAGTAAAACTGGCCCTAAAAAAACTGTTTTATCAGAAGAATTTGCTCTGTTTAACTTATTCAGCACTTGTCTTACCACCAGTTTGCCACTTGATGATCTTTTCTTTAAGAGCGTACCTAACCTTCAATGCTCTTTGTTTTTATATTCGGTTGTAATTTTATTTCAATCCATTCTTTTGACATTAAGTAGGTAATCTCGACAACTTTTTAGAAAATTAATTTGACCATCTGACTGTTACTCAATTTGCTTGAATAAATGCTTTAAATTGCTTACTTAGATGAACCTAAGGAGAGCTAAAAACTTTAAATCCTTACGTAATCTATCTTCGCAGTCTGCTTGCTGTCTCCAAATTTGATATTTAAGCTGACGGATATCTTCTTCAACCTAATCACTAGATCAAATCACTGCTTCCATTTTTTGTTCCCTCAACGTATATATTTTAAACGTTATACGCGTAGCTACGCAGCTTTTTTATTGTTTTACATTCTTTGCCAGATTATGTTTTACATATCAACACAAACTGAAACAAAAATAATTCGCAAAGCTTTTCTGTCGAAGAGTTCTAGGGAGCTTTTTTGTTTTTTTTCTCGAAAAGAAGAGAAACAGCCGTTAGCAAGAGTTTATCTATTTAAACTAACTTCCTTCTCAAAATATGCAAACCGCTATTAATTTTTTGCTTGCTTCTTCCCATGGTGGTGAACTCGTCAATATATCCAAGATTTGTTAATGATAATGGATTTGTTAATAATAGCACATAATGCTTACCCTAGTCGTTACGTACTACTTTCTCTAGCACAAAAAGATGCACGATATGGTTCTTCTATATTCATAATATCATAGGTTCTCCAGAATCTTGTGCTATGCAAATATTTAGTTGATGGTAAAGTTTCTCTGCCCAAACCTTAAATGGTACTAGATTGGTCGAACTAGATCAATCAGATTAGTTCCATCGTCGGACATATTTTCCTCCGACTACATTTTTTATAGATAAGCTTACAAGCTCCTTATCATACCATCTCCAGCATGGTTAAACTGGCCTACTGGCCACTATACTAACAGTACTTCAGCACCGGTATATGGTTACCTTTATGTCACATTTTGGTCGGTAGTCTATATAATCAACCTAGTTAAACAACTTTGAAATGTTTCTTTGGTCTGGATACTCCTTGAATGTTTTACTAAAGATCTTTTCTCTTTTGTTTTCAGCGATGAAATTTTTGTATAAATGATATTTGTTCGAATATTTTGTTTTATTATTATTTGTTTATTCTCATTATTACAGCAAATGCCATTAAACCCAGCCCAGTGCAATCACCAGTTAAACTCAACAATACAAACGCCAATAACAGCAGTTACCAAAATCAAGTAACAACAAATGGCTCCAGTAATGCCAATAGTCGTAAGTTGATGTTCAACATATTTATATGAATAGAACTCTTGTTTCTTTCTTGGTTTCTTTAGTTTTTATTTTTTTATTTGCCGTACATTTTCTACGTTTTATATCATTTGCTTCTTTTTTTTCAAAAAAAAGGAAACATCGGTTTTTAGATTGAAATTGATGTCTTTTTGTTCATATATCATTGTTCATACATTCCAATTTTATTCTTTAAAATAAAACTATTTAATATTTATTTATTTAGAAATTTTAAACAAAATTCAATCTAAAAATCCTAAGCTTGGGAATGAGTTTTACTTTTCGGAATGCTATTTTTTTTTTAATTCTAATACATTTTAAAATTTAATATAAACAAAACTAATAGAATTCTTTTTAATATTGTTTTGAATGTTCTGAGACTAAATATCTTGCATTCAACAAAATTTTAAGCATGTGTGTGATTTTTTTGTTTGTTTTTTTCCTTGTTTTTTTTTTCATTTTTTACTTGCTACGCCTGCGTTTATTGCTTTGCTGCTGTTGTTGTTCGTTCTGCTCTTCTGTATTGCACGTGAGAGCAGCATCATCCAGTCCTAGCTCACAACTCGAACAATCATCACCAAGACTTGATTCAATTTCTCCAACGCCAGACATAACTCCGATCGAGAGTGTAGATATCATCCAGAAAATGACGGCAGAACAGCGAATTAGCCTGGCTAGTAGTGGCTCTGCACCACCATCGCCGACAAGTGCAGCTCCACGATTATCATCAACAGCAGCGACTCCATCTTCACAGGATGCAGATGAGCCTTCGTACGAAAATACAGCTGCAATCATCTCTGTCCAACAACAAAGTCCAAAACAACCGTCATTAAGAGGTGGAGGAGGAGCCATCAGTATTGCTGATAATCAGCACAAAGTTGACAATGAGACGCTGAATAGTCCGAATGCGAATTCAGCAGTTGCACCGACATCCCAAGCAGCGGCACTACCTGAGATCACAACGACAATTCAAAAGAAAACAAAAATAACTGAAACAACTACAAATGACTTGATTTGTGATTTGAGGCCTACAACAACAATAACAACGACAACGACCACAACAACCGATGAAGCAAACAACGTGATGACGACGACGAAGACAAAACAAGTGAATGGAAATGGCAACATCACAAAACAGGACGACAATGCAATGGCATTAGGAGGTAATGACAATGACACACCAAAAACGGAACCATTTTACGATGTGCCATTGGGCGGGGGTGAGTAGGTTTTGAACAATCTTGTGGAAAAAAACGAAACACTTTTCCACACAGATTACATAAACTAAATTTGATGTTTGTGCAATATATGCGGAGAAGTTGCACGCTGTTTTCCGAAAATTAAAAAAAGAAAAAAGAAATGAAACAGTAAATTTTGAAATTTGTATTCCATTTAAAATGAAAAACCAAAAAGATGTTTAACCCTACTAAACTTACACACAAAATTGTTTGTGGCTTGCTCAAAGACAGTACAGAAAAAAACTTTATATATTTTACATATTTTTGTATTGTATTTAAAAATTATAATTTTATTGTTTATTTTAGGCGGTTCAACAACGGAACTACCACCCGGAGTTTTGTATCGTGTGAAGGCGACTTACGGATACGTCAAAGAGGACGCCGATGAATTGAGCTTTGAAATAGGAGATATTATTCGTGTCATAGAATATGATGATCCTGAAGATCAGGCAAGTAATTCTATATATTTTCAGTTCCTAAGAAAATCCCTTATTTTGTGATCAATTCGGTTTAAATTGCATACACATTGGTTTTCTTATTTTATGCACCTACATAATATGCTGATTCATCTCTCCCAGTATCACTTTGCAATCTTTCATACGCTTTTTTATGAAATTGGTTACCAAATTGTATTCAACGTAAGTTTTAATTTGGTCAGATGACGACTTTGTTTGATGAACATTGTATTTAACAAGATAATGTTATAATGACCTGCAATTTTTAAGGAATGGATGTGTTCATCAGAAAGATTTCTGAAACCGTATCCTAAAACCTATCATAGTTCTTGTTAAACTTTGCGACAGTTTCATTTAAATCTCCTCCCTCAAAAAGCTCATCCTGTAGTGTGATTTTATAGGCTTTGAAAATCCTACCAATCTCATGGGCATTCCTTGCAGTACGAGTATTGCGGTTGAATTGTTTCAGGGAAGGAACGTAACTGGCTATTTCGGCGGAGCACTCTTTATAAAAAAACGATAAAATAAGGAGAGGCAAGAAACATTTCGGCGGTGTTCAAGTGACACAAATGTTTTCGTTATAATCCTGTCCCCTATCATTTTTAAGGCTCTTTTCTGAATTCGATCTAGGAGATTCAAATAAGTTACAGGAGCTCCTGCCCAGACATGAGAATTGTACTCTAGTTTTGGACGAATATACGCCTTATAGACAACAGCCAGATCATTGGGAGAAAAATTTCTTGCATCGTCGTAATAAACCTAGGCATTTCGCAGCGTTTTTGGCGACATCAAATATGTGATCATTCCACAGAAGGTGGTTGGTAACACACATACCGAGAATGGAAAGCTTTTCAGTTTCCTCTATACAAGTGCCACTCATAGATAGTGGCATAAGGGGTAAGTTACGCTTTAACGACGGTTGTTAATTCCCCTTTGAACAAGGGAACCACCTTTGCTATAGCACGTTCGACGGGTCATTGTCGAAATACGGAATATATTTTCAAAGAGACACGCATGGCGGTTCATTTTGTAAAAATATTAAAATATATATGTAATCCATTATCTACAAAACACATATCAATTTGTTTTTGTTTATTCATTCGATTTGCATTAACCGCAAACTGGGTTAGATAAGTTTCTCCCACAAAACGATTTCCTGCGTAACTTTCTCCCGTGGAACGATTCCCGGCACAATTGACCGTATTACATTTGACCACATACAAGTATTTCCACTGACGATATCCCGTGCAAATTTGCATATCGCTTACTTCTTTTGGGATGATAGCCTAAGATGCTACAAAAACCAGACCAAAGCTCTTGCCTGTAACTCAGTAGCAGTAGTAGTGTGGTTTTTACTACGTGAGTTGGGCATAATGTATTATGTGCGAGAACTAAATAAGTAATAGTAGTATTGAATTTATGTCATTTAATGTTACAAAAGAGTGTTTCTTAGTCTAATTTGGTTCGAACCAGAGAACTAAATAATAAAACAATAATACTTGTTGGTCATTCTAATGTAATGTAATGCTAGATTTCAAAATATCAATCGAACAAAATAGGACTTGTTAAAAAAGTACTAAAGATTTTACGATTCCGCTGAATAGTTATGTTACTTGGATATTGTTTGCCCACATTTAAATTCAAAACCAAAAAAACTCACATTCGGAGCCGGATTTGTATAAAGAGGTTTCACTATATGGCGGGAGCTTTATAAAATATTGTTTTTATCGCAAATAAAATAAAACTATTATTTTTTAAATATTTTGTTTTATATAATTTCAGGAGGAAGGCTGGCTCATGGGCCAAAAAGAAGGCACCGAAGAAAAAGGTCTTTTCCCTGCCAATTTCACACGACCAATCTAATAAAAGAAGGGCAGACTACCAGCCGTTACCATCAAGCAAACAACAAAAAGAATATGGTTAAATTTTTTTTCAAAATTCTCTTGTTGGCCAGATTTATGAGTGTGTGCTTATATTTTGTAGAAGCAAAAAATGAAAACGAATCAAAACAAAAAAAAATAGAAAAACAAAAACAGAACTTTAAAAAAAAGTTTATAGGAAACAAATTTTTTTCAATGAATTAAAAAAATTAACTTCTTGTTATTGCGAATATATTTTTAGTCAATATTTTTTCCTGTTTTCAGGTTAAATGTAAGTTGAAAGCTATAGAGTTCTGTTTTAGGATTCATTTAAAAAAAAAATGGAAGAAAAAACACAATAATTTATTCAAATATATAAAAAAATAGTAATTTTTTACACAAAAAAAAAATAATAAATCCCAAAAAGTCGAAGATAAATATTTTAATTTTATAATATTTTATTAAAATGTAAGTCTTTGATGGTTTAAGCAACAAAAGGACACACTCGAAGTATTTTCTTCCCTGTCTTGATTAAAAAAAAAAAAACAATAATTAATATTCAAACTTTTGTTTTTGTTTTGTCTGTTTTTTTATCGTAAATTTTCGTTTATTTTGTTAACAAATTCATTGAATCATTCATATCATAAATATAATACACTTGTACTCCCACATAAAGCTTCATTTCTACTGGGGTAACAAAGAAAAAACAACGTTTTTATTTTTTTGTAAAACAAAAAAAATCATATTTACAATTTTTAAATTTTATTAACACTACTTTTATTATTGTTATATTATTATTATAATTATTACTTATATTTTTTTCTTAGAAAACTAATATATACGTTATTTAATTTGTCTGGCAAGGAACGAACAAAAATGTATAATTGATAATTATTATTCGTAATTTAAACTTTTTTTGTTTCATTTTATTGTGTAATTCATAAGAAAATATTGTTTAATTGTTTTATTATTGCTACAACTACCACAACTGCATATATATAAACACACACATGGAACTATTATTTAAAACAAACAAAAAAGTACATTATTAATTTAAACTACATTTATATAATTTTTAATATTATTAAAAGAAAAAATAAATATCTCATAATAATTATAATAATTACATCATTCAACAATACAAATAAATAAACAATACAACAAGCAAACAATATACAGTAAACAGAATGAAACATACATCTTGAGCATATTTTGTGGTCCTTTTTTGTTTAACAAACAAAATATGTATTTATTTTAAACAACAAATTTTATTAATTGAAAAACTGGAAAAATAAAACATTAATATATAAAAATTTTGAAGGTGTTTTGATTCAATTTATTGTTTGTATTTTGTTGCTAACTTATTATGAATGACGTAAAAAAATTGTCACATCACAGTGACTATTGTAGACTGTTGTTTTCCAGAAGCTTTTTTCGTGTATTGCCTTGAAAAATTATCGAATCCATTGATTTAGAAAAAGATTTCCCAAAAGAAAAATAGGCTGTTTAGAAGACATTTTCATTGTATTTCGCTCTGGCTTCGTTTATATTAAGACTAAATTTCTTTATTTCAAACTCACTTTCTGTCTTTTTACATTAACTTTAACTTAATTTAATTCCAGTTGCATTAAAATACAGTTAAAACCATTTTAGTTATGAGAACAATACATTTTATCGGCATGGTGAATTTGTAACTGTTACAACAAACTCAACTGTAGAATTTTGCCATAAACAGAGCTTTTTATTAATCCCGGATTTTTATTCACCACTTATGATAGCTTTCATTATAGTAAATGAAAGGAGAACACAAACAAAATCTTTATAGATCTTTTTGTCCTAAATTTTGAAATTTGAATACCAACTGTCGATTCATTTAAAAGACGTTGAAAGATGTTAAAATTTATTTGGAACGAAATGTGAGTTTAATTTAATAAAAAAAATGCTATTTTAATAGCGCCAAATTTTCAGCAGTCAGTTAGTGCTTATTTCTTAGATATTGAAAAAAGTCGATTTCCAACAGTCAGAAAGCACTTATTCCTAGAATTAATATCTTACCTGTGAAATAAAGTAACAAATTATTAACTAAAGGATTTAAATTCAATAATCTAACCGAGCGCAACGACGCTCGTATTAATACAATTTCAATTCAAAATATTGATTTTTGAACCAAATCTTGAAGTATCTATATATTATATCCGAAAGTTGTCGAAAGTTGTTTTCCTGGTTTCCAGCGCATGCTTTCAACGAAAGGTCATTTTGTGTCAGGGTTGTCATACAATTTTTGTATTATCATTAGTCCATAGTTGTTGTTTTTTCTGTATGTATATCAGTTTAAAGTATTTTATTGAGTATATGTATATAATTTTATGAAAATAGTCGCATAAACAGCATTTATTGTGTAAATTGTGCTTACGTGTTTTATCCGACGCGTTAATATATGAAAAATCTTTTTGTTAATTCTAAAGAATTGATGTCAAAGCCAACAATTCAGTCCATAAAATCTTCAGCTGTTGCAAAAAATAACAAAACAATACGTTTTAAAAGGAGATTGGGGCATTGGGCTGCATAACATAACAACTGCATAAAATAACAACTATTTGCTGTGAAAATAAATATGAAAAAAGTTATGAGCAATAAAAAATTGAATCGGAAGAGGCAAAAATGAGATTGGCTGTTAACGAAGACCAAACAAAATATATGCTTTCAATGATAAAGGTATCTCGACATCGCCGACTCGGGCAAAACGTAACGATGGATAGATATAATTTTGAAGTAGTCAAAGATTTTGTCTACCTGGGATCCACTATAACTACGCAGAACGACATTAGTGCAGAGATCAAACGAAGAATAACACTTGCAAATCGCTGTTTCTTCGGGCTCAGTAAGGCCCTCTCTTATAGAACCAAGGAGAAGGTGTACAAGAACTTGATTATCCCAGTCCTGCTGTATGGGGCGGAAGCATGGGCGTTAAAGAGCTCGAATGAAAAGTTACTTGGGTGCTTTGAGAGAAAGATTCTTCGAGTGATATTTGGTGCTGTGTGTATCGAAGGAGTATAGAGAAGAAGAGAATGACGAGCTATACGGGCTATACAGCGATATTAACCTGGTCAAGAAGCTGAAAGTAACAGTGGCTGAGATGGCTTGGTCAGATGGAGCGTCTGTACACCAACGCATAGCCCGACGAGTCTTCGAGTCCAATCCGGATGGTGTACGCAGCATTGAAAGACCCTCCAATAGATGGTGCACACAAGTGTACTTAAGCCAATGCATGTTTTTAAATCTTAAATGGTCGTAGTTTCAGAGTGAAATTTTGGTATGTCATACCTCAGGAAGACCGTTCCAGATTTTATTTCTTTTGTAGTCAAACTAAATGAAATATCGGCAGGTACTAAATAAAATATAGTAGATACGCGACCGGAACCCCCTCACAAAGCAAACCCTAAGATTTTAAAAAATCGAAAGAGCGGAAACCGGAAACTCTTTTATTTCAATTTAAAATTTTATTGACACGTAAAGGATGCCAATACGAGATAAAATATCTTGTTTCCGTTGTTTTGTTTGTCTCCAATTTTCGCGGTAGTATGAATACCTCGGCTCAGTTTACCCTGGGCCGTTTACATAAATTCCTATTCACGAGATTCCGCAAAATGATTTCGTTGAGTGAGCTGAATTTAATTTTAGTATTGTTATTGTATTGTTTTTTATGCTCATGCTCTGAAGGTGAGACATTTTTTTGAGTGGAAACCGGAAACTCTTTTATTTCACTTTAAAATTTTATTGACACGTAAAGGATGCCAATACGAGATAAAATATCCTGTTTCCGTTGTTTTGTTTGTGCCCAATTTTCGCTGTAGGATGAATACCTCGGCTCAGTTTACCCTGGGACGTTTGCATAAATTCCTATTCACGAGATTCCGCAAAATGATTTCGTTGAGTGAGCTGAATTTAATTTTAGTATTGTAATTGTATTGTTTTTTATGCTCATGCTCTGAAGGTGAGACAATTTTTTTCAAGTATGCGCACACGGTTTATCAAAATAGCAAAACTCACGCTTGCGGAATTTAGACCCCTGGGGGCAAAATTATCGCTTACGTTCCGTTAAAAAGGCGAATTTTTATAGCGTTTTCATTTGATAGTTCAGAGTAGTTCGGAACTACTCCGGACGATTCTGTTTACGTTCATTTAGCACTAAATGACAGTTCGAGTTCTGAAAAGAGGACTATCAAATGAAATCGCAACTAGATTACAAGTAAATAACGGGTACAGTAAATGACGGATATAAGAAATTCTCATATAAGAAAAACACGCTTATATAAGACAGACATTCCAAAACACCATGCACGTTTCCATAAAGATACGTGTTAAATTTACCTTATATAAGAAAATCGTTTATAAGAAAAACAGTGATAGGTATAGGAAAGTTATTCTGATACAAAATCTGGTTAACAACATATAAAATTTAACGTTCATAAATAAGAAAGTTTTCATTGTAAACGTCCATCTGAAGCTCCCGACGATGCTCTGTACTTTCACAAAATTTCATAACCATATGATCTTGTTTTAAGAATTTTTGTAAGCAGAAAATTTTCGTTTACCTATAGGTACATGCTTTTTGATAGAAAACAGTTTTTTTCTTTCAGCATTTTTATTTATACGTTTATACCCATAAGAAATTTCTTATAAGCATTTTGTTCATTAAAGAAATTTTCTTTCTTATATAATTAATATTATTCAGTAGTTTAAAGCTTAAATCCAGATGGAAATTATTTTTTGATTAATTTATTATTTTCATATATAATCTATCTTTTCGAATTATTGTTGCTTCCTTTAGATATATTTTTGTTTCTTATATATGTATTATTTTCTGTGAACAGACAATATTGAACTTGGCTAAGAAATGAGTAAAGTGAATAATTAATTTTTGGATCCAATCTGGATTTAACGAGTGAATAATATGGCCGTTACTGTATCAATATTCATCGGTACTAAACAGTGCGTTGACAGCTTGGTACTAAAACTATATAGGGATTGGCCTCGTTCAGTATGCATTAGGACTAAATATTCAGGTAACTAGTTCTCTTCTTCTACGCAAATTTACCTAAATATCTAGTCAATTTCACAAATGTCATTTGTTGAAATTTACTTTTGAATTTTACTTTGAAGAATTCACACTGCGGAGAACAAAAAATATTTATTGGTTGCAAAATGTTTTAGAAATAAAAATAATACACACTTTGTACAACAAATGAAATATTACAGGGTATTCGGCATATAAATATTATTGGCCTAATAGCCAATACGGTAGAATGCCACGTTTTGTATCTTAAAAAAAAGAACGTCGATACCTACACTAATAAATATTTTATTTTTAAATTCACTGATATTGCAGTAGGAATTCACTATTTATAAATTTTGGATCATTTAGATAATAGCATCTCAATTTTTATCATCAAATCGATGCAGTAAAGATCTGTTGACATTTCTTTGAAAAATCCAATTTGAATACACACACTTTTTATATGTTTCCATTTTTGTTAACATTTTTGGTTACTTGTTTCTATATTTGGTCTCGCCAGCAGTCTCATATTTTCTTAAAAACGAATAATTTTCTTTCTTTGTAATTATTTTTTTCATACGCATACAAAAAAAAGTAAACAAAGTAACTTATAACAAATTTGAATTTGCAGTGTAAAATTCATCAGCTGTTATTGTTTATGACTAAATATTTAGGTACGTTTTTCTTGACTAACTTTTCAGTCAAAATGCCCTAACTTTCTAGTGAAAACAAGTTAAATTGGAAGTGAGTTTTGTGACAGCTGACCAATCAGAGACCAGAAAATTACCTAAATATGTTAGCTTTGAATGTTTTCTATTTATTCTGACACATAAAAACCAATAAAAATACATTAATTTAATACTTTTTGATGTAGGTACCTAATTTTTGATTTTTTTTGCACGTCTTTTTACGAAAAAAGAATGGTTAAAAATGGAGTTGCATCGAAAAAGTTGCGTATACTACGGTGTATACTACGGTAAAAACCCTAGTTTCGATACCACGCTAATACCATGTTGCTCGCGTGGTATTACTGTGGTACCTATTCATTGACACACTGGTGGTTTCTACGTATACCATGGTATTGATGCCACCAGTGTGTCACAGGTATTACGATCGTATGCGGTGATTTGGTGTCTGGGGCCAAATCATCAAAAATTGTAAATTAACAAAAACAAACAAAAAATAATAATCAAAATAAATTCAGCTCACTAGGCAACGTATAAAAATTTATTCAGCCCTCTTAAATACAAAACATATTGCGGAATCTCGTGAATAAGCATTTGTGCAAACGGAGTTGTGAGTTTTGAAGAAACTCAAAACAAAACTCACGCTTGCGGAATTTATAATTATTATTAATTCGTGCATTTTCAATTGCGGTCAATTGAAGAAGAGGAGGTACCATTCGATCTTTTATTGTCTATATTCTATTATTATTCTTCTGTTCTTACTGTACTTTTATGTTTCCAACTACGTTCAATAGGTGGCAATTAAATTAATTGTATTTTAATTGGTCTAGTTGAACACATATCAACGCAAATAAATGTTATAAATTAAAACTGAAGTTTTTCTTTCTTTTGGATTAGTTGAAAATCATAAATTCAACCAATTTATTTCATGATTTACAAATAAAATATCTTGTTGACATTTTAATTTTTCTATCTATCTAGGTATTACCATATCCAAAAAATTATATTTGACACTTCCAATTCGCCCAGAAAATAAAATTAAACAAAACTCAACGAACTGCGAATCTTTTTTCGTTCTCGCTCCTCACACTAGCGAGTAGAGTAGTGTGTAATGTGTATTTGAGAAATCCGCCATATTGGAGGCGGCATTCGTCATTTTTCTCAGTAGATCTTTTTTATATGAACTTTTCTCATGTTGTGATTTTGTGTGTGCAAGTTAAGATTTTGTAGAATTTTGTGTAATTTTTGGAAATTTAAATAAATAATTCAAGGGGCACCGCAACAGACCTCCCTATAAGGACTTGGCCAAACGCCTGTTGGGGCCCCATATTAAGTGCCGGTCCTTTCAATCGAAATTTTCCTAAAAAAGAATCTATTTTTTTTCCGTCGTCGTAGTCTTTTTCTAATTTTCACATTCTCGTCGGTATAGTTCACGAGACTCCCATTTCTTTGAAGAAAAGTGTAGTTTATTCTTTTCCAATTTAATTTTTTGTTAACATCATCGACGATTAAAAGTGTGTGAATTGAAGAAAAAAAATATTTTTTTTTCAAAAATCTGAAAGAAAATTTTTCATATTTTCTTTAACTGGCAGTGCATTAATAAATTTTTTTTTCATATTGGACCTCGCCCGTCAAATACATCGTTTTACGTGTGTGTTCGTTTTGTCATTCGCGCATATCTATACGCATCGAAAGGTATCTGTCTCGTTCTCAACAATAGCGCCAGAGCAGAGTGGAAACAGAGTCAGAAATACACGACAAGGTGTCATCTTCGTCCGTTGCTGCTGAAGAGGAACACCATCTTAAGCAAAGGCACACACCTCTATACACGCAATACGTCACGCATCCATTGATAACCGCCGCCGCCGAGCACCGAGCTGTGTAGCACAGGAAAACCATTCTACTCCTCCGTCCTCATCCCAAATTGCCAGCCGCTGCTGCTTATACGGACGGTTTGCTTGCTGATACACTTCTTCCATCGAACGCCTAGAGGAGATAGAATAGAAACCAAAAACCACCCCCAACCACTACTACCCTCTCGTTGCTGTTGCCGCTGCTTTTCGAATCTCGACGTCTCGCACCCTTTCTCCTGGTTGTCGTCCGTACTCGACGAAAGAAAAATATCATTTCTTTTAATTTTTCGTTTCGACAAAATACGAAGAAATAAACAATTAAAAAAAAATAATAGAATTCGTGGCCGTTTCTTTTTTCCAGAGAGTGTGCCGTGTGTGTTTTAAAATAAAAAAGAAACAAGTGAAATATACATACCTATATAAATTAAAATTATTTATCGATATGACAAATAAACCGTGTAAATAAGGAACGACAAAAGTTTTTATTTTTATTTGGAATCCGAAGAGTCGGGATTTGCAATTTTAATTCATAATTCGTCCCAACAAATCCAGAGTACGATTGCGTGGGGTGCAAATGCGAATGCAAAGTGTGGGGTGATCCTAGGAAAGGAACAACCGTTGTCTATAAACTAAACCAGGCTTAGTCGCCACATACAAGAAAGGAAACCACGTGAGTAGCTAGTCATCAATCATCATAGAAAAAAATCATTAATTGTATTAAAAAAAAAACATATTTTTTTGTTGTTGTATAAACACAAATTATTTTATTTACTGAGTTACTGGAAGGAGGCAAAAAAAAAAAGAAAAGAAGGTGGGTGGGCTACGGTAGGGCTGGAAGCTATGTGTATAATAACTTTCTACTATACCTACTAGGTGCATGTAAAAGATGAGGAAGAATGGGAGAGGTAGGTAGGTACATTGCAAATTGCAAAAATTGAGAATGCATTCTATACTACACAATTCCCGGAGTAGATACACAAAACCGACGTTTGTCTAGTATCAATGAGGAGAACGATATCTACCACCCTCTCTGTTCCATCATAATCTTACCCTACGACCGACGACACATTGGATTGTCTTCTTTTCTTTTTTTTTTGTATGTACAATTTTATTAAAATTTCTTTATAGTTTACTTGTTTTCGTAGTAGCTAGGAACTATAGGTAGATTCTTTTCTGTAAAAAAAAAAATATGTATATTTCTTTATTATATCGTATTTCATAGGGTGCTAAAGCGTTTGATTGAATAGGTATTTGTTTTTTTTTTGTGTGGTGTAAATAACAGGAGATGGTTAGGGGAGCTGCTCCTTATTTTATGTTTGCGGGGGGGATTATTTTCTATTGATGAAAATGATGCTGGAATAGATGTGCATTTTAATGCGACTAACTTGGTTGGTGTGTGGATTACCTACATACATTTTTGTTTTTAAATTATGAAAGGATATTAAACTGCTTCAAATTCCATGTAAGTACCTACCTGTCTAGGTACATAAAAGATGAAATAAAATAAAAATCTATTGGTAGGTATTTAATAACTGCTTACTTAAGATGGCGCTTACAGTCCAGGATGGACTACGGCCTCAACCAACATGTCTCTCCAGCCAGCTCTGTTCCTAGCTAGCCGCTTACACCGCATGTTCGCTAATGTCGTTTTCCACTTGTGTGCGCCATCTATTGGAGGGGCTTCCAACGCTGCGTACACCATCAGGAATGGACTCGAAGCCTCGTCGGGCTGGTTTTGGCTTGCGATTTTTGTACATTTGCTTCAAGAACGATGTTAAACAGGTTGCATGATAGCGCGTCGCCTTGTCTTAGACCTTTCTCAACATCAAACGGTTCGGCGGTGTTTGACAGAGCAGCGAGATTTTTCCATCGTCATCCTCCACATGCGGACGAGTTTGGCAGTGATGCTGAGATACGACATGGCTTTGTACAATTCACCCCTATCTACGCTATCATATGCGACTTTAAAATCAATAAATAGATGGTTTGTATCGATCTGGAATTTTTTCTGGTTTTTTTCTAAAATCTGTCGGAGTATGAACGGTTGACTTGTCTAGCCTAAAATCACACTAATAGGGGCCAATCAGATCGTTAACAAGGGGTTTTAAGCGATAACACAGGATAGCCGACAAGAATTTATAAGCAACGTTTAGGAGACTAATTTCCTCTGTAATTTCCAGCTTTATTTGATTTAAGTTTGGCAATTGCTAGCCGCACTTCATTCATCATCGTTCACATTAGATGGAATTAGTCGCCTTGCAGCGGAATTTTGGATATCTTCACCGTTTAGCAGTCTAGAAAAATGGTCTTTCCAGATCCTCAGCACTGACTGTGTATCCACTACCATATTCCCCTTTCATCTCTTCAGGCCTTTGATAGAACTTTCTAACATCACTCCTGCCGGTACAACCTTCGATAGACTCAACCGCTCACTTCTCGTGCTCTCTCTTTTTCTTCCTGAGAAGACGGCGTTCCTCCCTTCTTTTTTTCCCAGTAGAGCTCTCGGGCTGCTCTCTAAGAGGCTCTGGTTCTAGTCTGTACCATTTCCTGGTAGGCCTCGTTCTTCGCTGCATGCGCCAACCGGCATTCTTCATCAAACCAGGAGTTTCATTGTGGACGCTTAGTGAAACCCATCACATCAGAGGCGGCACTTCTGATGGCTTGTTGACAATGTCTCCACTGGTCATCTGCACTTGCTGCTAGTGGCGGGCTTGTGGAGAGATTGGTAGAAACGCAAAGCAAAGGTTCTTGCAGTCTTTTGCGATTTTAGCTTCGCGATATCAAACCGTACAGCATTAGCTCGGTGCTGCGGCGCCATGGATATCCGCATTCGTACTCGAGATACTACCAAGTAGTGGTCAGAGCTATGTTTGCCCCACGGAATGCTCGAACATCCAGGATACTGGAAGTATGACTGGCATCAATCGCGATGTGATAGATTTGGTTGACGGTCTTTTGATCACTGCTCCGCCTAGTACCTTTGTGTACATCAAGGTGGGGGAAATGGGGGCTCGATATGATGACATTACGCCCCACCGCGAAGTCTATCTTCCTGTATCAGTTGGCTGAAGTGTCATCGTGCAGGCTGTGTCCTCCAACAGTTGAACCAAAGGTGCCCTCCTTTCCGAATCTGGCATTGAAGTCACTCAGAATAATTTTGGCGTCGTACTTCGCGCACACATCGTACGCATTCTCAAGGGGGTCATAGAACGCGTCCTTGGTTAATTTATCCTTCTTTTCGTGGGGGGCGTGAACACACGTCAGCGAGATGTTCATGAATTTCGCTTTGATGCGGATTGTGACCAAGCGCTCGCTTAAACTGCGGAAGCCCAAGACTTCTTGCCTAAGTCTTCCTCGTATCACAAAACCGCATCCAAATAGCCGTTGACCCTGTTCTATATAGCACGGTCCGTGGTAGATATCATACGAAGTCAGCCTCCTTACAGCCTCTTCTTCCTATCGCACTTCCTGGATAGCTGTTACATCAGCCCTTAACCCATCCAAGGTCTTCACTAATTGTTCGGCAGCACGAAAGTGCATTCCACGTACAGATCCGAATATCGTTTTCCTTGTTTCGTATGCTGGGGTCGTCAACATTAAGATCATCCGTATCTGAGGCTTGTTGGTGTTTCGGATCTAATTATTTGTTTCCATTGTAGGGAAGTTACCCAAGTAGTTTAACCTGACTGGAACTGTAGACGCCACCGTTGATTCCATCTGGGGAATTCCTCCGCTGCCGACTTGATGAAAGGAGAAAGTGCCTTAGTGGAAATACTCCTCCCCTGCTCCTTACTGAACTCAACTATAAAATATAACAGAGTAGCTCCCGTAAGGTCTCTGCCGTCTAAAAATACTGTTGGTGACACCGTTGATTCTGATGAATTCATCCGCCGCACACCATCCTTCTGATGGGCTAGTCTTCAGCCGTCTTATTCAGCCAGTCATATCCGACAGAGCATTATAGTGTTGCTATTTTTGTCTTTTGATCAACACTCGCAATTATTAGTTTAGCACTGCCTTATTAATAAAAAATAAGTTGACAAATTCATGGGTTAAGAATTTTCTTACTCAATGTAAAGTCAAGTATTTAATGTTCCAGTTGGTTCTAGAACATTTGTAATATATGGATTAGTATTTTCTAAAACAAGAAACAAAAAAAAATCAAATACCATAGTTTTTTTTTATAATTTTGAAGTGTTTTTTTTTACCTTAGCTGTGTTTATCGAAGAAATGGTCAGATGAGATGTGAAATATCAGATCAAATTAAAGCAGATAAATTTGCTCTTATTTCCTCAAAAGTCTTTGTAGAAAATCCTGTTTTAAATGGCTCTCCTCTGACCTAGACGAAATTGAAAACAGCAAATCAAGCAAATTTAGATAAATTTAAAGCAGATTATGTTACACTCAACAATAAAACTTACTTTTGTCTACTCAGATCAGGTTAGAGCAGTTCACTGAACGAATTCATATTAATCTGGGGTTTTAATGACAAATCCAAACACCCCCTAATGTCATTTTCGATTGGTCGCCCAGAAGCGCACGAAAGCATCTAAAAGTTTTTGAAAACATTCGCCTGGCACTCAGAACGATTGTTCTTATCCTGTTTCAATTTTTCTGGATTCATGATTCGATTTATGTTGAATTGCTTTGCACGGCCAGCGTAGTTTAGTACTCGAATATCATTTCCTGCACACATTGTCGTTTTGGCTAGCTACACTCGTAGGTAGGTAATCCCGAAGAACTCTCCTATCCGGGATTCCAAGCGAACAAGTAAAAACAGCTGATTTGATTCTGCAGTATGTGTGTAACTGTAGTTGTGAAACAGCAACGCAAATTCTAGGTATCTACCTACTTTTTGAATTTTTGTAAACATTGAAGCATCGCAACTAATTTACCAAACTCTTACAGTAAAAATTCGACTGCAACTATATCGTCATCTTCACTTAAAGATGTAAAAACTAATGATTCCGCTGTAAAAATTAAATTTTGTTTGGGGATAGTTTAAATGCACAAAGTTAATGAAGTTAAAAATTTAATAAATAATAAACAATAGTTTCAAGCCTCAAGTCTCCTACAATGATGATGGTTTGATAAAAAAAAGTAGTAGGTACCTATTTTATTACAATTATTTCTACCTACACACTTAACTCAAACCATTGTAGGTTTATCACTTTGCTTTTCAAGCGACTAAATATTAGTTTAAGTTTTAAGGATGCGCCAATCCAACGTGACACTAACGCGACAGCGACAGTGCGACAGTTCCATACTATATCAATTTATTTTTTCAACTCAATTTCCATTAATCACATAATTTACCTTTTTTTTATGTTCTTATATCGTTTATTTATCCTAAATAGTTAATTTTTAGACACTTTGTGTGATGTGATGCAAAGAATGCTAAGAATTCAAAAGATTACAAATACATAAGAATGGAAAGAATGCACGAAACCTCAAATGATTGCAATTAATCAATTTGATTTGCATTCACAAAAAATTGAATTGATTTACAACTCTTGTAAATTTGTGTAGTTCAAAGAACCCTGAGGTTAAACTGATGGCTAGGTGCTGGTTTAATTCCTGCAAAATTTAAAAACAGCCTTACCTATGTAAATAGACAAGGGCCTTTTAAAGAAAACTTGTGATCGGTTTAAAATCGTTCTAAAATAGATAAAGCTCTTGCCTTAACCTGTCTAAAAAAAAGGGAGTTGTTTCGTCCAAAGACTTCTAAATGTAAATTGAATAATGGATTGGGTGCTTTCGAGTCTATTTGCACGTACATTATGTCGTTTTACAAAATCATTTGAAGAACTTTCCCTCTTATTGAAAAGATTCTGATGTTTATTATTTTGTTCATATATTTTAACATTTTCAACAAGTTAAACAGTTTTACTTGCGCAGGTCTAACGAAAAATAAAAAAAAATAAAATAAAACATCGTTTGGGCATTTGGATTGACCACAAATTCAGTTGCTATTTTTCCAATAAAATATTTTACATGAAATATTCTAGTTTTCATCTTTGGATTTTTCAAAAAAATGATTCAAAAGCCGAAAAAATGTTGTTTTCATTAAAAAAAAAATGCTATGTATACCTACATACATACTTACATATTTTAATTCAACCAAATTATGTCAAACTATTCCCCAACCAAGCCCCCTTATTGAGGTTTCTTATCTTTTACAATATTATTCAAATTAAAGTAGAACAAATGATAAGGTTTCTTACTAATCTGTTTCATCTTTTTATTTAATGTTGGTGTTTATATAATTTTAATAAGTTTTTTTTCTAAATTGGATGAATCATGAAACACAGTAAAGAAACTTGCGTTGCATTTTATGATAAATGTTCGTCTCATATGGTTTGATTTTGTATACCTATATGTATTTTGAATGAAACCTACGCGTAAAGAGAGTTCATGAACTATAAAAATGTTTTTATTTCTGCTGCTCCTTTTTCTTGTTTTTAGTTCTTTTCTCCTTCGTAGAACGGATACATTTTAGTATAAAACCGCCACCCCATGTGGTCTTTTGTCTTTACAAGTAAACGAGTGTAGAATTAGATATCTACAAGGTAGATATATCATCATAATGAACAGGCAACCGCCTCAGTGGATGTTTACTGTACATTTTGTTGTACATGATACCGATAGGAAAGAGTAGTTTGTGTTGAATTGACACCCAGTAAACCTTTGACATTAAAATTTTAACTGTCTTCTTTATTTTTTAATAATTTTAAATAATTTTATACATATAATCTAACTGGCTTGATAACCACCTGTAGTCGAGCCTGTAATTAAGTTACGTACAGGTTCTTTTTTCACTGTATACAAAATATTCGTAGGTAGAATACATAATCGATTCCGTTTTCAGTCGTTCAGCAAAAATGGGTTGATTTCGAATAATCTTGTTTTATTGAACCAATGCTTTATTTGTATGAACAAACATGAAGGCGGTAATGAAGAACTTTTCGTATATCTTTCTCGTATAGGTCGTAGGTAGTTAAACTTACTTCGCTATATAATTATCTGAAAAACGTCTACTTTATTCGATCTTGACAATCTACACGCCCCTGCATCATAGAATAAAACGGATCAATAGGGTCTTATACACTATACAATGATAATTTGGTTCTTCAAGTGAGAGCTTTCTTATTCAATTGACATGTCTCTGTGACCAAAAAATATGTCGATTAACAAGAGATTTAGAAACAAGGTGAAGCAAGTCTTTTACCTCTTTAACTTTGCCTTCTTCTTCGAATTATATTAATGTCATCGGCATAATGCCAGCAGCCAGACCCCTTTGGAAGATGTTGCAACCGAGTTTACATCCTAGTTTCGAACGATGCATTCCAAAATGATGTTGAATAGATCTCATGAAAGAGCATGCCCTTGCCTGAATCCTTTATTGACATCCAAGGTATCGGTATAGTGCTATGTGGTTTAGTGGTGACAATTCCTCCAAGAGATATTATCCATTTGTGATTTGTCTTTTTAATGCTCGCTGTAATCTGCATCCTAACTTGACCGGATCCGGTGGAAAATTGTAGATCCCCTGCAAATGCTGATGAACTAGTCACTAAACCTTGGCTCTTCTCTTGAAGTTGTATTGCCAAACACATTAATATAAGGTATCAGTGTGGTTGTTACCTCGTTCTGCATAGTTGTACGAGTTTGTTGGGGATGCAAAAGTTTGATATAAAGAGCTCATCTCTTTAAAATTTTATCATAAGCAGCCTTGAAGTCGATGAAGACGTTATTTGTTTCTACTTTGTCTTCTTGAGTCTTTTTCACGCTATTTCGTAATATAAAATTCTGCAGATTGTAGATGTCCATTGTCTTAAGCCGTACTGATAGGTAAGGACTGATCGGGTTGTTCTTGACCGGTTTAAGAAGACAACACGGTTAAGAAAATCTTGTATGTCATATTCAGACGACTCATTCCTCTATAATTGCTCCAAAAAAGAAAGCTTTTTAGAGGATCGGCACACGATGCTGAGGATCCATTCATTAGGCGTGTTACAATCCGATCTGATTTTTATGACGAGTTGATAGATCAGCATGATACTTACTAAATAACTGCGGAGCCTTTTAACAGTTTGACTGGCAAGCCATAAGTTTCAGCAGCTTTATTATTCTTGAGCTTTTATATTGCTGTCTTCTCAGTTCATCAAGGTCTGTTCGTCGGGATTGGTGTTTCTCATCGTCCGTTTCGAATGGTGCATTCGGTCTACCGGTTGCATTTCACCCTATCACCATTATTGTTTAAATGCTAACATAAATAATATTGGCACCTATAAACTTAAAACGATTATAATTCCGCTAAAGATTTGTTCTTAATTGTACTTGCTGAATTTGTATTCATTAGAAAAATATGATCATCAAGATGAAATACTCGCTTAAAATACCTCCTACGTTGTTGTTGATAATTGTTATGGGCTGGCTACAGGGTCCTCTTTTAAAGGTACAAAGTTCTCTTGCATCATTATCTTTTGTCATGAAATATTTTTATTTAAAAAAAAACCTGGCTCAGATTTTAACAATCGATCATCATGTTGTATCAGAATCAATACAAAATTACATTGCGCTTAAATTATATGCACAGTAAGCAGTTTGAAAAGTCTGTAAGTGCCTAGAGTCCAATAACTCGTAATAAAAATCATCTGTCTGCCTGTGTTATTTCATTTGCATAATAGTTTTTTTTTCACAATGCATTTGATTTTTTTAGCTTATTAAGAAAACTGATAACATTCAATTCAATTACAATTCTTAGCAGTCTCATATTAATAATGTAATTTCCGTTTTATATGAGAAGTTCAAATAATCACGATACTTTATCAGTTTATTCAAACAACTGCTATTTACTGTATCTGATAATCCCCCTTAAAGATTACCTACATTATAATCCAATCAAAGATGTACACAATCAAACATGCAACACTTATCCAGGTATTTAATAAACTTTTGATTTGTTACAAATGATAAAATATGTTTGCCCACAATGGAACATAAGTTTCAATAACAAATTGTCACTTTCTCGATCATTAACACCTTATGGCCATTCGAGGTCATATGGTTTTATGTAATGAACCATAAACAAAATTATAATCTCTACATTTGCTTCCGAGTAGGAAACAGTGCTGCATTATTGCAGCATTGTTGAAAAATAGCCATGACAAAGGGTTTGTTAAAAAAAAAATAATAAACTTCACCTTAACATAACACTTTGGTTAAGAGAAAAAGAAGAAACCATATAAGAAAAAATCGTTAACACGAAGAGAACCACGTGAAAATGATTTCCAGAACATTGCACTGGTTGTACTGTTTTGCATTAAATTGACATTCAAAGCTCATGATCGCTGTTTACATTTCCTATTGACCTTCAAAAGGGATTTTTATTTTGTTAAACTTTCTCAGCTAAATTCTTAGTCTAGGATTTAGTGCTTACTTACAATGATTGGTTATTTGAATTTGAATGCGCATTAAAGAAATAATATCTAGTTTCCCAACACACAATTCGATTGAAAAAAAAAATTGCAGTTACAAAACTGGGAACAGTCTTATACTGTCTATTTGAAAATAACACATTATAGCAATGTTTTAAGGAAATTACCTACCTACCTACCTAAGTTTTTTTATTCGTACGAAAAATGTTTGAGAAAACAATCCATGTTGGATTAAATTAGGATTGATGATTGATACCATGATGGGGAAGAAGAAACAAATCTATCTGGCAATTTTGTCCGGTTGTCGCGTGCAAATAAGAAAGAGGCCTGGCTGGCAATGCTGCTACTGAGTAAGCAGCTCGGGACACATATATGGGAACAAATTGGGGAGGATCTCTGATTTCTCAGGATGAAAAAGGTTGAGTCAATTGTTATAAAGTTCTTACTTAAGGTGGCGCTACAGTCCGGGGTGGACCAGGGCCTCAACTAACAAGCTTCTTCCAGGCGTCTCGGTTTCTAGCTAGCTGCCTCCAGTTTCGCACGCCAAGTTGGTTTGATCATTGGTTTCCGTTCGCTCTATGTGACCGAGCCACCTTAATCTTTGGCTTTTCACTTTTGTGACAAGGTCAGTGTCGCTGTACAGCCCGTACAGTTCGTTATTATATCTTCTTTTCCATTCCCCATTTACGTAGATAGAGGACCATAGATCACATGGAGAATTTTTCTTTAAAGCAGCCTTAGTAATGTCCATGATTTTGCACCATAAATAAGGACCAGGATGATAAGTGTCTTATAAAGAGACACTTTAGTTGCTCGAGAGAGGGCTTTGCTCTTTAGTTACCTTCTTAGTCCAAAGAAACAGCGATTGGCAAGAGTAATTCTTCGTTGAATCTCAGCACTAGTTTTATTTACTGAGTTAATAGCGGAACGTAGATACACAAAGTCTTTTACAACCTCGAAGTTTTAGCTGTCTATGGTGACGTTTTGTCCTAGACGTCGGTGTTGGGTGTCCTTTCTTGTTGACAGCATATATTTGGTCTTCTCTTGATTCACCGTTAAACCCATCTTCATGGCTTCCATCTCAATACTCACGAAAGCACCACTGACATCACGCTTTGTTCTTCCCATTATGTCAATATCGTCGGCATACGCGAGTAATTGTACGGACTTTTGAAAGATTGTGCCTCTGGTGTTGACGTGAGAATTTTGCACTATTTTTTCAAGGATGATATTTAAGAAGTCACATGACAGTGCATCTCTTGTTTAAATCCATTTTTGACATCAAAAGTATCGGTGAGGTCTTTACCGACTTTGATAGAGCAGCGTGAGTTCTCCATCGTCATCCTGCACAAACGGACGAGTTTGGTAGGGATGCCAAAACTCGTATAGTTCGTCTCTATAGTTATAAAGTTTTACCAATAGATCCTACCTTAAAAAAGTGCAGTTAGCGATTACTTAACTTTACTTTACTTGCAGCCCACGATGGCCTCAAACACATGCCTCTGAATCTTCTTCTTCACGCACTTTCGATACAAACAGGACCATAAGTCACCCGAAAATTTTTTCTCAGTTTGCGATTGCCAAACTTAAATTGTATAAGGCGCTGGTGCGGAATGGCTACTTCAAAAATTGTTCAAGGCAGCAGGATATATTTTGGCAGGGAGCATGCAAGGTACACATGCATCATCTGTAAAATTTGTTGGGTGAAAGTATGCCCGATGAATGTAACAATGACATAGTTGTGACAACTATAGAAAAAACAGCCTCCTAAACGACCCTTTTCAACCATATGATTGTGTGTTACAGTGTAGTTTCAAGCCAAGCAAGTCAACCGTCCAGATCGATACACATCACTTCCTTGTCGGTTTTATACTCGCATTATCAAATGTTAATATTTAAACGAATTGTTCAGAGCTATTTCGTATCTCGGTTCAGTTTTTTGGCAGCATTAGTGTAAAATTTCACTGAAAATTTGTGTTTATATTTTTGAGCTCTCCGTATTCTCGGAGATCTTAGAAATATAAACTTGGCTAATGTGTTCAATTTAAAATACATAGTAATAAATGAAGTGCTGATTTAAATTTTAAAAAAGTTATAGAAAAAAATATACCTACATATATTTTATTATAAAATTAATTTTAATTTGAAATTTACCATATCTGTATACTAATACGTACACACTTTTAACTTAACGGCAACACATTTTTATAATTTTTGGTTTGTTTGAACGGTATTAGCGTTCTTCAAACCGATGTTATATTTTTAACTTTATATGTTGCCGTTAAGGCAAGTTAAAATAGTTTTAAAATGTTAATGTTTTACAAATAATAAAAACAACATCGAATGAAACGTCAAAACAAAAGACGCGAATCATACTCTTTCGTAGTTATTGGTTTGTTTATAATAGTTTGCCTATTTCTGTGAAATTGACGTTGTGAAAAATATATTAAAAATGTAGGTATGAATAATCAAATATCAGAGGGTAATTAAGTTAAAAGAAGAATAGAGGTATTCACGATCTAAAAAGTGTAACTTCTTCTAGGAAGGAACTTTAAAGTTAATCACTCTTCGAGATTTGTTTAAAATAATAAATACGGCTGTATACTTTTCACAACGTCAATTTCACAGAAATCGATAAAAAAAAATAATTAACAAACAAAACTACGAAATATTATGAAGTTTTTGTCGAAATTTTGGAAGCTTCACTGAACATCGACGGAACACAACGGATTCATTGTGTCCGTTGAATGCTTACCGTCGCGTATTTTGTTTTGACGTTTCGCGTTGTGTTTTTATTCGTTTCGTGTGGTGTTTTAATTGTTGTAAAAAAGTTACAACTTAAAGTTATATTTACCTGACTTAACGGCAACATATTAATACAAACATTTGATATCGGTTTCGGATATATTATTACCTTTCGAAAAAACCAAAAATGATATAAAAATGTTTCAGTTTCAGTTTCAGTTTCAGTTTCAGTTTATTGTTATAATTACTCAGTAAGATACAATTATCTTTTAATTAGAGCAAATATCAGTACGCAGTACTTTCTATAAAATATAAAATATTATAATATGTTGCATAATTTAAAAAAAAATAAAAATTGAATATTAAAATTAAAAGGTTGACGAAAAATAGTGTTTACCTAATAATATATGTATTTAAAATGTTTAATAACATATAATAACGTAAATTAATATGTTTAATAACAAATAAATTGTAACACAACATTTTATTGGCGAAAATGGTCGAATTTCGACCACTGGGCGGTACTAGTCATAATTAAATGGTAGATTATATATAATGAAAGAAATAATACCTTCCAGAAAAGAAAAAATAAATAAAGAGAAAGAAATAGAAAGGCAAAGAAAATTCGAAAAGAAATATTTAATTAATTTTTGTAGGTATATATAAAATAGTAGCTTTAGTTTTGAAAGAAAAGTTTTAGTTTGTTCTGAAACTGTTGCATGCTGCCCACTTATCGGAGATACGTTATACATAAACATACATATTTTTTTGATCTAAGCGTTTATCAAATGTTTCTTAATAATTCCTTGATTGATATTCTTGGTTTTTATGCAAGCTTGGGTGTTATTTTAAAAAGAAGAGCTCTGACATTTACTACAGTCGCTTATTCACTAAGTTCTTGTCCTAAAAATATTCAGAACGAAGAAGTTTAAAACATTTAGGTATTTAGTAGAGTAACATAGGTGTAATTCTCGTTTAAAAAGACAATTTACATAATGTGCATATATCGCGTCACGACTCTTTACTTACATTCTTACATTAGGTGGAGTTCAGAAGCTTAACCCGTTGGCCTCCACATGATTCAGCCATTTCAGTCGATCGAGAACTTTACTTTAGGTACTGACTGTGTCCTTGTTTTTGTGAAACCCTGTTAAATCTCCACTTCCGATTTATGCATACGTAATTTATAAAAGTAATGCGCAGAATTTGCCTCTCAATACAACATTATCATCAACCCTTGACAGAGTTCATGCATCTGTTCTGTATCATAATTCAGGAACGGGATAAAAAGTTTTGTAAAGGCACACTTTTGTTACTTAAAAGATGGCTTTGCTACACAATTGCATCTCAAAGAAGCAGCAATTTGCAAGAGTTATGTGTGAAACAGATTAAGCAAGCAACAGCGACAGCGGCCGCCATTATTTTAGAACCAATGCCCAATAAACCCATTTCGTGGAATCAATTTTTTTTTCAAATTTTTGCTCGAGCACAATTAAGATGTACCTATTGAATTTGAAGTTTTGAATAAAAATTTACCAATGAGAATGATTGACCTATGTATATATATCTTAATACCAGCTTCTCAATTTGTCGATCATTGATCGCTCATCAATAGAGATTTGAATGGGAGGATTGTACCTGCATTTAAATGCTTCGTATAAATCACATTTTGCATTGTATCTCAACATTCAGTCCAGTCAATATGAACTGTCTCGCACTAATCAAAGGTTCTTGTATAATTAGTATTATACTGCAAATGAATGTTTGTTGTTTTTCGCATCAACTAGTTTCTTTACAATAATTTTTAGTTGCCAATGGTGCAAATGTGCTAAAATTATTGTTTATAACAAAAATGTAGGTACTTCTCTACCTTGATGCTTAAGTATGTTCATAGTATTAATTAGATTTAGGAACACAAAAATCAATAACACACGCTATATATGCAAAAGCACCAAGAGAAGGGAGGCAGGCTTTGCTGCGCCTAAATCGTCAGCTAAACAAAATAATAAATTTACAAACCATTCCATCGGCTATATTGAATTACCTCAAAGTTCAGTCATTTTGTATTATTTGAAACTATCTTAATCCTGACATTGGCCTTAGATCAAGTATTTGTCTAATTAAACAAAACAAAAATAACAATATACTGAGCTTCTTCTTACATCCCGTCTTAACTTGAAATGTGTTGGCTCTATGAAATCTGAGCGGTTGTTTTAAAAAAAGTTTTAATTTATTTTTTCTTTCTGCCCATTGCTTTGGTCGCTTGGGTGTTTTCACTCATTTCCTGCGTCTCGACCTTGCTATTGAAACAATTGGATTATATTATCGTGACGTGACTCTAGGAAGCCCTATCTAGCGGTAAGCTGGTAGCAAATTCGGTTATGTTATAGTCTTTTGTTTGCTGCACAATAAAGTGTCGCATGAATTTTAACAATTACCAACTTTGTCATAATGTATCGCGCTGTCTTCGAGTAAACACTTCTCGGTTTGATTTGCATTTTCGTTGTTTTCTAAAATTAAAACAAAAAATATGTTTTCTATTTAATTAAATATAAACAAAAAAAAATAGCATTCTTTCTAAACATGCAATAAAAAATCAGTTTTTTTTTTTTAAATATTTACAGATGTTCTGGAATACTTATCGGTGTGCTTGGTGTTTGTTTGTGTTATTGTGATAAGAAAGGATCAGTAACTTGATTGAAATACAATACCCACCTATAAAATAATTTGGAATACATAATAACAAAAAACAAATTTAAAAGTGTGTTTTTTAAACGTATCAGTCTTGGATCCAACACAATAAATAATATTATAATTGAAACAGAAGTCCTTATAAATAAAAAACAGAGTGCATGTTAGAGTGGAATTGCAGGTTGGCGAGGCGATTTTATACAACGGGATAGCGGTATATTAATATTCAGTTAGCATGGAGTGCTGTTTATCTGAAGAGGCGAAGGAACAGAAGCGCATTAACCAAGAAATCGAAAGGCAGTTACGTCGCGACAAACGAGATGCCAGACGAGAACTTAAATTGCTGCTACTGGGTAAGTTTAATATTTTATTTTTTAATTTAAATTAATCCATACACACTCACTTATAATACCCTTTATAACACTTGTCAACAAATATAGTCATAGCGCAAAGAATATATTGAAAGTATCAGTCATAATTCAATGGATTAAATAAGCTTCTACCTTAAATTGTTATACGTCGATTCATAAACTATTTATGTTTTGCTACAAATTAGCCAATTGCATTCTGCCCATGAAAAAATACAACAATAGTAACGCACTTTAAGAAATGCTATAATTTTAACTTTCTCTTCAGCCGCACTACATGAATGTGGAATTATTCGGCTTAATTTTCGCCCTCATATTCTTTGACATTAAAAACATTGTTCATTTTTGTCTCTATCTGTCTTCTATCCCATTTTCCTAAATCATATTAAAGATATTCATAAAGCCTTGAATGAAGGTGGTCATATCATAACACAATGACTATCATTGTTAACATTTGAAGGCCTTCCTGATCGAAGTTAATTTTTAGAATAAATTTTTTTTATGAATTTTCGAACTTATCCCTTGGCAAATTCGAGAATATGAGTTTGGAAAGGATAGAAAAAAGATTTTCTTACTCTCAATATAATTCGGGAAGTGTTCTCTTCACACTTATCGCTTTTAAGGAGAAAATACTTTACTGAAAAGCAAATCTCAGTTTCTGGTAATGAGTAGTATTAATTTTGTATCAGGAAATTAATTTCGTAATTGGGGTGCCTTATAAATATTTGAAATTGGATTTATGACTTAAAGATTAAAACAAAAACCGTTTTCAAATTATATAACAGTAAAGGTAATACAAAAATGTGAAATGAATCAATTGTGAAAAGGTGGTTGTTATGGTCAACAACTGTAAGGCTTCACTCTAATAGCTTACGTGATTGTCTTAAATAATAAATATACATTATTAGCACGGCAGCTTATGAAGACCAAATGCCAAATAACTTATATTCTAAACGAATCCTAATGTGTGAGATTCTACAATAATATATATAGAATTGTCTGTTTAGTTTTAATGCCGAATGAGACACAGTAGCCCAGTTTATTTTTCTAAAATCTCCGAGGTCTCCGTATATCAGAAATATAAACACAATTTCTCAGTGAAATTTTACACTATTACCTTCTGTCAACAAAAACTGAACACTTCCTTGCAGAGGCAGTGTTTGACATGAGAGCCTGACACACTGCATGAGATATTACACTCATCATTAAATACTGCTAAAAATACTGTAAAGTAAAATTAGAGAACACCACAGGTTTTTGGGGAAGCAGCCCATTGGTAAACAATAAACAGACTCAATATAATTCCTTCACAACCACTACCTTCCGAAGTACTAATCTTGTGTAGTATATCTTGTGTGTTTTTGTCGTACATATGTGTTTCTTCCCCTGCTGACGAGTCACTTTCCAGTGCTCTGTAAATTAAAAAAAAAGAACACATAGAAAAATACTTCTTTATCACAGCAGCATTCTTTATTGTATCAATGGCTCAATTATCTATAGGTCCGATACTCATAACAACGGATCTACATTGATCAAAGTGTGGCGGGAACAAATTCCGCATTCCCAAAAATGTGTAGATAGATAGATATAGTTCTTTATTTCAATAGATTTGTAAAATAATATAAAGATAAGATTAAGGAAAATGTGTATCGGAATCTTTGGAGTATGCGAATTACCGGCCTAGTAAAAGGAAACTGCCAGTGTCGAAAACATACGAACAATTTGCAATAGTAAGAAGGTGAGAGACCAGCCTAAAAACTCTTGGAACAAACAAGTACAACGAAAACATTACTCGTAACTATACTAAAGTACATAACAAGCGCTCAAGACCCTTCCATGGTGTAAATTATAATATCCCATGCACTTGTTAAGTTATTTGTTAATAAGTTAATACAGTTTCAGTTTCTCGTATTCCTTTTTAATTTTTAATTAACTCAGAAGAGTGAGGAAGAACCATAAAAAGACTTCTTTTTGTGATCTTGCGATTATAGTCAAAAATATTGGAATTAACATTTAACTCACTTATCATTCTCGTAACTGATTAATTTTTCCTATAATTAGTTCTATGAGGAGTTTCATGGAATTGGGATCTGTCCTCAAAAAGGAATCAGATACGAATGCAAAAAGAATTGGAGCATCAGTTACCTACTACACGACGATTTTCGAGAGATTTTAGTCAATAAATCGCAACCATTCTTTAAACGTCGGGGGCTAGCATATACGCTTTATAGTTTCAAATCGTTTAATGTGGAGCTGGTGGTATAGGGACCATACTAGGATCAGAAAACTTGAGAAAACGGTTTTCGATAAAATGTCTTTTCAAAATCAACAAACACAAAATGATAATCTCTTAAAAAATCACGTTATTGCAACTGTACTAGGTAGCCGTATTATATTAATTTGTGAAACTGCTAAAAAAAACATTTGATAATTCGTGATACTCCTCTTCAATTGACCAATTTAAAGAAAGATGCAAAACCCGAACGAATATGGGAATATATTACTATCAGTACCTATGTGTTTTGTGGTGCGTACCGTTTATATCTTGGCTTAATTTTCATTTGAATATCCGAAATGTATTCAATTTCACAATATTTACTTGTCTTTTTCTCTGAGAGTAAAGAAGTCGTTGTAAAAGTAGTACCTATCAAATATATGTACATAATGTACAAATTTTAAAAAATATCCGATTATCTAATTTATTCAAAGTCACCCTTCTCACTAATAGTCTAAAAGCCACCAGACTTGTTTTGTGTGTGATGAAGTGGGTACATTTTTTTTGATAGCACTATCATTTTTAACAGTCAGCTACTTGGAGTCCAAAGTGGGGCATTTGTGAGTAAAGACTGCATCAACAATGCATTGTTTTAGGGGCCAGTTATAGCTATAATTGAAAATAATCATTGAAAATTTTCTTTCACAATTTTAAGGCAAATAATCCACCAAAGATGGTTTTGAATGCTTATCAAATTTATTTTGTCACAAATGCCTCTACATTGAACTGCAAAACGCTGGCTTTTCGAAAAGAACAACTATAGTTTGATTGAATTCCCAATCATAACTGATATTTAATTCAAATTGTTTCTTCTATTTATACTTATTATAATATACATAGATAGATAGATAGATATTTTTTATTTTCCAATTTCAAGTTTACAAAAAGTATTATTCGTTTATTTTAAGACATGACTTAACGCCGTCTGCCCGAGTTTAACAACATTTATAAAGTATTGTATGAGGTAGATATGTTAAAAAGATTCATTAATTATAGTTCTTCTATATTTTGTTGCTTGTTGACAATAGTTTTACAAATTATTCCAGTCAGCGCCGTTTAAAATCATCTTCATTTCTGGTTCTTCCAATGCTGGTTTTCCAAAAAATTTAATCCTGAATTCATTCAAAACAGGACATCTTCCCAGGAAGTGATAAATGTTTTCCCTTTCACGCAGATTACATATAGTACAGATGAATGGCAAATCTTCTCTGTGAGGAATAAAGCTTAGATCCATAATTTCGTCTCTGTCCTTAAAAACAGTGGATATTGTGTCGTTTGAATATTTTTCATTAAAGTAGTTATTTTCACAAAGATTATGGTTTAGACTACCATATATTTCCCAACGGGTTGAACTTTGTGCCTTTTCAATGCTTTCCGTTCGAATTTTTTCATCTACCGCTATAATTAAGCTATTGAACTCTTCCTTCCATTGGTGCGGATACTCTATAATGGTAATCCTTATAGAGTGACCAGAAAACTCCGCGAGTGCTGTGAAGTTTTCATAGAACAGTATTCTCTTCTCTATCACATAACATGCTATTCGTTTGGTCAACCTTTCTCCGCCCAGAGCCATAGTTTTCGCAATAAAGTTCAAATGGAGTCTTAATGTTTCTATGAATAACGTTGAGATTCCTGTTTCGATAAAACTAAATTAATATAAATGAAAAGAGTTGAATTAAAACAAGTGAATAAAAATAATATTAATAATGTAATCGCTACAGTACTCCCCTTCTAGTGTTAACGATATCTTGCTAGGATGAAGGCTCGTCTGCCAATTTTCGTTGTTTTGGATGTAATTTGTGCAGGATAACGATGTAAATCTGGAGCTTTTTTTCTTTTCTTGATATTCTTGATTCTGTTCGTTTAGCAGAAAAGCAGGTTTAAGGCGTTCAATTGATATATTTTTCTCCACTGATGGAGAGTTTTTTTTTGACTGCATCGTTTCGAATAAAAACATGTGTAGAATTTTGAAGATGTTTGTGAATAAATCATTTGAGTCATTTGTGACGTGTGGGCTTATTGATTGAAGTTTTGCATTTCGTCTAGAAATTTGTTCAAAATCTCATGATAATCATAATACAGTTCTATCAAATAATACAAACTTTATTGTGTTATCAATAACACCAAAATGTTGCTAATGTTCAATAACTGTTCAATAAGTTCGCAGGGATAACAGGGTAGTTTATGTCAGATTTGATTTACAAGGAAATATTATGCAAAATTTTCCAATATTTTAAGTTTTAAATGACACCAAACACTTTGTTCAACTGCAAATAATTATAAAGCTTATGTAGATTGAAGAAACTACCTTTGGGTCCCAATTTTTAATCGATAGGCGCTGAATTTGCTAGAGAAATTTTTAGGACTGCCACTTTTCTCTTCTGTTCATATCGGAGTAATTAATAAATGTCTCCTTGACTCGATTCAAGACCTAAGCATTGTTTTTTTTAGTGCGAAAAATATACGGGATTTTGTTTTTAAATCCTTTGGGGCATATTCATTCATAGATGTTTGAAAAGTTGTTAGTGTTTTTAAGCTAAACACAAGTATTTTTCTTTTCATATAAAATTTAAACCCAAGTCTAAACGAAAACTCGAGTCATTAAACAGAACCGAATTCATGTTTAAATTGTATTTATCACTGATTAACGTCAAATAGAAGGACATAAAATGAAATACATTTTTAATGGTGATTTTTTTTTTCAAAATAATATATAGGTTATTATTATAGGTACCTATATTATTCAGATCAGCATTGGAATAATCGAGATCGAGATACTGGATAGGTGATCTGACATATTATCAGTCATGTCTCAAGTTTCGTTTAATAATCTGATCCCGATTGTGCTTATCCTTATTTTATAAATTTCTTTTTTTTTTATTTTTACACTATCAGATCTATTTTCAAATGGAGCTTAAAGCAAGCATCAACATATGAAAGAAAGATTTGCCAACACATATAATGTGTCCCACTGGCTCATCACTTAGATGACTTAGATGACTTAGATGACTGTTCATAGACAAAAATCATGAATAAAAAAAGGATCGTAAATATCTGGCACGTAAATATCTGCCATGCATTATTTTCAACCTTTCACTTTCTTACTTCACTCTGGATTTAAATCCGATTTATGAAAATTTTAAATCCAACCATTAAATCTGTGGGTATTAAATCCAATAGTTTAAATATATGCCCATTGTTCACTCCAAAACATGAATTAAATCCAGTGGATTGAAAATTCGTTTAATCCCGATGAAAATTATGTGGAGTTTGTTTTGCTTGGCCAGTGCCAAAAAAAGTGTCGAAATGACACTCAGTCTTTTTAGTGTTTTTTAGTGTTATTTTTCCTTTGTTTGAAAGTATTGTATTTTTAATGAGAAGTGACTAGTAGGCTTTTTAATTTTTTTTAAAGGAACCCGAATTTTTGATCTTTTATTTTGTATTCTTTATTTATTGAAATTTCATTTTCTAGAACTGGGATTTGGGATTAGTTTTATATGTTTTTATTTATTTTCTTCTAATATAATTAATCACAATTTTATTTCCTGAGCTAAATACCAAACAAATTTGCGAGTAAAAAGCCAAAGTAAATAATGCTGGCAGAAATGTCAAATACTTTTGTGTCAGTGAAAATAGGTGTTTGCACTGTTCACTCATTTCTACACTTGCTTTTCAACGAGTGTAGCCAAAACGACACTGAGTGCAGCAAATGACACTCAATGCAGCTACAACTGTCAAATTTGAGCAAAACGAACACCGCGAGTGCTACACTGACACTGAGTTCTACACTGGCCGAGCAAAACGAAATCCACCACATTAGTTAAATCCGATATAAATCTTCGTCAAATTTAACAGATCGAAAATTTTAAAATGAAATCGAAAAATAATATTTTAAAATTGAAATTATGTGAGCTGAGCGCAGTCAATGGCTTCAATACACCGTGGGAGCTTTAAATTACTGAATAATATGGCCGTAAAAAATGGATTAAAATTCTTGTTTAATGTATGAATAGTAGGTTTTAATTTTCGGTTTTAACTCATTTTTGATCTGGATTTAATTTTAGATCCCACTAACTCAATATGTGAAGTCCAAGTTTGGGAAGTAAATTATAGCATAGTTTTTGAGAATACTACATGATCCACTCGTGTTTTACTAAACAGAGCTACCAAAACATCTACGAACAACCACTGTGTCTAAACTGAGGGTTAACGTTAGACTCTAGTTCAGAAGAACTCGAGTTCACAATATGACTATGAATATGGGCCATTGATATTTGTTTTTTGCTATGACATATTTTCGCCTACTTCTTCTTTTTGCCTACAGTCCAAAGTGTATCAGCGCCTCAAACAACCTTTCCATAGCAAGTCCTTACTGGGGTAGCGCCTCTAGTTTCGGACAGTCTTTTGTTTGGTCATGTACTCATGCCTTCGTATTTATGACATTTCTTTCCTGCGAACACCTACTGTAGTGATTTCAAAGGTTCTACCGAAGAATCATTGTTATTCACGGTACCCGTAAATCTCGTTGGTAAACCTTTTTCGTCGCACATTATCCACACATACTCGACCGAAAATCAATTGATTTTCGAAGAAAACCACGAAGGTACTTCCACATCTAAACTCGAAAATCTCCACGTCTCAGAGGTGTTCGCTTTCATAGAGACCGATCAGCTCGTTCATGAATAGCTTTAAGCGCTTATACATAACGGCAGGTCGAACGGAAAAGATTGGTGTCGTTATTAACATTTGACAAAGTTCAAGGAGAAAGACATGTAGTTTTGAAACCAAAATACATCATTACATTTATTTATAAAATATGTATAGTTAATACTCCAGAATTCGTATTACAAGTCTTTCAATATATAAATAAAACTTTCATCTTTATTTATAGGTACTGGTGAATCTGGTAAATCCACATTTATCAAACAGATGCGTATTATTCACGGAAGTGGATACTCCGACGAAGATAAACGGGGTTATATCAAATTAGTCTACCAAAACATATTCATGGCTATGCAATCGATGATAAAGGCCATGGATATGTTAAAAATTCAATATGGACAGGCAGACAACGTCGTAAGTGTTTCAAAACATAAAAAGAAACAAATAAAATATACATTTTGTATAAATATAATAAAAGAACTAATTTAAATGAATGCTGTTTAAATTTTTCAGGAAGCTTCTGAGCTGATAACAGGGATAGATTACGAAACAGTCGCCACATTTGAGGATCCCTATGTGTCTGCTATTAGAAATCTTTGGGCCGACGATGGTATTCAAGAGTGTTACAATCGAAGAAGAGAATACCAACTCACAGATTCAGCTAAATAGTAAGTTTTGTTTTGTCTATTTCAGTTTTTACTAATATTCCTTCTGTTTCTATATCATTATATGAATCGATTCGTGTCATGTTTTGAATCCTTAAACCTACGCGACGACCAATTTTGTTTGTTTGTTTATTTCTTCTTATCTCAAATTGAATATATACTATACATATATATAACAAAATTCAATCTCAACAGTTATCTGATGGAAATTGATCGAGTGGCTGGAAAAAATTACTTACCAACTGAACAAGATATATTAAGGGTTCGAGTACCAACAACGGGGATTATTGAGTATCCATTCGATCTAGAAGAAATACGATTTAGGTATCCTTCCTTATCCTTTCGATTAAAAAACAAAAATACCATTTCGCAACTAACTCTCTATAATTTTAAAAATTGCATGGCGTGTGGTTACATTTTATTATTATTATTCAATTCAGAATACTAACTTTTTGTTTCCATTTTGTGTATTCGAATCTAACAAGAGCAAAAACTAAAAGATTTAAAAAAGAAAATGTTTTAATTGTTTTTTCCCGCTTTGGTGATATATACATAATTTTATATTTATTATGTCGCTGCTTATATAGCACATAAATATACAAAAGCAACTATACTGTGGTTTATTGTTTATGGAATGATTTTGCTTCCAAACATTTTTATTTCTTTTGTGTATGTGAAATGTTTATTATATTTAAAATTTATTTTGGGCAGGGCGAATACAAATGAGGGATGTTTAGTTATGTTAGCTTACGATAAAAGTTTTTATTATTGTTTCTTTATTTTTGCGGGAGGTATAAATTAATATATTTGTTTTTAGTACTTGCATGTTTGTCTTTTTTTTAATTAAAACATAATCAAGTTAAACTCGGAATTGTTTCAATGTAAAAACAGTATTATGAACTATAGACTTTATTTGAATCAATATATTTTAAGAATACGTAGAAATCTTAAATTGTTTTATTGATAATCTACAGAAAAACTTGGGGACTACAGAAAAACTTGGGAACTTTTTTTTTTTAGTTAAGCTACGCAATCGAAAGTCATTAATTATATTTATTCGGCGTCGATTATCAAATTATAGTAAACCATTTCCAGGTTATGTTTGTTCTTTTATAGAAAGAATAATGGTTACCTATTTTAAAGAGTATTCTCGATCGCTTCTTCGTTGATCTTTCGGTTGATTGAAAATTTAAGTAGCCAATACATTGTTTAATCAGCTAAAATGCCGACGAATGCCGCATTATTAACATTTTTTTTTGTTCTTTTAATAATATCAATGAAAATTGCACAGAAATTCCCTCATAGTATGGCATGGAAAGTCGTCCTTCAACATTTTAGAAAGATACAAATTATGTATGAATTTGGTTTGCATTTGTGCCGATGTTAAAAACAATAAAAAGACTAAAAATAGTCAAATTCATTTTTACTAGGTGGAGTTTTTATTTTTCCAACTACATACCTTACAACAAAATCATTATAACATTAACATATAATCGCAATCATTATACACTAGACCGCAGGTATAGATGCATTTACGTTTACCTAAAAAGCGGACATCATTGCCGATTCACCCGAAATTCAAATTGGCATGATCTCAATATTTTCTAAACATAATATATAGCTTAATATCTTTCCCACTTTATATCTTCTTAATTACACCCTAATACATCGGTGGCAAATAACTGGCTTCTATAGTAAGTTTTTCTTCTAACTGCCTGCGTTTTCGTTATGTTAGTCAGAGATTCGTTGAACTTATGCGTTGTTTTTATTACTCGATGAACTTTAAGCTAATCTCTTATAAATTTAAGCTAAACCTTCTGGGGACGTTTCAGAAAATAAATTGTGAATGAAATTTAAATTTACTACTTCAAATATTAATATCAAATCAACATAAAAATTGGATTCTTAATCACTAAAAAAATTATTTACTACCTTTAACATCGAAGATTACCCCTCCATTTATGCATTATACAAATTGTAGACGTACGAATTTCATAAAAAAGTTCCCAACAATTTTTTAATTCTATAAAAATAAATTTCTCTTCGAAGATTTCCAACATCGATGTAACTACAGCCCGTAGAACTCGTCGTTGTATCATATCTTTTACACTTTGGTACAAATGAAGTCCAATATTTATTACTCTTTAAACAAGTAGATCCTTAGGTAAAGCGGTGAAATTGGAATTTTTTGATTTCATTCAACATCATCCACATAGTTGATAATAAATGATCACATCATAGGTGGAGTTTAAGTTTATATGGATGGCTTACTGCTGAACTAAATCAAGTAAGAAAATGTTAATTCGAAAATTTGTTTTAAATTTAGTGTCACCGACAGCTTTGAAGAACCACGGCCTAGTGACTAACACTCTCAACCAATCCTTTTGTGTGCGTTGTTAGCTCTAAAGGATTGAAGGGGACCTACAAATTTTCGTCGAATCCGAACGACTAAGGTGAGATGTCTTTTCATGACAATGATACTCTTGGAGGATTTGTCACTTCCTCGCAGTGACTTATTTTATTGCAGACCTTATAGAGTTTAACTTTGTGCACAAGTTCAAAATATAAAAATAATGACTCCGCATTAATTGGTCTTAAACATTTTCAGACATATTGTTCATTTCGAATTTAACGGAGAAGTTAGACTATTCAAATTATTGTTTTTTCTTTGAAATTCTGACAGAGTGTAATTATTTGATCAATGGTTGATTTTCTTGGCCTGAAACTTCACTTATCAAGTTATTTGCAGTTCTCCTCAGTCAGTCATGTTTTTTGCCGGTGATCTTGGAAATTGTTTTTTCACTTTCATGGGTTTCTCTATGGGTTTCCTTGCTACAGATTTGGTTTTATTATCCAGAGAACATACTATTTTTGATTTTAAGGGTATATAGATTTCTTGAAGTATTGACTCCAAGATAAATGTGATTTTTAAATGTCTATTTCTTGTTCGACATTCTTGCAGTTCTCAACTAAAAAAATTGTGAAATTTAATAAAACAAGTACATACTGCCAAGTCTCACTTATTTTTCACCAAAAGGATTCAAAATTACTTTAATTTATTCACATCGAATTTTTATTTTTTGTTATAAATTGTGTTAACACTATTGTTTTAAAATTTGTTTTTTTTGTTACTTATTATCAGTTACTTAAGTGATCTGCCACGTATCGAGAAACCAGATTACTTACCATCAGAACAAGATATTTTACGTGCTCGTGTTCCCACAACAGGAATTCTAGAATATCCATTCGATTTAGATGGAATCGTATTTAGGTATAATTTTCTAATTGCTTTGCAATCATCAATACGCAAAAGTTCTTTTTGAACATGAATATGCCGGCTAGAAATATAATGGTTCGTAGGTGGTAAATAGAAGTAAACAATTATTGAAAAAATAAAACCTGGCTAGACTTTTTTTTGTTTTGTTAATTGTATTAACTGTGTTTATGTGTGTTTCATAGTTGTTGTTTTAAATGTTAAATTTTATTTGCTTAATTCTCTGTATGTAACATTAATGATTGCTTGCTTATTAAAAGTAATTTTTATATTTAAGACATGAAAAATTATTTATTTGAATAATATATTTTATATTTGTTTTGTTTCTCATAATGTAAACAGGATGGTGGACGTAGGCGGTCAGCGATCTGAAAGAAGAAAATGGATTCATTGTTTTGAAAATGTAACTTCAATTATTTTCTTGGTCGCTCTCTCAGAGTATGATCAAATTTTATTTGAATCTGAAAATGAGGTATGTATACAATAATGTATATGGTTGTTGTTAAATTCTATTGAACTGGTACATATGATGTTAATTAATCACACACACAAAACAAAAAAAAAAAAACAGTTTTCATCTAAAAACATGGTTGTAAAATACATTTGTTATGTAGGTATTTGTACAAAATATTCAGCATTCTCATTGAATTGAAGAGAGCTCGAGGAAATATCAATATGTATAGATACAAAGTCACATTTTTGATTCAGTCAATAAGGGGTTTTCAATAAGTATTTGCAAAATGCACGTCGTCGCTAACCTGAATTTCAATAGTTGTGTTCGTTGAACTCTGAAGTCGCCCTGGGGTCACCCTTAATTCTGTGTTTTTTGAGACCTGCGGTCGCCCTCAACTCGCCCTGAAGTTGCTTTAGGTTTTTGCTGGGGCGAGTTGAGGTCAAACATATGTTTACCAACGTGCGGTGGATTCAATATTTTATATTACTTTTATAATGCAAAGAAAAGAAATTATAAATTTATTTCAATGAGAATAAAAAGAAAACATACAAATAAAACAAATTTATTTTATTGTTTTATGTTTTAGAATGTACAACAAGCAACAAATTTCATGTTTTAATTTTGGAAACAAATACATTTTTGTTTCTTTCTTTTTGTCAACAACACAAAACCAACCCAGGTTTTTTTGACAGCTTTTGGGGTTGTCAAGAAAACCTGGGTCGGCCCTGGGTAAAATTTAACGAACACAAACTAATGACTGCAACATAAATCCGTCTGAAATTAAGCGATGTACTGTTTTGTTTGAGGCCTATTGGCATATACCCGTGACAAGAAAAGTCTTACTAGGTCAAATCACACTATCTCGGTGGCCAATTCACCTCGGCTCTTTGTTGCATTCTCTGTGTAACACGCAGTACCGTCCTGCTTGAGCCAGGCCGTGTCAAAAACGAAGTCAGTCCGAAATTCGGACTAAAAATTAACTTTTTTGAATCCATTCCGACCTGGTTAATCTTGTGTGGGCTACTGTAATGGCGTAATCCCATATACGGCAGTATAAATATATATAATGATTTTTCGGTCAAAGTGTGAGCAAAAGGGTTGTCTATGGACATTAACTTAAAGCTCCTGTGTCATGATCTTGTCCCAGTGCGAAATTCTTATGCACCGTGAGGAATTGACTGTCTCAGGGTTCACGAATAGCGACGATGTTCTCGGCTGATCTAGTCCTAATCCCGTAAATTAAAAATGATCGTAATTTTACAGATACAATCTTTATATCTTTATAGAAAAATAGACGAAGATCGGTCAACCGTTTTTACGGGAATAGATCCCTCGCGTTGTTCCGAGAAACAGGTGTTGGCTAATTTCGTTTCGAACCAGCCGTTTTGAATTTGACCACCAAACATTTGACTTCATAGAGTCACCGGGTCTAGGATGTTTGAACTGACGAACAAACAGTTTTATCATTTAGACTTTTTGCTTAATCGTGTAATTCTTTAGTAACTAAATATTAAACAACATATTTGGCAGACGCCGCACCGGCCGCCTCAACTCTTTAGCTCATTTTCTATCTCGAAAGCCACGAATTCTATAAACTTAAACCTTAGAATAGATGTTTCGTTGCACACGAAAAATTGCTTTGTTTGCGTTGTTCCACCTACCAATCGTGTAGCTACCATCTTATATATACTTTGCAATTGAGATGCTTTCATTATGATTCCTAACCTTCGGGTCTGTAGTTGTTGCGCAACTCTTCATAACGCTCTTATATGTTTTAGAAAAGTGTGTACCATTTAATAGAACTAATCAAATCAATAATAGTAATTAAGAAACTTCTATATAAATACATACATACATATAAAAAATTAAATTAATTTTCTTTTATTCCAGAATCGTATGGAAGAATCAAAAGCTTTATTTAGAACTATTATTACGTATCCATGGTTCCAGAATTCATCAGTTATTCTTTTCTTGAATAAGAAAGATTTGTTAGAAGAAAAAATAATGTATTCGCATTTGGTAGACTACTTCCCCGAATATGACGGTAAGAATATTTTTCAATTTCTTAAATTTTATTTGTTCATACCTTTGCATGCCATCTTAAACATTAAGTTAATTTTACTTTAATTAAATACAAAAATAATTCACAACAAATATATAAATTAAAACGAAATAAGGCGCCAAATGTGATATACCAGCGGCAAAAGCATTTATATTGAATAAATATCTATCAGCGAACCCCGATCCAGAACGTCAATGCTATTCCCATTTTACAACGGCTACAGGTTAACAATGATACAAAATAAATAAATGTATACTGCTGCTGTATGCTAGATAAAAATAACAACACTTTATTTATATACATTGTTTACTGCTAAACACGATTTTAATGTTAAAATGTAGACCTAACTGTTTTTATATGTATTTTAAATTAAGCACTTGTAGATTATATTGTAATGCTAGTTCTGCTTTTTTGTATATCTGTTTGAAATATAGGTCCACAAAGGGATGCAATAGCAGCCAGAGAGTTTATTCTTCGTATGTTTGTAGATTTGAACCCTGATTCCGAAAAAATTATTTACTCTCACTTTACTTGTGCTACAGGTAAGTTTAACAAAAAATAAATAAATGATTTGTTGTTTGAGTGTATGAATTTGTCGATTTTGAATGATTATTTGATTATAATATGATTATTTTGTGAGATTGTTTTTCCCAGTAAACCATGTAAAACACTTGTAATTTATCTTCTTGACTTCGAAGGTAAGCCTGTACAAAATTAGTATGTATTTAAAGAAGTATTAGCCAAGTATACATCTCGCTAGTAAATGCTTACAAATATCTAAGCTTCCCTATATTAAATTAAAATGTTTTTTTTTCTCCAAACCAAACAAATTGAATTTCACTTTGTTTTTTTTTTATTTATTGATTTCCCTCCAAACTTGGATTTGCTACTTCAACCCTAAAATATTTAATATTTCCAACTTCCAATACCCTAAATACCAAAATATAACCACCCACCTATAGACACTGAAAACATCAAGCTTGTGTTCTGCGCTGTAAAAGATACCCTAATGCAGAACGCATTGAAGGAGTTCAACTTAGGCTAAACTTAAAAAGCCAAAACTACGTGATTTAGTGAACAAAAAAAAAACTTGTTAAGATGAGAATAAAAATATTAAATTGTTTCCTTATTTATCATTGACCATTTATCATTTTACTATTTGTTATTTTTTAACTATTAAAATAAAAAAAATATATATATATAGTCAAAATATAACATTAATTTATTCAAAATAAAACACCTCATACAAATTAAAACGACTTTACACGAAAAGATAACTTTAAAAAAAGTATTTGTTGTATATTATGTTAGAATGTGATTATAAATAAAATTAATTAAAAGGAAAAACTGAATAAAAAGATTTTTAAATTTAATATTTTATTTTGCGTGAATAGTAAATGTGTAAGCATGCATTGAAAATGGTTTCTGAAAAGTTTTTGAGTGGCATTGGTTTGCAATTTGTGCATTTGATAGCCAATGTTGATGTCTACAGTGGTTTAGTTATTAAGAAAGTTTGCGAAGTCTATTGAAGTAATCGGATCCTCCTCAAATGTCAACAAAATTAAAAACACGCTTATCTTCGGGTTTGCATTTTTGCTTGGTATATTTTGTGAGGTTCGTGTAAATTATATTACGAAAAAGTTTTTTTTAGTTGTTCCAACATTGAATTTAGTAAATTTAATTTGATGTAGGATAAATTATAAAAGTTGCAGATCTAAAGTGCTTTATAGCTAAACTATCAACTCTACTTTTCTATTTAAATGTTCAGTCGGGTCGAGTCAATCCATTTAAAATTCATTTTATCTTTCTTCTAGCTATCCTATGCATAATAAAAATGAACCGCTAGGGAATTCAAAGTTAGTTTAAGTCTTTCTTTTAGAAAGGGCACAACATTCGGCAAAAAAATATTCAAGGCTGATGATATAGAAAGATCATTTCTGCAGGCTTTAAGACGGAGATGAGAAACAAAATGCCGACGTTAAAATTAATGAATCCTTTAAAATAAACGATGACAGAAATCAAATCCAACCCCTTTCTTCTTTCTAGATAAGAATACAAAAGTAATTGAAAAGCTTCAAAACAATAAAGCTGCTGCAACTGATGGGTTGTAACGTAAGTCGAACAATTTAAATCCGCCGGAGATGACGGGGTAAGAAAATATGGTCGGGGTGCAAAATCTCTTAAAGAATGCTTGCAAAGCCTAGACCTCATGAGCGTACCATCCACCAAATAATATACGCATCACGAAAAAACTCAGAATAGACTCAAAAACAGCGAGCCAATACAAATCACATCTTCATTAATCAAAGAAATTCTACATTTCTGCGAAATCTACCTTTAAAAAGTAATGATGGAGAACTGTTATAGCGATATAGTAAAGGACTTTCTTTACCTTGGCACCTTGTCAAACCGACCTTCGAAAAATAAGAAATCATATGAGTTACTAATACCTCACTTAAAGAACCACGTTATCATTTTATAATAACCAAATCTCTATGTTGCGGAAAGGGGACGTTGTTAAAATCGGTTGAGGAAGTGCTTGTTGGCTTAAAACGAAAAATGCTTCTACTTTGTTTGCGGGACGAAGAAGGTTCAGTGAATGGACAACATAGCCACCTCAAATTGAGTTCGCAGTAAAAGGGGAGCCTATACTACGAGAGTATGACAAAGCAAAATAGATAATAGATAGAAGGAGATACAAAATGTTTTAGACACTGGTCACCGACTGTGGGCCAAAAGCAGAAGAAGAAAAGTAAAGTTGAACGTGACAAACTTCTTCTAGTTTTGTTGATTTCATATGACAATACAATCTTTAAGTGTACTTTTATTAGTAGATCAAAGATCTCTATGCGTACTCTACTTACATAGGCTTCTGTGTTAATTTTTTTAAATTTCTACTTTTGTTAATTTTTGACAAATTTTTTTGCTGTGGTTTAATTTATAAATAAATTGAAAGTACATAATATATCTAATAATATTGCCAAATGACTAATTGGATAATTAAAGAAAACATCAAAAATCAAATTCTTGTCTCTAGTTGGGCTTTAAGGGGAGGTTTATGCAATCCATATTTCGGCTGCATTGTATTACTATGTATTAGGAAAACATTTTTTAGTTTCGAACTGCATTGGCTGCTTTAAAACATAGCACCTCCTGCCTGCAATTTATCTGTGATGGTTTTCATGAGAGAAACGTTTGTGGTGTTCTGAAAAGATCGGTGGTTCTTCTTTGTGTTGTTACTGTACGGGCACGGTTGATTTTTCTATCGCCTTTAATGATTCTTGACATTGTATTGCTGAATATTTTATTTTCACTTGTAAAAATGTGTTGTTGAAAGGAATGTCAAAAAACAGATTTATGAAGACGATAAACTTTGAGAATCAACATTGGGTAAAGTCTCGTTGGTCAACAGTTGCAACATTTAAAAGAATTCTTACAATGGTATAGTATACTTCTATCCTTTACGGAAAGGTCAAATTTGAGATACGACCTTCTCGCTTAGGAGGGCAGTATAGTTGAGTGTGAATATTGTGTTTGTTTTGTATGTGTCTGACAGAGAGATTTCTGGATAGCAAAAAAAAAAAAATTAATACTCAACCGAATTTCAATACTTTTTTCTAACAAAATTTTCTTTCTTTTCTTCTTCCATAAATAATTTAGACACCGAAAACATAAGGTTTGTATTTGCAGCTGTAAAGGACACAATTCTGCAGTCAAATCTGAAAGAATATAACTTGGTCTGAACTGGTTTTGGATCGTTAAAACTATTTTTGTGATTATAATATTTTCATAATTCCTTTTTTCAAGAAAAAAAAAATTAAAAAAAGAAACAAAATATAATAAAAAATTAAAAAAAATATAAATTAAAAAATTTTATAACGCAACAAAATTATATTTTAAATGATTTTTTTTTTTGACAAAAAATTGAAAAAAATAAAAGAAGAACTAGGAATTTAATAACAACAAGTATATATATTATTGACTAAGTAAAGAAAAATATTAATTAAAAAAAAAAAACAACAAAACGATTTGTCGACAAAAAATGAGAAATAATAAAATATATAATATCGAACAACAACAAAATAATAGGAAATTTAAAACTCGGATATTTCTTTTTATAACTAAAAATAAAACAATATTAATTAAACAAAATAATATATTTAAAGAATGTGTGTTAAAATAAAATAATGCAAAAAAAAAAAGGATTTAAATAAAATAAAGAAAATTATAATAATACTAAAATATATCGTTACATACAAGAAAAGTAAAAAAAAGTCACCAACAAAGCATAACAAAAAAGTAAAAAGGATAAATTGGCTCCAGGATCTTCACGAACATATTTTTATTTATTTTTATTTTTTTCTTTAAAAACAAAAACAAAACAAATATCAACTTGCATCGTTTAAAAAAAATAATATAAAAAGCAAATACAACATACATACTTATATGGAAAAAATTATTTAACAATATGAAACGAGAAAATATAAAGTCTAAAACAAAAATAATAAACGCGCATTAATATAAATTTATATTCGTAACAAAATAATAACATTCTTAACTTGAGCCATTCCTTGCCAATTTGTTTAATTTGTTCTTTTATTAACCTCTTTTATTATAAAAAAACACACAAATCTCGGAATGAAACTATTAAATAAAAATTAGAGAATAATGTAATGTGTTCAGAATGCAGTTGGTTTTTCACTTTTCTATTTTGTTTCTGTTTGTCAGTTTTGTATTACGGTTTTCATTATTTAAATAGAAAACAAGAAAACCATTTATAAAGCACGCTCTCTCCTATCAGGTGAATTCTTGATGAGTAAGACAGAGAAGACAATAAAAGTTATGTGCTAAAGTTTAAATACATTGATCAAATTTAATCGAAATCCATGAAGCGGCTGAATTTCAATACATTTCATTTCTTCGTCCACAAAATCTTTTGCATACAATCAAAATACAAGTTTTATGATTGTTTTTCTTCGTAAAATGTAATATAATGTATTGTCGCCATATTTTTTTCTTATATACATTTAAACTTAATTAAAAAAAAATATAATTGATGCTAGTTGACTTGTAATCTTGTATTTTTTTTTTGTAAAATTATTACTTTTAAATATTCCCAAAATAAAATCAAAAGAAATGCAATAAAAACAAAAACATAAATATTTATTTAAATAATTTATTATTCTAGATTTCATTTGTTTTTATTTGTAATTGTTAAATTAAAAAAATATATATCTAACCTCCAAATAAATGGAATATTATAGTAAATATGTGTTGTATAATTTAAACGTTTTGAGAAAATCAAAACAAATGTTTTTTTTTTTGTTATTATTAAATATAACAACAATTTTTTTGTTATAGGTACGTATTTTGGGGAAAATAAACGTGTATATATTCATTTTTTGTAAGTAAAAGAGGCGTTACTAAAAAAAACTAAATATTGTGCTCTTCTTGTACACAAAAGTTTCTTTTGATATATTTTTTTTTTATAAAGGGCTGCAAACACACATAAAAGCGAATATTGATAAAAAACAAACTTTTACACGAAACCACCATAAGCAAACAGCTAAAAACACAAAATATACATATAATATTTCAAAAGAAAAAATGTTGCACAATTTGTACGAGTGTATATTTATTAAGAGTAGGCATACATAAAACGCATAAATAGAATTTTATAATCTTTTTTTTTTTTTTTTATATAACTAATTTTCATTTTTTTATATAGAAATTTAATTGTTTTTTAGTTTTTATTTCTAGCTAAATACATTTTTTTTAATTCTTATAAAATCTACGTGTTTATGATTTAAAAAAAATAAATATTTTCTTGTTTTTAAGAGAAAAATTAAACTATTTTATACTTATTATAAAAAAAATCATTTAAAATAAATATTCTACAAAAAATATTTAGATTAAATTTATATCTATCAATACATAATTAAAAGAAAAAACGTTTAACTCTAATTGTAAATTAATTATTGTTTTTACCTATGTTTTCTATTTTTTTTAATTGTTTTAAACGGTAAACTCCTTCTCATGTTGTAGCAAAGAAAACAAAAATATAAAGAAAGCAAAAAAATAGTTCTTGAATGGCAATACTGTTTTTTGTATTTATATATTTTTTTTATTAAATTTTTTATAATTATATAAATATATACCTATATCCATTATAAATTTGTATTTGCAATAAGTAAAAAAAAATAATAATATATTTGTTTCTAGTTTGTATAGCAATTTATGATTTATTTTTTATTTCGATTATCGCTTTTATATATTTATGTACACCTATAACAATATATGTATGTATATATCAACTTATATATATATGTATGAAAAATATTTATATATATAGTCAATAAAACAAATTTATTTGCGTTTAATTTGTGTTTTTATTTATTTTTGTTTTTTATTTACTTTCGAGGTTTTATTTAAATGTTTTCTAAGGATGTGTAATTCTTGTTCTTCTTTTGTTGGCCTACAATACAGGCTTTATTTTAGATCTTCTCCTTTCAAGTCCAAGTCACAATTAAGAATTTGGCACTGATAAAGTTGGTTCTTCGAGTGAGGGCTTTATTTAGTTGCTTTCTTATCCTACAGAGGCATCTTTTTTATCTTTGTTTGATTTCAAATTTTAAGTTACAGCAGACAAAGACAAAGAAAAGATTTCCCTGAAATTTAGAATTTCCTTACCTTCATTTAACACTAAACTTACTGAGCTGTTTTTGTTTGAATGCTGACGAGGGCATAATTAACGTTCTATCTTTGTATTTGAATGATGCCAATGTCATGGACATATGCCAGCCCTTATATCGACCTTTAGAAGATGCTGTTTTGTAATTTAACAACCGAAATTTATAAAATGATTTTGAAAAGTAGCATTAGAGAGCATTTCCTTGGCCAAATCCTTTATTGATATCATAGGTCACGGTGAGGTTGTTTCTGACCATCTTCTGGGTGTTACATTATACACAGCTTAACGTGTTGGTTGGGATATCAGGATTCTGTAAAACTCTTCTAAAGAAATTTTATCGTTAGCAGCCTTAAAATAGATAAAGAGGTGGTGGTGTGTAGGTTATCAACCAATGGGTCTTTTGCAGTGTCTGACGAAATTCGAATGGCCGAAAGTAGACTTTTCTGGTCTAAAACCACACTGACAAACATCGATCCAGGTTTTCCATGAATAGTTTAAGGCGGGAAAAGAAAATATCTTATATGCGATACTTAAGAGACTTATTGCTTTATAACAGGTGCAAAGAAAAGTAAGTTCCTTTTTTAATGATAGGGCACATGATGAAGAAGTTTCATTCAACGGGAACGATACACTCAGCATGCTCCTTACCAAATCATTTCCGGTGCTTTAAAGTCCGTCTTTTTCTAGTGAGTTTCCTAATTCACTCCATTCACAAAGTCACAGTAGGATAACTATCAGGAAAGAAACGATTATAATTATAACTTTGTATTTGGTGCAGTCAATGTAACATTCATCGCAGTAGCCTTATTATATTTTGATTAATAAAAGGAACTTTACAAAACAATTTGGTTTAAGTAGTTTTAAAGGAGCTTAGGTTATGTTTCTTTGTCTTTTTTTTAGTCTTAAATCTTGAGATAAATAAGGTTACCTTTGTTCTGTTGATCCTTATGTCAGAAAATAGATTGAAGGAAAAACTTCATCGAAAACAACACAAAATTGATATACATACAAATATTGCAATATTTATTTTCCGTCCAAAAGAAAACTGAGATCAAATAAATAATCAATTCGAATATTTATTTTAAGTTAATAATAAGTTACTAATGCCCGTTAAAAATTCATTTTATGAGCTCTTTCTGTGAGTGTTTTTAAATGTAAGAAAAAGACTATTATGTATGCAGAATGTTATCTATATTTTTTTTTGTTGTGTTGCTTTGTATTTCGTTTAGGGCGAAAGTAATAGGTGGGTAAAGTAGGTAAAATGACCAAAGAACCCGACCATTTTAGCTCCAATGGGTGCATTGTGATACCAAATGAATATAGTGTAACATTCAGTCCTATCGAAATATCGGATTGAAAATTTTTTTTGTCCAATTTGTACGAAATCGGAAAATTTCCAATCAAGGTATATGTTCCGAAACACACATCGGAGAAACTTCGGATGATATTAAACGTTTATGTGCTTTGTTTATGATGTTTTGAAACCGATTATGCCGATCGGAAATATCGCCCGAACGGAAACCTCGATAGGGCTAATAAAGCGACGGAGAGAGCGAATCAATACGTTCGTCAGATCAATGTGGTCATCGAAGAAAACTTTTCCCCTGTGTAATTTAAGCTTTTGAGAGAGAATAGGGCATGAGCAGAGAAGGAGGGTTGTAGAATTTTCTCCTTTTACTCATCCATGAAGTATCTGCAGAAATCGTTTGTCAAAACACCAATTCTTGTGGCGTGTCAACGTATAACACATTGTTCAGTTACTACAACAATAATTAAGGAGTTAAGATGTAACCTGCTAACCGAAATTTTTCGCGCTGCAGATCTTATTTTGCCCAAATCTGCTTAGCCGCTAGATAAGGTAGTGGTGTTGGTATATTTTAGGTTTTTTTGACATCTTGCTTAGAATAGATAAACCAATGTCCACCATGTTAAGTACAATTCTGACTGAATGCATCATATACGTAGTACTTTTCTCTCAAAAACGTCAAGGGAGCTTTCATCCGATACGGAATAAGGGGTTTTTGGATTCCTCTCGATAGGGCTTGTCCCCTAATTGGCTTACTCTGCTCAAAAAAAGAGAGATTAGCTGATTTCTGCGATGATGTTGGTTTGTTGAGATCACATCATTAGCCAGGTAGACAAAAATCACTGAATACAACGGTCAATTTCAAATCCAGTACGGTGAGATCCTACTTTTGTTAATGAAAGCATACACTTATTATACTCTTTAACAAAAAGACCCTTTATACTAGTTTTCGACTGGGAATTTTCAAAGACTCAAGTAGCTTGAGAACTTGCTTCTCCCTATCACATCGAGTTGCAAAATACTTTTAATTTCATTTACTTTACTAATCTGAAAATATATAAAAACAACAATTAAACAAACAGGGCCAAATTTTATATTTCTGTTCAGAAACCCTTTCGCCATTTCATTTTTTACAAATTTTTCGTTTCTTCGCGATAAATATAATATTATTTTCAAAGGCTACAAAGATTCAAATGTTAGCTTTCTAATAAAAAAAAAATACAAAATTAGTTTAAATAATATATGTAATTTTGTTAGGAAGTGTTCAAAAAGTTATTTAAATTTATTTTAATTATTTATTTAAAAATTTTACTATTAAACTAAATATTTTTTTTTTAACATAATTTCACTATTTGATAACAAAAAAATCAAAGTTCTTAACGCCTTAACAAGTCCTTAGGAAATATTGTTTGTACGTGTGTAACTTTATAAAAAAAAATATAAGAAACACCTGTAAAAAAGAACAACCAAAACTAAAATTTAATTTAAAGAATTAAATATAAACTTAAAAAAAAAACTCCAATAAATTGTGGTTTGTTAATAAAAAAATATAAACAAAAAAAATAGGATTCACACAATTTTACGATTCATATGTAATGTATAACAATATAATAAAAATATATGTGTAATGTGTACTTTGCTTAAGGATCTAAAGTAAAAAAAAAAGAGATCTTCAAATATATTAGAAACAAAAATATATATACATATAACAATTATAATATTTACCTACTAACAATAAATAAAACAAAATAAACTGTTTTTTTTTTTATTTATAATTTAAATCTGCTCCCAAATACTTGGATGGTTACCTTTATTACAATGTAACGCATAATAAATGTATATTGTTAAAATAAAATAAAAGAAACATGTTTCCTTAGTGAAAATTTATATAATTTTTACTTTAAAATACAAATATTGAAACAAAAAACTTTTCCCAGAAAACATTTTATAAAAAAAAATCGTAAGGAAACAATACAAAATTTGTTAGTTTTTAAGTAAACAAAAATACAAGTCCTAAATAAGAGCATAACAAATAATGTCTAAAAATATGAAAAGTAAATAACAATTTTTTTTACGAAAACATAAACATAACTTCTCTAATTGCTTCTATTTAATATTAATCAAATAAGAAAAAAAGAATTAAAATAATTATTTATAATTTCCGATTTCCTCTTGATTGTTAATTCATGCGGCGTTTTATTTTTTTACATATCAATCGCACATTATATAACAGCACCAATGAGCCCATTTTGGTGGATTGATATGCAATAAAACAAACATAAACGTCGTCTTAAAATCACTTAATTCAATTTCATACACTCAAAAGGAAGTCAATTGAATTTTTCTTAGAATGTTATGCTTTTGAAAAGCTTTATTGAAAACAAAAAAATAAATCTAAGAAAAATTACACATCCAAGTTTTTTTAAATATAAACTTGTTGGGAGTATATATAATATAAAATTAAGTATAATTTATTATTTTATGTATACTTAGCTTAACTATAACTTTATTACGTAAGTTAATACAAGACAAATAGTCTAATAAATATTAATATACCTACTAACAAAATTTCATTTTTTATTATCAAAAAAAAAAAGATAAATAAAAATAAAACAAAAGTCATTTGAGTATATTAGTAATTGTATTACCTAAAATTATTATATTATACACAAAATGAAATTTATAAATGATTAATATAAACAATAAAAACGAGGAAAAGTAATTAAACGTGTTTTTTGTTTTTGCTTTTATTTTGGAAATCAAATAACACAGTCAGAAAAGAATTGAAATGAATTGTTAATGCTTCTATTTCTGTTTTGGAAAATGAAAATGATCTCAAAACGGACCCCTAATATTCCCTGAGCTTCACCTAAGGTTTTACCTGTGGTGGGGTTCCACAGAAAACGCTCATTATATATTAGCGATTTGCATTAACTGATGTTTTCTACTCCGACATACACTGGGTTTTTGTTTGATTGTTTATTACTACGCCAGTTATCTCCAAACGCTTAACTAACCTTGGAGCTCCTTGGTTAGATGTAATCAAACTCTTAAACCCTTTTTACAGACATCTGGATGCAGATAAATTCTGATATATATTGTATTTGGATATATACCGTTTTTTAATTTTAGTTACTAGTTTCGTTATGTATGTCGTTTTCTTTTGTAAGCTTACTTTGCTTCACTCTAGAATCTGAAAGAAACGGGTTGACAAAAGTGATCGTTCATTTGATCTTTGCACATGATGTCATTTTGCGATGTAGTAGTGTTAGCCATGTATGTAGCTCGAAGAATATTTCTCTCAAAGCAACCAAGCAAGTTTTCATTAAAATCTTACTTCCTTACTTCAAATAACTGCTAAGCCTGAAAAACCCGCGGTTGACAAAAGTAATTCTTTGTTTGCTTACAGATTAAAAGATTTTACCTTTGTAGTTGATTTGACTCTACGAAGAGGTTGCATAATAATGCGTTTATCTTTATACCTTTCTTAAAATTACACAGTTTTCTTACCGACTTTGGTAAAACATCAAGGATTCCCTATATTGTCATGCACAAAAGGACGAGCCCTGCAATAATGAGATACGACATGGCTCTGAATGATTCCTCCCTATTCACACTATCACCTGCAAATTTTAAAACCAATAAAAAAGGTAGTGTGTATTGATCTGGAACTCCTGTTTTCCCCAAAATCTATCGGAGTCTGAGCACTGCAAGAGCCCAACCAGAATGTTTACAAAGATTTTAAGCGATCACATAGTACGGTTGACAAAATTTTGTAAACTACGTTTAGGAAACTTATTCCTCTGGAATTGACACAGTTTAGATTTAGAGAATTTCCTTTTTATTTTAATTATTTTTAAATTAAATTATTTTTTTTGTTAAGTTCGCATGCAACTTGCCACAAGAGCAAGTTTATTAATTATGATTTATTAATTTATGATCTATAACTTCTTCAACAGCTCCAGACTCATTTTTTTGGATTCTTTCAAGTTACAGAACTTATTTTTTAGCAACCAAAAAGATATTTTTGTTTTTGTAATCTAAGCGGGCCATAGACACTCGAACATGATGCTAAAGTTAACAAGTTAATTTTTCCTATCTGCGGGCCAAAATTTACCGTAGAGACTCGAAAAACAACACAATATATATTTAAACAAAAGCCTTTAAAAAAATGAAATTTGAGTAAATTGTTAACTGTTTGCAGGTTTTCCTCGCACCATGTTCTAACGCTACCGACCCTAGCGTTAGAACATGGTTCCTTAACAAAGGATAAATAAGTACAAAATAATTTACAATTTTGTTATGATGCACCTGTATATATAACGCTTGAAATTCAACTGATTCGATTTCATTTTGCAACATTAACATTTGATGATGGACCAAGACATAGTCGTAGGTCTATAGAATGCTTGTCTATAAATTTAAAAAAACTAAGGACAACAAGCCAATATTATAAATTTTTAATTCTTTTTATTCAATTGCTTCCCTCTAAAAAAACCCTTTTAATAATAAAACAAAAAGAATCACCTATTGGTTAAATTAATTAATGCAAATAACTCTGTACGCAGCATTTAAGTTCGTTCAAAACTTTTTTCTGATCATCGGACTTGATAACAGCTGTTCCTGACACAATAACATTAGCTCCAGCCTAGAATTTCAAATACCATGTTAATATTCCTTCCATTTCATTTCTGTACATTTTCATTTACCTTCGCACAGCAGTCAATGGTTTTTGTGCTTACACCTCCATCAACCTCGATGTCAAGGTTTGGATAGTTTTTCCTCAACCATTCTATTTTTGGTATCATATCAGCCATAAATGATTGTCCACCAAATCCTGGTTCCACCGTCATAACCAAAACCAGATCAGCATCGTCGATGTACTTCGACACATTCTCGACAGGAGTTCCTGGCTTAAGAGCTAATCCAACTTGCATTCCAGACTCCTTTACTTTGCGACACACTTCTTTAACAGTATCCATTACTGGTTCGATGTGGAATGTGTACATATTTACATTTGCATCTGCCATGGGCTCGATCCATTGGCCAGGATTGGATACCATCATGTGTGTTTCGAAGAATGCATCCTGCAAGGGAACACAGTGAAAGAATGTTGTTTTAAATTTTATGTACCTATATCGTTTTAAACTTGCCTTGATTTTATTTCGAAGACACTTTACAACTGGATGACCAAAAGTGAGATTCGGTACAAAGTGGCCGTCCATTACGTCCAGGTGCAAGTAATCTGCTCCATTGTCCAGGAGTTTTTGAGATTCGCTATAGAGATCCACTAAATCTGCATTCAGAATCGAAGGACCGATTTTAGCTTTCAGGGGCATGTTTCGATGGGATACAATTTTTTTGTTTAATTTTGAATAAGTTAAACTAAAATTCAGTTTATGGTAAAATAAAAAAAAACCTACTGATAAGACTTTTTGGCCATAGTTTGCCGGTGACAAAGACTTTATAGACTTTTTGATTGGTAATCCGGATTATACTCGGATCATGAACTAACGTTGCTTGCGTTTTTGCGTTGCGTCAAAACATCAGTTGAAGTTGACGGACAATTGCCGCCTCTTTTGTGCATCAAAATAGTTCAGTCAATGGTTCAGTTTTTTTCGCAATATGGTGAAAAAAGAAATTTGACTGTCACATGGAGTAGACGAAAATTTGTGCTCCTTAAAATTTTATTAAAAAATATCAAGATTCTTGCAAGTTTTTTTTACTCAAATATTCAACCTAAAAAGTAAATTAATAAGTATCCCTCCGACTTAAATCGTTCTTGATGTTGGATGCTCGTTTTTTATACGGTTTTTGAGTGGATTTGTCGGACGTCTTCACATCTCCACCACCAGTAACGTGGGGTGCACGCCTTTGCGACACCTCCTTGGACTAGCATTGTCCCTTCACAATGCCTCATGAAGATAAAACTCGATGCAAAAAGCCTGGTAAAAAGAAATTGGCTGCTGCTCAGCAACTTTTGGCCTTGAGTCGCCAAAATACTGACGATCCTGACAACGTGTCTCGCAAACGCCCATTGGACAACCTCGTGCAACCAAACGCCACTGACTATGTGTTGTTATCTCCACGCAAAAAACAACTCCTGGCGGCAGGAAAACCTCATAATTATGAGGCGGACGCAACGTCAAATAACAAGTTCTCCATACTCGATGAGGGTTTGAAGCTACATGTCTCCAAAGGAGCTAAATTATGTAATAATTTGACACATCAAATGGAGCAACCAACAATCAACGATAACCTAATCGATATTGAAGTCGACGACGATGAATTCTCGCTAAATGTTGAGAACAAAGACAATAGTGTTGATAATCAAGAGTCAGCTGCATTATTATCAGCACGAGACACAGAAGCGACAACAGCAGCACCAGCAGCAGCACCAGCGGCAGCAACATCGGAGAGCATCGTCAATAGGATGGAGCCTCTGAGCTCGAGGGGTAAGTACTGTCCTCCAATATTTTTGAAAAACGTAGATGTTTATAGACTAGTAAAAGAATTTAGAGATAAATCGGTGAAATTCAATTATGAAATTAGAAATCGTGGTAGTTCAAGTAGATTATTCGTTGATAATAGTGGGGTTCATAGGGAAATCATGGATCTTTTGAGGCATACCGACATTGTCGGGGCCCACTCCTTCACTTTGAAGGAAGATCGAACATCGAATGTTGTCCTAAGGGGGCTCACCTTAGATTATAATGAAGCTGAAATATTAAATGAATTAAAAGAAAAAGTTTCAAATGTGGATAAAGTTTCCATTTTTGAAACTTTAAAATCCAAAGCAGCTAAAATCCGCTACAATTTATTCCTCGTTCGTTCATTACCCGGTACGAGCCACGATGAGCTCATCAAAATTAGATATCTTTTTAATACGCGAGTGTATTGGGAGAGACCTAGGGGCAACAAGGGTTCGCTTCAGTGCAGACGGTGTCAGCAATTCGGCCACTTAGCCAAAAACTGTGCTAATAATTATAACTGTGTCAAATGCACCTCTAAGCATGAGCCGGGTTGCTGCGCCGTCTCAAAACAAGAAGGCAGTAAGGCCTTATGTGTCAACTGTGGAGATAATCATCCAGCTAATTACAAAGGCTGCATTTCGTATAAAAAGTACGAAGCCAATAGGAAGCAGAAAGTACGAGCTGCTAATGAAAAAATCAGCAAAGCCAAAATCTTCTCCAAAATAGTTGCCAATGGTAGCCTTGTTGTCCCTGGGGTTTCTTTTGCTAGTCAACTACGAGGCTCTCAGCTACCTCAAAATCCAAGCTCGGTTAACGATCCTCCAATCTCAAACTCTAAAAGTAGTTATGGTCAGGGTTTAATTAAAGATTTCATGAACCTTTCTAATTCTATTCTTGGAATGGGAATCGATTTAATTATCTCAAAAATAGAACATTTTATGAATAACTTGGACAATTTCGATTCCATAATTAGCAAACGGCTTGCGTATCTGGATCTGGTTAACCAGATCCTGGTCTGTTCGAAATAACGGTGCTAAAACTTTTGACATTCAACATTACGTCCTTGGTTGGTCAGGCTAGGAGAATAGAGCTAATGAAAATTCTCCAAGCTAACGATTGTTCTGTGGGTTTCGTTCAAGAAATTCACTTAAATTCTATACATAAAATATTGAGGTATTGAAAGATCCGATTATCTCTAAAGATTTTATAAATAAAATAAAGAAGAAAATAAAAAGACTGAATTCATCTACCTACGTTTTCAATTATTGGGGGGAAGTACTTACACCCATTGGTTAAGCTTCCTTCTTCTATACATTAAGACACTACGCCAGTACAAATTTTTATTAAATGTTTTAATGTTTGTAACCTTTATGTATTTTGTTTTATATATTTGTCTCATATATTTGGATATTCATTAAAAAGAGAGATAGATCTAGTATCCATAAATGTATCTCTGATATTCGTTGTTTGAGTCTTCCACTCACTCTTAATATTCTCATATATTAACAAACATACTCATTAACAAAAGTATACTGTGATAGTAAAACTTGTGAAAAACATTAATAGAGCGCTCTCGCTTTATAAAATTTAAAAATAACTTAAAAGTTAGTAAGATAGAAAGAGAAAATATCAATTCGTAACTGTATGTAACAAATCTAGCAATGCGCTGGCGCATTTTTCGTATATATTTTAGTTTGTAAGTTAGCATAGGTCTATTTTGTAAATATATTTGTGACTTTCCGTCCCAAGAAACAGAAGATTACTTATGAGCAAAAGTAGTTTGACTATATATCTTTATATAATAACTTTTCGCCACGAGGCTTACCATTAAATAACTGAAAAGTAGGCCATACATTACAGCCATCTTTGTACTCGCTAAAGCGAATAAGAAATAATTTGAATTAGAATAAGACAAACATTGTTACTCGAAACTATAAGACTCAATAAAATTCAATTCAATTCAATTCAATTCGCAATATGGTTTTATGATTTTCCTACACCTCACTTGACAGTTTTGCGAGATTTTGCCAGTAGGGATTTCGTACCCAACCCAGTCTGCAATGCATCAAACCTGTTTGCAATGCAAAAGTTTGTTTTAAAAGCTTTTACTTGCGGTATTTTTATATACTTATTATTGATATACACTGGTTTCCAACAAAATGTTGCACTTAGGAACTCACCTTTTTTGAACAACTGAATCGCAAGTCGTTAAAAAGCTGGCAGATTCTTTAAACTACAAAAAAAAAGTATATAAAACTGTAAAATAAAAAAGAACGTTTTATGACGGACAATTATTTATTGGATTCCGTTTAGTTTACACAACTTATTATTACCTAGTTTATATGCATGGTTGAAGCGAGCTTGAACTTAGGTTCACCCATTTGTAAACGGGGATGAGTTGGAACAAAATGGAATTCGACTCGATCGCACCCAAGTAGTTGTGTTGAGTTGAAAATTAAATGAAATACCTGGGTTGAAATGGTGAATACACAATTATTTCTGCATATGATCAATTGCATATTAACGAATGAATATTTGTTGTTGAAAAGTATGCGCATAACTTGTAAAAGCAATACAAATATTTTTTCTCGAAAATTCAATCTTTCGGTCTACAAAGCAACGCAGGTATTATTCTGTCATTTCAACTTATTCGCACTTAACTCAACTCCTCAAGCATTCAACTAGTTGGCTGAAATACCTGGGTTGGAATTTCGTTTCAAATCAAACTCGATCTTTCGACCCTGCATATAAACTAGGTAAATATTCTATAATCTATTGTCATCTATATAGTTCTTCATTATTGTAGATCTAACTGTTTCAAATATATTCTTAACACTGTCCGTATCTGAAATTAGAAAATTAAATTTAATAAAATCATAATAAAAATGATTAAAAATTGAATAGAAAATACTATATGATAAAAATGGCTAAAAGCCTAACCAAAATTTATCATGCGTGTATAGCTTCAAGTGGTTCGACAGACTCAAAATATTTGAAGTTTTACAAGTAAACATTTAAAAAAAAAAACTAAAAACTAAAGAGTAATGGTGCGTTAAAACGATGGGTGATGCGTTTATACTTACTTGTTGCGCAAGTGTAGTGATTGTACATAGGACCACCATTTTTTTCTTTTTGTTCAACAAATTTATTTAAGATGAATTCTCTGACTGACATTGGATCCATTTTTGGACCTGTTTAAAAAAATAAGTATTTGCTATACTAAAATAAATAAATTTTCTTATATGATTGAGCTTTAAAAAAAGAAGTAGGTACCTATCATGAATGAAATGACTCATCGTAACTTTCAAAAAAAGGGCACTACTCGATATAGTTGCTCATAAAAAGGGCACTTCTGGTTTCTTTTAATGCGTTTTTTATTTTATTTTACAATATCCTAACGAACACGAAACGCATTGGCCTCAAAATTTGTTAATTTAATATTAAAACTAATAGTAGCCATTGCAACACAGGTCATCAACTTGTAATCCTCCGTCTTCTCCCGTAGAAAAAAAATTATACACGCCCCTAGTTATGTTGGAACACGCATGAAGTTGGCTACTGGCGGTCCATATCTAATACGTCAATGGTACCTACCTATAGTTTCATTTTAACACCTGTGTTTTTTATTAGTCATAAATATAAGAAAAAAGAAACTTCATTAAAAAATATTTAATATTCCAACCAAAACACCAAATTATGCAATTTATTTGGAAACAGGTTTACCAAAACTATTAAAAGAGCCTATAAACTAAAGTCCCATTTTGTTCCAATTACATTTTAAAGGCGTCTTAAAAATGCAAGACAAAGAGAACGTTGAAATTTTTCTATTAATATGCTCTCCTCTTGCTTACTCTAATGAAAGAGACCTATGTATGGTGAATAAAAATCCGGGGTTGGCATCAAGATACCTCATTTTTAAAAATTCACCACCAGATGTAGGTGCAAACCATTTTAAGTTAAAATGCCAATAAATTATATTACTCCTTTAATTAAAATGCTTTTAGGTGTATTTTGGTGAAACTGGGCATTATCCGATCTAATCTGAAAAATTAAAGGAATTCGACATTAAACGCACCTACCAAAAGTCGTACTCTTGAACTCTTTCTCAGCTGTCAAAGTAAAAACGTCAACAAAAGAGAAACTCAAGATGAAAACAAAACCAGAATGTCATAGGCAGATGCAAACCAAAATCCAAAATCATACCAAGTTCATCATTTTAACAAAATTAAATTTTATTTAAAAACAAAAACGTATGCATTATTTGAACATTAAATCTTTGTTCAAATTAAAGTTAGAAATCAACTGTTTATTGTTGTCTGTAAATTTCCCATTTTTTATTAGTCCAAGTGTTAATTGTTTTTGATTAAATATACCTACTGCGATAAGAGAAACAATCCCAACCGCCTCTAAATCTAAAGTCTAGAATCGACAATCTGTTGAGCTTTGTATGATTTGTGAATTGTGATTGTGACTGTGAGTGACAGTGAAGTGACCAGTCACCCTCACCAGACCACCAGTGTCTCTCTGATTCCGTGCGCGATGGGTTGGTTGTTAACAAGAAATATACAACCTCAAATGTTAATGTAATAATTATATTTTAACGCGATATTTGTTTTCTTTTGTTATATTCTTTTTGCTGGCTTGTGTATAGTTTAATTATTTTCTAATATAATGGCTAAAGACGAAGAACGTCTGATTAACGATGTTACTCAATCTGAGGAGGTGACAGCTCTTGACCCATCTGTCGCAACGTCTTCCACTCGACCAAATACAGATTCAGTACAAAAACCACAAAAAAATCTGTTGTTCATATTAGAACCTGCCGTTTTGTTATTGTTTTTTGCCATGAGTCTATCATGTAAGTTAGTGATAGTGATAGGTGTTTTCTAGGAAATTTAATTTTAATTTATTTCATAGCTGCTGTTTTCCAAAATCAATTAACTTACCAAACATGTAGGACCGTTTTTAAGTACAACGAAACAAGCTGTACTCCATTATTAGGCATGAATAGTAAAACACAAACTCCAGAATCAAAGGTAAGTTTGTAATATTAAAACTGCATCAAAACTAGGTAGGTACATAAACTATCAATAAAATGAAATAGTGAAATTGTTGGCAACTTCAAAGCTATGAAGTTGATAAAATATCGTCATCAATAAACTTAGTAATTATTATTTTTTTGTAATTTAGGGGAGTAACTTTGAGCTTTCATATTCTCGGGCAGATAGTTTACCCATTTTAAGTTTATATTTGCTTCACTTTTATGTTACAGTTCAAATTAATGAATGTTGCTTAGAAAATGGTGAGTCATTCAGCGAATATCAGTCTTGAATATAACTTCCAAAATTGTCTCACACATAATTTGTATAAGAATTTGGCTCTAAATTAAATATTTTACAACGAGAAAAAGGACCAAGGCAGCCAACACTTTGTTAGCGTTAGCTTTTTCTAGTATTGCTCTCTGATTCTAATTCGAATCCTTTTTTTCTACTGGAACTGGATAAATATTGAATTTTATAAAACTATCTTTTGATCGCTTTTGAGTGATCTTTCCAATAATTTCAGGTTCCTTGATACTAGCTTCGATTTTTTGAAAGATGTTTTCGGAATTTTTTCCATCATCGTTGCCGCCTTGAATGAGAATCCTAACTTCGGTGCCTTTATTGCTGAGCCATTTGTTAATATTCTTCAGTCTTGAGGTTAAGTCGTTCTCATTAATTCTACAGCCGATTGTAAGTGATTTTATTGTAGACTTTTTACTCGAATAAGAAGAAGGGTTTTCCTGGTTGGTTTCATCAAAGTCATCAGAAGCGAGGAGTTGTGCGGCGGTAGCTAATCTGTAAACAGGCCGCTGTGACTTGGAATCGAGATCTTTAACTTTAACCAGCTGCAAATCCCTTCGACGTGCGAGTTTATTTGCTTCTTCCATTGTAGTTACACTCATGCTATCATTTTGTTTCAGCAGAGTAATTTTGGGAATTTCCTTGGTCTTCTTTTTGTTTGGTTTAGCTGGAGTTCCTTCTCCGGGTTTATTATAGAACTTCGTAGAAACACTCAAAAGTCAAAGATATTTTGTTGGAAGGAGCTCAGCTTATAGCATGCTAGAGATAGTATTCTATGAGCTGTCATTTTCATATTGACTTTTCTGTTTTCTTTGTATTTGGACTGAAATAGTATGAAATAGTAAGCTATCAAATGCCCACAATCTTACTTTCTATGGAAAGTGACAGATGGTAATCTATGAAATATTTATCGCGGAGACACTGTGTAACGCAGTTGTCTACCAATGGCAGATCGCAGTATGTTAATAAATATTCCACTCATTTTATTAAGTATCATTTTTATATCTAGATTTTAATAAATAACAATGCTTTTTGGATAAAAATTTATATATTTTTGTTTTCCTTCACAACTTCACGTAATGATTTCTAGGTATTCAAGTTTCGACAAATGATTAGAATTCATAAAATTTAGCAAACGTTGAATAAAGTATAGTGCTTTTGTTTATTTTTTTATCTGGGTAAATGTTATCTTTGTTGGTTCAAGAGAATGACGAAATGACGGAGGTATTTGCCTTTTTATATTTCTCTTTTTATTGTATTTAGAGAGAAGCAAGTGTGAAAATATCAAAATTAAAATAGGGTTTTCGTGATTTTAATTTTAATGCAAGTCTTTAAAGATAAAGCGTAGTTTAACTTGTCTATAATTGCCAAAAATGTAATTTTAGACTAGTGTCAAACTAAATACACCTTAAAGCATTTTAGTTAACAGAGTAATAAAATTTACTGGCATTTCAACTTAAAATGGTGTGCACCAACATTAGGAGGTGAATTTTTAAAAATGAGGAAACTTGATGCCAACCCCGGATTTTTATTCACCACACATGGGTCTTTTCATTAGATCAAGCGAGAGGAGAGCATATCAATCAAAAAATTTCAATCGTTTTCTTTGTCTTGCATTTTTCAGACGCCTTTAAAATTTAGTTGGAACAAAATGTTACTTTAGTTTCTTGGCCATTTTAAAAATGAAAGTTGTTGGTGCAAATGAAAAATACCATATAAAGATTTAACAACCCAATAAATATTTAAAAGTGCTTGGAGAAACTGGCCATAAGGTTCTCGCATTTCCTGACGATCGTCTGAGAAAGTGTTTGGAGAAGTGTCAACATATTGGTGCTACTTGTGGAGAAGAGTTGCAGATGGACCTCAATAATTTCAAAATTTTAAAGGAATTTTTCTTACAAAATCATTCAAAAAAATGAAGATCCTTTTCGAAATCAATTTTCTGTAGAAGCCTGTGAATCAATTCAAGCAACCCTAAAAGTCAAAGATATTTCTTTGATATTAAAACCATGATGTGAGCTTTTAAATCTCAATGGATGCCTATATAACGGAAGTTTCGATCAGTTTTGCAATCTATGCAACTTCAAAGCTAAAGAAGACGTTTTCCATTTTATTACCATTTGTCCAATCTTTAACCGGATTAGAACAACATACTTTGGAAAACTGACACTATCAATGCAGGAAACGATAAAAATATTGAATGGATCAAACTGGATGAAACCTCTTAATTTTCTGAACTATAGTTACAAATGATGCTGCTTATTTCAGAATTTGCATGAAATCATTCATATGACACAAAATTATTTTGTCTTATCTTTAAAGTATAAAGTAATATACAATAATGTATATCATTTAGCTTAATTCTGAGCTGACGACAAACCCAATGCTTGAATATTCATATAAACCCTTGTAAATGTAACGAATAATAAATGTTAATATATTAACTAATTACTTACTTACTTATAAAGCAAATTATGAGAAATTATGGGGATCTCTATATCAATGTTTTATAATTACAATTCAAAATATTACCTTGAAATTCGGGAAAATAATCAACCAAATGTGAGTACTTTACTTTTTCGTCAAGTAGATCTGTTTTGTTTAAAAACAAGATTATTGGTTTTCTCATCAAGTAAGGATAGTTGATTATAGTTGTAAATAATTTCAAAGATTCTTCCAAACGATTCTGAAAAAAAGGAAAATACAGTGATCTATCTTAAAAGTAAGACCGCACCAGGCGACACTTTGTATGAAATCGTATGATGTAAACCGCACCCAGCGGCAGTAGAACTTCACTTGAGCGACACTACGCGACAAAGTTGACAATCTGCAGTTCCACTGACGCTTAGTGCTAATAGGAATCGGCGTGACACTTTGCGTCATTTTGTTTAAAAGTATAAGAAAAGATGCATTTTATTCGTGCAAAGACAAAAATATGATGTATTTTTTTTTTGTTTGAGGTTTTTAAATTCATTTAATTCATAACCATCCCTTAATAGAATTTGGTAATGAGAAGCTCAACAAATAGAAAAGAAATTATATTTTACCCCTATATATTATTTTTTTTAAACTGATACCGAAATTTAAAATACCAAGAGAAACAATGATGATCTCAATCTCAATTTTTCTGAAGTTTTTTTTTATTTATTTATATCTGAGTCATCCTAAGATGGATTTTTATCATTAATGGCTTTAAATATGGGAGAAGAATTGTATTTTTAACTTCATAAAATGTTTTTTTTTTATCAATTGATTTCATACAAATCACTTTTTTCGAAAGAGAAGACAAATCGTGAACAAATCTGATGGTTTTTACAGGTTTTTTTTAATTTATTTATATCTGAGCCATCCTAAGGTAAATTTTTTACTATTAAAGACTTGAAAGATATTGGAAGAATTATATTTTTTCTTTATAAAATATTTAGTATGATTTACAAATTGAAATCATATAAATCGCGTTTTTCCCAAAAGGCATTTTTCATGGCTGATTTACATACATTCCTGCCTTTTTTCGGTAGAACTTCCAAATCTGTCTCGTAATGCTGCGCCGCTGCAGTTCAATTGCAGTTTAAGTGCGGTTTGAAAAAAATGACGAAGTGTAGTGTAGTTCCGCTGAAGTCAAGTGAAGCCTGGTGCGGTCTAACCTTAAGAATACAAGTTTCTATTATTTCACTATCACATACTGTTTTTTGATCTTCGTACAAAGTTTGATCGTATTCTGAGATAGCAACAACAAAAGTAATTGCGTTTAAATGATCAAACATCGGTATCCATTTCGTTCTTTCTGTTTTCTGGCCGCCAACATCTATAAGTCTAGAATTAACAAAACTTTTATACCTATAAACTCATAAAGTGGTTTTATTTAAGATTTAAAATTATTCAGGGAATATACGATAGGTATTACTTGGTGTGTTTTTTTTTCAAGTCTATATAGATTTGTGTAATAAAACGACATCAGTTTAAACCTAAATACAACAACTTTTCACACCGCATCAAAAATCCGGTTTTTGCGAAAAATTAGAAATCTGCACCAAAAACACAGGTTTTCCCATACGTTTTTGGCAAGGAACGTGTTTACAAAAACCACTGGTGTTTGCAAACACCTATCAAAAACCAGTCGAGATTGCGAGATGAACAAAACAAACATAGTTATAGTGTTTTTCATTTAAATCTCAAAGATTTGCCCTCAAAATCAAGAAGTGCTCTTTTAAATGAAATTATTGGGCTGCTTTTTTCGTAGTGTGAAGACAGAGATTAAACGTGTGAAGACACAGATTAAACACGCATAGGCAGTGTGAATTACTACCGCCTGTGCAGACGAAAAATAGCAATCATCAACTGCGCTTAAGAATGGGAAAAAAATTATTTGTCTTTTACCACCAGTAGTTGCTCCCCACGACAACAGCAACACAGTGTGTTTTCAGCAACTCTTTTCATCGTCTTCAGCAGCAATGAAAGACGCGAACGCCTGAGTAACGGTGGTTGCGACCGAGAAATAGTAAACTACATCAGACCATCAGAGCATTGACAAGAGCTACTTCTCGGTCCGAAAATGCAACAACAAAATACATTGTTGAGCCGAGAAGCTAGGCATCAAAATAAGAGCGATGACGACAAAAGCCATATAGTATCTACATCATCTGACCTATAGATGGTTGCGACCGGGGACCTCAGGAAAAAAAATCTTTTTTTGATGCGAATAACGAATTCCGAAAATCCCATAACTAGGACACAACAATCCCGAGATATTTGGAACCGTAAAATTAGACGAACCTAGATAAAACCTAACAATATGTTTACAATTCTGCGCTGGAATATTTTATTCTACTTTTGCAATTCAAACAAAGAATTAATAAATGTATTTCGAGGAGAATAAATAGAAAACATACCTACATATAAATAATTGTTTCATGTTGTAAAATGCAAAACAAGCAACAAATTTCAAGTTATAGTTATGGGTTTTTTTTTTTTTCTTTTTGCCAACAAAACAAAAAATTCAGGTTTTTCGACAGCTCTTGGGTCTTCCAAAGAAACCTGGGTCGACTCTAAGTAAAATTCAACGAACACAACTATGTATTATTATATTGCAGTACAAGGAGACAAGGAGAATATTATTATTTATTAGAAGATAAAAAAAAGTAAAAGATTATATAAGCATAATAGTTTATATTTGCGTAAAATGTGATGTTGATGTGAGGAAATTAAAACCTAATTTTAACTTACACTATTTGTTTGGTGCCGTATTTAATATTAAATTCCACAATTCCTGTTGTTGCACTTCGAGATCTTAATATATCTGCATCCGTTGGCAGATAGTCATTATCAGCCAGTCGATCGATATGCGTAAAAAAACTGTTGATTTAAAAAAAAATTATTTATAAAGTTCATTAAACTATAATTAAAAAAAAAAAAGTTCTGATATGTATTTCCATTTTTGCCTTATTTGAGATTAAATGATGTCTCAAATTCAGGTGAAATTTAATATCAACAAATTTTAAAACTTTATTGTTGTTCGTTTTTGCGAGCCAGTTGTTTGTGTCAATATTGTAAAATATGTATACCTAAGCTTGTTTCTTTTGGGAAAGCTATCCATAGTAAGGTAAAGTCAAATTATACTATGGATAGACATTTGACGAAACATACAAACCAGATTCGTTGTTTTTTTGGAAATTCTTAAACTGTACTATGTATAAAATCCTAAAAAAGACCAATGTAGATATGAACGGGTCCTTACTAGAATCGTGCTAACGTTAAAAACATCAATATTCTGTAGTATTATTTTTTTAAAATTTGATAAAGTTCTTAGCACCCTGGCAAAATCTCTCTCACAAAAGCAATTTTGTAAACGTTACTAGTTACACAAAAACATTGCATACAACATCGTTTGATGAACAAAAACAGATTCTGCATGCTACAAAGATATTTTTTTTACTGAATTGAACTATTCTATCCTTTTCTCACTTTTAAGCATTTCAATAACTGTCAGTTAAAAAAAATTAATCTTTGTAGCATCCACAATGAATTTTTTTCAGCGGTTAGAATTTGTAGAAATAATTATAACTTACTATTCAGTTGAGTCATTAAGTTGATACTCATTTCTGCGACGGTAACATGTTTGGATACCCTCATCTTTCCATAGTATTTTCAAATTAGTTGCAAGGATTTTGACAGTGCACTCAATATTTCCATAGTCAGCATCTACTATCAGTTGTGCAAACTCCTATAAAACATAAAAACAAATAAAATTGGCTTACGAACAGAGGTAGGTTGTTCATGTTTATTATGCAGAAAATTAGCAGTTTTAAATATTTTCCTATCAAACAAACCCCCAAGGGAATGTCATAAAAAACCTCTTAAAAATCGTAAATTTTTATTTATTTTATATATATATGTAGGTAAAGCAGTGAAGTGGGAAATCATTTTCCCTGTTACCATTCAAGATCATAACCGTCGGAAATAAGAAGAAGACACACAACAATCTGACGGATCCATGATGAATACAAAACAAGTATTTTCGTCAATTAGAATTCATAAAATTTGTCCGACACATAATCGTTCAATAATACGATCGATTTTGACAAAAGTTTGCATGAGTGATATGTTGCCAACGATAAAGTCTCTCATCGAAAATTCGAAAAAGCTTTTAAAGGTTAGAGTCATTTTTTTATACCGATTATCTCGTAAATTTATACCCCAATTTTGATGAAATATTTAAAAAAAAAAAGATTTTTTGAAAGTTAAAAAACCTTTCTTTTATTTAAAACAGATCAAATGAATTTCGATGTCGTAAGCAAGAAGGTAACTTGTCACAGGAGCATGTTTCTACCACCCAGACCTGCTTGTTATTTATATTGTGTTAAGCCCTTAGATAACTTGCCATAAAAACATGTTTCTGTGTTTTGGTTAATATTTGTTTAGTTTTGATTAATTATGTACATAATAATATGCATTCTTAAGCTTTACTATACTTACCATACTGCCTGGGTAATGATACTTGATATCTAGCAATTTCATTGCTTCTATAAGCGATTTCATGGAAGTAAATACATTTTGGTAGATAATTTTTTTAAAATATTTTCTTTCTTCTTTGGTGTAGCCCTCGCCGTGAATTATATGCATCTGTTTAATAAAGGTGGACTTTCCAGATTCACCAGTACCTGAGAAAGTTTTGTTTTGAGATTAATAGTGCCTACATTATGTATGTATAATAATTACATAAATAAGGAATTAAAGTTCTTAGCACATTCAGTCCGAGGTGCAAACTTTAGGTACATAATATTCGCTATTCGGATAAATGAACTAAAAAATAATTGAATCTATTTTTTTACTTGTTTATTTGTATCCTTAATATCTAACAAACTACGTAATTTAGCAAAAAAATGTTTTAATAAAATTTGTCTGCCTTTAAAAAGTTAGTATAAAAAGCTTAATTTTAACATAAATATTAAGATATTTTGCCCGGGCAAAATGCGAGCAATTCCATACATGCATACACTCAAACCGATTTGACAAAAATAATGAAGTTTGCATCCCTCGCGATTGTCGCGATTGCGGATTGGCCGCCGCTATAAAATCTGACAAATATAAAAACACATACTCTGACAAAAACAAAGCAATCTCGTTTAAATCTCCATTACAACCACAAAAATGTGAACAATTTGAAAAGTACCATGGAAATCGAAAAGCTAAAAAATCGATAAGATACAGAAAGTATGGAGATATCCTCAAACAAATAAATCGAGCGGTAATTTTTTTCAATTGCATTAAAACGAACATGATTCACTGCAAACATTTTAAAAGTTGTTTAGCCCTATCGATGTATTCCTTTGGATGAAAATTTTATTCGATTCAAAGAATAATCGGAAAAATCTCCGATAAAATTTAATTATTGCTACTGAATTGCGATGCGAATCATTGAAGCCTAGTAAGCAGCTGAAATGAAACAAAAAATCCCATACAAAAATGTCACAGTGAAATCATAAACTAAATTTTTCGTACTTCTTTTCGTTTTGTGGTACGCAGCTCCACGGTGAAACGGTAGATAACCGGGTCAAGTATACACTACTCTGTACTCTCTTTTCGCCCACAATTTAATTGACCGGGACATTAATTGCTCTCGAAGTTTTGACGTTTCTATTTTGTTCGTGTTTTTTTGTGGTAATTATTATTATAAAATGTAGTTCTGGGGTGCAATCGGCGTGACAGTCCAAATCTACACTTTCTGTCTGCGTAAGGTGATCATCACAGTGATAGCTAAAAACCAATCACCAAAATATTGTGATAGTCATCTTCTCATAAAATTGACGTTTTATTTTTATTTTTGTGGCAATGTGACTAGAGTTACTACACGCATACAAAACATTATCAAATTTTCAACGTTTTTTCAATTTTAGTCACCAAATCATCAAAAACAATATTTCTTTTACCATATGAGTACACAACAATCGAAAATAAATTGTTAAATTTAGAATTATTGCATTTATTAACTAAAAAATTAACAATTTCAATGAATTTACTTGAAAATATGACTACGGCAACAATGTTTTTCACAAATGTCACTGACAAATTGAACAAAGTTGAATTGAGTTGAATTGGTGGATGTGATCACCTTACGCAGAAGAAAAAATCGATTTGATCACAAGTGGTGATCAAAAATGTGACAATCAACTATCATCTTACGCGATTCCATCCCTGTTCTTTTTATTTGTTTTTTGTGTGTTTTGAAAAATATTTTTTTTTTTACAAATGGTGTTGCTCTACGTGAAAATTTGTCTGGTACATTTCGTCTGTGTTCTTGGAGTTGACGAAAAATTTCGTTTCACTTCAGCTGCATACTAGGCTTGAGCATTCTTCGACAAGACAACAAATAGCGGCGGAATATTTATATATTAAAAAAATATTTTTAAAAACCACCTTCTAAAAAGTGTTTAAATTTTATACGGTGCACCACCTCATAAAAGTCAACAAATTAAAGCATCTTCCGATAGGATGGATTGAAGTTTTAATTCACAAACAACAGCAAAATTGCATCATCAAGATGAACGTTATCATCAAGATGAAAATTTTTGTCTTAATCTTGATTTTCCAACTTTTCTATAATCTTGATTATGAACACACCTTAAAAAAAATTATATTTTATTTGATATGTACCTATCTATACTTATAAACTTACCTAGAAGAAGCAACCTGTAGGTTAAACTTGATATTTTGGCGTCTTTTTTAATAATTTTTTCGATTTTCTTGTTTCTTTCCCTTTGAGTTTTTTTATCTTCTGATAAACAGCACTGCATGTTGATGAAATTATGTTTTATGATTTCAAAAATTATACAATCTATCCAAGTCTTCTCCTCCTTCCTTGGAAATCAAAAAACAAATTCAAATCCTTGGAAAACTAAATTAAGGTATTAAGTCAAGGAACTGCTTTGTTACCTGTACAAATCATGCCCTGGTTCAACTTATTCACAGAGCCGTACACGATGTTTTACATTAAAAAAATTAGTTTATTTTTAAATAAATAAATGATATAAGAAACAGACAATAATCTTATTAAATTGCTTTATTGGCTTGTCCTATCCGACTGATCTCTAACACTGAAAACAAAAGACTGAAATTTTCATAACAATGTGTAATGGAATCATTCGAAATATATAGTAAGTATTCATTTAAAATGCACAAAAAAAGAAACATTTATTAATTTTTAAGTCTTAGTCATAGTTTATGACAAGGACAAATTTCATAGTCATAAATACTTATATGAAGCCAAGTAAATAAAAAAAAACTTTTGAAACCGATGACGCGACTGGTTTTTGGAGTTCTCGATTATAATGTTACCGTTTTACTTGGTGCTATTATTTCGAATGTGATGAACCTTAAGAAAGAAATGATTCAAACATTTAAATAAAGAATATAATATTTGCTTGAAATACAGCTATATCACATTCTTCTAGGTGCTTTCGCTGATTTTTAATATTTTTTGTTTAATTTAAAGTCAGTTATTTAGAAATATTGTCTTTTCACCTATTCATGGAGAGATTCATTCGCCTCCCATACCATTTGTTCTTGCCTTGGCCTAACCTACGAAATGTCGTTAAAGATAAAAAGAAATTAAAAAAACTATCAAAACAAATTAGGTTTGGTGGAAAAAATTCAGAGGTCAATGAAATTTTGGGATGTTGTTCAGGGGATATGTTGATTTTCTCGAGTTTTAAACCTTAAGACCCCTGTGCTAAGAAAGGGCTCTCAAAATTTTTGACTGCGCCATATCTCGGTAACGACGTGATATAAAAACATGCTTAGATAATCAATATTATATCAAATAGCACGGCTTACAAAACATACCTGTACACTTTTGCCATAAAACGTAAGAAACAAAAGCTATAGAAGAAAGATCGGAGAAGGTCGAACATTTTACAGTTTTCCCCTTTCCCCTCTTTTAGCACAGGGTCCTTAAAGTCCAAAACTTAAGAAAATGATAATTAACTATCCCTGAAGTTCTACCGAAGAATCATTGTTATTAACGGTACCCGTAAATCTCGTTGGTAAACCTTTTTCGTCGCACATTATCCACACATACTCGACCGAAAATCAATTGATTTTCGAAGAAAACCACGAAGGTACTTCCACATCTAAACTCGAAAATCTCCACGTCTCAGAGGTGTTCGCTTTCATAGAGACCGATCAGCTCGTTCATGAATAGCTTTAAGCGCTTATACATAACGGCAGGTCGAACGGAAAAGATTGGTGTCGTTATTAACATTTGACAAAGTTCAAGGAGAAAGACATGTAGTTTTGAAACCAAAATACATCATTACATTTATTTATAAAATATGTATAGTTAATACTCCAGAATTCGTATTACAAGTCTTTCAATATATAAATAAAACTTTCATCTTTATTTATAGGTACTGGTGAATCTGGTAAATCCACATTTATCAAACAGATGCGTATTATTCACGGAAGTGGATACTCCGACGAAGATAAACGGGGTTATATCAAATTAGTCTACCAAAACATATTCATGGCTATGCAATCGATGATAAAGGCCATGGATATGTTAAAAATTCAATATGGACAGGCAGACAACGTCGTAAGTGTTTCAAAACATAAAAAGAAACAAATAAAATATACATTTTGTATAAATATAATAAAAGAACTAATTTAAATGAATGCTGTTTAAATTTTTCAGGAAGCTTCTGAGCTGATAACAGGGATAGATTACGAAACAGTCGCCACATTTGAGGATCCCTATGTGTCTGCTATTAGAAATCTTTGGGCCGACGATGGTATTCAAGAGTGTTACAATCGAAGAAGAGAATACCAACTCACAGATTCAGCTAAATAGTAAGTTTTGTTTTGTCTATTTCAGTTTTTACTAATATTCCTTCTGTTTCTATATCATTATATGAATCGATTCGTGTCATGTTTTGAATCCTTAAACCTACGCGACGACCAATTTTGTTTGTTTGTTTATTTCTTCTTATCTCAAATTGAATATATACTATACATATATATAACAAAATTCAATCTCAACAGTTATCTGATGGAAATTGATCGAGTGGCTGGAAAAAATTACTTACCAACTGAACAAGATATATTAAGGGTTCGAGTACCAACAACGGGGATTATTGAGTATCCATTCGATCTAGAAGAAATACGATTTAGGTATCCTTCCTTATCCTTTCGATTAAAAAACAAAAATACCATTTCGCAACTAACTCTCTATAATTTTAAAAATTGCATGGCGTGTGGTTACATTTTATTATTATTATTCAATTCAGAATACTAACTTTTTGTTTCCATTTTGTGTATTCGAATCTAACAAGAGCAAAAACTAAAAGATTTAAAAAAGAAAATGTTTTAATTGTTTTTTCCCGCTTTGGTGATATATACATAATTTTATATTTATTATGTCGCTGCTTATATAGCACATAAATATACAAAAGCAACTATACTGTGGTTTATTGTTTATGGAATGATTTTGCTTCCAAACATTTTTATTTCTTTTGTGTATGTGAAATGTTTATTATATTTAAAATTTATTTTGGGCAGGGCGAACACAAATGAGGGATGTTTAGTTATGTTAGCTTACGATAAAAGTTTTTATTATTGTTTCTTTATTTTTGCGGGAGGTATAAATTAATATATTTGTTTTTAGTACTTGCATGTTTGTCTTTTTTTTAATTAAAACATAATCAAGTTAAACTCGGAATTGTTTCAATGTAAAAACAGTATTATGAACTATAGACTTTATTTGAATCAATATACTTTAAGAATACGTAGAAATCTTGAATTGTTTTATTGATAATCTACAGAAAAACTTGGGGACTACAGAAAAACTTGGGGACTACAGAAAAACTTTGGGACTACAGAAAAACTTGGGGACTACAGAAAAACTTGGGAACTTTTTTTTTTTAGTTAAGCTACGCAATCGAAAGTCATTAATTATATTTATTCGGCGTCGATTATCAAATTATAGTAAACCATTTCCAGGTTATGTTTGTTCTTTTATAGAAAGAATAATGGTTACCTATTTTAAAGAGTATTCTCGATCGCTTCTTCGTTGATCTTTCGGTTGATTGAAAATTTAAGTAGCCAATACATTGTTTAATCAGCTAAAATGCCGACGAATGCCGCATTATTGACATTTTATGATGTATGAATTTGGTTTGCATTTGTGCCGATGTTAAAAACAATAAAAAGACTAAAAATAGTCAAATTCATTTTTATTAGGTGGAGTTTTTATTTTTCCAACTACATACCTTACAACAAAATCATTATATCGCAATCATTATACACTAGACCGCAGGTAAAGATGCATTTAGGTTTACCTAAAAAGCGGACATCATTGCCGATTCACCCGAAATTCAAATTGGCATGATCTCAATATTTTCTTAACATAATATATAGCTTAATAACTTTCCCACTTTATATCTTCTTAATTACACCCTAATACATCGGTGGCAAATAACTGGCTTATATAGTAAGCCCGTTTTTCTTCTAACTGCCTGCGTTTTCGTTATGTTAGTCAGAGATTCGTTGAACTTATGCGTTGTTTTTATTACTCGATGAACTTTAAGCTAATCTCTTATAAATTTAAGCTAAACCAGAAAATAAATTGTGAATGAAATTTAAATTTACTACTTCAAATATTAATATCAAATCAACATAAAAATTGGATTCTTAATCACTAAACAAATTATTTACTACCTTTAACATCGAAGATTACCAATCCATTTATGCATTATACAAATTGTAGACGTACGAATTTCATAAAAAAGTTCCCAACATTTTTTTAATTCTATAAAAATAAATTTCTCTTCGAAGATTTCCATCCGATTTCCAACATCGATGTAACTACAGCCCGTAGAACTCGTCGTTGTATCATATCTTTTACACGTTGGTACAAATGAAGTCCAATATTTATTACTCTTTAAACAAGTAGATCCTTAGGTAAAGCGGTGAAATTGGAATTTTTTGATTTCATTCAACATCATCCACATAGTCGATAATAAATGATCACATCATAGGTGGAGTTTAAGTTTATATGGATGGCTTACTGCTGAACTAAATCAAGTAAGAAAATGTTAATTCGAAGATTTGTTTTAAATTTAGTGTCACCGACAGCTTTGAAGAACCACGGCCTAGTGACTTACACTCTCAACCGATCCTTTTGTGTGCGTTGTTAGCTCTAAAGGATTGGAGGGGACCTACAATTTTTCGTCGAATCCGAACGACTAAGGTGAGATGTCTTTTCATGACAATGATACTCTTGGAGGATTTGTCACTTCCTCGCAGTGACTTATTTTATTGCAGACCTAATAGAGTTTAACTTTGTGCACAAGTTCAAAACATAAAAATAATGACAGCGCATTAATTGGTCTCAAACATTTTCAGACATATTGTTCATGTCAAATTTAACGGAGAAGTTAGACGTTAAATTATTGTTTTTTCTTTGAAATTCTGACAGAGTGTGATTATTTGATCAATGGTTGTTTTTCTTGGCCTGAAACTTCACTTATCAAGTTATTTGCAGTTCTCCATTCCTCAGTCAGTCATGTTTTTTGCCGGTGATCTTGGAAATTGTTTTTTCACTTTCATGGGTTTCTCTATGGGTTTCCTTGCTACAGATTTGGTTTTATTATCCAGAGAACATACTTTTTTTTGTTTTTAATGGTATATAGATTTCTTGAAGTATTGACTCCAAGATAAATGTGATTTTTAAATGTCTATTTCTTGTTCGACATTCTTGCAGTTCTCAACTAAAAAAATTGTGAAATTTAATAAAACAAGTACATACTGCCAAGTCTCACTTATTTTTCACCAAAAGGATTCAAAATTACTTTAATTTATTCACATCGAATTTTTATTTTTTGTTATAAATTGTGTTAACACTATTGTTTTAAAATTTGTTTTTTTTTTTTTGTTACTTATTATCAGTTACTTAAGTGATCTGCCACGTATCGAGAAACCAGATTACTTACCATCAGAACAAGATATTTTACGTGCTCGTGTTCCCACAACAGGAATTCTAGAATATCCATTCGATTTAGATGGAATCGTATTTAGGTATAATTTTCTAATTGCTTTGCAATCATCAATACGCAAAAGTTCTTTTTGAACATGAATATGCCGGCTAGAAATATAATGGTTCGTAGGTGGTAAATAGAAGTAAACAATTATTGAAAAAATAAAACCTGGCTAGACTTTTTTTTGTTTTGTTAATTGTATTAACTGTGTTTATGTGTGTTTCATAGTTGTTGTTTTAAATGTTAAATTTTATTTGCTTATTTCTCTGTATGTAACATTAATAATTGCTTGCTTATTAAAAGTAATTTTTATATTTAAGACATGAAAAATTATTTATTTGAATAATATATTTTATATTTGTTTTGTTTCTCATAATGTAAACAGGATGGTGGACGTAGGCGGTCAGCGATCTGAAAGAAGAAAATGGATTCATTGTTTTGAAAATGTAACTTCAATTATTTTCTTGGTCGCTCTCTCAGAGTATGATCAAATTTTATTTGAATCTGAAAATGAGGTATGTATACAATAATGTATATGGTTGTTGTTAAATTCTATTGAACTGGTACATATGATGTTAATTAATCACACACACAAAACAAAAAAAAAAAAACAGTTTTCATCTAAAAACATGGTTGTAAAATACATTTGTTATGTAGGTATTTGTACAAAATATTCAGCATTCTCATTGAATTGAAGAGAGCTCGAGGAAATATCAATATGTATAGATACAAAGTCACATTTTTGATTCAGTCAATAAGGGGTTTTCAATAAGTATTTGCAAAATGCACGTCGTCGCTAACCTGAATTTCAATAGTTGTGTTCGTTGAACTCTGAAGTCGCCCTGGGGTCACCCTTAATTCTGTGTTTTTTGAGACCTGCGGTCGCCCTCAACTCGCCCTGAAGTTGCTTTAGGTTTTTGCTGGGGCGAGTTGAGGTCAAACATATGTTTACCAACGTGCGGTGGATTCAATATTTTATATTACTTTTATAATGCAAAGAAAAGAAATTATAAATTTATTTCAATGAGAATAAAAAGAAAACATACAAATAAAACAAATTTATTTTATTGTTTTATGTTTTAGAATGTACAACAAGCAACAAATTTCATGTTTTAATTTTGGAAACAAATACATTTTTGTTTCTTTCTTTTTGTCAACAACACAAAACCAACCCAGGTTTTTTTGACAGCTTTTGGGGTTGTCAAGAAAACCTGGGTCGGCCCTGGGTAAAATTTAACGAACACAAACTAATGACTGCAACATAAATCCGTCTGAAATTAAGCGATGTACTGTTTTGTTTGAGGCCTATTGGCATATACCCGTGACAAGAAAAGTCTTACTAGGTCAAATCACACTATCTCGGTGGCCAATTCACCTCGGCTCTTTGTTGCATTCTCTGTGTAACACGCAGTACCGTCCTGCTTGAGCCAGGCCGTGTCAAAAACGAAGTCAGTCCGAAATTCGGACTAAAAATTAACTTTTTTGAATCCATTCCGACCTGGTTAATCTTGTGTGGGCTACTGTAATGGCGTAATCCCATATACGGCAGTATAAATATATATAATGATTTTTCGGTCAAAGTGTGAGCAAAAGGGTTGTCTATGGACATTAACTTAAAGCTCCTGTGTCATGATCTTGTCCCAGTGCGAAATTCTTATGCACCGTGAGGAATTGACTGTCTCAGGGTTCACGAATAGCGACGATGTTCTCGGCTGATCTAGTCCTAATCCCGTAAATTAAAAATGATCGTAATTTTACAGATACAATCTTTATATCTTTATAGAAAAATAGACGAAGATCGGTCAACCGTTTTTACGGGAATAGATCCCTCGCGTTGTTCCGAGAAACAGGTGTTGGCTAATTTCGTTTCGAACCAGCCGTTTTGAATTTGACCACCAAACATTTGACTTCATAGAGTCACCGGGTCTAGGATGTTTGAACTGACGAACAAACAGTTTTATCATTTAGACTTTTTGCTTAATCGTGTAATTCTTTAGTAACTAAATATTAAACAACATATTTGGCAGACGCCGCACCGGCCGCCTCAACTCTTTAGCTCATTTTCTATCTCGAAAGCCACGAATTCTATAAACTTAAACCTTAGAATAGATGTTTCGTTGCACACGAAAAATTGCTTTGTTTGCGTTGTTCCACCTACCAATCGTGTAGCTACCATCTTATATATACTTTGCAATTGAGATGCTTTCATTATGATTCCTAACCTTCGGGTCTGTAGTTGTTGCGCAACTCTTCATAACGCTCTTATATGTTTTAGAAAAGTGTGTACCATTTAATAGAACTAATCAAATCAATAATAGTAATTAAGAAACTTCTATATAAATACATACATACATATAAAAAATTAAATTAATTTTCTTTTATTCCAGAATCGTATGGAAGAATCAAAAGCTTTATTTAGAACTATTATTACGTATCCATGGTTCCAGAATTCATCAGTTATTCTTTTCTTGAATAAGAAAGATTTGTTAGAAGAAAAAATAATGTATTCGCATTTGGTAGACTACTTCCCCGAATATGACGGTAAGAATATTTTTCAATTTCTTAAATTTTATTTGTTCATACCTTTGCATGCCATCTTAAACATTAAGTTAATTTTATTTTAATTAAATACAAAAATAATTCACAACAAATATATAAATTAAAACGAAATAAGGCGCCAAATGTGATATACCAGCGGCAAAAGCATTTATATTGAATAAATATCTATCAGCGAACCCCGATCCAGAACGTCAATGCTATTCCCATTTTACAACGGCTACAGGTTAACAATGATACAAAATAAATAAATGTATACTGCTGCTGTATGCTAGATAAAAATAACAACACTTTATTTATATACATTGTTTACTGCTAAACACGATTTTAATGTTAAAATGTAGACCTAACTGTTTTTATATGTATTTTAAATTAAGCACTTGTAGATTATATTGTAATGCTAGTTCTGCTTTTTTGTATATCTGTTTGAAATATAGGTCCACAAAGGGATGCAATAGCAGCCAGAGAGTTTATTCTTCGTATGTTTGTAGATTTGAACCCTGATTCCGAAAAAATTATTTACTCTCACTTTACTTGTGCTACAGGTAAGTTTAACAAAAAATAAATAAATGATTTGTTGTTTGAGTGTATGAATTTGTCGATTTTGAATGATTATTTGATTATAATATGATTATTTTGTGAGATTGTTTTTCCCAGTAAACCATGTAAAACACTTGTAATTTATCTTCTTGACTTCGAAGGTAAGCCTGTACAAAATTAGTATGTATTTAAAGAAGTATTAGCCAAGTATTCATCTCGCTAGTAAATGCTTACAAATATCTAAGCTTCCCTATATTAAATTAAAATGTTTTTTTTTCTCCAAACCAAACAAATTGAATTTCACTTTGTTTTTTTTTTATTTATTGATTTCCCTCCAAACTTGGATTTGCTACTTCAACCCTAAAATATTTAATATTTCCAACTTCCAATACCCTAAATACCAAAATATAACCACCCACCTATAGACACTGAAAACATCAAGCTTGTGTTCTGCGCTGTAAAAGATACCCTAATGCAGAACGCATTGAAGGAGTTCAACTTAGGCTAAACTTAAAAAGCCAAAACTACGTGATTTAGTGAACAAAAAAAAAAACTTGTTAAGATGAGAATAAAAATATTAAATTGTTTCCTTATTTATCATTGACCATTTATCATTTTACTATTTGTTATTTTTTAACTATTAAAATAAAAAAAATATATATATATATAGTCAAAATATAACATTAATTTATTCAAAATAAAACACCTCATACAAATTAAAACGACTTTACACGAAAAGATAACTTTAAAAAAAGTATTTGTTGTATATTATGTTAGAATGTGATTATAAATAAAATTAATTAAAAGGAAAAACTGAATAAAAAGATTTTTAAATTTAATATTTTATTTTGCGTGAATAGTAAATGTGTAAGCATGCATTGAAAATGGTTTCTGAAAAGTTTTTGAGTGGCATTGGTTTGCAATTTGTGCATTTGATAGCCAATGTTGATGTCTACAGTGGTTTAGTTATCAAGAAAGTTTGCGAAGTCTATTGAAGTAATCGGATCCTCCTCAAATGTCAACAAAATTAAAAACACGCTTATCTTCGGGTTTGCATTTTTGCTTGGTATATTTTGTGAGGTTCGTGTAAATTATATTACGAAAAAGTTTTTTTTAGTTGTTCCAACATTGAATTTAGTAAATTTAATTTGATGTAGGATAAATTATAAAAGTTGCAGATCTAAAGGGCTTTATAGCTAAACTATCAACTCTACTTTTCTATTTAAATGTTCAGTCGGGTCGAGTCAATCCATTTAAAATTCATTTTATCTTTCTTCTAGCTATCCTATGCATAATAAAAATGAACCGCTAGGGAATTCAAAGTTAGTTTATGTCTTTCTTTTAGAAAGGGCACAACATTCGGCAAAAAAATATTCAAGGCTGATGATATAGAAAGATCATTTCTGCAGGCTTTAAGACGGAGATGAGAAACAAAATGCCGACGTTAAAATTAATGAATCCTTTAAAATAAACGATGACAGAAATCAAATCCAACCCCTTTCTTCTTTCTAGATAAGAATACAAAAGTAATTGAAAAGCTTCAAAATAATAAAGCTGCTGCGACTGATGGGTTGTAACGTAAGTCGAACAATTTAAATCCGCCGGAGATGACGGGGTAAGAAAATATGGTCGGGGTGCAAAATCTCTTAAAGAATGCATGCAAAGCCTAGACCTCATGAGTGTACCATCCACCAAATAATATACGCATCACGAAAAAACTCAGAATAGACTCAAAAACAGCGAGCCAATACAAATCACATCTTCATTAATCAAAGAAATTCTACACTTCTGCGAAATCTACCTTTAAAACGTAATGATGGAGAACTGTTATAGCGATATAGTAAGGGACTTTCTTTACCTTGGCACCTTGTCAAACCGACCTTCGAAAAATAAGAAATCATATGAGTTACTAATACCTCACTTAAAGAACCACGTTATCATTTTATAATAACCAAATCATCCTAGTCCGTCTCTATGTTGCGGAGAGGGGACGTTGGTAAAATCGGTTGAGGAAGTGCTTGTTGGCTTAAAACGAAAAATGCTTCTATTTTGTTTGCGGGACGAAGAAGGTTCAGTGAATGGACAACATAGCCACCTCAAATTGAGTTCGCAGTAGAAGGGGAGAGTATGACAAAGCAAAATAGATAATAGATAGAAGGAGATACAAAATGTTTTAGACACTGGTCACCGACTGTGGGCCAAAAGCAGAAGAAGAAAAGTAAAGTTGAACGTGACAAACTTCTTCTAGTTTTGTTGATTTCATATGACAATACAATCTTTAAGTGTACTTTTATTAGTAGATCAAAGATCTCTATGCGTACTCTACTTACATAGGCTTCTGTGTTAATTTTTTTAAATTTCTACTTTTGTTAATTTTTGACAAATTTTTTTGCTGTGGTTTAATTTATAAATAAATTGAAAGTACATAATATATCTAATAATATTGCCAAATGACTAATTGGATAATTAAAGAAAACATCAAAAATCAAATTCTTGTCTCTAGTTGGGCTTTAAGGGGAGGTTTATGCAATCCATATTTCGGCTGCATTGTATTACTATGTATTAGGAAAACATTTTTTAGTTTCGAACTTCATTGGCTGCTTTAAAACATAGCACCTCCTGCCTGCAATTCATCTGTGATGGTTTTCATGAGAGAAACGTTTGTGGTGTTCTGAAAAGATCGGTGGTTCTTCTTTGTGTTGTTACTGTACGGGCACGGTTGATTTTTCTATCGCCTTTAATGATTCTTGACATTGTATTGCTGAATATTTTATTTTCACTTGTAAAAATGTGTTGTTGAAAGGAATGTCAAAAAACAGATTTATGAAGACGATAAACTTTGAGAATCAACATTGGGTTAAGTCTCGTTGGTCAAGAGTTGCAACATTAAAAAGAATTCTTACAATGGTATAGTATACTTCTCTCCTTTACGAAAAGGTCAAATTTGAGATACGACCTTCTCGCTTAGGAGGGCAGTATAGTTGAGTGTGAATATTTTGTTTGTTTTGTATGTGTCTGACAGAGAGAGATTTCTGGATAGCAAAAAAAAAAAATTAATACTCAACCGAATTTCAATATTTTTTTCTAACAAAATTTTCTTTCTTTTCTTCTTCCATAAATAATTTAGACACCGAAAACATAAGGTTTGTATTTGCAGCTGTAAAGGACACAATTCTGCAGTCAAATCTGAAAGAATATAACTTGGTCTGAACTGGTTTTGGATCGTTAAAACTATTTTTGTGATTATAATATTTTCATAATTCCTTTTTTCAAGAAAAAAAAATTAAAAAAAGAAACAAAATATAATAAAAAAATAAAAAAAAAATATAAATTAAAAAATTTTATAACGCAACAAAATTATATTTTAAATGATTTTTTTTTTGACAAAAAATTGAAAAAAAAAGAAGAACTAGGAATTTAATAACAACAAATATATATATATTATTGACTAAGTAAAGAAAAATATTAATTAAAAAAAAAAAAAACAACAAAACGATTTGTCGACAAAAAATGAGAAATAATAAAATATATAATATCGAACAACAACAAAATAATAGGAAATTTAAAACTCGGATATTTCTTTTTATAACTAAAAATAAAACAATATTAATTAAACAAAATAATATATTTAAAGAATGTGTGTTAAAATAAAATAATGCAAAAAAAAAAGGATTTAAATAAAATAAAGAAAATTATAATAATACTAAAATATATCGTTACATACAAGAAAAGTAAAAAAAGTCACCAACAAAGCATAACAAAAAAGTAAAAAGGATAAATTGGCTCCAGGATCTTCACGAACATATTTTTATTTTTTTTTATTTTTTTCTTTAAAAACAAAAACAAAACAAATATCAACTTGCATCGTTTAAAAAAAAATAATACAAAAAGCAAATACAACATACATACTTATATGGAAAAAATTATTTAACAATATGAAACGAGAAAATATAAAGTCTAAAACAAAAATAATAAACGCGCATTAATATAAATTTATATTCGTAACAAAATAATAACATTCTTAACTTGAGCCATTCCTTGCCAATTTGTTTAATTTGTTCTTTTATTAACCTTTTTTATTATAAAAAAACACACAAATCTCGGAATGAAACTATTAAATAAAAATTAGAGAATAATGTAATGTGTTCAGAATGCAGTTGCTTTTTCACTTTTCTATTTTGTTTCTGTTTGTCAGTTTTGTATTACGGTTTTCATTATTTAAATAGAAAACAAGAAAACCATTTATAAAGCACGCTCTCTCCTATCAGGTGAATTCTTGATGAGTAAGACAGAGAAGAAAATAAAAGTGATGTGCTAAAGTTTAAATACATTGATCAAATTTAATCGAAATCCATGAAGCGGCTGAATTTCAATACATTTCATTCCTTCGTCCACAAAATCTTTTGCATACAATCAAAATACAAGTTTTATGATTGTTTTTCTTCGTAAAATGTAATATAATGTATTGTCGCCATATTTTTTTCTTATATACATTTAAACTTAATTAAAAAAAAATATAATTGATGCTAGTTGACTTGTAATCTTGTATTTTTTTTTTTGTAAAATTATTACTTTTAAATATTCCCAAAATAAAATCAAAAGAAATGCAATAAAAACAAAAACATAAATATTTATTTAAATAATTTATTATTCTAGATTTCATTTGTTTTTATTTGTAATTGTTAAATTAAAAAAATATATATCTAACCTCCAAATAAATGGAATATTATAGTAAATATGTGTTGTATAATTTAAAAGTTTTGAGAAAATCAATCAATCATTTGTTATATGTACGTATTTTGGGGAAAATAAACGTGTATATTTTCATTTTTTGTAAGTAAAAGAGGCGTTACTAAAAAAAACAAAATATTGTGCTCTTCTTGTACACAAAAGTTTCTTTTGATATATTTTTTTTTTTATAAAGGGCTGCAAACACACATAAAAGCGAATATTGATAAAAAACAAACTTTTACACGAAACCACCATAAGCAAACAGCTAAAAACACAAAATATACATATAATATTTCAAAAGAAAAAATGTTGCACAATTTGTACGAGTGTATATTTATTAAGAGTAGGCATACATAAAACGCATAAATAGAATTTTATAATCTTTTTTTTTTTTTTTTTTTATATATAACTAATTTTCATTTTTTTATATAGAAATTTAATTGTTTTTTAGTTTTTATTTCTAGCTAAATACATTTTTTTTAATTCTTATAAAATCTACGTGTTTATGATTTAAAAAAAATAAATATTTTCTTGTTTTTAAGAGAAAAATTAAACTATTTTATACTTATTATAAAAAAAATCATTTAAAATAAATATTCTACAAAAAATATTTAGATTAAATTTATATCTATCAATACATAATTAAAAGAAAAAACGTTTAACTCTAATTGTAAATTAATTATTGTTTTTACCTATGTTTTCTATTTTTTTTAATTGTTTTAAACGGTAAACTCCTTCTCATGTTGTAGCAAAGAAAACAAAAATATAAAGAAAGCAAAAAAATAGTTCTTGAATGGCAATACTGTTTTTTGTATTTATATATTTTTTTTATTAAAATTTTTATAATTATATAAATATATACCTATATCCATTATAAATTTGTATTTCATCATCATCGGCTCGACAACCGGGGTCCGGTCCTGGCCTCCTTCAACAAGTCTCTCCACCTATCCCGGTCTCGAGCCGACGCCATCCAGTTGCGCACCCCAAGGCTCCGGGCGTCCTGGTCTACGCCATCTCTCCAGCGCAAGCATGGTCTACCACGCTGTCGTCTGCCATAGAATGTACCACAAAGAACTTTCCGAGCAGGTTCCTCTTCGCTCATGCGAGCTAGGTGCCCTGCCCACCGAAGTCTACCGAGCCTAATTTTTGTCACTATATCTGCTTCAAGGTAGATTGCGTACAATTCATGATTGTACCGTCTCCGGAATCGTCCTTCCTCACATATGGGGCCAACAATTCTCCTTAAGACTTTTCTCTCGAACGCGGCTAAGAGGTCAGAGTGCCTTTTGCTAAGCACCCAAGTCTCGGATCCATATGTGAGTGCTGGCAGGACCATGCTCCTGTACAGCAGTAGTTTTGAAGTTATGGTGAGATTTCTGGATTTGAAGAGCTTTGACAGACTGTAGTAGGCTCTGTTGGATTTGAGGAGCCGCCCGCGTATTTCTTCTTCTATATTGTTATCGGCTGCTACTATTGACCCAAGGTATTTAAAGGATTGCACCACTTCAAATTCGTGCTCCGCTACCTTGATTGTTTGACCAACTGTTCCTCTCGCATTCGACGCCACCATGTACTTTGTTTTACCTTCACTAATGTGCAGCCCCAGATTTTGTGCCGCCTGCTCGATCTGGATGAAGGAATCGTGTACAGCTTGCTCGGTTCTTCCGATGATGTCGATGTCGTCTGCGTAAGCCAGTATCTGGCTGGACCTGTTGACGATGGTCCCTCTTGTTGCCGTGCCAGAGTCACGGATTGCTTTCTCCAACGCCAGGTTGAAGAGGAGGCAGGCCAAACCATCCCCTTGTCGGAGTCCATTAAAGATGTTGATTGGTCTGGATAGCAATCCGGCTATTTTTACTTGGCTTGTTACGTTGGTCATGGTCAACCTACATAGTCGTGTCAATTTATTTGGGATGCCGAATTCTCTCATGGCTTTGTAAAGTTCTACCCTGGCTATGCTATCATAGGCGGCCTTAAAGTCTATAAACAGGTGGTATGTTGGGATGTTAAATTCTAGACATTTTTCCATCGCCTGCCTAAGGGTAAAGATCTGATCAGTTGTTGATTTGCCTGGAATGAAACCACACTGATATTGTCCGATGATGGTTTTAGCGTATGGGGTTATCCGGTCTTGTAGGATAGAGGAGAGTATCTTATAGGCGGTACTCAACAACGTGATACCTCTATAATTGCTGCACGTTGTGACATCTCCTTTCTTATGTATGGGGCATATTATACCTTTTCGCCAGTCTTCTGGCATTTCTTCACGCTCCCACACGTGCACTATAATATCATGAATTGCCTGACGTAGAGCTGGCCCACCGTGTTGAAATAATTCGGCTGGTATACCATCAGCTCCCGGGGCTTTGTTTTTCTTTAGCCGGTCTATAGCCTTCTCAACCTCTTCTATGCTTGGTGACGGCAACATAGGGTATTCGTCTTGAAGCAGTGGAGCCTCCACTTCTGCAGTGAGTTGACCATTTAGCAATTCATTAAAGTACACTTCCCATCGCTCCAGTATGCTTTGTGGATCGGTGATCAGATTTCCCTCTCCGTCCTTGCAGTATGTGCAGCGTGGTGTGTACTGCGTCATGTTTCGGATGGATTGGTAGAACTTCCGCGCCTGGTGCGGACCTCGCTCTCGGCTTTTTTCTATTTCACAGATTAAGTTCTTCTCCCAGGCTGATTTTTTCTGTCTGTGAAGCCGTTTTTCTATTCTTCTGAGCTCTTTATATTCTTCTTCGCGTGCCCGCGTTCTATGAGATTGCTGCATTGCTCGGTACGCAACATTCTTACGTTCAGTCGCTAGCTTGCATTCATCATCAAACCAGTCGTTCCGATTTCTACGACTGCTGCCTAAGATGGAGTTGGCAGTACTAATGACAGTATTCTTAAGGCGTGTCCACTTCTCATCTACGCCCAGCATACTGGCCCCAGGACTTACTCTCCCTAAATCAAGCGATTCTAGGGCGAGTCCTAACGCATTACCAAAGGTGTTACTGGCATTTTCATTGCGCAGGGCAGCCGTGTTGATTCGAACTTGATCGGCGGATGCAATACGTCTTCGCAAGGCAATCCGCCCTCGGAAGACCATACCAACAAGATAGTGATCCGAGTCGATATTGGCGCCTCGGTACGTTCGTACCGTCATCAAGTTCGAGTAGTGGCGACGGTCTATCAACACGTGGTCTATTTGGTTACGAGTGACTCCATCAGGTGATACCCAGGTGGCTTTGTAGATATCTTTTCGCGGGAACCTGGTACTCGCAACGACCATGTTTTTCGATGCTGCCAATTCTAAGACTCGAAGTCCATTGTCATTAGTGTTCTCATGCAAACTATGGGTGCCTGCGTAATGCCTGAATACCGGCTCCCGACCTATTTTTGCGTTCAAATCCCCAAGGATGATTTTTACGTCATACCTTGGACAGGCATTGAGGGTCCTCTCGACTTGTTCGTAGTAAGTCTCTTTTTCTTCGTCTGAGGACTCCTCCGTAGGTCCGTGAACGTTAATGAGGCTAATGTTCGTAAATTTGCCTCGCACGCGAAGGGTGCATAGCCTTTCGCTTATAGCGTTAAAGCCGATGATGGTAGACTTCATTTTTTCGCTGACTAGGAAGCCTACCCCGAGCACATGGTGTTTTGTATGACAGCTGTAGTATACGTCATATTCTTTCTTCTGTAAAACACCATTCCCTGTCCATCTGATTTCTTGTAGTGCTGTTATGTCAGCTCTATATTTTGACAGGGCATCGGCTAGCTGCTGAGCAGCTCGAGCTCTATAGAGCGATCGTACGTTCCATAAGAAAATTCGTAAATCGTTTTGCCGTTTTCGTTGCGTTGGTTGTCGTCGTGAGATCAGTCCGTTTCCGAGGCTTGTTGTCGGGTTCGTAATTCTAAAATTTTACGGAACAGGGAATTAACCTTTGTATTTGCAATAAGTAAAAAAAAATAATAATATATTTGTTTCTAGTTTGTATAGCAATTTATGATTTATTTTTTATTTCGATTATCGCTTTTATATATTTATGTACACCTATAACAATATATGTATGTATATATCAACTTATATATATATGTATGAAAAATATTTATATATATAGTCAATAAAACAAATTTATTTGCGTTTAATTTGTGTTTTTATTTATTTTTGTTTTTTATTTACTTTCGAGGTTTTATTTAAATGTTTTCTAAGGATGTGTAATTCTTGTTCTTCTTTTGTTGGCCTACAATACAGGCTTTATTTTAGATCTTCTCCTTTCAAGTCCAAGTCACAATTAAGAATTTGGCACTGATAAAGTTGGTTCTTCGAGTGAGGGCTTTATTTAGTTGCTTTCTTATCCTACAGAGGCATCTTTTTTATCTTTGTTTGATTTCAAATTTTAAGTTACAGCAGACAAAGACAAAGAAAAGATTTCCCTGAAATTTAGAATTTCCTTACCTTCATTTAACACTAAACTTACTGAGCTGTTTTTGTTTGAATGCTGACGAGGGCATAATTAACGTTCTATCTTTGTATTTGAATGATGCCAATGTCATGGACATATGCCAGCCCTTATATCGACCTTTAGAAGATGCTGTTTTGTAATTTAACAACCGAAATTTATAAAATGATTTTGAAAAGTAGCATTAGAGAGCATTTCCTTGGCCAAATCCTTTATTGATATCATAGGTCACGGTGAGGTTGTTTCTGACCATCTTCTGGGTGTTACATTATACACAGCTTAACGTGTTGGTTGGGGATATCAGGATTCTGTAAAACTCTTCTAAAGAAATTTTATCGTTAGCAGCCTTGAAATAGATAAATAGGTGGTGGTGTGTAGGGTATCAACCTATCAACTTTGGGTCTTTTGCAGTGTCTGACGAAATTCGAATGGCCGAAAGTAGACTTTCCTGGTCTAAAACCACACTGACAAACATCGATCCAGGTTTTCCATGAATAGTTTAAGGCGGGGAAAGAAAATATCTTATATGCGATATTTAAGAGACTTATTGCTTTATAACAGGTGCAAAGAAAAGTAAGTTCCTTTTTTAATGATAGGGCACATGATGAAGAAGTTTCATTCAACGGGAACGATACACTCAGCATGCTCCTTACCAAATCATTTCCGGTGCTTTAAAGTCCGTCTTTTTCTAGTGAGTTTCCTAATTCACTCCATTCACAAAGTCACAGTAGGATAACTATCAGGAAAGAAACGATTATAATTATAACTTTGTATTTGGTGCAGTCAATGTAACATTCATCGCAGTAGCCTTATTATATTTTGATTAATAAAAGGAACTTTACAAAACAATTTGGTTTAAGTAGTTTTAAAGGAGCTTAGGTTATGTTTCTTTGTCTTTTTTTTAGTCTTAAATCTTGAGATAAATAAGGTTACCTTTGTTCTGTTGATCCTTATGTCAGAAAATAGATTGAAGGAAAAACTTCATCGAAAACAACACAAAATTGATAAAAGCATACAAATATTGCAATATTTATTTTCCGTCCAAAAGAAAACTGAGATCAAACAAATAATCAATTCGAATATTTATTTTAAGTTAATAATAAGTTACTTATGCCCGTTAAAAATTTATTTTATGAGCTCTTTCTGTGAGTGCTTTTAAATGTAAGAAAAAAACTATTATATATGCAGAATGTTATCTATATTTTTTTTTGTTGTGTTGTTTTGTATTTCGTTTAGGGCGAAAGTAATAGGTGGGTAAAGTAGGTAAAATGACCAAAGAACCCGACCATTTTAGCTCCAATGGGTCCATTGTGATACCAAATGAATATAGTGTAACATTCAGTCCTATCGAAATATCGGATTGAAAAAATTTTTTGTCCAATTTGTACGAAATCGGAAAATTTCCAATCAAGGTATATGTTCCGAAACACACATCGGAGAAACTTCGGATGATATTAAACGTTTATGTGCTTTGTTTATGATGTTTTGAAACCGATTATGCCGATCGGAAATATCGCCCGAACGGAAACCTCGATAGGGCTAATAAAGCGACGGAGAGAGCGAATCAATACGTTCGTCAGATCAATGTGGTCATCGAAGAAAACTTTTCCCCTGTGTAATTTAAGCTTTTGAGAGAGAATAGGGCTTTTGAGGAGAATAGGAGGGTTGTAGAATTTTCTCCTTTTACTCATCCATGAAGTATCTGCAGAAATCGTTTGTCAAAACACCAATTCGTGTGGCGTGTCAACGTATAACACATTGTTCAGTTACTACACCAATAATTAAGGAGTTAAGATGTAACCTGCTAACCGAAATTTTTCGCGCTGCAGATCTTATTTTGCCCAAATCTGCTTAGCCGCTAGATAAGGTAGTGGTGTTGGTATATTTTAGGTTTTTTTGACATCTTGCTTAGAATAGATAAACCAATGTCCACCATGTTAAGTACAATTCTGACTGAATGCATCATATACGTAGTACTTTTCTCTCAAAAACGTCAAGGGAGCTTTCATCCGATACGGAATAAGGGGTTTTTGGATTCCTCTCGATAGGGCTTGTCCCCTAATTGGCTTACTCTGCTCAAAAAAAGAGAGATTAGCTGATTTCTGCGATGATGTTGGTTTGTTGAGATCACATCATTAGCCAGGTAGACAAAAATCACTGAATACAACGGTCAATTTCAAATCCAGTACGGTGAGATCCTACTTTTGTTAATGAAAGCATACACTTATTCTTATACTCTTTAACAAAAAGACCCTTTATACTAGTTTTCGACTGGGAATTTTCAAAGACTCAAGTAGCTTGAGAACTTGCTTCTCCCTATCACATCGACAAAATACCCAACTGGCACCGTTTTGCTAGTAATTTTAGTATAGTGTGAGTTGCAAAATACTTTTAATTTCATTTACTTTACTAATCTGAAAATATATAAAAACAACAATTAAACAAACAGGGCCAAATTTTATATTTCTGTTTAGAAACCCTTTCGCCATTTCATTTTTACAAATTTTTCGTTTCTTCGCGATAAATATAATATTATTTTCAAAGGCTACAAAGATTCCATTGTTAGCTTTCTAATAAAAAAAAATACAAAATTAGTTTAAATAATATATGTAATTTTGTTAGGAAGTGTTCAAAAAGTTATTTAAATTTATTTTAATTATTTATTTAAAAATTTTACTATTAAACTAAATATTTTTTTTTTAACATAATTTCACTATTTGATAACAAAAAAATCAAAGTTCTTAACGCCTTAACAAGTCCTTAGGAAATATTGTTTGTACGTGTGTAACTTTATAAAAAAAAAAAAAAGAAACACCTGTAAAAAAGAACAACCAAAACTAAAATTTAATTTAAAGAATTAAATATAAACTTAAAAAAAAAACTCCAATAAATTGTGGTTTGTTAATAAAAAAATATAAACAAAAAAAAATAGGATTCACACAATTTTACGATTCATATGTAATGTATAACAATATAATAAAAATATATGTGTAATGTGTACTTTGCTTAAGGATCTAAAGTAAAAAAAAAAGAGATCTTCAAATATATTAGAAACAAAAATATATATACATATAACAATTATAATATTTACCTACTAACAATAAATAAAACAAAATAAACTATTTTTTTTATTTATAATTTAAATCTGCTCCCAAATACTTGGATGGTTACCTTTATTACAATGTAACGCATAATAAATGTATATTGTTAAAATAAAATAAAAGAAACATGTTTCCTTAGTGAAAATTTATATAATTTTTACTTTAAAATACAAATATTGAAACAAAAAACTTTTCCCAGAAAACATTTTATAAAAAAAAATCGTAAGGAAACAATACAAAATTTGTTAGTTTTTAAGTAAACAAAAATACAAGTCCTAAATAAGAGCATAACAAATAATGTCTAAAAATATGAAAAGTAAATAACAATTTTTTTTACGAAAACATAAACATAACTTCTCTAATTGCTTCTATTTAATATTAATCAAATAAGAAAAAAAGAATTAAAATAATTATTTATAATTTCCGATTTCCTCTTGATTGTTAATTCATGCGGCGTTTTATTTTTTTACATATCAATCGCACATTATATAACAGCACCAATGAGCCCATTTTGGTGGATTGATATGCAATAAAACAAACATAAACGTCGTCTTAAAATCACTTAATTCAATTTCATACACTCAAAAGGAAGTCAATTGAATTTTTCTTAGAATGTTATGCTATTGAAAAGCTTTATTGAAAACAAAAAAATAAATCTAAGAAAAATTACACATCCAAGTTTTTTTAAATATAAACTTGTTGGGAGTATATATAATATAAAATTAAGTATAATTTATTATTTAATGTATACTTAGCTTAACTATAACTTTATTACGTAAGTTAATACAAGACAAATAGTCTAATAAATATTAATATACCTACTAACAAAATTTCATTTTTTATTATCAAAAAAAAAAAAAAAAGATAAATAAAAATAAAACAAAAGTCATTTGAGTATATTAGTAATTGTATTACCTAAAATTATTATATTATACACAAAATGAAATTTATAAATGATTAATATAAACAATAAAAACGAGGAAAAGTAATTAAACGTGTTTTTTGTTTTTGCTTTTATTTTGGAAATCAAATAACACAGTCAGAAAAGAATTGAAATGAATTGTTAATGCTTCTTTTTCTCTTTTGGAAAATGAAAATGATCTCTAAACGGACCCCTAATATTCCCTGAGCTTCACCTAAGGTTTTACCTGTGGTGGGGTTCCACAGAAAACGCTCATTATATATTAGTGATTTGGATTAACTGATGTTTTCTACTCCGACATACACTGGGTTTTTGTTTGATTGTTTATTACTACGCCAGTTATCTCCAAACGCTTAACTAACCTTGGAGCTCCTTGGTTAGATGTAATCAAACTCTTAGTCCCTTTTTACAGACAGCTGGATGCAGATAAATTCTGAAATATATTGTATTGGGATATATACCGTTTTTTAATTTTAGTTACTAGTTTCGTTATGTATGTCGTTTTCTTTTGTAAGCTTACTTTGCTTCACTCTAGAATCTGAAAGAAACGGGTTGACAAAAGTGATCGTTCATTTGATCTTTGCACATGATGTCATTTTGCGATGTAGTAGTGTTAGCCATGTATGTAGCTCGAAGAATATTTCTCTCAAAGCAACCAAGCAAGTTTTCATTAAAATCTTACTTCCTTACTTCAAATACCTTCTAAGCCTGAAAAACCTGCGGTTGACAAAAGTAATTCTTTGTTTGCTTACAGATTAAAAGATTTTACCTTTGTATTTGATTTGACTCTACGAAGAGGTTGCATAATAATGCGTTTATCTTTATACCTTTCTTAAAATTACACAGTTTGGTAGGTAGTATTCTTACCGACTTTGGTAAAACATCAAGGATTCTCTATATTGTCATGCACAAAAGGACGAGCTTGGCAATAATGAGATACGACATGGCTCTGAATGATTCCTCCCTATTCACACTATCACCTGCAAATTTTAAAACCAATAAAAAAGGTAGTGTGTATTGATCTGGAACTCCTGTTTTCCCCAAAATCTATCGGAGTCTGAGCACTGCAAGAGCCCAACCAGAATGTTTACAAAGATTTTAAGCGATCACATAGTACGGTTGACAAAATTTTGTAAACTACGTTTAGGAAACTTATTCCTCTGGAATTGACACAGTTTAGATTTAGAGCATTTCCTTTTTATTTTAATTATTTTTAAATTAAATTATTTTTTTTGTTAAGTTCGCATGCAACTTGCCACAAGAGCAAGTTTATTAATTATGATTTATTAATTTATGATCTATAACTTTTTCAACAGCTCCAGACTAATTTTTTGAGATTCTTTGAAGTTACAGAACTTATTTTTAGCAACCAAAAAGATATTTTTGTGTTTGTAATCTAAGCGGGCCATAGACACTCGAACATAATGCTAAAGTTAACAAGTTAATTTTTACTATCTGCGGGCCAAAATTTACCGTAGAGACTCGAAAAAGAACACAATATATATTTAAACAAAAGCCTTTAAAAAAATGAAATTTGAGTAAATTGTTAACTGTTTGCAGGTTTTCCTCGCACCATGTTCTAACGCTACCGACCCTAGCGTTAGAACATGGTTCCTTAACAAAGGATAAATAAGTACAAAATAATTTACAATTTTGTTATGATGCACCTGTATATATAACGCTTGAAATTCAACTGATTCGATTTCATTTTGCAACATTAACATTTGATGATGGACCAAGACATAGTCGTAGGTCTATAGAATGCTTGTCTATAAATTTAAAAAAACTAAGGACAACAAGCCAATATTATAAATTTTTAATTCTTTTTATTCAATTGCTTCCCTCTAAAAAAACCCTTTTAATAATAAAACAAAAAGAATCACCTATTGGTTAAATTAATTAATGCAAATAACTCTGTACGCAGCATTTAAGTTCGTTCAAAACTTTTTTCTGATCATCGGACTTGATAACAGCTGTTCCTGACACAATAACATTAGCTCCAGCCTAGAATTTCAAATACCATGTTAATATTCCTTCCATTTCATTTCTATACATTTTCATTTACCTTCGCACAGCAGTCAATGGTTTTTGTGCTTACACCTCCATCAACCTCGACGTCAAGGTTTGGATAGTTTTTCCTCAACCATTCTATTTTTGGTATCATATCAGCCATAAATGATTGTCCACCAAATCCTGGTTCCACCGTCATAACCAAAACCAGATCAGCATCGTCGATGTACTTCGACACATTCTCAACAGGAGTTCCTGGTTTAAGAGCTAATCCAACTTGCATTCCAGACTCCTTTACTTTGCGACACACTTCTTTAACAGTATCCATTACTGGTTCGATGTGGAATGTGTACATATTTACATTTGCATCTGCCATGGGCTCGATCCATTGGCCAGGATTGGATACCATCATGTGTGTTTCGAAGAATGCATCCTGCAAGGGAACACAGTGAAAGAATGTTGTTTTAAATTTTATGTACCTATATCGTTTTAAACTTGCCTTGATTTTATTTCGAAGACACTTTACAACTGGATGACCAAAAGTGAGATTCGGTACAAAGTGGCCGTCCATTACGTCCAGGTGCAAGTAATCTGCTCCATTGTCCAGGAGTTTTTGAGATTCGCTATAGAGATCAACTAAATCTGCATTCAGAATCGAAGGACCGATTTTAGCTTTCAGGGGCATGTTTCGATGGGATACAATTTTTTTGTTTAATTTTGAATAAGTTAAACTAAAATTCAGTTTATGGTAAAATAAAAAAAAACCTACTGATAAGACTTTTTGGCCATAGTTTGCCGGTGACAAAGACTTTATAGACTTTTTGATTGGTAATCCGGATTATACTCGGATCATGAACTAACGTTGCTTGCGTTTTTGCGTTGCGTCAAAACATCAGTTGAAGTTGACGGACAATTGCCGCCTCTTTTGTGCATCAAATTCAAAATAGTTCAGTCAATGGTTCAGTCTTTTTCGCAATATGGTTTTATGATTTTCCTACACCTCACTTGACACTTTTGCGAGATTTTGCCAGTCGGGATTTCGTACCCAACCCAGTCTGCAATGCATCAAACCTGTTTGCAATGCAAAAGTTTGCTTTAAAAGCTTTAACTTGCGGTATTTTTATATACTTATTATTGATATACACTGGTTTCCAACAAAATGTTGCACTTAGGAACTCACCTTTTTTGAACAACTGAATCGCAAGTCGTTAAAAAGCTGGCAGATTCTTTAAACTACAAAAAAAAAGTATATAAAACTGTAAAATAAAAAAGAACGTTTTATGACGGACAATTATTTATTGGATTCCGTTTAGTTTACACAACTTATTATATTCTATAAAGTATTGTCAATTATATAGTTCTTCATTATTGTAGATCTAACTGTTTCAAATATATTCTTAACACTGTCCGTATCTGAAATTAGAAAATTAAATTTAATAAAATCATAATAAAAATGATTAAAAATTGAATAGAAAATACCATATGATAAAAATGGCTAAAAGCCTAACCAAAATTCATTATGCGTGTATAGCTTCAAGTGGTTCGACAGACTCAAAATATTTGAAGTTTTACAAGTAAACATTTAAAAAAAAACTAAAGAGTAATGGTACGTTAAAACGATGGGTGATGCGTTTATACTTACTTGTTGCGCAAGTGTAGTGATTGTACATAGGACCACCAATTTTTTCTTTTTCTTCAACAAATTTATTTAAGATGAATTCTCTGACTGACATTGGATCCATTTTTGGACCTGTTTAAAAAAATAAGTATTTGCTATACTAAAATAAATAAATTTTCTTATATGATTGAGCTTTAAAAAAAGAAGTAGGTACCTACATCATGAATGAAATGACTCATCGTAACTTTCAAAAAAAGGGCACTACTCGATATAGTTGCTCATGAAAAGGGCACTTCTGGTTTCTTTTAATGCGTTTTTTATTTTATTTTACAATATCCTAACGAACACGAAACGCATTGGCCTCAAAATTTGTTAATTTAATATTAGTCGTGTTTTGTTGGTAATTTTTAGTTAGTCAGCACTGGAAGGAACCAACAAAACGCTATATTCACTTTTGTATCCACTTTCTTATTTTATTTCAAAGTTGGTATTCTTGACTATATGCCAAGCCGAAGTTTCAAATAATTTTATGGATGTGTCTGCAAAGTATGGCTATTTGAATATGCCGAGTTGGTCAACTTGTACCCCACCTTCCACTACAAACAAATAAAAACCGGATAAATAATCATTATTTAGCTTGAATATTACCAAATTAAATCCCAAATTATATAATTTTATTTAAAAATCTGCTTTAACCAATTTTTATTTGTTTTTAAGCGAAAAGTTCAAAATCATCAAACCTTTTTTGCAACTTTCGTAAGTTGAAAGCTTCTTACTTCTTCCGCAACACGCCGCCCTAAAGGAAAACACAATGAACACAACCATTAATAATCTTTGTATATGGAGTCCATGTCTTAAGCTGTCGTAGGTGCCACCAACCTTTAAGCAAAAAATGTATTGACATTATATTTCGCGCCAAAAATTTCCAGGCATTCCAAGATTTTATCTTCACTTTTATGTTCACTTTAATTACTGACCAATTTATCGCCACTTTTCGTATCCCATACAAAATTTTGCTAAAGTGACTAAACACTTACCAACAAAACACGACTATTAAAACTAATAGTAGCCATTGCAACACAGGTCATCAACTTGTAATCCTCCGTCTTCTCCCGTAGAAAAAAAATTTTACACGCGCTTTCCTATACATGAATACGTGTGAACAGCAAAATGCAAAATTGTAAGAATGTATGGTCTAGCCAAATTTGACAGTTCCATTTAAAATGCACAGGCACGCACACAAAGTTAAATCTCTTCAGTTATGAAAGTTTGTAGGCAAAAGCGGGTAGAGCCTTCTGAGTTGATGTTCTATTTATTTATTATTCTATGCATTGCAAGCAGGTTATGTCGCAAACATCTTATCTTCCCTGCACTCATAGTTTTTAATAAATAGAATATAGGTAGGTACCTACCTATAGTTTCATTTCAACACCTGTGTTTTTTATTATTCATAAATATAAGAAAAAAGAAACTTCATTAAAAAATATTTAATCTTCCAACCAAAACACCAAATTATGCAATTTATTTGGAAACAGGTTTACCAAAACTATTTACTGAAATACTTATGGCCAGTTTCTCCAAACACTTTTAAATATTCATTAGGTTGTTAAATCTTCAAACGGCATTTTTCAATTTCACCAACCACTTTCACTTTTAAAAGAGCCTATAAACTTAAGTCCCATTTTGTTCCAATTACATTTTAAAGGCGTCTTAAAAATGCAAGACAAAGAGAACGTTGAAATTTTTCTATTAATATGCTCTCCTCTTGCTTACTCTAATGAAAGAGACCTATGTATGGTGAATAAAAATCCGGGGTTGGCATCAAGATACCTCATTTTTAAAAATTCACCGCCAGATGTAGGTGCAAACCATTTTAAGTTAAAATGCCAATAAATTATATTACTCCTCTAACTAAAATGCTTTTAGGTGTATTTTGGTGAAACTGAGCATTATCCGATCTTAAAGGAATTCGACATTAAACGCACCTACCAAAAGTCGTACTCTTGAACTCTTTCTCAGCTGTCAAAGTAAAAACGTCAACAAAAGAGAAACTCAAGATGAAAACAAAACCAGAATGTCATAGGCAGATGCAAACCAAAATCCAAAATCATGCCAAGTTCATAATTTTACCAAAATTAAATTTTATTTAAAAACAAAAACATATGCATTATTTGAACATTAAATCTTTGTTCTAATTAAAGTTAGAAATCAACTGTTTATTGTTGTCTGTAAATTTTGTGTGAGAACCCCCATTTTTTATTAGTCCAAGTGTTTATTGTTTTTGATTAAATATACCTACTGCGATAAGAGAAACAATCCCAACCGCCTCTAAATCTAAAGTCTAGAATCGACAATCTGATGAGCTTTGTATGATTTGTGAATTGTGATTGTGACTGTGAGTGACAGTGAAGTGACCAGTCACCCTCACCAGACCACCAGTGTCTCTCTGATTCCGTGCGCGATGGGTTGGTTGTTAACAAGAAATATACAACCTCAAATGTTAATTTAATAATTATATTTTAACGCGATATTTGTTTTCCTTTGTTATATTCTTTTTGCTGGCTTGTGTATAGTTTAATTATTTTCTAATATAATGGCTAAAGACGAAGAACGTCTGATTAACGATGTTACTCAATCTGAGGAGGTGACAGCTCTTGACCCATCTGTCGCAACGTCTTCCACTCGACCAAATACAGATTCAGTACAAAAACCACAAAAAAATCTGTTGTTCATATTAGAACCTGCCGTTTTGTTATTGTTTTTTGCCATGAGTCTATCATGTAAGTTAGTGAAAGTGATAGGTGTTTTCTAGGAAATTTAATTTTAATTTATTTCATAGCTGCTGTTTTCCAAAATCAGTTACTTTACCAAACATGTAGGACCGTTTTTAAGTACAACGAAACAAGCTGTACTCCATTATTAGGCATGAATAGTAAAACACAAACTCCAGAATCAAAGGTAAGTTTGTAATATTAAAACTGCATCAAAACTAGGTAGGTACATAAACTATCAATAAAATGAAATAGTGAGATTGTTGGCAACTTCAAAGCTATGAAGTTGATAAAATATCGTCATCATTAAACTTAGTAATTATTATTTTTTTGTAATTTAGGGGAGTAACTTTGAGCTTGCATATTCTCGGGCAGATAGTTTACCCATTTTAAGTTTATATTTGCTTCACTTTTATGTTACAGTTTAGCAACAACAACAAGTTTAATAAAAAATAAAAAATTAATGAATGTTGCTTAGAAAATGGTGAGTCATTCAGCGAATATAAGTCTTGAATATAACTTCCAAAATTGTCTCACACATAGTTTGTATAAGAATTTGGCTCCAAATTTAATATTTAACAACGAGAAAAAGGACCAAGGCAGCCAACACTTTGTTAGCGTTAGTTTTTCTAGTATTGCTCTCTGATTCTAATTCGAATCCTTTTTTTCTACTGGAACTGGATAGATATTGAATTTTATAAAACTATCTTTTGATCGCTTTTGAGTGATCTTTCCAATAATTTCAGGTTCCTTGATACTAGCTTCGATTTTTTGAAAGATGTTTTCGGAATTTTTTCCATCATCGTTGCCGCCTTGAATGAGAATCCTAACTTCGGTGCCTTTATTGCTGAGCCATTTGTTAATATTCTTCAGTCTTGAGGTTAAGTCGTTCTCATTAATTCTACAGCCGATTGTAAGTGATTTTATTGTAGACTTTTTACTCGAATAAGAAGAAGGGTTTTCCTGGTTGGTTTCATCATAGTCATCAGAAGCGAGGAGTTGTCCGGCGGTAGCTAATCTGTAAACAGGCCGCTGTGACTTGGAATCGAGATCATTAACTTTAACCAGCTGCAAATCCCTTTGACGTGCGAGTTTATTTGCTTCTTCCATTGTAGTTACACTCATGCTATCATTTTGTTGCAGCAGAGTAATTTTGGAAATTTCCTTGGTCTTCTTTTTGTTTGATTTAGCTGGAGTTCCTTCTCCGGGTTTATTATAGAACTTCGTAGAAACACTCAAAAGTCAAAGATATTTTGTTGGAAGGAGCTCAGCTTATAGCATGCTAGAGATAGTATTCTATGAGCTGTCATTTTCATATTGACTTTTCTGTTTTCTTTGTATTTGGACTGAAATAGTATGAAATAGTAAGCTATCAAATGCCCACAATCTTACTTTCTATGGAAAGTGACAGATAGTAATCTATGAAATATTTATCGCGGAGATACTGTGTAACGCAGTTGTCTACCAATGGCAGATCGCAGTATGTTAATAAATATTCCACTCATTTTATTAAGTATCATTTTTATATCTAGATTTTAATAAATAACAATGCTTTTTGGATAAAAATTTATATATTTTTGTTTTCCTTCACAACTTCACGTAATGATTTCTAGGTATTCAAGTTTCGACAAATGATTAGAATTCATAAAATTTAGCAAACGTTGAATAAAGTATAGTGCTTTTGTTTATTTTTTTATCTGGGTAAATGTTATCTTTGTTGGTTCAAGAGAATGACGAAATGACGGAGGTATTTGCCTTTTTATATTTCTCTTTTTATTGTATTCAGAGAGAAGCAAGTGTGAAAATATCAAAATTAAAATAGGGTTTTCGTGATTTTAATTTTAATGCAAGTCTTTAAAGATAAAGCGTAGTTTAACTTGTCTATAATTGCCAAAAATGTAATTTTAGACTAGTGTCAAACTAAATACACCTTAAAGCATTTTAGTTAACAGAGTAATAAAATTTACTGGCATTTCAACTTAAAATGGTGTGCACCAACATTAGGAGGTGAATTTTTAAAAATGAGGAAACTTGATGCCAACCCCGGATTTTTATTCACCACACATGGGTCTTTTCATTAGATCAAGCGAGAGGAGAGCATATCAATCAAAAAATTTCAATCGTTTTCTTTGTCTTGCATTTTTCAGACGCCTTTAAAATTTAGTTGGAACAAAATGTTACTTTAGTTTCTTGGCCATTTTAAAAATGAAAGTTGTTGGTGCAAATGAAAAATACCATATAAAGATTTAACAACCCAATAAATATTTAAAAGTGCTTGGAGAAACTGGCCATAAGGTTCTCGCATTTCCTTACGATCGTCTGAGAAAGTGTTTGGAGAAGTGTCAACATATTGGTGCTACTTGTGGAGAAGAGTTGCAGATGGACCTCAATAATTTCAAAATTTTAAAGGAATTTTTCTTACAAAATCATTCAAAAAAATGAAGATCCTTTTCGAAATCAATTTTCTGTAAAAGCCTGTGAATCAATTCAAGCCACCCTAAAAGTCAAAGATATTTCTTTGATATTAAAACCATGATGTGAGCTTTTAAATCTCAATGGATGCCTATATAACGGAAGTTTCGATCAGTTTTGCAATCTATGCAACTTCAAAGCTAAAGAAGACGTTTTCCATTTTATTACCATTTGTCCAATCTTTAACCGGATTAGAACAACATACTTTGGAAAACTGACACTATCAATGCAGGAAACGATAAAAATATTGAATGGATCAAACTGGATGAAACCTCTTAATTTTCTGAACTATAGTTACAAATGATGCTGCTTATTTCAGAATTTGCATGAAATCATTCATATGACACAAAATTATTTTGTCTTATCTTTAAAGTATAAAGTAATATACAATAATGTATATCATTTAGCTTAATTCTGAGCTGACGACAAACCCAATGCTTGAATATTCATATAAACCCTTGTAAATGTAACGAATAATAAATGTTAATATATTAACTAATTACTTACTTACTTATAAAGCAAATTATGAGAAATTATGGGGATCTCTATATCAATGTTTTATAATTACAATTCAAAATATTACCTTGAAATTCGGGAAAATAATCAACCAAATGTGAGTACTTTACTTTTTCGTCAAGTAGATCTGTTTTGTTTAAAAACAAGATAATTGGTTTTCTCATCAAGTAAGGATAGTTGATTATAGTTGTAAATAATTTCAAAGATTCTTCCAAACGATTCTGAAAAAAAGGAAAATACAGTGATCTATCTTAAAAGTAAGACCGCACCAGGCGACACTTTGTATGAAATCGTATGATGTAAACCGCACCCAGCGGCAGTAGAACTTCACTTGAGCGACACTACGCGACAAAGTTGACAATCTGCAGTTCCACTGACGCTTAGTGCTAATAGGAATCGGCGTGACACTTTGCGTCATTTTGTTTAGAAGTATAAGAAAAGATGCATTTTATTCGTGCAAAGACAAAAATATGATGTATTTTTTTTTTGTTTGAGGTTTTTAAATTCATTTAATTCATAACCATCCCTTAATAGAATTTGGTAATGAGAAGCTCAACAAATAGAAAAGAAATTATATTTTACCCCTATATATTATTTTTTTTAAACTGATACCGAAAAGCATTTAAAATACCAAGAGAAACAATGATGATCTCAATCTCAATTTTTCTGAAGTTTTTTTTTATTTATTTATATCTGAGTCATCCTAAGATGGATTTTTATCATTAATGGCTCAAAATATGGGAGAAGAATTGTATTTTTAACTTCATAAAATGTTTTTTTTTTATCAATTGATTTCATACAAATCACTTTTTTCGAAAGAGAAGACAAATCGTGAACAAATCTGATGGTTTTTACAGGTTTTTTTTAATTTATTTATATCTGAGCCATCCTAAGGTAAATTTTTTACTATTAAAGACTTGAAAGATATTGGAAGAATTATATTTTTTCTTTATAAAATATTTAGTATGATTTACAAATTGAAATCATATAAATCGCGTTTTTCCCAAAAGGCATTTTTCATGGCTGATTTACATACATTCCTGCCTTTTTTCGGTGGAACTTCCAAATCTGTCTCGTAATGCTGCGCCGCTGCAGTTCAATTGCAGTTTAAGTGCGGTTTGAAAAAAATGACGAAGTGTAGTGTAGTTCCGCTGAAGTCAAGTGAAGCCTGGTGCGGTCTAACCTTAAGAATACAAGTTTCTATTATTTCACTATCACATACTGTTTTTTGATCTTCGTACAAAGTTTGATCGTATTCTGAGATAGCAACAACAAAAGTAATTGCGTTTAAATGATCAAACATCGGTATCCATTTTCTTCTTTCTCTTTGCTGGCCGCCAACATCTATAAGTCTAGAATTAACAAAACTTTTATATATGTAAACTCATAAAGTGGTTTTATTTAAGATTTAAAATTATTCAGGGAATATACGATAGGTATTACTTGGTGTGTTTTTTTTTTCAAGTCTATATAGATTTGTGTAAAAAAACGACATCAGTTTAAACCTAAATACAACAACTTTTCACACCGCATCAAAAATCCGGTTTTTGCGAAAAATTAGAAATCTGCACCAAAAACACAGGTTTTCCCATACGTTTTTGGCAAGGAACGTGTTTACAAAAACCACTGGTGTTTGCAAAAACCTATCAAAAACCAGTCGAGATTGCGAGATGAACAAAACAAACATAGTTATAGTGTTTTTCATTTAAATCTCAAAGATTTGCCCTCAAAATCAAGAAGTGCTCTTTTAAATGAAAGTATTGGGCTGCTTTTTTCGTAGTGTGAAGACAGAGATTAAACGTGTGAAGACACAGATTAAACACGCATAGGCAGTGTGAATTACTACCGCCTGTGCAGACGAAAAATAGCAATCATCAACTGCGCTTAAGAATGGGAAAAAAATTATTTGTCTTTTACCACCAGTAGTTGCTCCCCACGACAACAGCAACACAGTGTGTTTTCAGCAACTCTTTTCATCGTCTTCAGCAGCAATGAAAGACGCGAACGCCTGAGTAACGGTGGTTGCGACCGAGAAATAGTAAACTACATCAGACCATCAGAGCATTGACAAGAGCTACTTCTCGGTCCGAAAATGCAACAAAAAAATACATTGTTGAGCCGAGAAGCTAGGCATCAAAATAAGAGCGATGACGACAAAAGCCATATAGTATCTACATCATCTGACCTATAGATGGTTGCGACCGAGGAAACCTCAGGAAAAAAAATCTTTTTTTGATGCGAATAACGAATTCCGAAAATCCCATAACTAGGACACAACAATCCCGAGATATTTGGAACCGTAAAATTAGACGAACCTAGATAAAACCTAACAATATGTTTACAATTCTGCGCTGGAATATTTTATTCTACTTTTGCAATTCAAACAAAGAATTAATAAATGTATTTCGAGGAGAATAAATAGAAAACATACCTACATATAAATAATTGTTTCATGTTGTAAAATGCAAAACAAGCAACAAATTTCAAGTTATAGTTATGGGTTTTTTTTTTCTTTTTGCCAACAAAACAAAAAATTCAGGTTTTTCGACAGCTCTTGGGTCTTCCAAAGAAACCTGGGTCGACTCTAAGTAAAATTCAACGAACACAACTATGTATTATTATATTGCAGTACAAGGAGACAAGGAGAATATTATTATTTATTAGAAGATAAAAAAAAGTAAAAGATTATATAAGCATAATAGTTTATATTTGCGTAAAATGTGATGTTGATGTGAGGAAATTAAAACCTAATTTTAACTTACACTATTTGTTTGGTGCCGTATTTAATATTAAATTCCACAATTCCTGTTGTTGCACTTCGAGATCTTAATATATCTGCATCCGTTGGCAGATAGTCATTATCAGCCAGTCGATCGATATGCGTAAAAAAACTGTTGATTTAAAAAAAAATTATTTATAAAGTTCATTAAACTATAATTAAAAAAAAAAAAGTTCTGATATGTATTTCCATTTTTGCCTTATTTGAGATTAAATGATGTCTCAAATTCAGGTGAAATTTAATATCAACAAATTTTAAAACTTTATTGTTGTTCGTTTTTGCGAGCCAGTTGTTTGTGTCAATATTGTAAAATATGTATACCTAAGCTTGTTTCTTTTGGGAAAGCTATCCATAGTAAGGTAAAGTCAAATTATACTATGGATAGACATTTGACGAAACATACAAACCAGATTCGTTGTTTTTTTGGAAATTCTTAAACTGTACTATGTATAAAATCCTAAAAAAGACCAATGTAGATATGAACGGGTCCTTACTAGAATCGTGCTAACGTTAAAAACATCAATATTCTGTAGTATTATTTTTTTAAAATTTGATAAAGTTCTTAGCACCCTGGCAAAATCTCTCTCACAAAAGCAATTTTGTAAACGTTACTAGTTACACAAAAACATTGCATACAACATCGTTTGATGAACAAAAACAGATTCTGCATGCTACAAAGATATTTTTTTTACTGAATTGAACTATTCTATCCTTTTCTCACTTTTAAGCATTTCAATAACTGTCAGTTAAAAAAAATTAATCTTTGTAGCATCCACAATGAATTTTTTTCAGCGGTTAGAATTTGTAGAAATAATTATAACTTACTATTCAGTTGAGTCATTAAGTTGATACTCATTTCTGCGACGGTAACATGTTTGGATACCCTCATCTTTCCATAGTATTTTCAAATTAGTTGCAAGGATTTTGACAGTGCACTCAATATTTCCATAGTCAGCATCTACTATCAGTTGTGCAAACTCCTATAAAACATAAAAACAAATAAAATTGGCTTACGAACAGAGGTAGGTTGTTCATGTTTATTATGCAGAAAATTAGCAGTTTTAAATATTTTCCTATCAAACAAACCCCCAAGGGAATGTCATAAAAAACCTCTTAAAAATCGTAAATTTTTATTTATTTTATATATATATGTAGGTAAAGCAGTGAAGTGGGAAATCATTTTCCCTGTTACCATTCAAGATCATAACCGTCGGAAATAAGAAGAAGACACACAACAATCTGACGGATCCATGATGAATACAAAACAAGTATTTTCGTCAATTAGAATTCATAAAATTTGTCCGACACATAATCGTTCAATAATACGATCGATTTTGACAAAATTTTGCATGAGTGATATGTTGCCAACGATAAAGTCTCTCATCGAAAATTCGAAAAAGCTTTTAAAGGTTAGAGTCATTTTTTTATACCGATTATCTCGTAAATTTATACCCCGATTTTGATGAAATATTTAAAAAAAAAAAGATTTTTTGAAAGTTAAAAAACCTTTCTTTTATTTAAAACAGATCAAATGAATTTCGATGTCGTAAGCAAGAAGGTAACTTGTCACAGGAGCATGTTTCTACCACCCAGACCTGCTTGTTATTTATATTGTGTTAAGCCCTTAGATAACTTGCCATAAAAACATGTTTCTGTGTTTTGGTTAATATTTGTTTAGTTTTGATTAATTATGTACATAATAATATGCATTCTTAAGCTTTACTATACTTACCATACTGCCTGGGTAATGATACTTGATATCTAGCAATTTCATTGCTTCTATAAGCGATTTCATGGAAGTAAATACATTTTGGTAGATAATTTTTTTAAAATATTTTCTTTCTTCTTTGGTGTAGCCCTCGCCGTGAATTATATGCATCTGTTTAATAAAGGTGGACTTTCCAGATTCACCAGTACCTGAGAAAGTTTTGTTTTGAGATTAATAGTGCCTACATTATGTATGTATAATAATTACATAAATAAGGAATTAAAGTTCTTAGCACATTCAGTCCGAGGTGCAAACTTTAGGTACATAATATTCGCTATTCGGATAAATGAACTAAAAATAATTGAATCTTTTTTTTTACTTGTTTATTTGTATCCTTAATATCTAACAAACTACGTAATTTAGCAAAAAAATGTTTTAATAAAATTTGTCTGCCTTTAAAAAGTTAGTATAAAAAGCTTAATTTTAACATAAATATTAAGATATTTTGCCCGGGCAAAATGCGAGCAATTCCATACATGCATACACTCAAACCGATTTGACAAAAATAATGAAGTTTGCATCCCGCGCGATTGTCGCGATTGCGGATTGGCCGCCGCTATAAAATCTGACAAATATAAAAACACATACTCTGACAAAAACAAAGCAATCTCGTTTAAATCTCCATGACAACCACAAAAATGTGAACAATTTGAAAAGTACCATGGAAATCGAAAAGCTAAAAAATCGATAAGATACAGAAAGTATGGAGATATCCTCAAACAAATAAATCGAGCGGTAATTTTTTTCAATTGCATTAAAACGAACATGATTCACTGCAAACATTTTAAAAGTTGTTTAGCCCTATCGATGTATTCCTTTGGATGAAAATTTTATTCGATTCAAAGAATAATCGGAAAAATCTCCGATAAAATTTAATTATTGCTACTGAATTGCGATGCGAATCATTGAAGCCTAGTAAGCAGCTGAAATTAAACAAAAAATCCCATACAAAAATGTCACAGTGAAATCATAAACTAAATTTTTCGTACTTCTTTTCGTTTTGTGGTACGCAGCTCCACGGTGAAACGGTAGATAACCGGGTCAAGTATACACTACTCTGTACTCTCTTTTCGCCCACAATTTAATTGACCGGGACATTAATTGCTCTCGAAGTTTTGACGTTTCTATTTTGTTCGTGTTTTTTTGTGGTAATTATTATTATAAAATGGAGTTCTGGGGTGCAATCGGCGTGACAGTCCAAATCTACACTTTCTGTCTGCGTAAGGTGATCATCACAGTGATAGCTAAAAACCAATCACCAAAATATTGTGATAGTCATCTTCTCATAAAATTGACGTTTTATTTTTATTTTTGTGGCAATGTGACTAGAGTTACTACACGCATACAAAACATTATCAAATTTTCAACGTTTTTTCAATTTTAGTCACCAAATCATCAAAAACAATATTTCTTTTACCATATTATGAGTACACAACAATCGAAAATAAATGGTTAAATTTAGAATTATTGCATTTATTAACTAAAAAATTAACAATTTCAATGAATTTACTTGAAAATATGACTACGGCAACAATGTTTTTCACAAATGTCACTGACAAATTGAACAAAGTTGAATTGAGTTGAATTGGTGGATGTGATCACCTTACGCAGAAGAAAAAATCGATTTGATCACAAGTGGTGATCAAAAATGTGACAATCAACTATCATCTTACGCGATTCCATCCCTGTTCTTTTTATTTGTTTTTTGTGTGTTTTGAAAAATATTTTTTTTTTTACAAATGGTGTTGCTCTACGTGAAAATTTGTCTGGTACATTTCGTCTGTGTTCTTGGAGTTGACGAAAAATTTCGTTTCACTTCAGCTGCATACTAGGCTTGAGCATTCTTCGACAAGACAACAAATAGCGGCGGAATATTTATATATTAAAAAAATATTTTTAAAAACCACCTTCTAAAAAGTGTTTAAATTTTATACGGTGCACCACCTCATAAAAGTCAACAAATTAAAGCATCTTCCGATAGGATGGATTGAAGTTTTAATTCACAAACAACAGCAAAATTGCATCATCAAGATGAACGTTATCATCAAGATGAAAATTTTTGTCTTAATCTTGATTTTCCAACTTTTCTATAATCTTGATTATGAACACACCTTAAAAAAAATTATATTTTATTTGATATGTACCTATACTTATAAACTTACCTAGAAGAAGCAACCTGTAGGTTAAACTTGATATTTTGGCGTCGTTTTTAATAATTTTTTCGATTTTCTTCTTTCTTTCCCTTTCAGTTTTTTTATCTTCTGATAAAAAGCACTGCATGTTGATGAAATTATGTTTTATGATTTCAAAAATTATACAATCTATCCAAGTCTTCTCCTCCTTCCTTGGAAATCAAAAAACAAATTCAAATCCTTGGAAAACTAAATTAAGGTATTAAGTCAAGGAACTGCTTTGTTACCTGTACAAATCATGCCCTGGTTCAACTTATTCACAGAGCCGTACACGATGTTTTACATTAAAAAAATTAGTTTATTTTTAAATAAATAAATGATATAAGAAACAGACAATAATCTTATTAAATTGCTTTATTGGCTTGTCCTATCCGACTGATCTCTAACACTGAAAACAAAAGACTGAAATTTTCATAACAATGTGTAATGGAATCATTCGAAATATATAGTAAGTATTCATTTAAAATGCACAAAAAAAGAAACATTTATTAATTTTTAAGTCTTAGTCATAGTTTATGACAAGGACAAATTTCATAGTCATAAATACTTATATGAAGCCAAGTAAATAAAAAAAAACTTTTGAAACCGATGACGCGACTGGTTTTTGGAGTTCTCGATTATAATGTTACCGTTTTACTTGGTGCTATTATTTCGAATGTGATGAACCTTAAGAAAGAAATGATTCAAACATTTAAATAAAGAATATAATATTTGCTTGAAATACAGCTATATCACATTCTTCTAGGTGCTTTCGCTGATTTTTAATATTTTTTGTTTAATTTAAAGTCAGTTATTTAGAAATATTGTCTTTTCACCTATTCATGGAGAGATTCATTCGCCTCCCATACCATTTGTTCTTGCCTTGGCCTAACCTACGAAATGTCGTTAAAGATAAAAAGAAATTAAAAAAACTATCAAAACAAATTAGGTTTGGTGGAAAAAATTCAGAGGTCAATGAAATTTTGGGATGTTGTTCAGGGGATATGTTGATTTTCTCGAGTTTTAAACCTTAAGACCCCTGTGCTAAGAAAGGGCTCTCAAAATTTTTGACTGCGCCATATCTCGGTAACGACGTGATATAAAAACATGCTTAGATAATCAATATTATATCAAATAGCACGGCTTACAAAACATACCTGTACACTTTTGCCATAAAACGTAAGAAACAAAAGCTATAGAAGAAAGATCGGAGAAGGTCGAACATTTTACAGTTTTCCCCTTTCCCCTCTTTTAGCACAGGGTCCTTAAAGTCCAAAACTTAAGAAAATGATAATTAACTATCCCTGAACAACATCTGAAAGTTTCATTGACCTCTGACTTTTTCCCATCTAAAACTACCTGCCGACTGGACTATTATCTCAAGTTTTTATATTTAATTATGAGTTCGAAGTATTTTAAAATGTCCAAAAATTTCCCAATTATATTATGGCACAACACATCTGCCTTCAAACTCTACAAGTTTATGGGACTGCGTGATTCTTCTTTGCAAATAAAAATAAATACAAGAACATTTTAAATACATAAAATTTAACACTTCAAAATTCATTAGATTAGCAGAGTAGAAGTCATTCTGATCGTGATCGTAAGTCATCATTACACGATCAATCAATTTGTATTTAAAATTCATCCATTCAATGAATATTGTCAACAGAATTTGGTCGTTTTGTACTGTTAAGGGTTTTTTTTATTAAAATGAATCATTGTCAGTAAATTATAGCCAAAAACAATTATTGATAAGACAAGAGTTAACGATTTTTTTATTCAGCTAGGAATTTGATATTTTGTTGAATGAACAAACCACAAATAAGAAATATTGTCATGTTATTTATGACACTATCTTTTGTGCTAAAAAATCAATATCAATCTAGGAATATTTTTTAGAAGATTTTTTAATTACTAAGCCTAATCAATGAACTACTTTTTTCTTTAATAGTTTTTTACTATTTTCTAAATAGAATCGCATTTTAGACACACACTTCTGAAGCCGATAACGAATAATTTATGTATTGCATTATTTATTGTGCCAGCAACATACAAAAGAAAACAAAGGAAAATTTTTAATACAAATTATTGTATTCTTGTTTTGGAAAATCAACAACAAAATTGTGTGATGTTCTTTTGTTTTTATTTTGCATGTGAACATTTTCTTTTTACTTCACAATCTCATTCGAAATCAAATTAATATCTAGTGCTTGGTTTCACAATTTTGCCTTTGGATTTATGTAGCTTAATAGAATCGAAAAGGAGATAATAGTGTTTGAGTCATAATTGCTATTGCTATATAAAAATGTTCGTTGAAGAACAATGAGGTAATTTTTTTATTGTTAATTTTGTTTAAAGCTGATGTTACTGATCAGTAGATGGAAGATGTTACTGATGTAAGCCAAGGGAGCTAACCATCGAAATTACTCGATAGAATTGAGCATAGGATTCTTTATTTGTTTTAGTTGAGTTAAAAACAATCGACTAAGGAAAATAAGAGACCGCCTTAGAACATGAGAGTTCACCCAAAAAATTGATTAATTAACTCCAATCACCAAAAGACAAATTCCCTCTGCAGACACCTGGATTATATGCGGTACCCTGCAGATGTGGGTAATCATAATATGTTGGACAGATTCAAAGGAGCTTAAAAGTGGTTTATAGAAAATACCTACTTTAGTTTATTGGCCCTTTTAAAAATGAAAATGGTTGGTGAAATTGAAAAATGCCATTTGAAGATGATAATTTATTTCATAGCTGCTGTTTTCCAAAATCAGTTACTTTACCAAACATGTAGGACGGTTTTTAAGCACAACGAAGAGTAAATTTAATAAAAAATAAAAAAGTTAATGAATGTCGCTTAGAAAATGGTGAGTCAATCAGCGAATACCAGTCTTGAATATAACTTCCAAAATTGTCTCACACATAGTTTGTATAAGAATTCTGTAAACAGGCCGCTGTGACTTGGAATCGAGATCATTAACTTTTACCAGCTGCAAATCCCTTCGACGTGAGAGTTTGTTTGCTTCTTCCAGTTACACTGATGCTATCATTTCGTTGGAGCAGAGTAATTTTGGGAATTTCCTTGGTCTTCTTTTTGTTTGGTTTAGCTGGAGTTCCTTCTCCCGGTTTATTATAGAACTTCGTAGAAACACTCAAAAGTCGAAGATATGAGTTGGAAGGAGCAGAATTCAGATACTCATAACGAAGTTGTCTACCAATGGCAGATCGCAGTATGTTAATAAATATTAAACTCATTTCATTAAGTATTATTTTTATATCTAGATTTTAATAAATAACAATGCTTTTTGGATAAAAATTTATATATATTTTTGTTTTTCTTCACAACTTCACGTAATCATTTGTATTCAAGTTTTGACAGATGATCAGAATTCATAAAACTAAGCAAACGTTGAATAAAGTATAGTGCTTTTGTTTATTTTTTTATCTGGGTAAATGTTATCTTTGTTGGTTTAAGAGAATGACGAAAGATAAGTTAACATACATTTTTCACATCCACCGGAGGTATTTGCCTTTTTATATTTCTTTTTTTATACTCGCTGTGTGGTGAACTGTTTTTTGCATACGCATTCTTCCCTAATATGTTTTTTTTTTAATACTATTTTAAACCGCAAAATGAAAATACTTTTGTCGGTCGCAGTACAAAAAAAATTGTCTTTTCGTTTCTTTATTTTATAGTTTTCCTATAGATAGCATACAAAGTGGTAGCACGAACATTTGTCCGTTGATAGAAAAGGGATAAAAAGAGATTTCGATGATATTACTCTCGAATTTTTTAAGTATTTCGGATTAGCCACTCTTGTTGTTGTTGCGGTGTCGCATGTTGGGAACATACCGTGTGCACTGTATCCCTGTTGGTATAAAGCGGGGGATGTAGTGCGAACGTTGACTTGATCGAAGTGAATCCAACGGTGTTCAACAGGATGATCATGTTCACATATGGCTTTCTGTTTGCTTTTTGCTAACAGCAATTATATGTTCTTAAGCCACTTTTAAGCTCCTTTGAATCTGTCCAACATATTATGATTACCCACATCTGCAGGGTACCGCATATAATCCAGGTGTCTGCAGAGGGAATTTGTCTTTTGGTGATTGGAGTTAATTAATCAATTTTTTGGGTGAACTCTCATGTTCTAAGGCGGTCTCTTATTTTCCTTAGTCGATTGTTTTTAACTCAACTAAAACAAATAAAGAATCCTATGCTCAATTCTATCGAGTAATTTCGATGGTTAGCTCCCTTGGCTTACATCAGTAACATCTTCCATCTACTGATCAGTAACATCAGCTTTAAACAAAATTAACAATAAAAAAATTACCTCATTGTTCTTCAACGAACATTTTTATATAGCAATAGCAATTATGACTCAAACACTATTATCTCCTTTTCGATTCTATTAAGCTACATAAATCCAAAGGCAAAATTGTGAAACCAAGCACTAGATATTAATTTGATTTCGAATGAGATTGTGAAGTAAAAAGAAAATGTTCACATGCAAAATAAAAACAAAAGAACATCACACAATTTTGTTGTTGATTTTCCAAAACAAGAATACAATAATTTGTATTAAAAATTTTCCTTTGTTTTCTTTTGTATGTTGCTGGCACAATAAATAATGCAATACATAAATTATTCGTTATCGGCTTCAGAAGTGTGTGTCTAAAATGCGATTCTATTTAGAAAATAGTAAAAAACTATTAAAGAAAAAAGTAGTTCATTGATTAGGCTTAGTAATTAAAAAATCTTCTAAAAAATATTCCTAGATTGATATTGATTTTTTAGCACAAAAGATAGTGTCATAAATAACATGACAATATTTCTTATTTGTGGTTTGTTCATTCAACAAAATATCAAATTCCTAGCTGAATAAAAAAATCGTTAACTCTTGTCTTATCAATAATTGTTTTTGGCTATAATTTACTGACAATGATTCATTTTAATAAAAAAAACCCTTAACAGTACAAAACGACCAAATTCTGTTGACAATATTCATTGAATGGATGAATTTTAAATACAAATTGATTGATCGTGTAATGATGACTTACGATCACGATCAGAATGACTTCTACTCTGCTAATCTAATGAATTTTGAAGTGTTAAATTTTATGTATTTAAAATGTTCTTGTATTTATTTTTATTTGCAAAGAAGAATCACGCAGTCCCATAAACTTGTAGAGTTTGAAGGCAGATGTGTTGTGCCATAATATAATTGGGAAATTTTTGGACATTTTAAAATACTTCGAACTCATAATTAAATATAAAAACTTGAGATAATAGTCCAGTCGGCAGGTAGTTTTAGATGGGAAAAAGTCAGAGGTCAATGAAACTTTCAGATGTTGTTCAGGGATAGTTAATTATCATTTTCTTAAGTTTTGGACTTTAAGGACCCTGTGCTAAAAGAGGGGAAAGGGGAAAACTGTAAAATGTTCGACCTTCTCCGATCTTTCTTCTATAGCTTTTGTTTCTTACGTTTTATGGCAAAAGTGTACAGGTATGTTTTGTAAGCCGTGCTATTTGATATAATATTGATTATCTAAGCATGTTTTTCACGTCGTTACCGAGATATGGCGCAGTCAAAAATTTTAAGAACCCTTACTTAGCACAGGGGTCTTAAGGTTTAAAACTCGAGAAAATCAACATATCATCCCTGAACAACATCCCAAAATTTCATTGACCTCCGAATTTTTTCCAACAAAACTAATTTTTTCCGACTAGATTATAACAAACGAAAGAGAGGGAGACTTAAGAATTCCTGCAAAAAAGACTGTTAGGCTTACTTAGATTTTATACATTTTCTGAGGTCAATCCGACAAACCCCACAAGTTGATCAGGAGGTGAATTGAGAAAGTTGTGGTACTATTCGAGATCATAGCATCGTCGGAAGAGGAGAAGATAAAGAAGAAGATAACTAACGTAAACTAGAAAAGAAGGTATGCTTTTTTCGATAGTAGGCCTACTAGGTAATGATTTTAATAACATTTAAGAGTGATATGCTAAATTTTGCATGTTTTTTGATTAAAATTAGTTTTTAAAAATATAGGTACATGTTCGTTTTTCAAAACAGTTAATAGAAACTCTCAGGACTGACACCTGCTTTGTTATTGTCATTTGCTAAGGTATACGATATTTGAAGAATTTTGTAAGCTTTCCGGTTGACATGGTACATATTCGCAAAAACTCCAATTTTCTACTGCAAGTTTAACTTTTTTTCAAAAATCTAAACCAAAGGGGAACGTGCCTCGCACATAAACTTTAGTGCCTCGCACATAAACTGCGAACTGCGAATAAATGTTTTAAAGCATTTTCAGGATCAAATATCGATTTATTTTTACTTTCACTTATAGGTAAAGTAAATATACAAATTTCAAGAGAAAACACCACAAAAATCAGTTTAAATTAGATAAATGAACATTTTTATATTTTTTACGCGACCAACATCATTCAGCGAATTGTCAAACATGAATTCACAGTCTACAACATCAGGACGCGTTCCACACATCGGAAAATGAAAATTTCACACGAGTCTCAAAATTATCTGTTTGTGTATTAACGATTCTAAGCTGCCGGCGACCTCTCATGGGAATAAGATGTCAAATTGCACGACCATTCGCAATTCACTGGTCGCGTCTCATGTGCAAGGCACTTTAGGATGAAACAGTAAAGTGAAATAAGTCGGAAAAGAATTAGAAGTACAACAATTTATCAGTTAAAAAATTTACGCGTTAAGTGACTGACAAAAACAAAATTTTCGGAAAAAAATATGATAAATATGGATTTCGTTCATCACTCTCGAAAACATAGAAGAGAAACCAATCAATACTTTTCTGGAAAAGGCCCCTATGTGAATTAAATTACCAGAAACAGAGACCTGTATCATAAATGTATTAAAGTAATATACCTACATACTTTTTATCACAAGCAAAATCTCTCATATATTTCTGTATTAATGTGACTGATTTGTTTCTTTTGTTTTAAAGCACTTTGTTCATTATTCAATTGAATAGCATCTGTAAAATTACTCATACATTTTTTAAAATTTATATATCTTTTGTCTTACATTATTTACTCTTTCTATTGTTCATTTATGATTTTGATAATCATTCTTTCTTTTCTTTGCATTTATTTGAGTTTACTATTTCATGGTTTTTGAATCGGAATAGGTTTTCCATACAAATATCCTGTCCCTGCTCGATGATCTGATCGTCCATTCACCTTGATGTTTTCTAAAAAAGTTTTGTATGATAAAGTAGAAATTTTTAAAAAAATTACTTAGCTTTTAAAACAATATGCACGCAGTAATTTTGTTGCTGTTTTGTCTATAACATGGCATGGATTTTTTTGTGAAAAATGTTTTTTAAAGTATGTCTAGTTTTAAGTAATTTAAAAAAAAAACTGTTTTTCAATACTTCAAAAACCTGTTGACAAATTTTTATGAAATTAAGTTTGAAGGTATAATAAGTTAAGTACACTTGTAATGTTAATATTAACGTGACCTTTTTTATATAGGCTGTAGGTCAACCTACAGCCCGCTTAAATTCTTCAACTTTAAGTACACTTGTAAAATAAGTTTGAGTGACCCTCTCGCGTGCCCTACATTTCATATTACTACTATTTTGTTAACCGGTGGCAGTTATGAGATTTGGGGTTCGAAATGAATACTTATTTGGTAACCCACGGAGTGTTTAAATACATTAGAACCGAAACAAATAACAAAGTTGTCCCGAACACATATAGCTATGTAGTGGGTTAATCTTTATTCGATATTATGAACTTGACAAGTTCCTAAATAAAAAAATACCTACTATTGCGGCAGTCTTTTGAAAAATGCTTTGAAATAAAGAAAATTCATTCAGTGATCAGTGGAGTTTCTAACGATTTTGTAGCCGAGATGACTTCAGGTAACAATTTATTTCTTATACATACATATGTATGTAAAAAAGTGTTTTAATGATCCAGAATCAAACATTTTGTTTGCGTAACTCTGACCAATGCAAATCTTTCATAAATGCAAAATGTAAATAATGGAGCTTCGTTAATTCAAAACGAAAATATTTGCAATGCATTGACTCACACGAAGATAAAGCAAACATGTATTAATGAAAGCACCCTAAATAAATGTTTCGAACATTGCTTAGTTATTTCAAACTGTATACATACTTCGATTTCTTATTTATCAATCATTGCTCCGCTTTTGTCACATATTGATGGAAAATTTTCCGTTTATGCGGCTTTAAATAAACAGGATTACTCTTGTCTTTCTTATTTGATTAATACCTACATTAACACATTTTTTTTTAATAAGTTTGCTGGTAATACCACATCACATTCATGAACATATGTTGGAAAACTATTATTCACTATAGTTAAATTACTGTGGTAATACATCATTAAAGGGACAATTAACTGTGGGCATATCACATCACTGTTGATATAAATGGATCAGTGCAGCAGTAGCCTTTGAATATTTACGTTACGTGAATAATGTTGCGCTTTAACCTCGTTTGTCTGTCCTTCACTACAACACTATATGTCTTTTCTTAGCAATCGTACAATTTCTTTATTTTGTTTAGATACCTATTCACAGAAAAGACTCAACAAAAATGGAAGTTCTAGGCGAATTCGCCGAATCACACTTTATCACTTATTAGGGTTTAAAATACTAATGATTCAAATTGTGTAGCGGTAGGGTGCGAACAGTAAAGCAATGCATTTTCTGGTTCCCAAATCCTCAAAAAAGCGCACGCATTTGGATTGGGTTGGTACCTAAACATTAAAAAAGGAGCTATGTTCGAGACTTTTTGAAAAAAGAAATAGTGATCCATGCTACAATGGTTGCTCTTAATGAAGTGAACCATGCTACAATGGTTGCTCTTAATGACATTTAAACTTTGTTACCGTTCCAACTAAATTGCAGTTGCAAAACTCTCTTTTATAAAAGTCTAAATGTGTATTATTTTTTTCATGGAATTAACCATAAACTTATATATGATTTACACCCTTCCCCTTCATAAATGTAAAGGACTATTTTCTTTTCAAAATTAAAGATTCAATTTAAAATTATAATCGCATTGTCATACTCATTCAAACCAAAGTGACCAGCCGAATCATTGTGCATTTATCAAATTGCATTTGTGTTGTGATAAATAAGCACGCGTTAAATGCTTACTCACGCATTTAACTCGTGCTTATTTTCGTTTGTTTGATTGATATAAATAATTTATGATTAAAGATAATTTGGCAAACATAACTGTGATGTTATCAATACCAACGGTGAAATATAACATTCTATTCTATAATATTCTTCTCAGTTTTAATGATCCAAAAATGGAACGATAACAAATGCAAAGTATAAGGTTTTGCTGTAGAGCCAATGGACAACCATGCCATAGCCCGGGATCTGCGAAGCCGCCTTAGTGCAAGTTGGAATGTGGAAACGCCATACTTGGTGGCATTAAAACGCTGAAGAAGATCTCAACATACTTGGTTTGGCTAAACTGGTGGCAAGTGGGTAGCCCAAATCAGAACTGGCTCGAGAAACTGTAGGAAAAAAAGAAGAAGAAATACTCCAAACAAATATTCTTCGAAAACTTAAATATTTTATTTATAGCGTTTATTTTTCGTTCATGCGAACTTCTCTTTACACACCCTTAAACGTTTTTCTTAGGAATCCCTTCTTTATTGATATTATTTATTTTATTAAAATTTATTGTTTTTTAATACTATCACTTTTTCTATTATTTTTTTTTTGCAGGCAATCGAAGAACAAGTTCAAGAATATGTGACTTACATATTTATAGCTCGCTCTATTCTAGAAAGCGTGATCCCAGCTTTTGTAAGCTTTTTCCTGGGACCATGGTCTGATAAGTTCGGACGTAGACCAATTCTTCTTCTCACTTTTACCGGTATTTATTTATTATAAACAAAATTGCAATTCAAAAACAGTTTCTTACGTTTTTTTTTTGAAGGTTATTCACTTGTCTACGTTGTAATGGGGGTTATAACGTTGGTATCGTTTCATGTTGATGTTAGTCCATGGGTCTACCTACTCTCATCACTGCCCTCTGTTTTCTTTGGTGGAACTTGTGCCTTAATAACAGTTATATACTGTTACATATGTGACGTGTCTGTCTCTAAAGGCAGAGATCTACGGTAAGAAAATGTCATAAATCATAATAAATGTCATAATCATATTTCTGTTTCAGAATGGTGCTAAATGAGGCCTCAATTTTAATTGGAATGACAGTAGGTTCTGTGGCCAGTAGTTTTATATATGAAGCAACAAATGTTTTATCAGTTTTTGCAATAAGCGGTGGATTTGTGATCCTTGCAATAATATACGTTATTTTGTTTGTGCCCGAAAGTCTGCGACCAGACCAAATTTCTAATGAGGTAAGCTTTTATTTCATTTTGTTTAAAAAACTTGATTTTATTTACAAACATTTTATTGTTAGTCTAAATTTAGGGAGTTCTTTCGATGGGATTTGGCTGTTGGTCTATTTAAAACTTGCTGCCAACGTAGACCGAAATATGATCGTGCAATTATTTGGCTTATTATGTTGACTCTAACATTTTCAATTGCAACAATGGGTAAGAATTATACAGTTAAAATTATAAATAAGAAAATTTAATTATGTTTATGTTGGCTTTGTTTTTCAGAGGGTGACGGAACGGTAACGTATCTCTTCGTTAGAGAGCGTTTTCAATGGACACTTGAGGATTATAGTCTGTTCTTTTCGGCTAGAATTATTGTTCAAATTGTGGGCAGTGTTACCGGAATGATCTTACTACGAAAAGTAAGTAAATACAAACAAATATTCTATATATGGTATTTATTTTTAATGTTGGTGGTTTTATATTTTTAATATTTTTGTTTATTTTGAATTTTGAAATGAAACAAACATAAATAAAATACACAAATAAATTTTTTGGCACCGACGAAAACCAAGGCATAATGACTTACTTTTTCAGTCCATAATTTTGTGTGCGTTGGAAGCTCTTCTGGGTGTTAGATATTTTGTGAGGAAATTCATTAATGAGCATTCAAAAATTAACTTGTTCTGTTTTATATACACTCAGTTACAAAAAAAGTGGCGCAGTCATACTTTTTGATGTGTTGTTATCATTTTGACAACCTTATCCAAGGTATGCCCAGGCGAATTAAAGCTTTATTAGATGTTCGTGGAGGCAATACCCACTATTAAAGAAACAAGGACTAGTTTAAAAAAAAAAAAAAAAAATGTAAAAGTTTAAGTTTTGAAGTTTATGCCCATTTTCCTTAATTTATGGTTTATTTCTAAGTTCTTCCTATTTTTTCGTTTTTTATTACATGAATGACTTACTTTTATGTTAATAAACAAAACTGTACCAGAAAAACGTTTATTTGTTTAAGTTACTTCAAAATGTTGCAAAATTTCAAGGTGCGCCACTTTTTTTGTAACTCAGTGTATATTCAGTTTGATAATTAATCAGACCTTTGATGTTATTCCTCTAAAATAAGACCGATTGACCGCTGCTATCGGAAAACAACCAGAAGCTTGCGTCCACAAAGTTGTCTTCCCGTCTTTCCGATATTTTGTTTTGGTTCGAATACTAGATAATATGCTAAGATACATTTTTCTCACAATTTACCTACTGTTATACATGAATCTTTTGAAAAATCAGTATCAGTAAGGTTCAAATTTGAAATTCAATGAAAGTAGAATGCCCAAAAATGTATGAGCAGAAAACCCAGCGTTGATTAAAACAAAACAGGAATGGATCGAAAGGGCATTATTTGTAGATAACAAATATGGTATTATTTTCTTAAAAAGTTATCCCCGAAACTGGCTATGACGGTTTTCTTATTTTAAATAACAGAGTGTTTTTTTTTTGTAAACAAATCTATTTATCGACTTTACACATTGGGTTTGTTCTAAAATACCACTAGATTGACATTGAACTCTATTTGAACCAGTCCAAAAATTAAGAGTTTCCTCATCCATTTCATTTACGTTCTCAAAATCAATCGTGACTTTTTCTACTATATCTTGTGTATAGATTTAAAATAATTCTCGAACAAGTTCAGTGCAAAAACCTGGTGGTTTTTCTTAACATATGCGAGAGAAGGGGGATTGGGTTCAAAAACACCTTCTACCTGAATTTCGAGTACGTGTCAGTGCAGTAGCAACAATATGTACATTGATTTTACGGTACTAGTTGGGCTTGGGCCTGTGTAGCATGCCTTATTTGTCAATTTTTTTTGCCAACAAGGACGTCATATTGCTCTTGAACCATAAAAAGCAATCTGTAACCCATTGTCTTCATTTAAGTTTTTTGCATTAATTAATACAAGAATATGATTACAACTTACATATGTAAGCGAAAAAAATAATGTTTCTGCTTTGTGTAGTCTGTGACAGTTATTTCTCTAGAAACTTATTTTATATTTCATACCTACTATGCATGTGCGACTAACAAGTAATAAGATTTTTTTATTTGTTTATATGAAAAAAAAAACACTTGTTATTAAAAATAAAAAAAAAAAACTGTCATAGCCAGTCCCGGGGATAACTTTGAAAGAAAATAATATCATATTCGTTATCAGCGTTAGTGAAGAGTTCAAAAACTAGATAAAACCTATCAACGACCTGCATAACGTTGAACTTTACAATATAGAATTTTAGAAACCAAAGTGCAAAATCTCACAAAGTGCGCCATAGCACCTCTGACCGAATCCGCTCTTAACACTTTAGGAATATTCTTTCGGAAATACAAAATTTCTCCTAAACTTAGATAGGAAAACAAATGCTTGGAATGAACTAAAACAATTGGCATCATCAACTCAACCGATTTTTTTATTTCAATCCTTCTACCAAGCTTAAACGTCTTCCGCAGTTGCTGTAAATTTAGTTTGCTTAACATGGCTTCGCGTGTAGAAGCGCTTTTGAAAACATAAGTCTGTCTGAAAGTTTTCAAAAATGTATTGTATAAAAGTAAGTGGCGTAATATTTTCTTTTAATTTTTTACAGTATCTGAACTTATCGATTTATTCTCTGGGACTAATCTCCATCGGTTGCAGTGTTTTAGAATCAACAGTTCGTGCCACTGCCCTATACTCATGGCACATGTATCTTGGAACTATATTAGGATTTATGAGAGGCATCACCGGTCCAATGTGTCGGGCAATTTTATCGCATGTAACTCCAGCTTCTGACCTTGGTAAAATTCATTATAACCTTAATTTATTAAAAACAAAAATACAAACAAAAATTCAAATAGGAAAAGTGTTTGCCTTAACTACATCATTGGAGATGATATCTCCTATTGCTTCAGGACCACTATATAACCTTGTTTATGGAGCAACTTTGGTTAAATATCCAGGAGCGTTTAATTATATAAGTGCTGGAATGTTTTTGATCTGTTATATTTTAATGGCGTAAGTAATTATTCATCAAATATCTTTTTAATAATAATTTTGGTTTTATATTCTTATTTGCAGAACTGCGTTTGGAATTCAAAAATCAATTGCTATTTCGGAATCAATACAAACACATCGAATGTAAAATCAAAATGCTGTTATGCTTTTGGATAAATATTTTTGGTTTATTCAACAAAAAAAAATGGAACACAATAGCCTTGAAGGCAGTGATATTTGTAGTAAAATTTTCATTAAAAGTATTGAAATGTTTACATATATTGTAACATACTTGCCAAAGTATATATATTTTTTTTAAATTAAAATTGAATTGTATTTTCATAAGAAACTATGACCTTTATTTTTTATTTGTTTAAGAAATATTTAGTTTTAATATTCTTAAAGTGTAGATTTGACCACTTCAACGCTTTACCAGAAACTGCAAAGAATACACATTGTTTTATTTCTGAATTAACTTTCCTACGGGTCGGAGTCAAATTTTTTTAATGTAAAGTAAATTGAAGTATGGTATTTAAAAAAAAAATTGTGAAAGAATACTCTACAGACATCATATTCATATTAGTGGAGTCAACAAAAATTGTACAGCTGTCATAATAACCTTTCAAAAGACTACCTGCCTTTTTTTACTTGAGTATAATTTGTTTGAGTAAGACTGACTAAAAAGAGATATTTAAGATCCCCTGATCCCGCTTAGCTTGCACACGACAATCAAATTGTACACAAAGTTTTCACCATATTTCTTAATATTATTTTGTATTGGTGTAAGAATCTTACATAAATCCCCCTATTATGAAGAGAAGTTAAAGTTGTATTTATATCCAAAGTGAAAATTTTCCCACGTTAAACCTAAAGAGTTCAGACCAGAAAACTGAAATAAATCTCAACTTTTCAAAAGGTTCTATAAGAGATAATAAATATAAATATGTCTCATGCCCATTCAAAAATATGTCCCTAGTTTTTTTTCGCTCATGCTTGAAAATATTGCAGCATGAGCACATTGAGCACCCAATGGGAAAGAAACTAGGGACATATTTTTGTGTGGGCATGAGACATCTCTATATTTATTCCCGTTTCAAAGTTTGATATTTCGGACTTGATGCAATATGGTATTGACAATTTGAAAATGCAAACGAAATCATCATTTTGAAATACTCGATCGCGTCAGATTTTTATACAGATGGTTTAGCTCGATGTCCTAGTCGTGGTGAAACATAAACTGACAACTATTTGGAGGGGTTTTCTTAAACTGACGATGACAGTTTAAAAAATAAATCTCATGTTTATTGTTTAGTGCAAACTGGAAACCCGACCAAAACTGAACTTTTCTTCATAAGAAAATATGAAATTCCATAATAAATGGAACTCCATTGACTTTCTTGAATTAAGCTGAAAATATCTCGGTTTTATCCTAGACAAAAACCTACATTGGAAGTATTCACTCTCGATACATTCAGTATTCACACCTCGGTATATTCAGTAAATAAGAGGCCGCGAGCAATGCCATCTTCTCAAAGCCATCTCTCAATATAATGGACTGCAAGGCCGACAACTGGGCAGAAATGGAAACTTAATACCAATTGTTCCTAACGAAACATACCTGTCGTTGCGTGCAAACTTATGCTAAAGCAAGATGCCATTGAAAGAACAAACATAACCAAATGTTACAATACATCTTAGCTCTGTAATTGGTGTCATAACTGAACTGCGAACTGTCTCGTAGGTAGAGTAGACATGCCACAAGAATTGGCACGATTACTGCAGAAGTATTTGGAGGATACCAAACCCCATTTCTCTGCTCATGGTGATGCTCCTTTAAAAATGTCTTCTGAATTCGGTTAAAATTAATCGAGTTTTTAACCAAATATAAAATTCTTTTTATGAGGTTGAAAAAGTAGACTTCGTAATGCTGTTTTTTTTAAGTAAACTATGGTCTATAATAATAAAATTGATACATTTATTCAAATTTTGTTTCAAAGCCCCAATGAAACTGTTTTTTTGTGTTTCTGGAATATATCAAAAACGACTCAAATGATTTTTATAAAACTTTGTATTCGTGATTGGATGAAAAATGCTTTTCTGGGTTTTGGCTATAGAAATGCAGTTAACAAACAAAATTTAGCCACTATTATGTTCTTCCTTCATTTCGAATGTTTTTTGAAACAAAAACATAAAATATGGACCAACAAATGTTTTACGACTTTATTTTTGTATACAAAATATTTTATTTAGTTTAAGTGATGCAGTACATTGGCATTGACACACAAATACAATTATCTAACCTAATCAAGTCTTAGTTTATCTTAAATTAATAATATAATACACTATTGTTTATTTATATTTCAAACTGCTTTACGTGACCCATGAAAAATATCATCTCGGGGTTTCTTATTACAAACATAAACGGGTGATCAGCTGTAAAAGCTTTTTCAGGTTGTGAAAACATTAAGAATTGTACTTTGAAATCTGCAAAAAAAAAAACAACAATATGATTAAAACGAAACAAATTAGTTGCTTTCTTCAAAATTTGATAATTACATGTTGAAGCTGCGGCTTCTGATCCCAACTCATTTACTTCTATAAAAGCTTTGTGAACAACATCAGAAATCTTTACTGGAACATTTGTGTCGAAGATTCCCTTGAAGTTGGCACCATACATGAAGGACTTCTTCATTCCCATCTTAAATTACATAAATTTAATGTGTTATTACCAAAATATTCAAAATAAAGTATATCTTACCTCTTCTAAAACTGGGATGAGACCTGTTTCGAATTCAATTTTGAATTTTGGCAACCTTACGTCAACATCTTGTTCGGTAATATTTTGGAACCGCTGTTCTAAATCTACCACTGAAAGTCTACGTTCCAAATCTTTTAAACCATTTCCTTTATTTGGAAGAATTATATCCATAACCACATTGCTATCTTCATATTGCAATTCAATGGCCGTGGCGTCGAGGTCAGTAAATGCAGCATATTTGCAGGTTATCTCTCCAGACATTGTATCGACATCTACAAATTTGGTTGCACTCATTTTAAATGGACGTTTCTTTGTATTCCGCACACTAAACTGATCTGTCCATTGTGCTTTAAAATAAATTGCATTCACCAGAACAGCTGTGGTGTAGTCATCGATTGCGTTGGGACTTATTAAATTTTTAATTTTATTATTTGTATTTTCTTCGACCCAAGCATTGATTTTGTTAGCGGTTGGTTCCTTTAATTTAAAATTCACAACTTCCGCTTCCGATTGGAAGTATTTTGAGGCGACTTCATTGAATTTTGGAACAAGATCAAATCTACTGTAAATTCTGTTGGCAGTCTTAAGTTGCACTAGTTCATTTGAATTCATTGAATTGAGAATGCGCGAAAAGTTAGCAGCAGCCTCATATTTGTTTGGAGTGTTATATTGAAGGAGATGTTGAAATTCTTCAGCGGTATCACCTTCCGCTCCCATATAAAGTAAAGTTAAGGCTGACTGAATAGAAAATGGCGATATGATTAGATTACTATTTTCATTTTTGTTTGAAATCCGGTTGAAGAGAATCGACGAAAAACTGGTTGCTTCCAGAGATCTAGGGTCTGGTCGAAAGCTGAAAGGCGAAGCTATTTCGATGATGATTGATAACAGAAAAAAGGCTGAAAAAATGAAGAAAAAAATATAATAAACACAATCAATGACATAATTTTATTCATTAGAATGTTAAATAATGTACACGATTGGGTTGCAAGAATGGTCATGTAGATGTAGTCAAAAAATAAAAAAAATGTTGAAAGTCGGAAAATATCAAAAATAAATTTATATCGGTCGTTTTTTTAGTCTGATAGAACTCTAGATAGGTATAAATGTCATTGTCCTTGAGAACAAGTTAACACATAATTTGAAATGCCAAAAGAAGTCCTAAATCATTAATATAACTTAAGTGTTGCACGACACTAGCTAGAAAGGAATTTAAAGATAGGAAATCATTGTTTTGGTACAGTGAATTGAGTAAGAATTGATTTGATTTTAATTTATCGACATAACCCGAAAATAGGCAGATTCCATCAGAAACTGGGAGGCATGCTGAAAAGAATAAAATGCTACCTATAGTAAGGAGATTGAATCTACAACATCTAGCGTAACAGGCTAGCTAGCACTCAACTGAACTCTACCATTACCGCCAGTTCAAAAGCTAATTAATTTCTGAATGGCCATCATTTTCGAATATAATTGTATGATGGCTTATCTCATTGAAAAATAAAACCGTTCTATAGATCGTTTTGAAAAATGTAAGATTATTGGTTTGATATTTGAAAGAGTTTAGCATCAAGGTATTTTATCTCAAATGCATGCATTCGGTGTTGAAGAATCTCTTCTTAGAAGAATTTTCATCAATTAATATTTAAATCTCTTAATACAAGTATTATTGGATGGTTTAAAGTCTGAAATCTACAAAATAAATACAAGGGCTCTGGTTTTTCTTAAATATATATCCACATAAAAATTATCATAAATATAATAATTCCGGTTCCGGGTTTCATTTCAATTCAATTAAAATGTTAAACTCCTGAGAAGAAGAAATCTCTTATCAAGTCTGTCTGGCTAATCTCGAGAACGGCTAGACCGATTTTGACGAGACTTTCACTGACCGATAGATAATGTCGATTTTTTTTTGCATTTTCGTAAATATAAACCGCGATCAGAATCTACAGGACCGATTTTGACGGGCCTTCAGTGCCAGATGGCTGATAATATAGGAAGTAACTTATGATGCAAATTATCCCCTAGGTGGCACTATGGAAAATTTTATTTTTCAACTGACGAACGCGACGACGGGAAACGGATGTACCGTTTTGAAGGGGCTTTAACTGGTGGATAGCTGATGTTCTACGAAATGACTAAGGCTATTTCAAATAACCGAATAGATGGGGCTGGGGTCGCTTTTGCGAAAACTCTTATATTATGAGTTTGAAAGCTTTTGGCAAAATGTTGAACCAATAGGTTTATAATAACTCTTTCAAAAACAATGTTTTATCTTTTATTATTTCTGCGGTATACATATAACAAAAAATGCTGCGTTTAAAGTTTTTTTATTTTATATCAGAACAGAACAGCAGCGATAGCGGTTAAAAATATTAAATGAGACCATATTTTCTAAACCACTGAACTGATCTGGATGATTGATATAATTCCAGACACATATTTGAACCGAGCTGCTTTCTGCATAGTCAGTTTTTTATTTGGTTCAAAATCAAAAACAATTCATAGGATTTACAAAATGTAGGTATACGTCGAAAATGCTTAATGGGGCCATACCTTCTAAGCTACTAAACATAATTGGATGGTTGCTACCATTCCAGAAATTTAATTTTAATAAAAAAAAATATTATAATAATAATAAATAATTTATAAAAATTTAATTTAATAAGGGATAAATTAATTTTATAAATTTATTTTTAAAATTTTTAATTTTAATTTTATTAAAAAATTTTTTTCAAAACAAATTTTTACATTTCCCCGTACCAAGAAATAGAAGGGGAAATTTTTCAATTCTTGTAGGGAAATTTAATTTTAATAAAAAAAATATTATAATAATAATAAATAATTTATAAAAATTTAATTTAATAAGGGATAAATTAATTTTATAAATTTATTTTTAAAATTTTTAATTTTAATTTTATTAAAAAATTTTTTCCAAAACAAATTTTTACATTTCCCCGTACCAAGAAATAGAAGGGGAAATTTTTCAATTCTTGTAGGGAAATTTAAAAAAATATATTAGTGTTAAAAATCCCATTTAATCCAGTTCACACACCAAAAAACTAAACATTTATTCACCTCAACTCAAACGTCAAAAATTAGCCAGAGGATAAAATGTTAACGCTGTTCGCACACGGCCTAACAATCAAAATATATTCTTGTATTTAATCGCGTCTTTCATGAGTTTATTTGCTTTTGAAACATTTTTCACCATTTAGGTAGCTAAACTTTTATAAAAAGGAGCGTACAAGTGAACCGGTGAAGTTGTCCAATAACTCATTTAAATTTAAGGCCTGAAGAAGAATGTAAAGATTTTCGAAACGTCACAATTATAATAGCACAAACTAGTACAATACTGTAGTCGATTTCTAAGAGGCATTTTCAAATTGTAACACTTTTAATTTCTCTATTATACCCTTAACTTTTTAAAACAATAATCCGTAAATAAAATTGTATCAAAAACTTTGATCATGATAAAAAAAACAAAATAAGCTTTATGATAAAACCAACAGTTTTCAAATGAATCACATATATAGCAGATACAAAACCCATTTAAACAAACACATTTGGTTTAACCAACATCAATTTGATCAAATAATAATATTTTCTTACAAAAAGTTATGCACGATGCCATTGCTGATGATTTCCGCAGATCACAAAATATTTAATTTTTTTATACAAATAGACACTTTGAAACTTGGTGTTAACTGAAGCACGAACTTTCAAGTTTTGTAGTACTTATACTTTTGCAAAAAAAAATTCAATTCTATGTGAACTATAATAAGAGCAGAGCTCAAGTTCTTATCAAGCTACGAATTGGAAATACCCACTGATCGTACAATGCTGGTGCAGTGTAAATCACAATAAATTAGAGATACACATTTATATTAGCGCGAAAATTTAACAAAAATTTTCAATGATGCTGCTTCGTCACAAAATTTTAAATAATCCCACAGGAATTATTCTCTTGAAGCTTTGAAATAGTCTATAATATTTACAAAAAAAGAAGAAAATAAACAGCTTATAGTGATTGACAAAAGTTGTTTATTCAAACTTAACTTGAATAACATTATTTTATTTATATCTCAAAGGATAATGATCTAGTATTTGAAACGTAAAAAAATGTCTAAAAATGTTAACTGAAACATAATAGGCACTTTCAACACATTAAAATCTCTGAGAGAATGACAGCTCACTCTCTTAAAATCGCTTTTGTGGAATGTCTAACTACACACAAACACTGCATACATTTATCATACAAATTTTAAGTAGTGTAACGTTAATTCTTTATAGGTTGACTTTTTTTTTTTTTTTTTTTTTTTTACACTATCAGATCTTATTCAAATGAAGCTTAAAGCAAGCATCAGCAGATGAAAGAAGATTTGCCAACACATATAATGTGTCCCACTGGCTCATCACTTAGTGCAGGTGTTAGTTGTTAGTAAGCACAATGCAACAAAAACAAAAACACATGTACATAAAAACATGAAAACATATAAAGTCAAAATTTAAACAAAATGACACAGAAATATTTAGGATCGTGGAGCACTGGTTCTGAAAATAGTTTTTAAATTACTTTTATTTAAATTAAAATCCAACACACCCTCATTCAAGTTAAATAAATTATTAAAATGTTTACTTCCTCAATAGAGCAAGTATTAAATTTGTTTGTTTACAGTCCCATAATTTGCTACAAGAGCAAGTTCGTTCAATCCAGTCGTATTTAATACTTATTTATTAATATTATCTTATTTTGATTTTAAAATGCGTTTTAAAATATTTTCTTAAAATATAAAAAATGTTTTCTTTTACATTTTATGTAATTGTTAATTTTTTAGAGAATTTGGTAACCAAAAACATAGAAAGTTTATTTAACATTAACAATAAAATAAATTTTTTTAATAATGTTCCAAAATTCAAACAATATAATGAAAGTTATATTAAGCTACGTATAATTGAACAACGCAATATCATTGCATTCTTGCTGAATGTTCTAAAATTAATTAAGTTTTTTAAAACGTTTTAATGCATATATTCATCTTCATGTCCATGTTAAACTCACAATTGTGGATTTTTCGGCGATAAAGAATCTACGACTGAACAAATTAATTGCCATAGTGTGTCACTGTTTCATGCTGATTTGGATGCGGCTGGTAAGGTGATCTGATCAGTGATCAGATGATCACTGTCGCTATACAATAATGGTAATCCATAGCTTGAGTCTTGGCTTACCTCTTATAATGAATTTTGTTTTGTAGTTGAGGAATTGTAGGTAAATATACGTGATATTGGGAGTTTTCAATTTTATCAAATTTCCGCGCTAAAATAATAAGTAATAGGAAGTTCTGGCGCTCTAAGCTCTGGGGTGGGGGGAGATAAACACCCCTCCAATACGATTTTGGCGTGTGTCTTCCAGTCTGCCTTTTGATATGTCTTTTTTGCATTTCCGATTGCAAACGAACTATTTCCTTGTATAGATTAATGCTGGAACCACTGCGCCCAATTCTCCGTCTATACCATTTAAGATCGAATCATTAATTCATTTGTTTATACAGCGAGTAAATATACAAAATGTATCTCTGTCATTGATTTAAAAAAAAAATAATAAAATTTACGAAACGAGTCGTTATATTCTGTGTGCACGTAGGTACTTCATTCTGAGACTACTATGTAAAATGATTGAGAGGAAAATCTAAATGGTTTGTTTGCTAATAGGTTTTATGATAAATCATTAGATCACTTTCGAATAAGAAAAAAAAGTGAACGACTAGGTCGCACTAACTTGCTCTTGTGGCCTATTGGCACAAAACTTGAATAAAATTTAATTAAAATAAATTTAATATATTTTTTGATTTACACTTACTTAAATGAAAAAAAAAACAAAAAAATCTTATAATTGTTAATTTTTTATTAAAAAAAAAAAAACAACTTTTTACAATGATTCAAGCCAAAATCCAAGTATGCCGAAAATTTATTCCTATAAATATGAGTTTGCCGAAAAAATAATTGCAAAATTGTAAGAGCGGTTTTTATATAAATAGATGTTTACTTAATAATTTTTATAAAAATGTTTTTTTTTTACAAACCTAAAGTCCTCCAATTTTAAGTGCTTAATAGTTTGCATTTAATATATGTATGAAAAATAAATTTGTTTAGTCGAACCATTTTCCAAATATTGAATTCACAAAAAAAATATTATTAAAAAAATAATTAAAATTAAAATTATGCACTTCTGTTAACTTTTTGGCCTGAAACTTGTTCAAGTAATTGAGAGATTTCCGTTCATGAGATAGCTCATAAAAAAATTAAGGTTCTATGGGATTTACCGTTAATAGGGTTGTCCTTTTTTTTCTCAGGCTGTAGTGACTGATACATCAACCAGACTGACAGACTCTCTAGCATCGTAATGACATGTTTGATTGTTATCTTAATTTTTTTTTAATACATATTGACTGTTTCGCATGTCATTTTTTAAAATAATATTAAGCTCCTCTTACTACATTTTTTTGTTACTTTAATTTTAATTTGTTAAATTGAAACCGACTCATTGTGTGGTCAATTTAAATTGTTTTCATATTATTTTCTAATAATTTTTTTTTACTTGTTGACTTGTACATATTTGTATCTTGAATACCTCAAAAATTACGTTAGCGGGAGGTGTTTTTCAATAAAAATTGTTTGCATTTAAACAATTAACATTTTTCAAAATGGTGGGGCAAACGACCATGATTTAAACAATGTGACCCATTTTTTTTATACCCCTATGTGTGTTTAACAAAGCCCCATAACAAAACTGACGTCACGCGTGACATGGGCTCTAGCGCCTATTCTATACTACTAACTCAAAGAGTGTTTACAAATCAAAAATTGAAAATCACTACTAAATGTTAGGCAGCTTTCTTTAACGTGAAGTACTTTTGGTAAAGAGAACTGTTGTCATATATGCGCCTGCCCGACAACTGCACTGCACACACGCTAAGCGGGACATCGAAGTTGCGAGAGTAAGTCTAACTATGCATGCTGGTCACACGCAACCATGTCACACAGCTTAGTAAGATATGGGTGTGCGGTGTGATGAATGCTTTCTGCTCGAGAAGGGCTTACAAATGATAAAAAAAAACACTACTAAAATGATAACCTATCGATGACACCTTAATTTGTGCGCTTTCATGTTCAACTGTGTCTAGATTTTTTTTTGTTTAACACGAAGCTACATTAATCGCAAATAAAAATGAGTTCATTAAATTCCGCAAAAAATATACATACATTTTAATTTATTAAAAAAATTTCACGGAAAACTTTGAAATTGGATAAGAATCTAGATAAAGGAACATCCTATTTAATTTAACTGTTTTAATAAATTAGCCGTAGGTATGTATATAAATAACCTGTTCTTTTATTGTGTGATTGGGAATTTATAACCAATTGATACTTTCAAAATATGCAACTCTGTTGAACTCGATTTGTAAATGAAAAACTCAATCAGAAAATCCCCATCAAGAGAAACCGTAGTAGAAACAAAATTCCCAAGATGAAGTGAGTAAGATATCTTGCAATTTCTTGGGGGATTTTTGCCAGCATGAATAAATAAATTTCACGACTAGGTACGTACATATTTGTTATTCTGTTTTAAATTAAACTCTTGTGCTAAAAATTGCGGATTGGCAATGTTTTGATGGTATGGGTGGCAAACGAGTTGTATATAGAATCAAAAAACGTAAATAAAAATTAAAAACAAATAAAAGGCGTGACTGGGGTCGCACAAACTTATTGTTTTGCCAAGTTGCCTGATGGCTCAACAAAACAAAATAAATTAAATAAAAAAAATTATGCGCAATTTTATAAAAGTGCTAAACCAAAATAAAAGTACGAAACAAATTTTTTTTTGACGAAATATGAGCATGAAAAAAAATTTTTTTTTATGAAAAATTAGTGTTACATCAATTTGCACGCTTGTTGTGCATTTCTCGTTGAAAATGATATTAACCAAATTTATTGAAAATCAAGTTATCTGCCTTTTTTATACAGATAACTTTGTTGTAAAATAATTATTTACTTCTGATAAAAAGCAAACAATGTGAGAAAAATATCCTAATTTTTTACATTATATTAATTTTAAAAAAAATTCAAAATAATGAAACAGAATTTTTGTTTATTATTAGAAATAAATGATTATTTTATAAAAAAAAGTCGAAGAACAGAATTTTTGTTTATTATTAGAAATAAATGATTATTTTATAAAAAAAAGTCGTCTGCATAAAAAAGACCCATAATTTAATTCTCCATAAATTTGGTTACTGTCATTTTAAGCGAAAAATTTAGACGCCTGCAAATCAAGAAAACACAAAATCGAAAATGGCGATCATGCGGCATTTCAAATTTAAATTTTGTTGTACAAGGCTCTGTGATTCCAAAAAATTCATACCTCATTTAACTTTGATATAAATAGATACGGTGACATACTTATAATATAACTGACATGTTGTCTAAAGTTATCGGCCTAAATTGGTTTTATCGAGTTGTCACTTTATTAAAAATTCGGAAACATATTTTTTCCTTTTTGAATTATATAAGTTAAATTCAGCCCTAGCGAGGTATCCGTTCGGAAGAAGTTCAGTTCGGAAATGATTTCAGATCGGAACTCAAATTGCAATCGAGGTTTCCCTTGCAGAGCAGTATAAATAAAGCATATTAACGCACTCATTTGACATTTTTCATCAGATGCTTCATTTACATACAGTGTGAAATTTTTTTTGATAATTGTAAAACATAATTATTAACAATGAAGTTAGAATTGTATAATGTGCATACATATACATAACTTCACACAATTAAATTAAAACAAATCGAAAACATTGTTTTTTTATTTTGCAGTTTGAAAAAAAAGCATTTCAATTAAATAACAAAACACGTTTATTTTCAATCGAATCTGCAACAACTTTTTAAAAATATTTTTTCTTTAATGTTCCGCAGCAATTTTTTGACGGAGAACTTCGGAGAATATTTTGATAATAAATTGATCAACGCTTTGCATCGCACATCAGTAGTCGCGTTCAATTCTGTCGTAAGTTTCTTCGATATGTGTACGGAACAGATACCTCGATTGATGATTCTCCGATTTTGTACGAATCGGACAGTTCTTTTTTTCGGTTGTCGATCAGCGATCGTAGAACACAAGCACCGTCTATCGATCTTACAATCGGTGTTGCTAATATTTGCTTGTAAAAGTGGCGTTACCTTCATATTTGCAACTTATGCACTCGATTTATTAATGAAAAATTTAATAATGGCATAATTAATTTTGATAGTATGGTTACCTGTTATCAGTATTAGGTTAACCCTGACTTAAGCTCAGAGCTGTAGTTAATTCCGTAAATAAATTAATCTCGAGTTATAACTGAAGAAGTACTTTTTCAGTAAAGGACAAACTCTGATTGAAAATGGCATATTAATGCTGGCATGTTTATCGAAACATGTCATTTTCAATGGAAAAATAAAACAAACAACAAATACATAACAAAGCAAATAGCTATACATTATAATAAAAACGAAAATGTAACCAATGGTTACAAGTACAAATTATATTCTGCGGGAGATATTTCAGCATAATGTCAAATATTTTTATTTTATTTAATCCAATCTTAACTCAGACAAGTTTATGAGTTAACTATAAGTTAACTCTGGCTGTCATAACATATTTTCAGAGTTAAGTTGAGTTTAACTCTAATCCTGGGATGATTTCGCACTGAAAAACTGGGCCTTAGTAGTTTTTGTATTTTTTTATTTTACTTTAAAAATAACTTAATACTTTAAAACTTAGCAACATGTCCCAAACAATAAATTACATTGGAATCTTTGATTGCAAAGACAAATGGGCGATTGACCTTAAAATACTTGTTATAACGTACAAACCTAAGTCCCGACCTTAGAGCTGAAACAAACATTTATTCAAATTTATATTAAAAGCATTTGGAAAAATAAATAAACTAACGTGTTACTTCTGCAGGTCCTGCTCCAGCTTCGTTGATCTCAATGTAGGCCTTATGTTGAAATTCAGAAACAGTCGGTGATGACCCCAACTTTAAAATTCCAGGTAATTCAGCTTTTTCAAAAAGTGAACGAATTCCAATCTATATTTTGTATAAAAGAAAATTTAATAATATCTATTGTGTAAGAAACTTCTACCTTAAAACTAATTATACCTCCTTTAAAACACTTGATAAGCCAGTGGAAAATTCAATCTTAAACTTTGGTATCATCAAGTGGATATTTTTGATACCCATTTTCGATGACAATCCATTAATGTCAGTTGAGCTTAACTTCGACTCCAGATCAACTAAACTGTCATTCTTTGATGGAAGAATGAACATCAATGATATATCTGAATCCTTGAAAGGTATTTCAACGACAGTTGCATCTAGTTCGGGAAAATCACCAGATTTCAAGCGCCTATTTGTTGCAACCATAGCATCAACATTGACAGATTCGTTTTTATTAATCCAAAAGGCAATTTTACGTGTTCTCTCTTTTATAAAGGTTTGTTGAAAAATTCCCTGGAAAAATACCACATTTGCAATAATTGCACTTGTGTCACTATTTGCGGAACCAGGCTGCATTAATTTCTTGATTGTTTTGTTAGTTTCATTTTCAACCCAGTTATTGATGGTTTCAATAGCTTCTAATGGCTTATCCTTAAAATTAACAGCTTTCACTTCTGAATTGAAAAATTTCTCCGATACTCTGTTAAAGTCAGGCTGAATTTGGTAATCTGAGTTGACAAACATTCTGTTTGTTATGTTCAGTTGAGTTTGGCCTGTATGTTTGCTCAGAATTTGAGCAAAATCTTCACCAACTTTGTTTTTGTCACTCGAAGTTAAATGGATTCCATTCACTAGCTCTTCAGCTGTTTTTCCATCAGCACCAAGATAAGTCATAGCAAGTGCAGCCTGAATAGATACGGGAGAGAATAGCACATTTTCGGTAGGCCTAGTTTTTGCTATCTTTCTAAGCAAATCTGCTGCAAAGAGTCCATTAAATGAAGAAGATGACGCGGAAGGTTGATCGATAGAAGCTGTTGTAGCTATCTGAACCCTGAGAATTGTAGCTAGAACTACCCAGAGGATAACTAAAAATGAAATAGAAAAAAGAAAAATTGTAAAAATTTATTATGACTAATAATTAATAATGTCAATATGAAGGTTCATATTTTCGACGCAGGGAAAGTTGACTTAGTTCCTATAAATAGCAAGAAAGATGTTCATTTTATTAAAAGAAATCAGTTAAAATTCAAAAGCAAGAGGAAGGAACAATAGTTGAACATAAAATTGTAAACTACATATGTATATCAACAATTTTCGTGAACTGAATTGACGCCTGTAAGATGTCTGAACATACTCATAGCGCAGCAAGGAAATAGTAAAATCCTTTATCCAATATGGAGACTCTTATAATAAGCTTAAACCCTGCTGGCTCGAAATAAATGTGTCAATCCGTGAAAACTAGTTTGAGGCACTTAAATGTGGCTTCAAATTCCTTGGAGCCTAGATCGCTCTAAAGGAATCCTGACAGATATATGAATCTTTTATGTGTTCTATGCTCCAAATAGATTTTAAGTGCTCATTAAGCTCTTACAAATATTTAAATAAATAACAAACTTAATGGGCCATATTCATAGACACTGTTTTAAGCTGTTTTTAGAAAAACTTGAGTTTATCCTATTTAAATTTACATTGCTCATTAGACTGGGTCTAAGCAAAACTGTAGTTAAGAAACCACTATATGAATATGCCCCAATATGTATGTTTTCAGATCAAATAAAATATGAATATACATTACAATGCTTAAACCTACCATATACAATTAATTACATATCATATAAAATTAATTAATTTAGGTGTTTACATTTGTTTAAAAGTATTAATAAAACAATTTTGTTCAATTCAAAGTTACTATATAAAAAGGTACTTACTCGTTCCATTTTGTATACACTTGCACATTTTATTAAATTTAAAGCGGAAAACAATAATTATTATAAATTAATCAAAGCAAGGGATATGATTCTCTGACTCGGAAGTTGAGTTCTGTGAACGCACGCTCATGAAAATGTAACAATATTCTGCCAGAAAAAAAAAAACAAACTACGGTCGTTATCAGTGATAATATGGTTGTCATTATCATAGCTTAAAACAGAGAATCAGCAAAGTTCAAGCTATCACCATTATTCAAATTTTCGCCACAGAAATAATTAAAATAATAGGTACGACTAGGTCGCACGAAACGAACTATCTCTCATTGGTGCTGATAAAAAAAAACATAAGATTTTTTTAGTGCGTCATTCTCGTTATGATTCGGCTTTTAAGGCCTTTTTAGATATTAAATTTTGTATGGATCTGTTTGGTAGTCACTGAGAGTATGAGAACGTCAAAGTTTAAAAAAAAAACATAGTATACGAGTTTTTTTTTTAGTTTTGACGATCCGTTAAAACTGTTCAAAATCTGGCTTTAGGCTTTAACCCTCTAAAGCCAGTTTTTCAGTGCGAGACTATTCAGGGGTTAGATTAACCTCAAGTTAAAGCTGATAAGACCCGAATCAACTGAAGGTTAACACACCAATTTAGCTGAGTAAACTCGAGATTTCAAATTGACTGAAAAATGTGTTTTGCGCCAGCGTCAACCCAAGATTAATTTAAAATTAACCGAATTTTTAAAAAATTTCAATACATAAGTTTATAATGTAAAAAACAAACAAATGAAAAATGATTCATATGTCAAAAAATAGCTCTGTGTCTTTATTGTATCCAAAAAAGAAAGAAACAAAGCACATGAACGTTATTAAATGAATTGGTTGAATGTGTTCAATGTGATCATGATCGCCTTAGGTTAGAATGGGATTCATTTACATTTAAGTATAGCCAAAGGTTGACAGACTGGCCTAAATGACAGTTCTCAATTTTTTTTTCATCTTAATGTCATTTTTGATTGTTTTCTGAAACTGTTTTACATATTTGCACATTGCACGAATCCATAACCTGCTTCATAGTACCTTAAATCGCAAGTTAAAAGTGTGTTTTATGATTATTTTAAAGCAAAGCTAATAAACTGACATCATGTTTTTTCTGGAATTAAAAAATAAAAGTGTATGACTGCGGAATTGTTTACCGCAATTGGCTAAGCTATTTCACTGAAGCACTATTTTATAAGAGAACGGATAAAACAAGAGAGCTAATTTGACAATTTTCAAAGAAAACGATTGTTTAATTTATGGAACTGATGGTTTAACCCTCCAACAAAAAGAAACTGCTGGCTGGTGTACTGAGGAAAAGAACAGTGGTTTTTAAAAAACTCGGATCTTGATATTGAAAACATCGACAAATGTTACTTCTGGATTAGCAGAAATGTAATTCCTGCATCTCAAACTTATAAGACTCGAACGAATAAAAAAAGAATCACAAACGCTGCTGAGAATATGGGAATACCATTTCTACAGGCTTTAAGAAATTATTGAAAACAAATACGAGCGTTAGACCATTAAAACACCGATTAACTATTCAAAATGGACGATACAAGAATGATAGAGAAGCTGTATAAAGCTGCCGTAACGTAAATGGTTTGGTAAAGGAACATGCACCAACTCGTCCAGGAAAATATGATCGTATACATAAATGAAAGAATAAAGGATAACGACACTTGGTTTTTTTGCATCATTTTGTTGTTGTGTTTTTGTCACTTTGTGACGAAAACACAAACAGAACAATTAAATGGTGGAATATTGCTATGATTTTACCCCAACCAATGAGAAGAAGAGTGCAGGGTGCTTACATCACAACTTCACAAGTGAAAATTACGTCAGAAGGGAAACAACAACAAAGTGAAAATGCTAGAGTGTCGCAATTTTGTATTCTTTCATTTCAGCTCAGCAATGGTTAGGTTATTCCGATCATCAAAGAATTGTCGCGTGCTCCAATTTATCATAGAAGTAAAATGAACGCAGGTAGCACCCTATAGAAACTGATTGGAAGAACATACATGTCAGATGCATGACTTGAACCCGAAAAGGATGTCAAAATAAAAAGAAGAAATAATTCTGTAAATAAATGAGATTTAGGGATTGTTGATCGTGAGAATAAATTGTGACTGAATTAATCGTTGTTTTAAATCGGTTGAGGGAAATAACTTCACTTTGGAAACAACTTCACATGGGAAATAACTCCACCACTATAGTGGGAAATAACTCAACTTTTTTAAGTGAAGTTATTTTCAACTTCGAGTGTGAAATGATATAACCTGAAATTTGGTGAAGTAAATCATAGTTGAAAATATGAGGCGATTTTAGTTCTCGGTGCACCCATCAGTTGAGATTGCTGCCCCCCTGCAACCATTCTGCCTGGTCCACTATAGGATTTGTGGTGGGTGCGAGTTTGGATGGGTGCGAGTTTGGGTATGCAATGTTGTGCGCATTTTGTATTAAAAAGTGTAACTTCACCCAAAAGAGTTAAATAATTTAATACCGAAAAGCTAAATTATTTCAGATTGAAAAGGTGGGGAATAACTTCACCTCAAAACAGTGAAGTTATTTCCCAGTAAAGAAATTTTCCTGCAACTTTTAAAACTGGTATCAATAAATCCTTTTATGACCAACACCATGCGGAAGTTATCAACCCCAACGCAGTGTACAGTGTTACTACAAGGAGCCATGGTTTTCTCAAAAGTCCACAATTTTGGAACACAAAAATTCAATTTTCATATTAACATTCACATTTCATATTTTTCTTTAATTTCATTTCATAATAAACAAAATAATTTATATCCTTATGTTTACAACTTAGCAACATGTCCAACGAAATAAATCGCACTGGAATCTTTGATAGCAAAGAAAAATGGTCGATCAACCTTAAACTCCGTGTTATATGAACGGAACATTCGTGTACTCGATAGATCTGAAAACAAAGAAATAAAATAAAAAGAATAATTGGCAAAGTGAAGTGGTAAAGTGAAAACCAATAAAACTAACATGTTGCTCCAGCCGCTTCTGTTCCAAACTCGTTGACTTCAATAAAGGCCTTATGCTGAGCATCAGATATTTTTACTGGAACCCCTGACTGAAATATGCCTGGTAAGTCAGCATTTTCAAAAAGTGAACGAATCCCCATCTGTAAGAAGAGTATAATGACTTAAAAATATTAGATGTGGGAATAAAAATACACACGTCTTTTAAAACACTAGTTAATTGAGTTGAAAATACAGCCTTGAATTTTGGTATCATCAATCGAACGTTTGAAGTTCTCATTTTCGACGAAAGTTCATTAATGTCAATTGAGCTCAATTTCAATTCTAGATCAGCTAAACCATCCTTCTGCGATGGTAAGATTATCAACATTGATATATCTGAATTCTTGTACGGCATATCGACTGCAGTTGCATCCAATTCCGGTAAATCACCATATTTCAGGAAATGATGATCTCCAAACATCATATCAACATCAACAGACTCATTTTTGCTATTCCAGAAAGCACTCTTACGTGTCTTTTCCTTTAAGAACGTTTCTGTCCAAACTCCTTTGAAATAGATTGCATTTACGATAACTGCAGTCGTATCACTATCCACAGATCCGGGTTGCATTAGCTTCTTTATGTTATTGTTAGTTTGTTTTTCAACCCAGTTGTTGATGGTTTCAACAGATTCCGAAGGTTTATCGTTAAAATTAAGTGCCTCCGCCCCTGAATGGAAATAGTTTTCTGATCGTCTGTTAAAATCATCCTGAAGTTGATAATCTGAATTGACAAATATTCTGTTGGCAATGCTCAATTCTGTGTGGCCAGACCTTTTGTTCAAAATTTGAGCAAAATGTTCACCAACTTTGTCCTTGTCACTCGATGGCAAGCGCAAACCATTTTTAAGCTCTTCGGCAGTTTTTCCTTCAGCACCAAGATAAGTCATTGCAAGTGCTGACTGGATTGATAAAGGAGAGAATATAACATTTTCAGTAAGTTTAGTTTTTGCAATTTTTGCCAGCAAATCTGCAGCAAAGAGTCCACTGTTTGAGAAAGGCAAGGGGGAAGATTGATCCATACTGACAGATGATCCTATCTGCAGGGCAGCTATCACCGCCCAAAGCATAGCTAGAAATTAAATAAATAAATATAGTAGATAATTGGTTCAAAAGACATAGCATTTTGTAATGAGTATAGAAAGTCCTGAATTATAAAAAAAATCAATTTTCTTAAATTAACTTCGTTTTGAGATTATCAGAAAAATAAAGTAGTAAAAATGTATGATACCGTTAATTGAATGCAACCATTTATGAATTCATGCAGACTTTATTATCATTGACGTTTCCTTTGAATTCTTTGCCATTCTTCGCTCTATTTGAAGTTTTTAAATGTGCCTTGGTTAATCAGACGGACAGCCAATAGAGCAAGAAAAATCCAAAATCCAAAACACATGCTAAGAAAATAAATACACGGTTTTCATGATTTTAAACTTTTTAGATTTTTAAATTTAAATACAATTGAAAAAAAAAACGCAACATCTTTAGCTAAAGTAAGTACGCACTTACCCCATCTATTTTTTGGCAACATTTTTAGGAAAAGGCACACAATAATTCAAAATTAAGTGTATAAACTGTTGTTCGATCTCAAAATCTTAAACAAGTTCGTTAAATGATTATGACTTTTCTAATCTGAAGTTAAGTTTCGTGTGCACACTCTTAAAATAATGTGACTACAAATCAACTTTATCATCCGATGTCCACTAACTCTATGAATTTAGTGTAAATATTTTGATAACAAAAGATCACTGCCAATAAAAATAAAAAAAGATTCATTTTTATTATCAGTGGCGATTTTTTGTGCATGCATCTTCTGGTTTAAACAATATTGTTCCAATTGTTTGGGTTGTCATATTAATATCGGAGTACATAATAAGAAGGGTGCCGTGAAATAAGGCCAACTTTCAAAAGTTGGTGTTATTACACTTTTCAAAAAGGGAAATAAAGCCAATTTCCAACTGTTGATCTTACTTCACATTAACAAAGTGCTATAAGGCCAATTTATTTTGGGAAAAAAGGTCAACTTTAATAGCTTATACTATTCCAGTAGGCCAAACAATAAGGTTTCATTTAAAGTGCGGATTGCTTCAAAAATCATGTGTCTTATACAAGAAGATAAAATGCAGTTATCTGATCAATTAAACAGAATAACTATTGTTTGTATTAGAATGTGAAAGTTTATCACAGGCGTTTTACACATGTCGTGTCGCGTTCGGCGCTGAAATATGAGAAACATAAACTGTAGTTTAATGCTTGCTTTTCATTTATCAAGCAAGTTATTGCTTGTTGGTGGGCAGGGAGACGGATCAAGAGCGGAGCGAAAAAAAATTGTAACCAAAGAAGGAACAATTTGTGGTGTGAAAATTAAAAATTCGCGCGAATTTTTAATATTTACACCACAAATAGATCCTTTTTTGGTAAAATTTTTTTTCGCTCCGCTCTTAATCCTTCTCCCTGCCCACCAATAAACTGCTCGCTTAGTTTAAATGAGTTTGTCAGAAAACCTAAAATTTATCGGTATATAAATTATATCGATTTTCGAGACGTAAGGCCAAAACCCAAAACGATAAATCTCTTGTGTACTTTGGTACTGATACGTAACCAGTGAAAGAAATCACACAACTGTGTATTCAGGATATATAAAAAAATTTACGATTTGGTCGCATTTCACTGGACTGCTTTCCAACAGACCGGAATGCATTAACATTGAAAGCGCAATCAGGCCAACTTGGCGTAATTTCACTTATGTAAAGTAAAATAAAGCCAACGATTGAAAATTGGGCATATTTTACTTTAGGAAAGCGAAACTTTTGAAAGTTGGCCTTGTTTCACGGCACCAATGGAAAGATAGAAGGAACAGTTTTAATAACAAAAAATGGAAAACAAACAAACACAGAAAGAACAAGCTTAAATGTCAAAATTGCCCCCCCCTTACGGCAATATACATTGGGCGCCATTGCTAAAACAAAAGCTTAGCCACAGAAATAAATGCACTTTTAACTTGCTCAATAGGGCAAGTATTGGTTTTGTGTATAAAAAACTCGAGGTTTTACATTACGATGACAGAGAAGCTCAAAAAAGTAGGTTTCGTCATGCCGTCCGTCTGTCTGTCTGTGTGGATGTGCGGATGTACGGATGTGCGGATCTGCGTTTGTGCGGATCTGCATTTGTGCGGATGTTCGGTTGTATGTTCACCGAGCTACAGCCTAAACGGTCGGATAGATTTTCTTCAAACTTCGTGTGTAGTATTTTTTGGTGATTCCCTAGAGGACGAATTTGAATTTTTGTTTTAGCCCGGCTATAACGGTTACCTCCCATATAACGGTTTTAGGTTAATAAAATTTTCTCGAGAACTGCTCTAACGATTTTGATAAAACTTTGTGAACGTTATATTTGGAGTTTTCTTAATATAACTCAGGTTTTTGGCTAAAAATGCACATAAAGGAGATTTCCTGTTACCGGTTTTTACAAATTTGGCCATAACTTGAAACCCTTTATACATTGAATGCGTTTCGCCCAAATAGGTATATATACACGGTGCGCTTATCAAAAAGATGCCGTAAATATATACCCATTTGGGCGAAACGCATTCATTGATGTAAAGGCCACTAACCATTGTTTTCGTGAAAATCTTTCACTCATACATCACAAACCAAAAACAATAATTTGTTACTGTTTTAATTTTGTTATAACTTGATACCGGCTGATTCGATTCCCTTGAACTTTATCTTGAAATTTATCTTAAGCCATTTATAATACATTTAGGGCGGAATTAATATTCATAACTCAAGTCGATTAAATGCTTAAAGAAGTTATTTCATAATGTTAATGTGCAATAATTTTTGAAAATACTGTCAAATAATGTCATTGTAATTGTATTTGACATTAATGTTTGAGACAGATCGATAATAACTTGACAAAAAGCAATGCATGAAGCACTTGAGGTGGATTTCTGTTCTGTTTGAAAAATTAGGTTATCATCGAGCAAATTAAGTGTATTGTATAAGCGATGCCGCAAAAATTAAACCAGTCGGGCCTTTTCGATTTTTTTTGGGGCCATTTGACAAAAGTGGGGGCCAAATTTAAAATTCTACCTTTTATTAACTTTTTAATTTAGTTTTATTATTTTAGTTCACTAAATTACATACATTGGTTTCAACAAAAAATAAAAATCACAGATGTTTCACAATTTTTTATAATTCAAAGACATCTTTCGAACAAAAATAAATAAAAAAACTTAAAACTAAAAACATTATTAGAAAAACACTTATGTTTGAATTCGTTTAACAAGATTTGGTTCAGGATTAAAATTGCCACAAGTATTAAAGTTGCCCTGCAAAATATCCTCAAAGCTCATCAACGAATCTTAGTATTTTTATTATCCGTTTTTATATTTTTTAGAGTTGAAAAAACACGCTCAGCTGAATCACTTCTGAGTGGAAGGCTCAATAAATTTATTGCAAATGAAGAAATATTTTTAAACAAATGATCGCCAGCGACATTCTTTGTTTCTTTTAACTGAGCCCACCACTGAACAGCGTCAATATCATGGTCATCTTGATTAATTTCTTCTAAACACACAGTACCATTTTATTATAGTTCTTTGCTTAGGTCGGAAACACATTGCAAGTGGCGATATAGATAATTTGTATATGATTTATTACAACTTATTAATTATGATGAACACCATAAAATTTGTTAATCTTAAAAAATGTTGATTTGGGGGCCAATACTAAAAGGCTAAGGCCAAGGGCCATAATATTAAACAGCGGGCCAAATGGCCCGATCGGGCACTTTCTGGCAACACTGATTGTATTGATGTGCGGACTATTCTTTTTACTTTTTAATTAGGTTCAGCAAAATTTCTTTTAATAAATTTACTAAACGTTAAAACAAATAACTGACGCGTGCCAGGACTGTTTTTGTTGTTTTACATTGCAGATTAGATAGTTACTTTTATGATATGAAACTTTTAAATAAATATTGCAATGAATGATTGGCTTTCCTTGGGTAAGAGACAGTTGACTATTTAAATTGAGTATGTTACAAATGATTTTGCTTGCTTTTGATACTTGATAATAGATTTTTTTTTGACACATGATAGAATTTTGAAGAAAAAAATTGTTGCAAGTCAATTGTCATTTTTAGTTGTGTAACAAATGCGGATGCGGAAGATGCTTAGAGTGAAATCGAGTAGGCATATTGAGCCTTGGTATTTGCTCTGAGTTTTGATAGCAAATTGGAATCGGTTATTGAAAACATATGAAAACAGATTAAACTTCACAAAAAGGCTGAAAAACTGGAGATTTGTTTTTTTCTTGTTTACGCCTTAAAGACGACAAAAAAGAATGTAAATTAATGGTAGGTAAGGTAGGTACATAGATAGGGCACTTGATATCGCAGAAACCTCATGGTTCCTATAGGAGAAGCTAAAATGTTGTCATTTATAGAAATTACTTTAAACAATTATTTTTTTTCGAGTTACCATTTGAAATAGTTCACCCTACGCCACTGATATACACATACATACATACGTTCATTAGAAAAAAATAGTACAACGTAATGATTTCTACACATTTTCTGCAGAACATATTGATTCAAAAGTTGAAAAAATTCGGGATGTTTTAAAAATTGAATATCTCAAATTTTAAAAAAGTCAATATTATTTAAGAAGTAATTACAAAGACTAGTATCTTTTCCTAAAACAAACTTTTTAACACACGTATGAAAAGACCAATTTTTGCTGCCATGGCACAGGGAATACGAAATGATGGCAACACTGAAGATACTACCCTACTTAAGATTTTTGTTTTAATATACCCAGGAACCATACCCTAAAAATCGGTCCCCCTATATATCTGGAACGCCGTTATTCAAATTTGCTCCTTTTTCCAACTTAAAAAACTTGTTGCAAATAATGTTGTGTTTATAACAAAAAAAAACTTTTAAAAATTGCATCACACATGCTTTTTTACATTTAAGCTCACGAAGGGTCACACATTATCGATTTATTTTGTTTGAAATTGAATATAATCTTAAAAAAAAAAATAACCAAAAATAACAAGTACGAATGGGTCACATTCGCTTTGAGCTAAACGCTGATAGCATTTAATTAGAATTTGCCACACAAGTCAAGGCTGATTCAATTTTTAATTTTGTTGAGTTTATGCAAACAAAACCAAATTAGAGAAAAAAATAACTCAATTTTTGTTTTATGATAGGTGGGGAAGATTTGAAATAAAAATGGTTTCAGGATTTTTGATGTTGAAGTACAATGATTTATAAATTGGCTAAACAGAAATAAAACATGAACCCATACGTATCTTTTTTGATTTTAATTTGCAATAGGCACAACCATAATAGAAGAATTAGTACGTACGGTGCCGTACGAAATTAGCGAGAACAAGGTATTTGTACATAATGTCGGATTGCTCAGTTTCGGCAAGTTTTCGTTCGCTTTTACCTCCGTACGTAAAGAGCGCTCCAGAGCACAGTTTACGTACGTAAATCTGACAGCCAGCCAAATACATGTGAAATTGGCTTGCGTGTACGTTCGACCATTATGGTCGACTGAAGGTAATGGCGGCACTTAAGGAAACTTGACGTAGAACTATGACATTAGCTTTCGTTTGCTTACGACTATTATGGTTGGCCCTTTAGGGTTCATGTTGCTCTTTAGTTGATAGACATTGTTGCGAGTGGTAGAATATTTTAAAAGCAAAAGGTAACTCGGCAGAAATTGGGTTATATGGACGCCACGCCACTGGTGTATATAAACAATAGTAAAAATAAAAGTCAACAACAGGTTTTGAGGAAAACCCACAGATATTTGGGAAAACTTATCATAAAACTAGCAATATGTCACACAATCAGCCTATTAAAAATCGTTTACTGCCTGAACATTTAAAAAACATTTAATAGAAAAAAGTATTGACTTTAAAAAAAGATATAAATCTTAGTTGTAAGTATTACCGTTATTTTTTAATATTTGTTTTAAATTTTTAGCAAGGTTTTTATAAAATTGCCCCTTCCGCCCAAACGGAGGGAGATAGAGATCTGTTCTACAAAAAACAGTTATCAATTCTTGGCGCCAAAGTTATTGTACTCGTGCCAATTCCTCGACTACTATTTCCGACATTTTTCTTTGTTTTTATTTTTTTTTTCTCAAATGTCAAAAAGTAGCGCGTAGCGCACGCCAAAGTTGAAGTTGATTGAACTTGTACTACAGCTACAGCTACAGCTTCAGCTAGACATTCTGGGTGTTTTTATAGGATTGGCGTTGTCTCTACTTTGAAAGCGCTACAAGCTACAGCTACATCTACACCATTCTGTTCAAGCAGTTAATGTACATAGTTTAAAAAAAAATACAGAAAAATATGAATTTTGTTAACAGTTACATGGTATAGCCAACTTGATTTTCCATCGGCTATATACGGTATACATATCAAACAAACAATATTGTCTGTGTATCCAATAAACTCTTGTCATTGTATCCAAGCCAGTCTGTCCTTTTAGTATCCCAAATGTCTATCACAATACCCGTAACGTGGCGTTCTTCAAGGGAGTGTCTTGGAAGCTACATATATTTTTTGCTTTCCATTACGATGTATTTTTATATTGTTTTATTTCTAATTTAAGTATTTTTGATGTTCTCAATTACGAAATTAAATTTTAAAACATTTCTAATTCTTAAGTTTAAAGACTACGAATATTTTGAATCTTTATTTAGAATTTAACAACATGTCCAACAAAATAAACTGCTTTAGAATCTTTGATTGCAAAGAAAAATGGTCGATCAACATTAAAGTACTTCATGTTAAAATCCATGGACATAGGTGATATTGTAAGGACTGAAAAAATACAAAAAAAAAAAATTAGAAAATTAAAAAAAATACAAAAATAATAAAACTTACATGATGCGCCAGCGGCTTCTGATCCAGCCTCGTTGACCGTAATGTAGGCTTTATGTTGAGCTTCAGTTATTCTGACTGGCGGTCCCGACTGAATGATGCCTGGTAATTCAGCTTGTTCAAAAATTGAACGAATTCCCATCTAAATAAATAGCGAAATAAAAAAAAAAAAAGTCGTTAGCTATATGTGCGATTTGTTGACACATGTAAAAACCATTCAAACCTTCTTTAAAACACTTGTCAATCCAACAGAAAATTCAATTTTGAACTTTGGTAACATCATGTCGACTTTCCTGGTAGTCATTTTCGACGATAATTCATTAATATCAATTGAATCTAGCTTCGATTCCATATTAGCCAAACCTTCTTTCTCTGATGGAAGGATCACTATCATTGATATATCTGAATCCTTGTATGGCATTTCGATAGCAGTTGCATCCAAATTGGGAAAATCACCATATTTCAAATAAAAATCACTTCCAAACATAGTATCGACTTCGACGGATGTATTGTTACTAATCCAGAAAGGACGCTTACGTGTACTGCCTGTGCTAAACGGCTTTGCCCATTTTCCCTTAAAATAAATCGCATTCACAATCACTGCAGCCGTATCACTATCAACAGAACCGGGTTGCATAAGATTCTTAATTTTGTTGTTGGTTTGATTTTCAACCCAGTTATTGATTGTGTCAATAGCTTCCAAAGGTTTATCTTTAAAATTTAGAGCTTCCGCTTCTGAATGGAAATAGTTTTCCGATCGTCTATTGAAGTCAGCTTGAAGTTGATAGTCTGAGTTGACAAACATTCTATTGGCTATGTTAAGTTTAGCTTCTCCAGACTTTTTGTTTAGAATTTGAGCAAAATATTCACCAACTTTGTCTTTGTCACTCGAAGGCAGATGCAAGCCCTTTTTAAGCTCTTCAGCTGTTTTTCCTGCAGCACCAAGATAAGTCATTGCAAAAGCTGTCTGAATAGATGCTGGTGAAAAAATAATATTTTCGGTGGGTTTTGCAATCTGTTTAAGCAAATCTGCAGCGAAGAGACCGCTACTTGGTGAAGAAGTGGAAGGTTGGTCAATGCTGGCTGATGACGCCATCTGAATAATAGCTATTACTGCCCAGAGGATAACTATAAAAATAGAAAATGTGTAAAGGTGTAATTTATTTATCAGTTGAGTAGAAAATATTACTAAATATATTAAAGAAAGAATACATCAACAGATACATACTTATACATACATACTTATTTTCATATTTCAGTTAAATTAAGATATTACCACACAAAGCTGGAATAAAGAACTGTTTCTATTTTGACTTATCAAACAAATTAATGACTTGAATATCAAAGTATATCAGACGTTTGAAAATATTTTTAATGTTCTCCACAAAAAAAAAAAGCATGACTGGGTCGGGAAAACTTGCCTTTGTTTATAATAAACTATGGGACTACAAAAATTTTAACATATTAAATTGTGTTGAAAAGCCATCAATCTAAAAATTGATGAAATAATAACAGGTCTGTGTGAATAGACAGCTATGTGGACAGAGGTAACCGGATCTAAATTATACTACGAATATTTTGAATCTTTATTTAGAATTTAACAACATGTCCAACAAAATAAACTGCTTTAGAATCTTTGATTGCAAAGAAAAATGGTCGATCAACATTAAAGTACTTCATGTTAAAATCCATGGACATAGGTGATATTGTAAGGACTGAAAAAATACAAAAAAAAAAAATTAGAAAATTAAAAAAAATACAAAAATAATAAAACTTACATGATGCGCCAGCGGCTTCTGATCCAGCCTCGTTGACCGTAATGTAGGCTTTATGTTGAGCTTCAGTTATTCTGACTGGCGGTCCCGACTGAATGATGCCTGGTAATTCAGCTTGTTCAAAAATTGAACGAATTCCCATCTAAATAAATAGCGAAATAAAAAAAAAAAAAGTCGTTAGCTATATGTGCGATTTGTTGACACATGTAAAAACCATTCAAACCTTCTTTAAAACACTTGTCAATCCAACAGAAAATTCAATTTTGAACTTTGGTAACATCATGTCGACTTTCCTGGTAGTCATTTTCGACGATAATTCATTAATATCAATTGAATCTAGCTTCGATTCCATATTAGCCAAACCTTCTTTCTCTGATGGAAGGATCACTATCATTGATATATCTGAATCCTTGTATGGCATTTCGATAGCAGTTGCATCCAAATTGGGAAAATCACCATATTTCAAATAAAAATCACTTCCAAACATAGTATCGACTTCGACGGATGTATTGTTACTAATCCAGAAAGGACGCTTACGTGTACTGCCTGTGCTAAACGGCTTTGCCCATTTTCCCTTAAAATAAATCGCATTCACAATCACTGCAGCCGTATCACTATCAACAGAACCGGGTTGCATAAGATTCTTAATTTTGTTGTTGGTTTGATTTTCAACCCAGTTATTGATTGTGTCAATAGCTTCCAAAGGTTTATCTTTAAAATTTAGAGCTTCCGCTTCTGAATGGAAATAGTTTTCCGATCGTCTATTGAAGTCAGCTTGAAGTTGATAGTCTGAGTTGACAAACATTCTATTGGCTATGTTAAGTTTAGCTTCTCCAGACTTTTTGTTTAGAATTTGAGCAAAATATTCACCAACTTTGTCTTTGTCACTCGAAGGCAGATGCAAGCCCTTTTTAAGCTCTTCAGCTGTTTTTCCTGCAGCACCAAGATAAGTCATTGCAAAAGCTGTCTGAATAGATGCTGGTGAAAAAATAATATTTTCGGTGGGTTTTGCAATCTGTTTAAGCAAATCTGCAGCGAAGAGACCGCTACTTGGTGAAGAAGTGGAAGGTTGGTCAATGCTGGCTGATGACGCCATCTGAATAATAGCTATTACTGCCCAGAGGATAACTATAAAAATAGAAAATGTGTAAAGGTGTAATTTATTTATCAGTTGAGTAGAAAATATTACTAAATATATTAAAGAAAGAATACATCAACAGATACATACTTATACATACATACTTATTTTCATATTTCAGTTAAATTAAGATATTACCACACAAAGCTGGAATAAAGAACTGTTTCTATTTTGACTTATCAAACAAATTAATGACTTGAATATCAAAGTATATCAGACGTTTGAAAATATTTTTAATGTTCTCCACAAAAAAAAAAAGCATGACTGGGTCGGGAAAACTTGCCTTTGTTTATAATAAACTATGGGACTACAAAAATTTTAACATATTAAATTGTGTTGAAAAGCCATCAATCTAAAAATTGATGAAATAATAACAGGTCTGTGTGAATAGACAGCTATGTGGACAGAGGTAACCGGATCTAAATTATTGCTCCTAAAGCATCAAAAATTCGCGTATAAACCATAAGGAGCCAATACACCCGCTCCAAGTTACTGTATGACGATGAAAAATTACATAAATTCGAGCTCAAATGGTTAAGTTTGGATTCTGGCGGTGACCAATTACCCGCAATATAATTTTCTCGATTAAGGGTCTATTTTTCAATCGTCATTCAATAAGAGAATGTAACTATTTCTAGGAAACAAAGAGTTGTGAGAAAAAGGCTTGACCACTTTTGACATTGTGAAGAAAACGACTTTCCGACAGAAGTTCGACTGAAAAATGATTTTATTGTATGAAACTTCAACATTTTTATCAAGCATCGCTATGATAACTTTTACTTATCATAGCGAACTTACTGTTTAACTATCGAACATAAAATTGACCAATAATGAAAAAAAAATATTATACTAACATTAAAATATATCTACCTAAACATAATCCAAAAGATAAAGTTTTTTATTTATACAAAAAATTACAACCCAAAAACATAAGGTATAACTTTTGTGCCACCTTGTATAAGCACTAGCGTAAAATCGTTATTTTCTCGAAAACGGCTTGAATAAATTTGATAATATGCAGTTTTTATGAATGATTAGTTGTCAACAGTGATCTGGATAATGTATCTGGATTATGATCAGAAAGATTAAAAGATTATTTCTACATTTATTTCATGTTGACTTTTTCTGATTTTTCGGTAAATTTATTTAAAATTAAATTGTTTATTGATTTTAATTCTATTTTGTCTTATTCTTTTTTATTTATTTTTTTTTAATTTTTTTTTTAAAGCGTAAAATACTACAACCATATTTAAAAAAATATTTAAAAATAATTTGAAAAAAAACATACCGAACTTTGTAAAAACTTCTAATTTCACATTTTATACAAATTCAAACCAAAATCTCAGTTCTAGAAAGCTTTTTTGAATAAATATAAGCTTAACGAATTTTTTAAAGGTATGTGAAAAACAATAAATAGATTTAATTAAATATTAGTAATTTTACGAATTTAAAGTACGTAGGTACTTGAATTTTAAGTGCTAAATAGTTAGTGTACAATGTACATAAAACAAAAAATCAAGTCTTTTACCAAACATTGAATTTAAAAATACATAAATTAAAATTAACATTAAGTATTTTCGCATAATATATGTATTGAGATTGGATTAAGTAATCTACATTCTAGAAGATCATTATAAGATTTTTTTTTTTGTTAAAATCCATTAACCCGTTCACGAGAAAGCTCATGAAACAACTGTTCTTAGGAATTTCCGTGAATACCTTGATAAATTTTTTAATTGCAACTACAAGAAAGACAATTACTTACAAAAAACCATATCCAATTCTTCCAACAAAGTCGTTGGAGTGGAGCCGTTCTCGAGCAAAATAAGATCATTCATAACGGTATGACAGATACCGTTATTTTTTTGAGCTAAGCAACGGTCAATCATTTGACAATAAATTTTGTGAAGGTGTAGATGTGATGTTTCCCTTAGACGCTCAGTAATTTTAGTTTGTTCACATGCTTATAAAAACGAGACAGATTCTTATAATTCATTGAAAACATCTTCGGTCTCTTTCTCTTGTATTGGAAATATGTATCACACCCAATGAAGAAGAAATAAAGGAACGGGTGTTGTGCACACTTATAGTGTACATGAGTGAGGCACCAAAATATTTGCATACATTTAAACATCGCATCCTAAATTTCATTTTGTCATAGTGTAATCAGCAGGAGGTAGCGAGTTAGCTCGCACCGCTACTGTCCAATGCATTTAAAAAAACAACTCACACTAAAATAATAGTGCTGCATTCTTTTCGCAGAACATCTCTTCCTGTATTTCTTCTTCATTGATCACAAACATGCACGCACAATCAAAAGGGGTTTGACGTTTGATTTTCGTCAACTAGAATTCATAGACAGACAGACAGAATTTTCGAAAACACTTTTTGCGTCTTCTCCATCATCGTAATGTCATTTTCGTTCGATTGTTACTTAAAAACTTTTTTTTCATATGCCAATTCAAATAATTTTCTTGATTCTGACTGATTCGTTAATTTTGTAAACGACAGTTTTGTAAATAATATTGTGATTGTGGAACATCATTTTTTTTTTATTTACTCACTGTTTCTTAGCATTGTTTGAATTATTTTGTAATGGAAGATCTTATTAAAGTGTAGAATCTGTGTTAAAATATTATTTTTTATACATATATCACAATAACCGCTTTTATTTGTTGATTCGCCTTTAAATAAAAACCAAGGGTAAAAATTCACAATCAAAACAGTAACTTACACTCAAACATCTGTTTTATATATTATTCGTAAAGATGTTATCAATAAATCGAACACTTCTTCATACTTGTTGTTGCACATTTCCGTTACATTCACGGAATTACTTACAACAATATTCTGAGAAATAAAATATTACATTCAGAAAACACTTCTTACAAAACAGCTTTAAAAATCCAAAACAAAAATGTACTTACCCATGCTGTATTGTCTTGACATTTTTTTCAAAAAAAAAAAACTCCTAACAATATTTTGTATTAATTAAGTCACTAATCTGACTTTCCAAGTTTAATGTATGCACTCACCAAGAATACTAAATTATTGGATTCAGAGTTCTTAGGTATTTATAATAAAACAATGATTCTGTCTGACTTGCTAACTCGGAAGTTTAATTTTCTGTTCAGTTGAGGATTTTAAATATTGTAGGTATCTATATAGTGAAGCTTACACATTAAACATTGTCGTAGCCAGAATTCTATTTGGGGGGTTTATTTTATTAAATGAATGTATATTTTCAAATTATTACGGTCATATGTTTAAAATTTTTTGCACAGCATCACCTTATCTTAGTAAATTGATATTTTAGCAAGTGCTCTAAGTTCTTCATTATAAATAATTGCTTGGGGACACTGTTTTACAGCCCTGTTCTGCTATTCATCGGGGGAAATTTTACTTGAATTTTCACTTGTTTCTATTCTGCTATTCATGCGGTGTGAATGTCGACTTACATGAATAACATCGGTAACACAGTTCGTTACTCGATGATACTTTTTAGCACTAAAAATTTTGTTCAACTTTTGTGGCTGACAACAATATTTCATTATCGAAGAAAGTAGTCGTTGAGGAATATAGTATATTTATATATATATATATATTATAGAAACAAGTTTATGTGCTCCAAAACATGATTAAGTAAATTATGTTTCTGGATTGGAAAGTAGATAATATAAAGGGACATATCCATAGACACTGTTTAAGCTGTTTTTTTTTTAAAACTCCAGTTTATCCTATTTAAATTACATTGCTTAAACCCAGACTAAGCAAAACTGTAGTTTAAAAACAACTATGAATATGCCCCATAATGTTTAAGTTGTTTTTAAGAAAAACTTGAGTTAGATAGATATGTTTATTTGTTTTTAAGCTTTGCTTTTACAAATTGATTGGCAATAAGTTTAAACTTTCACTAGTATAGGTACATATTAATTCTAAAATACAATAAGTAATAGGTATAATATATAATTTCTTATAAGAGTTAGTTTCAGTTTTTAATTTTCAATTACTTTTAAAATAACAAAAGGAAAAAATTAGATAGTTAATATGAAAACTTAATCGATTATTCATTTAGTTTAAGTGAGTTGACTACGAATTTATAAATATTGTTTGCAATGTAAACTTGAGTGTATCTTATTTAAATTACATATACATTGTTTAAACACAGTCTAAGAAAAACCCGAGTATAAGAACAACTATATGAATATGCCCCAATCTTTCCAAATCATACGATTGTTTGGTTTCGAAATATTTAAGTCATATAAAAAATTGCTTAATGTGAAAAACAAATTCATATCAAATATCCACTTAAGCCCCTTCCCCAGGTACGTGACTGTGCATTAATCAGGTAAATAATTATTCATTATGGTTTTCATTACTGGCGTGGGTAATCCCATTCCCAAGTCAATAAACAAATTTTTTGTTGAATGTAGTGTTGATATTTTGATAAAAAACCTACAATCACACAATGAAGAAAAAAAAAGAGATTCACTTTCGTTATCAGTGAGACAGTTTGTTGTTCACGTTCATTGCTCATAATAGAAAATTGCAAAATGTCTAGTTATCTCAATATTCAGATTTTTGGCAACAATATTAAGTTGAATTCTGTTGTGAATAATAAATTATTACTAAAGCTATTGAATGCAATAAAGATAATTTTTAGAATTAGAAACAATTTGCGGGAAAGGGTATATGCTAAGTTACTTCTTTAGTTCGTTTAACTAGGAAAATATAAAAACAAAAACTAAACTATAGGTCTAAGTTTTATCTAAGACTTACCACGTGTTTGTGATCAATAAAATAAAAAAAACAAGAAAACAACAATTAAATGATAGTATTGTATTTATACGAATTTTAAATTGCAAATATTTATTTTATGAAGAATATATATCATTTTTATACAAAACTACCTACAGGTTAACCATCTTATAAGCTATCGAATATAATTCCTTAAGTTCAGTCACACTATGCGAGGAAAGTTCTTGCAGCAAGCGTTTCAAAAATAAATATTTACTTGCAAACAAAAAACTTGAAGTAATCGCCTGCGTGGGGTACTCACATCACGAAAAATTTTGATTGCTGCACGCATTTTTGCTTATTAGTTTTTTTTATATTTTTGCTTTATATGGCAAAGCTCAGAAGAAGACAAATCTAAGAAAAGTCTCTAATAGAACAGTTTATTCTATCAAAGATCGCAAGTAAAAACATAAAAAAATAAAGGACACGACTGGGTTTCTCTTGTGTTACCTGGGGGTTTAAAGTACAAACGGAATAATATACAAACAAATCGTATGAAATTCTTTTAAAAGTTTGAAAACTATATCATACAAAAATTGAAACCCTAATCAAAGTAAGTTTAAGATAAAAAAAATTTCTCGTTCAACCGGTTTTCGAAAAAATCGATTTTTTTCAAAATATTTTTTCGAAAACTTTTTTCTAAAAAAAAGAGTGTGCAGGTTTTTTTAGCTTAATTTATTACCCATTAAAACTAAATTTCATAAACATCCGTTAACTGTTTTTTGAAATATTGAATTCACAAAAACAGTTTTTCAAAAATTATTTAAAGCTTAAAAAAAAAATAGTTTTATGACATGTTATTTTAAATAACAGGAAAATTTCAGTATTGAGTTTCGTTCAAATCACTTAAGCCGTTATGGAGATAGTCGAAATTTTAGTGAATCAGCCCACCCGTAAAGGCTCTAGGTGCAGATAGACAGACAGAATTGCCGGACCCACTCTTTTCGTCTTCTCTATCATCGTAATGTCATGTTAAAAACAAAATTGGCAAGCCTATTACGGGACCTCTCATAGAACCGTTATTTTTTTCTTGAGGTATCTCATGAGGTGCTGGGAACTAACTTCACGGGAACTTACTTCATATGGGAACTAACTTCACCTCTAGTGGGAACTAATTTTACTTTTATTTGGTGAAGTTAATTCCCACTTTGAGTGGGAAATAACTTAACTTTTTGGTGGGAAATTATTTCACTCTTTTGGGTGACGTTATACTTTTCATACTAAATGCACATATTTCATACCCAAACTTGCACCCACCCAAACTCGCACCCACCTCAATTCCTATAGTGGGTCAAGCAGGGGGTTGCAGGGGTACAGCATGCCCCCAATTATCAATCTCAACTGTTGGAGACACCGGGAACTAAAGTCGCCCCATGTTTTCAGCTTTATATCTCCTGTAATATAAAAATTGTAGATGGGAATTAACTTCAAACAATCTTCAGATGAAATTAGTTCTCCCCTTTAGTGTTAATTTACTTCACCAAAAGAAAGTGAAATTAGTTCCCATTAATGGTGAAGTTAGTTCCCATGTGAATTAGTTGCCGTGAAGTTATTTCCCTGCACCATCTCATGAACGGGTTAATCGATTTCAAACCAAATTTTTTTTAGAAAGACCAACATGACTTGAACAAATTTCAATACCAACATTTTGCAAAAAAGCTTAATTTTAGTTTTAATTTTTTTTTGTAAATTTAATATTTGGAAAATGGCTTGAATTTTTTTTTATTTTTTGTGCATAAAATGCAAAAAATTAAGCACTTAAAAATGGCATTCTTCAAATTTGTAAAAACACTTTTTTATACAAAATATTAAGTAATCATCGATTTATTTAAAAACCCCTCTAACGATTTTGAAATAATTTGTTTGGTAAACTTATATTTAGGCAACAAAATTTTCTGTGTACTTAGATTTTGTCTTGATTAATTCATATAATTTCTGAAAAAAAAAAAAATAGATAAAAGACGTTGGCAAAAAATCCCTCATGGCACGAGTACGATAACTTTGGCGCCGAGAATTGATAACGGGTTTTTGTAAAACAGATCAATACAAGCATTTTTTACTATGGATGGGGGGGGTCTATCTCCCTCCGTTCGGGCGGGAGGGTCAATTTTATAAAAACAGTGCTAAAAATTAAAAACAAATATTAAAAAATAACGGTAATACTTACAACTAAGTTTTATATCTTTTTTTAAAGCCAATACTTTTTTCTATTAGATGTTTTTTAAATCAAGTGAAACCTATACATAGTCTTTGAAAAAAACGGACTTTAAACTCAAAAATAGCGAAAAAAAAAGGTAAAAAAAAACTTTGAAGTGTGATTTTTCAAAACTGTAAAATAAAATACTACTTTTTTTTTATAAAATTCGTTACTCATATAAATTTTAAATCATAAACTGAAAACAAAATGATTTTATGTTTTCTGGTTTTTGAGAAAATGGAAAATTACTAAAACTACTTTCATATAAAAGTTTTCTTTTTTTTTTGTATACGGTGAATGTTGTACGTTGGTTCGTTTTTGTAATGATGCTTGGGCATCTTTAAATGCAACAGAAACTTTGCATACACCCAACCTCGCACCCACCCCACCTCGCACCCACCCCAAATCCTATAGTGTGTCCAAGCAGGGGGGTTGCAGTGGGGCAGCATGCCCCCCTTACATACCTCACTGTTTATACGCTTTAGTAATTTTCCATTTTCTCAAAAACCAGAAAACATAAAATCATTTTGTTTTCAGTTTATGATTTAAAATTAATGTGAGCAACGATTTTTATAAAAAAAAGTAGTATTTTATTTTACAGTTTTGAAAAATCACACTTCAAAGTTTTTTTTACCTTTTTTTTCGCTATTTTTGAGTTTAAAGTCCGTTTTTTTCAAAGACTATGTATAGGTTTCACTTGATTTAAAAAACATCTAATAGAAAAAAGTATTGGCTTTAAAAAAAGATATAAAACTTAGTTGTAAGTATTACCGTTATTTTTTAATATTTGTTTTTAATTTTTAGCACTGTTTTTATAAAATTGACCCTCCCGCCCGAACGGAGGGAGATAGACCCCCCCCAACTATAGTAAAAAATGCTTGTATTGATCTGTTCTACAAAAAACCGTTATCAATTCTCGGCGCCAAAGTTATCGTACTCGTGCCTTATTTAAAATTAAAAGCTATTTTAATATTTACAGGTATGTCTCAAGACAAGACAAAACTAAAAAAAGAACTATTTGGAAGGAGTCAAGATTGAAATAAATGTCATACTTAAACAGGAAATAGTTCGGTGAAAACGCCTTTCGAGATTTATAAATCATTTATTTAAACCAGGTCGGTGGGTACATGGTATTACAATATAGAACTATGATTTTATTGTGAATATGCATGTTGTTTAGAATTGTCTGTCTTATAAGCGTGTTTTTTTATATTAGAGTTTCTATATCCATCATCTACTGTAATTACAATTTTTTGGAAAAAAAAAATTCTATCGATTTTGATAAATTTTTATATGACTGATTTTTTGCTAATGGTTTATGGTTATGTATGACTTTCATATTATTAACGGTTAGTTACGTGCCATATTGAAAGGTACTTTTTCGATACCGATTATCTCATAAACGGCTTAACAGATTTTGAAAAACATTTATGTATATTCTAAAAGTTCTGCTTAGCTTGATTAACGCTCCAGTCAAACATAAAAAAAAGTATCTAAAAAAATTATTTTCTAAAAAGTTGGTGTTTTGGATTCTATTTTTCTCAAAAAAATGTTTATGTGAGTGCTTTGTTGTCGACTTTGCGTTAAGTTACACAACATATGTAGTTTCTTTTTGTTTTCAGTTTGCGAATGAGTGTATGCGTATCTCACGAATAAATTGATTAAGCAAAAAATGTGTGTTAATAAAATTCGCATGGCTTAAAAAAACGAGTAAAATGAGACTTTAAAAATTAAAATCTGACTTGGGCTAGTGCCTAGACTACATGATTATATACCTACCTCTTGTTGTAATATTCGGTTACCGAACTTGGGGAAGTTATTTTGAAAACTCAACATAAATAAAAGTAGTTTTATTAAAACTTAGCAACATGTCCAATAAAATAAACTGTTTCTGGGCTTTTAATAGCAAACACGAACGGATGATCAGCATTAAAACTCTTTTTATTAAATTCCAAACTCATAGGAGAAATCTTCAAAACTGAAAAAAAGAACCCATTTATTAAGTTCATGATTATTAGTTAAACTTCGTACTTGTGGCTGCCGCTGCTTCAGAACCTGCTTCGTTGACTTCAATGAAAGCCTTATGATGAACATCTGAAACTTTTATAGGGGGGCCACCAGGTTCAAATATTCCCGGCAAATTTGCATTTTCAAATAGTGAACGTATGCCCATCTGGTATTTTAAGGAAATAGAAATAATTTGTAAGAATTTCCAAAAGGACTTTCAACGGTACTTACCGCTTTTAAAGTATCAGTTAACCTAGTTGTAAATTCTATTTTAAACTTTGGCATGTACAAATCTAAGCTTTTGACAGTCATTTTTGACGACAAATCATCAATGACAACGGAACTTAATTTCGATTCCAAACTGGCCAGACCATCACGATCCTTTGGCAAAATCAGTATCATTGATATGTCTGAGTCTTTATATGGCATTTCCACTGCAGTGGCATTCAGTTCCGGAAATTCACCATATTTAAAATGTTCACTACCATAAATTGTGTTTACTTTTACAGATTTCGTTTGGCTTATCCAAAAATTACTTTTTCGTGTCATATCCTTGCTAAAGGGTGTTTTCCATTTGCCCTTGAAATAAATGGCATTTACAATTACCGCCTTTGTATCACTATCAACCGATCCTGGATGCAAGACGTTGGTTATTTTTTTGTTAGTTTTGTCTTCCACCCATTTGTTAATGACATTAATGGCTTTTGAGCTTTGACAAAAATCCAATGATTCAGCTTCAGAGTCAAAATATTTATTAGCAATTTCCTTGAAAAGTGGAATTATTTTGTATGCGCCATTGACGAAAATCCTATTGGCTATACTCAATTTTGCTTCACCATTGTTTTGCAAAAGAATTTTTGCAAAATGTCTTCCAACTTGTTCCTTGTCGGTTAAAAGTAATCGAAGTCCAGTTTGGAGTTCCTTTGCTGTATCACCCTCGGCTCCCAGATAGGTTATTGCAAGAGCTGTTTGAACGGATATTGGTGAAATTATCAAATTTTCTGTAGATTTTGTTTTGGAAATTTGATGAAATAAATCAGCCGCAAAAAGTCCTTTATTTGAGGCTGAAGTAGTGGTTGGTGTCGTCATATTAATAATAACTAAGAAATTAAAACAATTAAAAAAAAAATTTAATTTAATTTTTCAAGCAAAAATTATACATTTCATGAAAAAAGATTAGGAAATCTCGGGAAGAGTTGCCCAGACTTAATCTTGAATCACAACAAGAATTTGCTGATCAGATATAATAGATTCGATAAAGTTATGCTTTTGACGTTAAGTTTGAAAAGAGGATGGATCTATAAAGATAGAAAAGCATAAAAGTTGATAGGTAACCCTACATGTTATTCTTTTAGTTTCCACCACTTCAAAATACTTACTGCGGCAACCCTGAGAAATCTTTTGTTAGAGTAATATCTTATGAAAAACAAAAGAGTGCGAATTAGAGGCAACAGACAAACATCCCAATCTTTTCTGTACTGCATATTCAAGAAGAACAAAGTATAGTACGTTATTCTCTGTATTATGTATTTTGAGTAAAAAAGGAAAATAAATGATATGACTTGAAGTCCAGTCGGAAGAAGAACTTCATTAATTTATATTGCCTTGGAATCCACAACCTATAAAAAATGACTATAGTCTCGAATTATTTACAGATCTAGGTATCGAAAACGACCTTATCCGTTCAGTTGCATTATTTCGTTTCCATATTTATCATTCTGTTTTTCCCTATTTGCCAGTTTGTACAAACGTTTGAACCGCAGTTCAGCTATTTTTATCTTTTAAACTAGGCTACTTATTTACTTTCTAGTTCGGTTTAAAGGTACATGTATGTGATAATAAGCAATTGCATGCCTTAACACTGTTAACCTGCCAAGATCGATAATTTAAAACTTGAACCAAGACTGAACTACGCTTGTCCAACTGGTCCTTATCAAAAATTATGATTTTTCAAAATGAAATAGATCTATCGAGCCGACAAAACTTTTCTTTCAGGACTACTGATGTTCTGGGTTTTACTAGGCTACCACAACAAATCCAGGAAATACTGCAGATACGAACCATATTTATAGTAACTCACAGAGCCGCCTCGTACTTGGGAGGTTCACGGGCAAAAGAGAAAAAAAGAACACCAACCTATCAGGAGGAAAAAGACAAAGCACGTGAGAAGCGAGCACGAAAAGATAGAAAGCATCGGGAGAAGATTTGCTAAGAAGCATACACTATAACTTATCTGTAAAATTTATCGTATGAAATTATTCCCGATGAAAAAACACAAAAAAGAGATGCTCCGAACTGTACGGTAGAGTGTAAGAGAAATATCTCAGGCAAGGCGACTGATTGTCATGCAAACTCTTACCTCATCGTATCGAAAAATGATGGCTGTACAGGGCAGAAGCCTGAAATTTGTCGAAAACGAATAAAAAAATATCTTGGATGGTTTGAGGCAAAAAAAAAAGCCAAACAAGGTAGCTGAGATATCTAAGATATGTGGAGCGTATAAATTGTAATTCACCAACTGAACCAAGTCTCGATAGTCGATAGTGTACGTGTACGCAATAGAAGAAGGTAACATAAGATACAGTGAAAAAGTAGAAACATTAATTAAAAGAATATAAGACATTATTTTTTAAATAAAAAATAATTGGTTAGAAAGTTACAGCGTCGACGATCAAGTATGAAGGTATATATACTTGATACTTGGTATACTTTTTTCCAAATCGTTGGAGCGGTGGTTATAGTACTTATAAAAAGTTTAAGTTGATAAAGGTGTTAGTTTCAGGTGAAGGTTTTATATATATCATAAACACATTCATAGTGAATTTTGTAGAAAATCAGCACAAGTCCTTTAAGTTGTAAGATAATTTACTTATATATCCGAACAACCAAAAGACATTCAGAATTTTCTCACCCATATTATGTTATTTTTTTCAACTTCTCTGATATCGTAATGTCATGTTTATTTATGATTGTAATCTTATTTTTTTACAAATCCATAACTTGCCTCGTATAATTGCAAGTGGAAGTAAAAATATACATTCTTTTTTTTATATCAATGAACTGTTAATATTTATAGGTATGGCTCAGCTTTTCCGGTAGACTTTGTTTAGTTTTTGTTTTCAAAAAATAGAACCTAAGATTCAAATGTTGGGGTTACCTCTTTTGATTTTCACATTTACAAATAACTTAAAAATTAATTAAATTTATCACTTTTATTGTAGAAGCAACCAAAAAAAAATTCATCTTTTTCAAGTCATTCACTTTAACCTTATAAATACCTTAAAACTTGCAAAATGTTGGTACAATATGAATATTATTTTTTATACGTTTTATAACAAGGTATAAATATTACTATCACGTCTCATTCTTAACTGAAATTATAAACACTTTTCACTGGTGCAAGTATCTTTTCTAACTAACTGATAATATTGTTTTGGCTCTATGAGTCAATTGTTTCAAATTGCTTCGATAAGATTGCAAGAATACGATATCGCTATCAGATTGTGGGACAACTTTTTCTCTCTAAATTAACACACACATTCCTATACTATACTTTAAGATACTTATATTGTTTTTTAATATGTTTACAAAAAAGTTTGAATGATAAAACTCTCATAATGTATGTATATTGGACATAATGTGTTTTTAAAATCTATATAAGAACGCTGTTGAGATAGGTCTCACTAATTTACTTGTGAAAACCATCGTTCAATTCATTCTTATAGTGGATTTTTGCTATGAAATTCTTGTGTTATGTCTAATTGCACTTAAATATTATACTTAAAATTATTTAAGTAGGTGAGAAAATTTATCGGCATAGATATAGTAAATTTATTGATATCCACCGTAGGTATAGTTGGTGCAATTTCAACGCAAAAAAAAAAATTTAAATAAAGGGAGGGTTTTACACAATTATACCTTTCCTCGGTATTAATTCACCACTCGTGGAAGCTTTTATTAAATGAAGAGAGTTGACTAATTAATTATATATTCATGGGAAACTTTCAACGTTCTCTTTATGTTCAAATTTAAAATTTGAATATTAACTGCTTTTAAAATATGCTTTTCAAATTCATTTGAAACAGAATAGGCTTTTAGTTTGTAGTAGATCCTTTAAAACTGAAAGTGGTTGGTACAATAAAAAAATTAAAATTTAAAATTTAAAACCCCAATAAAAATTTTCAGAAGTTTTCAATTCAATTAAAAAATACATTTAAATCCGCTTTAGTTATCGGAGTAATAACTTAATCGGAATTTTAATTTTATATCAGTTAAACCCACGATAAACAGATACAAGGTATGCTCACTTCATTACGTGACGTCACTATCATCTGCTTATGTCTAAAATGAAAAAAGTATTTCATTGCATTTAATTGTTTTTATAATTTTTTCTTTACTCGTAGTTAATATCATTTAAAACTAATTGATTCAAATGCTTAATATTATAATATAGTCATCACATAAGACATAAAATAATTGTCAAAGATGATAGTGACGTCACTATCATCTGCGAAATCGAAAAAATGGCAATTCTACTATCTTGAGTGAGCATACCTTCTATTTCTGTTTATCGTGAGTTGAACCAACGACGACGTTGCGTGGTGAATTTTAAATAAAAAGTAATATGCGTACCAACTGAGCCCCCTATTACACGTGAATTCGTGTACACGTGTTATACGTGTAATTAAATTATTCGTGTATGAACACGTGTATTTATATTTACACGTGTATTTAGAAATACACGTGTATTTAGAAATGCAAGTGTAATTACTTGCGATTCAGTGGCGATTCCTCTCGGTTAGCTAGTTAAGCGTCGCTAAACCAAAAATGTTTATGTAATAATGTAGTTAGTGTAATAATAAAGATTAGTCACAATAATAAATGACCTAAAAACAAAACAACATGTTTTTAAATCATACAAAAAGTCTTATTTGAAAAGTTGTTTAGCATTAAAATTTGCAATAATTAATTCCCTGCAATCTGTATAATAGTGTTTGACTTTAATATATGTATGTCATAAGCAAACTCCAGCAAAATAAACGAAATCGTTAGCCCAACAAAATGCAATAAAAAATACGAGAACTTCGTTGAAATTTGAACGACTGGAGCGCCCCCTATATGCGGTTTTTATTAACTTTTTTCCTAATTGAGGTAGAGCCATGGAATTCAATACGTATTTTCCTCTAGGGCTACTGATTTTCCGATTTAAAAATTGACCGACTGCAGCGACCCTACCTGTAATTTTATTTTAACTTCTCTCCTAATTGAGCTTAAGCTTTAAAATTGTGTGTGTGTTTCTATCTGATTACTGAGTACTAAACATAAAAATTAACCGACTGCATCGCCCCCTATATGCATTTTTTTCCTAATTTTGTTCCAGATTGAAAATTTGTACATATAAAACCCTAGGTCTAATGATATTCCGATGTGAAAATCAACCAATTGCAGCGCCCCCTTCCTGTTGTTTTTTTGTAACTTCTCTCCTAATTGAGATAGATTTATAAAAAAAAAAAGCTCGTACTATTTTCTTGAACTACTTATAATACAAAACAAAAATAAACCTATTGCAACGTCTATATACATTTCTTATTATAATTTAACTTCATGTATAAACATGGTTTTCGTCTGTAAGATTGTCAAACACCCTTTCGCATGTTTATTTTGCGGTTTATTTATTTTAAACTTTAAAATGAATCGTCGCACTGGCGCAATTTGTTTAAATAATTTGTAATATGTTTTCTGATCAGAAACACGTTGTAATAGACAAAAACTCACTTGTGCTGTATAATGACTTTGTTAGGATATGTTAAGTTACTGGCGTCGCGTAAAAAAATAACGAGTGTTATGATAAAAGAAAAACAAAAACTTTTTATTTCAAAATCATCACGTGCATTTAGTGGATACACGTGTACACGTTGAGTTGTGTTTTCACTATACGTGTATTTAACTACACGTGTATTCATGTAACGTGTCTGAAATCGAGAGCCCTAGTACCAACCCTGTGTGTGGATCTTGGATGGTGGGTGTAAATGGTGGATGTGGATGGTGGTATCTTTCATTGAATTAAATGAAAGGAGAATATATCAATCGAATTCTTTATTTGTTTTATAAAGAAGAGAGAAGTTGACGAAAACAGAAAATTGTAAACTTTAATATTTAACAACCGAATAAATATATTAGACACTGGTCATTAGTATATTGCCGTAGTGAGGATTAAATATGATTATTAAATATAATCTCAAAAATATCGACAGGGCTACAAACTATTTATTAAGATTTAAAAATAACTCTTTTGATTAAACTTAACTCGAGAGATATACTGATACGAAATTATAAGGCATTCAGATGGTTAATGCCGTATTTACTAGAAAATATTTTTAACGGTATACCTGCAAAATAACTGTTTTTTTTTTTAATTTGTATTCTCTATGTTATTGGCTCAGCGGATCTTAACCAAATTTTATTTCTAGAAAGGCCTAATTAGCCAATAAGTGATGAGTGTTTTTTTTCATAACTTAAAAAAAATTTATTTTCATATAAAAACCAGTTTTGATGATTTTTTTTAGTTATTTAAGTTTGAAAAGTGCGTTAATGTATTTAATTTTCAAGTTTTATTTTTTTTTTGTAAGTTTTAGTTATGTATTAAATAATTAAGTTTTTATGGAAAAATTAAAAATTAAAAAGTTCTTAAAAACTGGATGTATGATTTTGATAAAATAAATTGAGATATTGCAATATTTAGGAATCAATGCCAACCCATACGATTTTCTTGGAAAACTTTGAGCTCTAAATCAAAATTCTGCAAATAATAAAAAAAGAGTTTTGGAAAAAGTTAAAATCGTTTAACATTTTCCAAACTTTTTTATTATTTCCAGAATTATGATAAGCAGAATTTCAACCCCAGCAGAATTCTGACTCCAACCCGTAATTTCTGCATGTGCATAGAAGGTGAGGATATTATCCTGCTCGTCCTCGTCAATGCAGCTTCTGCAAAAATCTTAGTTTGTGGCGTGTTTTCTATGAGGCAGAGTCCGGTTATGACACCAATTAAAGAGTTAAAATGTAATCTGCTGATATAGACAATTAACACTTAAGGTCCAGTTAAGAAACAAATTGTAGTTTATACAAAAAGAGACTTCTACCACTTTTTATTTTACCATCAGTTTCGAGAAAAACGTAGATATAGGTATGTGTACTGAATTCATAAACAAAATATAACTTCTGGCATCATTAAAAGCCCCTTTCTAAGAAAATAAAAGATTTTTAATTTCACATAGATTGTTAATACATATACGTTCATTTAATATTTAGATATGTTACTTTCATTTATTATTCATGTAAGCGTCATTTCTCATCGGAATCGGGGACTAATGAATAAGATAAAATACTGGGTGTTTTGATTTTTTTGTGAAAGTTTCTTATGCTTACGTGTTCGTCCAGCTCCACTCAAATACAATTAACTCGATAAAATTTTGGTGAAATTAGTCTTCGTTTAATTTCGAGTTGTTTTTGATTATCATAATTTTTGCAACATAGAGCAAAGTAAGTCGTATACTTTTTTTTTCAACGATCAATTTTTCTTGTTAGAGAAATCAAGTGTTAATTTATATAATTTTACTTAAAATTTTTGTTCAAAGAAATGTCTTTAGATTTGAGTGTCAATTTTGTCCAGGACAATGTTCAATTTTCAATGAATTTTTATGAAGCGCTTGCTGAATTAAATAGAGGAACGAATATTGTTTTCTCCCCGTTCTCTATCCAGGCAAGTGTAGCTCTTATTCATGCAGGTGCCACTGGTGAAATTGCCGAAGAGATAGCTACCGGTTTGAAGCTAGTAGCCAACGATCGTCACTTGGTCTCTGAATCATTCAAGGAAGTTCTAGATTCTTACGCGGATTCAAAGATACTTAAGATCGTCAATAAAATCTATCTGCAGCAGGAGTATGAAGTCAATCCTGAATTTAATAAAATTGCCGTCGAAAGTTTTCACTCTTCGTCGGGACCTATTAATTTCGCCGACAGTGCTCACGCAACGACAACAATTAACAACTGGGTTGCAGAGATGACCAACAATAAAATTAAAGACCTCATTGGGGCCGTCAGCCTTAATGCCCTAACCAAGCTTGTGATGGTCAATGCAATTCACTTTAATGGGGAGTGGGGCAAAGCATTTCAAAAAGACAAAACTGTTCAACGCGAATTTTTCTTCAACGAAAACGACAGCGTTATGGTCGATATGATGAAAAACAAAGCAAAGTACAACTTTGGATACTTTGAGAATTTAGAATGCAGTGCGCTAGAAATGCCGTATCGAGATTCTGATCTCTGCATGTTGGTTTTGTTGCCAAATTCACGAACAGGATTGGAAGCTTTGGAAGAAAAATTGAAGACAGTTAATTTACCTGATCTAACTATGGAAATGAAGATGACTAAGGTCAGTGTGAAATTTCCTAAATTTCAGGCTGAATTTTCAGCAGAATTGACCGAACAGCTTAAAAAGGTGAGTGTTGCTTTTATTTTTGTTCACATACATATATAATATCATATGTACCTATATGAATCATTATTAAAAAAGGTTCTGTATTTGTTTCTGTATCGCAAAGTGAATCGATGTGACTGTTGAATACTTTAAGAATCTTACACGTGAGTTATGCATCTTGATATTTAATTTATGTGAGTAAACAAGTAAACTAGGTGAATCAACCATCTGTGGGTATTGTTGAAAACAATAACGAAAAAAAAAACAGTTAAAATAATTATTAAAAAATACTTACGATAATTTCAGACACTGCAAAAAAATGCGAAGAAAATTAAGCAAATTCAAAGAGTATAAAAACGACAGAAAAGTTGTACATAAAAAATGGTAGATTGGAAAGTTTACAAAAAAAAAAGGTTTAAAAAAAAACAATTTTAAATATTTATTGGGTTTTTAAAAAATCATAAAAATGGATATATTCTTTGTACAAACAACTTTTACGGCCATATTATTTAGTCCGGATTATTAAATCCGGATTTTAATTATTCTTTTTTTCGTTTATTTTCATATAAAAAAACATATTTTCTGATTTTTTCTTCCTTTACATATCTTTGTTTCTTATATAAGTGTTATTTTCTGAAGAAATGAGTAAAGTGAATAATTAATTTTTGGATTTAATTTAACATCTGAATTTAACGAGTGAATAATATGGTCGTTAGTATTACAAAAAAAATAAATATTTTGTTCCAAATACATTTTAAAAGCAACTTTAAGTGAAAAGGCAGTTGGTATTCAAATTTCAAAACATGAGACAAAGAGAACATTCAAATGTTTCAATGGAACTGTTTCCTTTCATTTACTCAAGCGAAAAAAATATTTCCTTATAATAATGAATGATCCGATTTGGATATTAAATTGAAATGTGGGATTGGTATATTAAAAAGCTTATTTTACTTTAAAAATGTTTTTGCTTAAAATTGCATGAAATAAAAATTGTTTTGAGTGTATTTTGGTATACAACTTCCATTTCAATACCTTAAAATATACTTAGCACAAAATGTCATTGCCATTATTTAAAACAAAATGTCAGTAGCCATTATTTAACAAGTGAAAGTTTGAAAGTGATTCAAATGCCATTTTATGATTAACAAGTATTTCAAGTGTTCGTATAGCAAGGGTTACCAACATCCCAACATGTCAAGTCACTGAATTTATTAATCATCATTTTTCTTCAGCTATGAATTTTTCAAAATATTGTATTCGCTGAGGAACCGATTCACTTTGACGGAGTCGGAGGAGTTTTTTGGCTCGAATTCCTCCGCTTCTCAAAAATTGCAACCTGCTTAAACAGCTGATATCGTACTCAGCCGGATGTGTTTTCTTGTTTAATTTCCATTTCGAAAAAAAAAATTACTTGCTCAAAAAGTATTCGTTTCGTGTAAAAAAAAAAATCGAGGTTTTAATCAAAACTGACATTACGATGATAGAGAAGCCCAAAAAAGTAGGTTTCGTCATGCCGTCCTTCGGTCTGTCTGTGCGGATGTGCGTATGTGCGTATTTGCGGTTGTCTGTTTACCGAGCTCCAGTCTAAACGGTTTGACGGATTTTCTTCAAACTTCGTTTCTAGCACTTTTAATGATTCCCTAGAAGAGAAATTCGAATGTTTGTTTTAGCCCGGCTATAACCTCCCTTATAACGGTTTCATTTTTTCCAAATTTACTCAAAAACGGCTCTAACGATTTTGATGAAACTTTGTGAACGTTATATCTGAACTGTTGGTAAAATAACTGCATTTCAGGTTTTTGGCTAAAAATTCACATAACGGAGAATCGGTGTTAACGGTTTTTACAAATTTGGCCATAAATTAATGACGTCTTACCCGATTTTATTTAAATATGGTATGGCACTTAAATTAGACAATTGACATAAGATGGTATTATAAGTTTTTGGCTAAACAACGGTTTTATGATAGCTACCATACAACTTGATGCCTCGTTTAGGCCATTTTTCGACATCTTTTGCCTTTTTACATTGTTAAATACATTGAATTTTTCGTAATCCCATAGTTTGTTACAAGAGCAAGTTCGTACGACCGAGTCGTGCATTTTATTTATTATGTTGACGCCTTGCCAAAATTTTTTTAGATTTTTTTTTAAGCTTTCTGCTTAATATTTTATATTTGTATTAAATCAATGTTATTCTTTTAAAATGTTGTTTTGTGTTTATTGAAAGCAAAATAATAAATTTTTAAAAGCAATTCTCCAAACCAAACAAATTAATTTCAAGATGTCAAATGATCAGCTCAATGAGGAATAAAACTGATAATAGGCCATAACTAAAAAAATGGACGATTCGGAGGAATCAGAGAAATCGTAGGAGTTTTCGTTGGTTCAAAAAATCTCCATTGATTCCTCAGCTTTTTTTTCTGAGATTGTTGAGAAGAACATTTTTATGGATTCATTCCTCACTTTTATTTCTCATTGAACATCTTAAAATTAATTTGTTTGGCTTCGGTAATTGCTTTTCAAAATATATTATTTTGCTTTCAATGAACACAAAACAACATTTTAAAAGAAGAATTGATTTAATACAGATATAAAATATTAAGCTTGAAAAAAAATCTAAAAAAAATTGAGCAAGTCATTATTATCATAAAAAATTACTTTAAAATGGAAATTCAACAAGAAAACAAATCAGGCTGAGTACGATAACTGCTGTTCTAACAGGTTGCAATTTTTGAGGAGCGGAGGAATTTGAGCCAAAAAATTCCTCTGTTTCCGTCAAAGTGACAGTGATTCCTCAATGAGGAAACCTTAAAAATTTGCTCCTCAACAATTTCGGAAAAAAGCGAAGAAATCAATGGAGATTGTTTGAAGCAATGAAATAGTTGCATCAAAAAAAATTTAAAATTATTTTAGTTATCGAAGTAATAAATTTTATCGGCATTTTTTATTTTATATCATTTGGTGCATCAATTCGTTAGGCGGTAGTTTTAAATAAAAACAAAATGTGTGTCAACTTTGGATGTAGATCTTTGATAGTGGAAAATATTCACCAATTAACTTTGGAACAACAGATATTAAATTAAAATGCCGATACATTCTATAAGTGCGATAAATAAAATGGTTTTAAATGTTTTTTCGGGTACTGGACTGGACATTATCGGAGAAAAAAATTTTATCTAAACTCAGTTCGTGGAGGCAATACCCACTATTGAAGAAAAAAGGACTAGTTTAAAAAAAAAAAAAAAATGTAAAAAATGTAAAATTGAAGTTTATGCCCATTTTTCTTAATTTATGGTTTATTTCTAAGTTCTTCCTATTTTTTCGTTTTTTATTACATGAATGACTTACTTTTATGTTAATAAACAAAACTGTACCAGAAAAACGTTTATTTGTTTAAGTTACTTCAAAATGTTGCAAAATTTCAAGGTGCGCCACTTTTTTTGTAACTCAGTGTACATTTTAACTTTGTATCAGTTGCACCAACCCTGGATTTTTATTCACCAATCGTGGTATCTTTCATCAAAGTAAATGAAAGGAGAAAATATCAATCGAACACTTTCAACATCCTCTTTTTTTTATATATTGAATTCCAGCTGTTCTTTCGTAAGACACTTTTAAAATTTATTTGCAACAAAATTAAAACATCTTTTCAAAACTGCAAATGTTTGGTGGAATAGAAAAATTATATTTTAAGATTTAAGTGTTTAAAGCAACTGGGAATAAATTAAGTAATTTAATTATTACTGTCAACTAATAAAAAATAATAATAAAAAAATAACAAAAAAGTCGACTATTTCTTATTATCTGAAAAAATATTGCACATAACAATGATTTGAAGTTCTCTTTTTGTTCATGGTGAATTGCTGACACAATCAATAGGTGTATTATGATATGATACCACATGAACAACGCCACGGAGTAGGTACCTACCTACATACATTTTTTAATCGAAAACAGGTAGTGTGGCTAGATCTGATTAAACGCTAATATAGTGCACAAATCTATCAACTGCCAAATATCTCTTACCAACTTCGTAACAAGATATCACTAAGCGATAGTTAATTGCCTCACGCATGTCTTCAAAAATCATAACAAAGAGTTAGTAAAGTGTTTAACGCCATTTCAGAATTTATTTATTTTATGTAAAAAAAAATTTATGCAACATATTACTTACATTATAAATAGTAATATATATGGTTCTATTATGTGTCGAATATCAGGGTTTTGAGTCGATATCTTCGTCATCTACTTTAAAATTCAATTTTAAAAAAAGCTGATTAACTATTGACAGCTTTGTACTCGGCGGCCCGGCCTGGCCAGTAAAGCATTATTGATATTGTTTCATATTTTTTTTTGTTAATTGAGGGGATGGAATTAAACTGCTCGTATTGAAATAAACATTATCCACTTATTATTTTTTTGTTTTATTAACTTTGTTTGAAAGAATAAAAAATACCAAAAGCGCAGCACACAAATAAAACACAATTACTTCAAAGTGAAAGCTAGTGTATTTTTTCTTTCAATATGACAGATGTTTTTTTTGCATTGAAAGACAAAATTAAAACCATTTGAAAACCTCTTAAAGAAGTATTTAAAGAGGAAGTAGAAATACTCTTACGTGCTTAGAACATATTACTTTTAAGTACATTTTAATGAGGTTCTGGAAAGAGTAATTATAAAATCGTATGTAAAAGTTGTTTTTAAGATCTCAGAAAGAGAATTTGCTAAATGTCAAAACAAAAAAGTCTTTTAAAGACACTTAGGTCTTTAAAAGACTTTATTAAGGTTATTAAGTGAAATAGTGTTATTAAGATTGAACTAAGAACTTACTAAGACCTAATACATTTGTTTGAAGAACTCTGCAAGAGTTTATGTGTTACTTAGGATACTCAGTAGAGCACAACCATCCCCAAAGAAATGTTTCAATAATTGAATTACCATGCTTAGACAAAATAATATTGTTGCTGTATCTGAATTCTGCGATTGATGGCAGTTCAGCAATTGATAATTTAATCGATTATTAAATTTTATATTATTAATATTTCAAATTCACTATTCATTGTTAGAATTAATTAATAATACAATTTATTTTCTTTTAGTTGGGAATGAAGAAAATGTTTGGTGACAATTTCGAGTTTGAAAATCTTCTTGTAATGCCTAAAGAGATCCATGTTTCCAAAGTTGTCCACAAAGCCTTCATTGAAGTTGATGAAAAAGGAGTTGAAGCTCCCATTGCTGTTGGTAAGTTAACAACACTATATAAACAAAGTCTACATTATCAAACAAAACAGTTTAAAAAGACTAAACTATGAAGTCTCAGTTGTTCCGAATAATTTTTAAAGCGTGATGTATTTCAATTGCCATTAAGGTGCCTGTCCATTTGAGAGTACTTTTGCTAGTAAACTCTCGAGAGTATTTTCGAGATTTTAATATCGCGAGTTCTCACGTAGAATTCCGAAAGTTTATTTTCTGTACTTTCATAACCGTGTCCACTTAAAATTAAATTTCTTTTGATAGTTATCAGTTTGAAGTACTGAGAGAGATACATATGTTTGCCAGAAAGAGGTTGGAGCTACTTGAATATTGGTACTACAGTCGTTCGTAACATTTTCACTCTCAAATGGAAACCGACTTATAAATTGATATGTCTCCGCGATGTCCATTATGTTGCCATGTTTACTCTCAAAATACGAAACGTGTTAAAATTCTGAGAGCTATAGTCTCCGACAGTGAGTCAAAACCTGTGTCCACTTGCGAGTTTACTCCCAAAAATTTCGAATGTCGATTGTCGAGAGTAAAAAATTCGACTTTCCGCGAGGTACTCTCGGGACTGTGTCCACTTGCGAGTTTACTCTCGAGGCCTACTTGCAGCTCTTCTACTATCAAATTGAAACCCACCTTTACGGTGTGAAGATATGCCCTAAACCTTTTAGCTAAACGTTCGTAGATTGGTTGGTTTTATTTTAAGCCACAATCATAAAACAAATAATTTTTCAATAGAGACGCATGGATATTGACAGTTTGTGGAGACTATATAGCGCGATTTTATTGCTTGATTCACTATTCTTGCACTGATTATTTTGGGATTTTCTCTTGGTTATGTTTTTGCTTGATTCACGCATATACCTCATTTTTTTATATTATTAAATGTCTCTTTTTTAATGAAATAAAAACAGTATGTTTCTCAATAATTTTTGTTGTATATCAATTACATTTATTATTTGTTTTTTTAATTGAAACAATTTATTTTATTTTTAAAGGTATACATGCTATTTGGAAACAAATCAAACCTTCAAATGAAACCATCTTTAATGCAAATAAACCTTTTATTTATTTTATTTGGAATAAGAGGCAAGTATTATTTTCTGGAAGAATTCTTTGCTTTTATTGATGTGACGTTATTTGAACCGAGCTGCAAACAATGCGTACTACAAGAAAACGGTCGAAATTATATTTATTTTTAAGGAAATACAATTTTTTTTTTCTACGTAAGATTTAAATAAAATGATAATTATTGCTCTCATCTGGTCTTGTTTTATAATTTTAAAAATTGACACTACTTTGCTTAGAACGTATGTACTACTTTTTTTACCAACATTTACAAATAAAACACAGCTTTGTGAATCGCTAATAAGAAAAGAATAGATTTGACTACAAAAAAAGTACATTTTATTATTTTTTATCAACTTAATCCCATTTTTTTTTACAATCTAAACGTTAGGTAATATAGAGGAGAGTACGATAACTTTGGCCCAAGAATTGATAACGGTTTTTTGTAGAACAGTTTAGTACAAGCATTTTTTACTATAGGTGGGGGGGGTCTATCTCCCTCCGTTTGGGCAGGAGGGGCAATTTTATAAAAACAGTTCCAAAAATTTAAAACAAATATTAAAAAATAACGGTAATACTTACAACTAAGTTTTATATTTTTTTTTAAAGCCAATACTTTTTTATATTAGATGTTTTTTAAATCAAGTGAAACCTATGCATAGTCTTTGAAAAAAACGGACTTTAAACTCAAAAATTGCGAAAAAAAAAGGTAAAAAAAAACTTTGAAGTGTGATTTTTCAAAACTGTAAAATAAAATACTACTTTTTTTTTATAAAATTCGTTACTCATATAAATTTTAAATCATAAACTGAAAACAAAATGATTTTATGTTTTCTGGTTTTTGAGAAAATGGAAAATTACTAAAACTACTTTCTTATTAGAGTTTTCTTTTTTTTTTTTTGGTGTACGGTGAATGTTGTACGTAGGTTCGTTTTTGTAATGATGCTTGGGCATCTTTAAATGCAACAGAAACTTTGCATACATCCAACCTCGCACCCACCCCACCTCGCACCCACCCCAAATCCTATAGTGTGTCCAAGCAGGGGGGTTGCAGGGGGGGCAGCATGCCCCCCCATATATCTCACTGTTTATACGCTTTAGTAATTTTCCATTTTCTCAAAAACCAGAAAATATAAAATCATTTTGTTTTCAGTTTATGATTTAAAATTAATATGAGCAACGAATTTTATAAAAAAAAGGAGTATTTTATTTTACAGTTTTGAAAAATCACACTTCAAAGTTTTTTTTTACCTTTTTTTCGCAATTTTTGAGTTTAAAGTCCGTTTTTTCAAAGACTATGCATAGGTTTCACTTGATTTAAAAAATATGTAATAGAAAAAAGTATTGGCTTTAAAAAAAGATATAAAACTTAGTTGTAAGTATTACCGTTATTTTTTAATATTTGTTTTAAATTTTTAGCACTGTTTTTATAAAATTGCCCCTCCCGCTAAAACGGAGGGGGATAGACCCACCCCACCCATAGTAAAAAATGCTTGTATTGAACAGTTCTACAAAAAACCTTTATCAATTCTTGGCGCCAAAGTTCTCGTACTCGTGCCGTAGTATATCCTATATTCACTGCGATTTGTTTTTCCCAGATAAGCGAAGGGTTTGAAAAATTACGTAAAATGAATACAAAAAAATTCCTGTTCGTAACGAGTGAGACGGAGGAGTGTAATGTAGAAGTCAATAATGTGAACATATGTATATATATATTACAAAATTACAACTGTATAATGGGACTTTCCATTGGTAAATACAGATTTCAATAAATAAATTGATTTATTTCGTGGCAAATGGAACGCGATTTAAAATTGATTTATTTTTGTCATTTATTTCAACGTAATTTCTTGTCTGTGAATTTATAAACAACAAGCTTTGCAAGCTTGAATTTTTCAAAAGATCTTCAAGAATTAAAAATTTTATTTAAAACTGTAACATTTATTGATAACAATTATTTCTTAAATATATCGCACAGAAATTTATCACAATTGAAATAAATAAAGCACAAATATAACCCATTCACCAAATCAACAGCTGATTATTGCAAAGGTGGTTAATCAAGGAGGGGTAAATCTGCCGAAAAATCCAGAACTGCAAAATTGATCGGAAATCAAAAAATAAATCAATTTATTTGCATATTGGAACGCGTTAGCTCTCAAAAATTGATCGGCGATCAAAAATAAAGTGATTTATTTTACCAATGGAAAGTCCCATAAAAGTGGGAAAACTGTCATTTTTGGCTCGCCAGCTCGTTGGATTTTCAACTTTCTGAAAATCCAACCGATCCTGTGGCGCCACATAAAGCCATCTACACCATGGTATATTTGGCTCGGCTCCAAGACATTTGGCATTATGGGTCCGTCGTGTGTGGCCAGCTTAAGAAATTAAGATGTGCAAAACAAAAGCCGTGTTTTTTTTGCAAGTCCATATAGAATTGTGTGAAAAAAACGACATCAGTTTACACGTAAATACAACAACAACATATAAGACCAATGGAGTTAACTAACCATATAAAACGTCCATATAGAATGTGTGAATGTAATTGTGTCGGTAACGCAGTAAGTCTATATGGACCAATATTGACTCTATAATTATCGTGAGTTAGCCAAATCTATATGGACTTATGTTGTTGTTGTGTTTACGTGTAGTTGTATTACGACGGTTTTTCACACAAGCCTATATGAACTTGCAAAAAAACACGATTTCTAGATAATTATCGGGATTTAGCTGAGTACTCATAAAAACTGTATTACTGACATGTATGTTATATCGGAACGTCAAATTTCGTCGGTAGTTGTGTGGAATTATCCCCAATATCGTTTTTTCGACAACCCTATATGGACTTGCAAAAAAAAACGCGGCTAATATCGTCTTAATTTTGTGCCTTAGGAAGAAGAACCCTAAGTAAATAGAACTTTGAAAAACACTGTATGAACCGTAAGAAAAATCATTCGTATTGTTGAAATACTTAGATAGTTTCTAATAAAAAAAAACATGTTTTAGAAAGTTTTAATGTTCAATGAACATTTTAGTATTATACAAAATGTGAGTGTGCTTTTTTAATTCAATGCCTATCTACACAGATAAGCATTTTTTATTTTCTAGATGACTTTGCATTTAATTAATCAAATATTTAAGTCATCTTTAGTTTCGATCGAATTTCATATCAACATGTCGGTTTGCTTTTTTCTCTGTAAAAATGTTTGAAAATAAATAAAACAATAAGGCAATCAATAAATCACGGTTCAACTTTTGTTTCACTTTTTCAATTCGTTTATTTTCTCCCACTTAATTTTAGTTTTAGTTTTTGTTCAGTTTGTTACGATGCTCATTTTGCAGTGTAAAAAATAAAAAAAAATAGTCAAACAAAATTGTGTTTGACCGAAAGCAGAGTAAAATTGAGATTATAATAACTTAAGTGAAGTGAGTGTTTATGTGTGTTGCTAGCGTTAGTGTTATCATTCCAAGATGTCAAAATCGACGACCCCAAGTAAGTTGTTGTTCTTTTATTTAAGAATAAAAACATATTTGGTTATAGCTACATGTATACCATGCTTTAAAGTAATAAGTTTGATTGTTTTGAATTTGTTGGTGTGTAACTATAGTGCAACTTGTTTCTCAAGACTGTTTAAGAATTTAATCCATACAATTTTATATTATTTATTGACCTGTTAAATCTTAAAATGATATTTTTCTATTGCACCAACCACTTTTAGTTTTAAAAACACAATTAAAACTTTAAAACACATTTTGTTTCAAATAAATTCTAGTGGTGTCTTTTAAATATGAGGGCAGTTGGTATTCAAATGTCAAACTTTAAAATAACAAAAAGAATGTTTAAAGCTCGGTTGAGAGTGAGTTCAATTATGTTTATATTCTCCTTTTATTTACTGTAATGAAAGCTTCTACGAGTGGTGAATAAAAATCCGGGAACGGTATACAACTTTTTTATATTCAAATTCACGGATTGAAGTTGATGCAACATATATAATTAATTTACCGTGTCGATATATTTTATTGTCCCGAAAAATAAAAAATATTTTATTTATGCCCAGTTTCACCAAAATACACCTAAAAACATTTTAGTTAACGGAGTAATAAAATTTATTGGCATTTTAACTTAAAATAGTGTGCACAAAAATTATTAGGTGAATTTTCAAAAATGAGTAAACTTGATGCCAACCCCGGATTTATATTCACCACTCATGGGTCTCTTTCATTAGAGCAAGCGAGAGGAGAGCATATCAATCGAAAAATTTCAACTTCTCTTTGTCTTGAATTTTTAAGACGCCTTTACAATTTATTTGGAACAAAATTTGACTTTAGTTTATTGGCTCTTTTAACCCTCTGCGACTGACGTCACTTTTTTGTTGCAATTCCACTGACGCGGTGGTACACCAGACACCATTTGGACAGCTTGTATTTCAAAAACTTGTCTCATATTGATATTTTTAACTATTCTATTTAAAAGCTTAGAGCGTCCATTACTATTTTTAATTACTCATTATGTTTAACAAAAAACACATATAAAGTTAAAGAATTTTTAATAATACAACATAAATAATTCTTCAAAAACTAACACATATAAAAAAAAAATAAAAAAAAAATAAACATAAATATTTTCTTCATTTAAAGTAGCAATTTACTAAACTTAAAACTTATAGTAATAAGAAAAAAAAAAAGATCAATTCATCGGTTCAAAAATAAATAAAATTTAAAATAAAAATCACATTTGTTTTTGGCAGTCTTCACAGATTAGTGGAGCATTGAAGGCAAATTGGCTTCAAGCAATCACAGCAACAATATCTAGTCTCCCTTTTAATTTTAGTTTCACAAATTCAATCTTTGCAACTTTTGGTTGTTATTTGAGTGAGCCATCTAAAAATTATACTCAACCAAACAATTTTACTGACGAGTTGTCTAGGAGACACTATATGAAGATAAACAACAACACCGAGGTGAACTTAAAACAATGACTCTGAGGTGGTGGTCTCACAGACACATACCTTAATGCTGACGTGGTGGTCTCGTAGACACTATCCTTCACACAGCATTAAGTGCGCACGCCACCACAGCTTACTATACACTAACGCATGCTTGAACGTACGACTAAAAGGTACTGAGAACGCGCAGGTCAAATTTTAAAAAATAACGCGAAATACCAAATTTTAGATTTTGTGGTGTCTGTCAGACTACCACGTCAGTCGCAGAGGGTTCAAACTCTGAAAGTGGTTGGTGAAATTGAAAAATTCAATTTTAAAACAAACCAATAAATATTTAAAAGTGTTTGGAGAAACTGGACATTAACTGGCCATATTTTTAAGTGTATTTTATCTGCTTTATACCAATAGCAGGCCAATAATAATTGTACAATTTCGGGAGAGGAATTGATTTCGGAAAATATCATTCATTCATAAGCGTGTGTCAATTGTGTTAAAAGGGCTGTTAAATTTGATGCAATGTAAAGTTAACCTGCTAGCCCTGTTCCTTTTAAGGTGGCAAAAAACTAATCAGTACTTTACTAGCGATTCTAAATGGAACGCTTGGCTAGTAGCAATCTACTACTGATTTGTATAATTTAGTTATATGGACAGTCTCAACGTTTACCTTTTGGTCACATATTCTGTCCTTGTATTGGAACTTTTTGTTTTGTTTATTTGTTAATCGTAGGCTGCTTTTCCGACTTACAATAGTGTTAAGATATTATGTTTATAATGTTTTGAGCATTATTTTATGTATTTATTTTGTTTTTATTAATAGAAAAGAAAAAAATACTAAACGCTGCCATCTGGCGGTTTCTAGATGCGTAGCTACTCTGATGGTCATCTACTCTCGCTTGAGAGCATGTCTAGATGGTAGTACTAGATTACTATTTGCGAGTACTTTGTCATCTATTAATATCTTTTTTTATATCTCGCGTAAATGTTTGTATTTCTTGTATCTATTGTATCCAAAGCGATCTGGGAATAAGTTCGTGTTGTGTTGTTCTCTTGTAAGAAAACAGCCGATGTATTTAAATAAAAACTTTGACAAAGTTGAAAGTTTGGGGAATACAATTTTTTTTAACTGATAGAAAACGATAAACATTTTGAACAGATTACCAACTTTGTGGCGCAGTGGCCACTGAAGTGCAGTTCCACTGCCTTATTATTTTGCCTGACGACTTATTATATACATATGTAGATTACTGACGTTCTCTGACTGATCATGTAAGGGTCACATCATACAATGCTTGTGTTTGTGTGTCTTTTGACACCTATGCGGTTTTGGTCATTCACAAACTCATACGATACAGACGTATCTAAAAAGCAATTTTGGTGTGCATCCGAACGTGCGCAATCTCATTCAAAGAATATGCTTCCGCTGTAGTCAAGTGTCGCGTAGTCCGGTCTTACTTTAAATAAAGACCGTGTTTAGACTGGGCAATTTGAGACCGAACTGACGAGAGTTCGTTGGTGAGAGGGATGAGGGGTGAGTACTCTCGTGAGGTAGCTTCAAATTAAAAACATCGGAAGCGTGAGTACTGTTCCAATTCCAAATTTAAGTTTTTTCCCATATTTTTCATTATCTGCTTGACTGCCGATGTGTTAACATCGCAGTATTCTCATAATTAATCTAACCGCAGAGTGATTGAATATGAATTCTTGGTAAATGAAACAAACAGAAGCATTAATAATAATTTATGGATGTTAGTTTCTTTAATAAAATACAAAAAATTCGCGTCGTACAACTGTCTCACTTCATAAAAATTCGTCCTCAATTGAGGACCTGTGTAATCACGAGAGTACTCACCACGCCAAACTCAAATTTCCCAGTCTAAACGCGGTCAAAGAGTGTATCATGCATTAAGTTCCAGTGACATGACTTTATTTTAGAAAAGTCACTCATCTACAGCTTGACTAAATTTTCTTTTGTTTTGTTTTGCTTTTCGCGTACTTCGAGCAATAAGAAAAACCAAAATCAAAAACAAAATCATCATATATTATGCATACAAAAATTCTAATTTGTCATGTCGGTGTCGGAGTCATACGAAGGGAAACAATACAAAAGTCAAACCATATAAAAAGAAATTGAAGATTTTCTAGACCAAATAACCAAATTAACAATAATTTCAAACTCTTAATCAAAGTACAAAGTATTTTTATAGTCTGGGAACTTAGAAATCACAATAAAGGTGCTTCGTTGCCATAAATGCGTAAGTAGAATATTAGAGTACATAACAGTTTATCTTTATCAACTATCATGGAAGTTGGCATTCGGGGACTCACTTTTTTTTAAAGAATGTCGTCATCGCTCATCAGCCGGCAATTTCACAAACAAAATAAAATAAAACAAAAACACAAAAGTAGAAGTAGATTATTCATTTCTATACAAAAGCTTTTTGTGCTTACGTGTTCTCGAAGCTCAACTCCACTTCAATAAAAGTAAATTCCAAAACAATTTGGTGGATTGGTCTTCATTTAAATTTGAATCGTATTAAATTTTCATTATATTCGCAACTTAAGGCGAGGCAAGTCGTATTACCTATATTTTTCTTTCATCGCTCATTCTAATTTTAGAAATCAAGTGTTAATTTATTTAATTTTTCTTTTAATTTTGCATTTACAGTGAAACCGTTGGCATATTTTCTCTTGCTATTCCCATTTATTTTGTCGGAAGAAATGTCTTCAGATTTGAGTGTCAAGTTCGCCCAGAATAGTGCGCAATTCTCGGTGGATTTTTACAATGTACTTGCTGAATTGAACCAAGGAAAGAATATCATTTTTTCACCCTTCTCTATCCAGACTTGTGTTGCTCTAGCTTATGCCGGTGCTACTGGTGAAACAGCCGAAGAGATGGCTACAGGTTTGAAACTAGTGGCTAACGATCGTGCTTTAGTTGGTGAATCATTCAAGGGAGTTTTAGATTCATATGCTGATTCTAAAATACTTAAGATTGCCAACAAAATATACGTCCAACAGGAATATAAAATCAATCCTGAATTTAATAAAATTGCCGTAGAAAGTTTCCACTCTTCATCGGAACTGATTAACTTTGCCGAAAGTGCACCTGCAGCGACAACCATTAACAACTGGGTCGAAGAGAAAACCAACAATAAAATTAAAGATCTCATTTCCGCTGACAGTCTTGACTCCCAAACTCGATTGGTGTTGGTCAATGCAATTCACTTCAAGGGTGAATGGGAAAAAGAATTCCAAAAAGACAAAACTGCCGAAGAAGACTTCTTCATCAACGAAAACGACAGCGTTAAGGTCGATATGATGAATGGCAAGGCCAAATACAACTTTGGATACTTTGAGGATCTAAATTGCAGTGCGCTTGAGATGCCCTATCGTGATTCTGATCTATCTATGCTCGTTTTGTTGCCAAATTCACGAACAGGCTTGAAAACTTTGGAAGAGAAATTAAAGACAGTTAATTTGCATGATCTAACTCAACAAATGAGTGTGGAGGAGGTTATTGTTAAGTTCCCCAAATTTAAGGTGGAATTTTCGGCAGAGCTGACTCAACCATTGCAAAAGGTAAGTATTTTCTTTTTATTTGTGATGTGATGTCAGATACAATCCATTATTTGCTAAAAGGGGCTATAACTTTTCTGTTTATCTTTAGTTATCGCAGAGTGCGTCGAAGGCTTTGTTATTTGTCGAAGGCAGAGTTATTTTTTTGTTTTGATTAACTTACATATTTGCTATTTGTCAAAGGTAGATTATGCGATTATAAATCGTATTCGTAAGTTGTTGACCAAAAGTTTGTTCCGTAGGAAAGATTGATAAAGGAATTCTTGGATTTTGTATTTTCTCTTGCTAATTAAACAAAAAAAACTGCGGTGTAGTGTATTTGATCAAACCTTAAAACAAAAGTGAAACAATGTTTAATAAGTCCCTCACCTTGCCCCATGTGAATTTGCAAAAAGATTTTTCTAGTTATCCTGAAAAAAAACCTGGATTTGTGCATTGTTGTTTTTCTTGGGGAATCTAGTTGTTGTTTTCTATTGCCATGTCTAAAGCTTATTCAATGTGTACAAACATAAATTCCAAGGGGCGTGCATTGAGATCTCCAAAAATTATCAGTTGCAAGCTCGACTATTCAGATAATTCTTGGACCTCATAATCATTGCGGGCTATGATTTCTGTTTTAACATTTTGGACGGCCTTTTTTTACTTGAATAAGCAAATGTTACAGTTCTTCGTTTGTGAAGTTCTTTTGCAAGCAGAATACCAATTAAATGATAAAAATGCAGAGGCAACGAAAACCAATATTCGAAATAAATTACCTTCATGTTCTGTGCTTTTCCTGGCTTAACGCAAATGTGTTGTAATTTGTAACCGAACTGTAGCGTAATGATTATTGAATGACTTGCTTAAAGCAAAAGTAACTATTAACTACGTAATTATTTCACGTGAAATTATTCTTTAAGATTACATAGTTTTTATGTCGCAAACAAACGAAGTTCAATGAACTTCCCGAAATGTGCGCACTGAGAAAAGCCCTCAATTTATGTATGGAAGAAAACTTTCGGAAACTTAATGGCTTAACAAAAAAGTCAACTACACTTTGGAAGCAGTAAACCAGCAAAAGATACAAATACTTTTTTTTATATTATTCTAAAGGACAAAGACCCAAAATACAAACAAATGTTCGTGTCAAGAATAATTTACTTAAGCTAAACACCTGCTTATTATCATTGAATATTTGAGTCATAAAATATTATTAATCAGCACACTGGACTGTAACACTCTAGATAACTCAAATCGGGGAAAAAAAAATCTGATAGGAGAATTTTAATAGACATGACAAATTATTTGTGTTGCGTTTATTTTTACTTGCTATTTTCAAGTATATTTCGTTTAGGAGGAAGTCAAAACCAATATTTCGAATATGACCATGAAAAACAAATTTTGCCTTTACAATATCATCGGCATTCAATTTGTAACAGCATTGAAAAATGTATATTAAAAACCACGTATGTGATAGTAATATCCATGTCTATAATATTTTTAAACGCTCAAACAAAGGCCAGATAAGATAGATAGTTTTTGGAAGAAAGAGCAAATACTTTTGCTATTTGAACAGATTAAATTTTACTGTTTTCATGATACAATGAAGTCGTATAGCACCACTTAGCACGTAGCGATATTTTATGTAGATAACGGATTCCAAATGCATGAAGGACTAATTTATTCAGGACATTCAGGTCGTTGCAGCCTCAAAATTTGACGATTTCGTTCTATGGCAAAACACGTCGGCTCAGTCCATACGGCTATTCTTATCCAAAGTTGTCTGTTGATGATTGAAAGTACATATACCTAAGTATACAAAATTAGCTTAATGGAAAGATATTTTTCATTATAAGTTCAAATAATATAAGAAATATGTAGTTTTGTTCAAGATGGAATCCAAAACTACATATTTCTGCTGAATTTTAAAGGGAAAGTTATAGTAAGTTTTGTAGCAGTGTGTAGTTTTGGAAACTTCTGCTTTATGGCTTTTAATTAAATCTCCACTACTAAATTTATTATAATTAGTTTCAAGTGCTGATTAATACTCATTCCTAAATTACTTCACACTATAGATGAATGTTGTTTTGACATTTATCGTAGATGACTAATGTCAATAATATTGACTATAGAAATAGGAACCAAAGATCGAAGATTGTTAATCTAAATAAAATTTATTTTTTAAGAACTGATATTAATTTGAAAAAATTCTAAGTGCTGTGATGAGTATTATCAATCATCAAGCAACGACTTTTTTATTTATGAATATAAAAATTCTCCTATAACATAATTTTCGGGGTTTTTATTTTTTTTTTTGCAAACAGATGTTAAAAAAGTCTTGGAATTTTGAGTATTTTGAGAGATATTGCCAAACAATAATATTTTTGCTATAAACTGATAATAAATCAAAATATATTTTGCATTCAGCGACTAAAATATGTATATCCAGATATTGGGTTTAGGCCAAATCGCCAAATTAATTATTGTTTTATGTGAGTTATTATTTCAAACAATTATAATACAAAACAAACCAAACACATCTTGAAAAAAATAAATGTTTCCTGGAATTTAGTTTGAGAAGTTTTAGTAGTACGTATATGTACGGGCATACATACTTATGTGTTATAAAAAAATAAAAAAGCTTTCGATCGAACAGAATAAGAATAACACAACAAACAGCTAATATAATCTATTTTGTAGCTATGTCATGACTCAACCGCATTTGCGTACAATTATCAAGAAAACAGCAGATGAAACTTAAATTATTTTTCATTTGTTATCCATTCCAGATGCGAAATTAATATTATTCATACCAATAGTAAAATGTTTGTACTAAATTAGATAACCTTCTTGTTCTTGTATTAGTAAATCATATCTTGTATTGTTTAATAAATTTACCATTTGAATTGTTAAGTAATTCACCAATTTAGAAATTTAAGACAGGTTTCTACTCAAAAGAGATAGCGTTGATTCATACTTAACAATTAACGTTAGATACACTTTTTGCAATAGGTACATTGGCTCGCATTAAATTATTCTACATTCTAATACACGAACAGCACCCGTGTGAGAAATTCTATTGGAACATGGAAGGTAGTAACTCAAAAATTTATTTTCATTTTTAAACCTCAGCTGTATCCCGTCCATGTTTAAAAATTAAATACACAACTACTAGACTTGAGTTTAAAAATACATAATTTGTATTTCAGTAAAAGTAAAACATAAAATTTTCATTTAGCTAAATTAGTAAATGATCGAAACTCTACCTGAGTTATGAGTTCTTATTCCAGCATCTCCTATGCCATTTTTATGGAACGTCGTAAAGTAATGCTTTTCAGATGGGTTTCTCTGAGTGTCGTTTTGTTCATGAAAGTATCAGCATGATGGTATTTTTTATGATAAGTCTTTTTCGGATATTCTTACTTTTAATTCGAATAAGCTTTATCACTCTTCGTCTTCATCATCATTTCCATTACAGAAGCTTTCAATTTAGTCTCATACTTCTTGAACATTGTCCAATATTTCGAACCGTATGTAAACCCTGGTGGAACACCTTCAGTATAGAGTTTTCAAAACACTACAAAACATTGCTTAGCTTCCAGCTTCGATAACATTTAATGTTTTTTTCAGGTGCACTGCCTCTTGTGAGGAAGTGACAAATCCTTCAAGAGTATCATTGTCATGAACAGTGCTTCTCACTTAGTCGTTCGGATTCAACGTTAAATTGTAGATCCCCTCCAATCCTTTAGAACTAACAACGCACACAATAGGATTGGTTGATAGTTGTAAGTTACTAGGCCGTGGTTATTTGGAGCTTGTCGTCCAGCGTCTCTTCTGTCTCGTGTTCTTCAAAATATGTGGCTAAATACAGGTGTTTGAAGAGTTTGATTAGGACTTGCAAATTTTCTAAATATTTCCTCTATGTCAAAATCTCTGACGAGTTATTTTAGTCGCTAATATTCTGCGAGATTAAGAAGTATAACGTTCTATGGTTTGTCGAATTGTATTTTGTATCTATTTACTTCAAAAATATCAAAACAAATTTGACTACAGGCGTTATAGCATCTTCCGATTGGGAGATACATTTCTCCCCCCCCACCTGTAGTTCGACTTAAACTTATCAATTGATATCGCTTCAAATATAAATCTTTATAATATTCTTAATGATTTTTGCAATACTAAATAATATTAAAATGTATTTCTTTTAGTTGGGCATCAAAAAAATGTTTGGGGGAAGTGCCGAATTTGGTAACCTTCTAGTTTCCCCTGAAGAACTCTACGTCTCCAAAGTCATCCACAAAGCCTTCATTGAAGTAAATGAAAAAGGAGTTGAAGCTGCCGCTGCTACTGGTAAGTTACTAACCCAACACAATAATTATTATTTTCTGTTAACTTGTCCTCATTTGCAAAAACAAAAAACAACATCAATTTTCACATAGTTCCCTAATGCTGCTTTAGTTGTGTATATTACAATTTAAAAAATGTAGTTTTGTCTTAATTATAATTATTATTGCTGTTGCTTCTCTTGTTATTCACATACGTGTTGTTGTTCTTCTTATAGCTTGTGTTGTTCGCCTAAAACGCAGTTTACATATTTCAAAACCCAACGAATTCCATGCCGATCATCCATTCATATATGCCTTGATATCTGGTAGTCAGAAAAAACGTTCAATTCTATTCTATGGGTCTTATATGCGCCCTGATAGTTTAATTAAAACAATTCACGATGAATTTTAGATGCTAATATTGTATTATTTTAAGAAGAACTTAATCCTGTATCTTTAATAACACAAACAGTATCCAGCCTGAATCTTCTTATATTGTTAAAACAGTTAAAATGTATGTTTATGTTTTCTCATTTCTCACAAATCAATAAAGAATATAAAATTATTTAAGATATTTGAACACGCTTTGTATTCCGTGGCTTTAAAAACGCTGACAGTATATAATTTATTTTTAATGTCTCATTATTACCTTTGGGATCCTTTATATAATTTGTTAACATTTGAAACCTATCGTACAGTTATCTCACATCTTTAATTTTTAACTAATTAAAATAAAATTTTGTTTAGGAATGATTATGATGATGAGATGCATGATGCTTCCAACACAATTCGAAGCCATCCATTCATTTATTTACATGATCAAGGATGCGAACTCCATTCTCTTTGCTGGAACTTTTGTCAACAAGGAATAAGCTTTTTGTTTATCGTGGACATTCAGTATTTTTTCTCAGCTACTTTTTTTTATCAAAATTTTTTGTACTGCATATATTTTTTTTTATATTTAATTCGTTAAGTAAAAAAGCTTTAAAATTATTTATTAATGTTAACAATGTTTTCGATGTTTTTTTAAAAATAAATTGTCGAATATGATGTATTTTATTAATTGATTCCAAAGTTTTGTAGTGCTTGTAACGAAGAAATATAATTCAGCGAAGATAATGGCGTTCTTTTATAAATACTTTTGATAGCGTTCGTTTTGCTGTCCTTCAATAGGGTCATCGAAAAATAAATCAATTAATATACATACATAAGTAGAAAACTCATTTTGACACATGACTCAACTCTGTTTACAAATAGTCCAATTTGAAATGACAGTTGAATATTGATAGATCAAAGGTGTGAAAAGTTTTGTCGGATAACTGTTTTTCGAAAATAAAATAAAAAAAAAAAAAAAACGATTGTGCCAAAGATAAGCTATATGATATATATGTAGCTTTGACCAAGTTTATAATTATATGAATATTTAAGAATATTTTGTTGGTCGTATTAATGTTTTAAATGAAAACAACTTTCATTAGTATTTTTCCCAACGTTTCGACGGTAGTTGCCGTCTTCTTCAGGGGAGCTTTATTTACAAAAGAATAATTTTTTTTAATTTTGTAAATAAAGAAATAAAGCTCCCCTGAAGAAGACGGCAAACAGGATTATCCGGGGAGAGCGATTTGTAATGGCTTGATATCTTCCCGTTCATTGATTTTTCGAAAAAAACATGCAAGACTGGACTTTACACACTTAAACTGGAAAATAAGAAAAAAGAAAAGACTTCCTTTCTCTGATGAGTATTAATTTAATTTAAAAGGATGTATGGAACGAAAGCTAAAATCCTTGTTTTAACATGGGTAAAGTAAGATACGGTGGTGGGGGAATTGTATAGTTCGTGAATAAATCTGTCGCTGCACTCTGTGGTTATTCCGTGTATCGTTTAAGATTTAACGTATCTCGTTTAAAATTTGTTTGCACGTCTTGTTCAACTAGTACGATTTGATCAACAATGAAAAGATTTTTGTTTAATCATGCCTATTACCGTTGTCGTTTGTCGTGAAAAACCACACGACAGAGAAAACTACAACAGTCGTAAGCGACAAATGTATTATATAATGATGATTTGGTTCTTTTATAGGGTTTTGTCACCCAATTTCTTTTTTAACCAGAGAACGATTAACAAGAGTTTGATTTTAAGCTTTCTAGATGCATTTTTTCGTTACAAGGGGACTTAGTAATCCGTATTCGTACCTTGAGTGCAACAAGATAAGATAGTGGTCGGAGTCAATGTTTAGTTTTTGTTAAGTTTAGACGTTCAGAATGTTATCCAAGCGTTTCCAATCAATAGTAGTGTTATCTATTAACCTGGCGAGCGCCATATGACCTTATGAATTATGTGTCTAATCACCGCAAAGTCAATCAACTTTTGTTGGTTATCGGAGGTGTGGTCTTCTTCTTTTCCGTTATTATCTCGAATACGACCCGAACTCACACTTCACCACTGTACTTCAGATCCGTTTGTCGAGAAAATATTTTGGATTGTTTCATGTCTTAGCCCAACGAAATGCCAGCCGCGATTGAATTTGTTTTTTCCAGGAGTTTTTATGCTTGTTTCTCCTTGGCGATTGTAAAGGAACGTCATTCACACGATAACACCTATCCGGAAACACAAATAATGTCCAGACTCTAGATTTAATCACGCGTGTGTACATTGATATGTTTATGTATCTGTTATTGGCTTTAGAAATCCATTTATCGAATGACAAACTAATGTAATTTTGGGTTAATCGCTCGGAAGCGTCCAGAGATTGAATATCAGTTTTTATAAATGCTTTAAAAGTTCTCAGTTTATATACGCAATCACTTAGACTGAACTGCAGTCATGAGTGGGTAGATATGGACCCTGTAAGCATAGAAAAAATCGTAATACGAGAAGATAGATGCACCTATTCTTCGATTTTCGATTCAAAAGCGCCAGATCTGAATGATTTTTGGAAAATGTCAAGACAAATTGTAATTTCGATAACAACAAATCAATAATCTAAATTTTAAAAATGAAAAAATAAAAAATCTATTTGAATAGCAAGTTAAACCATAATTTAAATCCCATTATTTGTGGCTCCCAATCAGGTTTCGTTCAAGAGCACAAATCGTTCGGGATCATGGGATTGAATTCTCTAATTGTATTGTTACTAATTGCATATTTTGAATTAATTTCGCCCTTTTGACATGGTTTTAACTAGATATCATCCTTACTTTATCCAACATATCAAACCTTATGTGATTATAAGCCCACAAATCTAAAAAGAGTTTAGGAACATAAATTGAGGTCAATCTATCAAAAAATGAAATCCATAAAGCAATGGCAATAAAATATTTCTTTTAAAGAACAATATCATTTATTTCGATTTAGCGGTGCCTTAATTTTTTTACGTTTGTTTGAGTTTGTACATATATTTACCTAAGTAAATAATTATGTTTTGTGTCTACATAACACGGTGTCTCCACGATTTAGATTTTATAGAATGCAAGATAGCATTCTATTAAAATTGCCTATGGAGACAGAAAATATAGTATTCTATGAAAAATTTCTTGCAATATATTGCTCAGCTCATAGCATGCTAGAGATAGTATTCTATGATGTCATTTTCATATTGACTTTTCTGTTTTCTTTGTAATTGGACTGAAATAGTATGAATTAGTAAGCTATCAATTCCCACCATACATTTTATAGCATTCTAGTAATCTTTCTTTCTATTGAAAGTGACAGATGGTAATCTATGAAATCTTGCTCGTGGAGACACCGTGTAATGATCTCTCTGATTTAATACCAATTTTTTTCTCTTAAATTCAGGATCTATTATGAAGGCACGCATGTTGCGGATACCCAAACAATTTAAAGCTATTCACCCATTCATATATTTCATCAACAACAAGAAATCCATTTATTTTGCTGGAGTGCTTTTGAAAAGAACATAAAAATAAAATGCATGCATATAACTTAGCATTTAAAAAGCTGTTATTGTTAAAACTTTGATATTTGATATATTATTCGACAAAATAAAACATTGAATATTTTATGTTAAATTTTGAAACATGTATTTTTTATAAGGTACCTACATATGTAAAGTTCTAAAAGTTTTAAACTTTTAAATGAGAAAATATAAATGGGTGTCCTCTGTATGCACGTTTCCCACCAATCAATCGTTTTAGAAGGTAAAGGTAGAAAGTAAAGGTACAAACTCGCTTTATATCAGATCCAGATGTATGTAGGAACATAGTTCTATGTACATTTTTTATTTTAAAATTTATTTATTATACGTAACTACTATTTTATATTTTTGAGTAAAAATATATAATGGTCATCAATTTTTTCTTCCTCTTCCTCATGATAAAACGTACTTTTTTAACGCTTTATCATCATAATGTCAGGTTTGATTAAAACATCGAAATATTTGTTACTCAAAAAACCAATACTTACCCTATTGGCCTAGCCTAGATAGTAAAAATACAAATTAAAACATGAAGCGTCGGTTAAAAAAATTCTGAAAAATAAACTAAACTAAAATAATATGTGCAGTCGTATTTATCTTCTGAACTGCTAAAGTTTAAAGTTTGATTCATCAACCAGTGTAGGTTGTACCTCGATGAACAAGCATAGGCTAGGTATTCATAAAGGTATTGATATCCTCGAATTGAGTGATGAGGTGATGATTTTTAAATTCCACCCTAAATGTTTTGATTTAAACTGATTTTATTTTCGAAGCCTGACTGATCAATTACTAACAAAAAAAAAAGAAGTAAAATTAAAAGCTTTATGGTAAAATTGTGTCATGGTTTAAGATTGTTCCTTTCGGTTTTTCTCAAAAGCAATAAGCAGAAAAACTACCAAATTAATCTCAAATTTTAATACAATTTTGTTTATTTTATCATACGTAGGAATGGCTATCAAGAAGCGGAAATACAAACCACCCAACCAATTTGAAGCTAATCGTTCATTTATATATTTAATTAAGAGCAAACAGTTAATTCCGTTTCTCGGACATGTTGTCGGAAAATGTGCATAAAATACAAATCTTAATAACTAGGTACATAGAAAAAAATGTTCTTAATTTGAATAATTAATAAATAAATATGTTTTTAAATTCATAAAATTAAAAATTTTGTAAGAAAAAAAAATAATTTTTTTAATTGATTTTAACTTTAATTGTGTATGTAATAACACATTCTAAAAGTATGTTCGGACCAAAGAAATATTTCAAGAAACATTGTTAAAAAACGTTTCTGAAATCTTTTGGAAATGTTTCTCATTCGTTTACGAAAACATTTCAAAAATGTTTCTTTTGGTGTGGACGCTTACAGAACATTTTTGAAATTTTCATGTTTTCCATTTTGTTATGGACGTGACATTTTCAGATTTTCACAACAATAAACACTTATTTTTGTCACTTGCGAAACATTGAAAGTTCTCATTGCGAATGGAAAACAGAGAAACATTTTGGAAATTCGTTCTTGTTTCTGAAATGTTTCTTTCTGGAAACACATTAACGCTTTCGAACACAATTTTGTTATGATTTCCAACTAGTGCATATATAGTTATGTTCTTATAAATCTGATAGTTTCCCAATCCATGAACTTGTATTAGTTTCCCTCCCTCTAGAAAATCAAATCAAGGAGACTCTAATAGTTTGAGCCCCCCCCCTGTTAATGCTGGAGGAAACTTGCGTCACTCATTCACTAAAACTATTCATGTAACAAAAAAAAAAGAAATTAAATTTAGGGTATTTTTCTTGACTTTTTTGACCTGAAACTAGCAAAAAAGGAGTTTTTGAAAAAAGCACCTTAAAATTTAAAAAAAAAAACTATTTTTGAAATTCCTCCAAAACTTTCCAACTAAAATTACCAAATGACTGGATTTAAAGGAATTTATAATTTTCTGAAAAAAAAACTAAATCATCATTTTTAATGAAACTAATGTTTTGTAAAAAAAAAAAATGTCAATGTATTGTAAAATTAACTCTCATAATGTTTAAACACTTTATAACAATTTTTACAGTATGCAACAATTTTCTTCCAACTTAAAATAGTTTTCTTAATGGAATCAAATAACCCCCTTTTAATTAAAGCAGGTATTTTATCCGATTGCCTTGGTGAACCGCTAGCAAATGAATTTACATCAGACAAGCCGTTTATATACATTTTAATAGATAATGCATTTCGAATATTTTTTATTGGATCATATATTGGAAAGGAGTGGGAATGGGACTCAAATTATAATAAACCTCCTAACAAGTAAGATTCATTTATAATAATCGACTTGACCACATATTATCTTAATATTAAAATTGTATAGTTTGTTTTTTAGAATTATTAATTATTGGAAAGACATCCTCAAATGAAAAAAAGGCTTCTCAACCTTCTTAAATAATCAAACTCAATGGGAATACACCTTTATCCAATCTGGAACAATTATATTCAAGCAATCGACTTAGATTGAAAATTGGTATTCGTTAAAACAGCTAAAAAAATATGTTCAAAAGACTGTTTTGTAAATCATTATATGTATAAACAACACTTGAATAATTCAAATAGAAGAAAAACCGTATTAAATAAAGCAAAACAAAGCATAAATAAATACAACTAAGAAAGCTGAAAAAATATAAACTTTAACTAAAAATATATATAAATTAAAATTAAAAAGAAATACAAAAATCAAGCAGTTCGCGTTTTAAAAGAATCACATGTAAATAACGTAACGATATACTGAGAACACGACTTCATACTTACAAAGTTTAGTTTTAAAATTATTCGATAAGTCATCTTTATAATCATTAAGTCAAAATCAAGATAATGAAAATGATAAACGCTCAAAAAATCATAAGTTGGCCAACTAAAATTGATTTTGTATTTGTAGCCAGTGGCGCTGGCGGTTTTTTACTTGTGCCGCCATGAAATTTCCGCGCCGATTTCTTAACAAAATCTATGATCTATGATTCTTTATTAAAAGTGACAACTTTTTTATAATGATACAAACCAGAATCAATTTAGTTGGTAAAATATGAATTTAATTAAAAAAAAATTCAAAATCGTTAGAGCTGTTTTTAAATATCTATATTTAATAATTTTTAAACAAAAGTTTTGCTTACAAATTTACAGTACACCAATTCTGAGTGCTAAATTGTTTGCATATTTAAATTTTATACACAAAAAGTGTACGTCAACTCGTTTTCCAAGTACCTATTGAATTTACAAAAACAGTTGAATTATTTTCAAAATGCTGGAATTCAGATTTGATCATAGGTCTTTCTACAAAAAATATTTTAGGTCAATTTTTTTTTTAAGTCGTTCAAGAAAAAGGATCAAGTAAAAAACAGTTTTATAAAAGGTACCGTTAATATTTCAATTATATTTTATAGCATGCTTTTCATAAGTTCTTTTTAATATTTGTCTATATGTTCTGGAACCAAAAATTAAACATCTCCAGTTCTCGAAATATTTAAGATCCCTCGGTATATTATCATTGTTTCTTGGGTTTCCCGCTCAAAAACTATTCCAACATATATGTTCTCATACTCATTTAAAAAAATAAACTCAAGAAGCATTTAAATACAAGAAGCAACTAAATAAAGAGTTCGAGAACTGGAGATGTTCGGGAACAGGTCGTGCCACTACGCAACCTACTTTAAAACGAAAGTCAAGGATTAATTTATCGTTTTGCGATGACAGTTCACACTGAATACTCAACAAATGTCAAGATTCGTACATATCTTTCAAACCACAAAATGTCAAATATTTTGGCTCAAATGACAGTTTAGCACTGAACACTCTGCAAAAGAATTTGTAAGGTCCTGTTGTACCATCGTGGTTCAACCTTGGTTCACATTTTTCAATCACTGATTTCGTCGGGATATATTTTCTGTTCTGTTTCAAACTAGAAAGTGCCAAAGATTAATTTACAACCTGGTAATAATTATAGTTCGTTCTAAATATTGTGCAAATGTAAAAATTGGATTTATGTATAAGAATTTGTGAAAAGAGTATAGTATCAAAGCTATAACTTGCTGATGACAGTTCTTACACTGGGCACGTTGAGAACACTTTTTACCTAAATATTTAGGAAATTTTCTGGTCTCTGATTGGTCAGCTGTCACAAAACTCACTACTAACAATAACAGCTGATATGAATTTTACACTGCAAATTAAAATTTGTTATAAGTTATTTTGTATGTGTACTTTTATGCGTATAAAAAAAATAATTACGAAGAAAGAAAATTATTCTTTTTTGAAGAAATAATGAGACTGCTGGCGAGATAAAATATAGAAACAAGTAATCGAAAATATTAACAAAAATGGAAACATATAAAAAGTGTGTGTATTCAAATTGGATTTTTCAAAGAAATGTCAACAGATCTTTACTGCATCAATTTGATGATGAAAAATTGAGATGCTATATTATCTATGTGACTCAAAATTTATAGTGAATACCTACTGCAATATCAGTGAATATAAAAATAAAATACTTATTAGTGTAGGTATCTTTTTGTAAAATATTGAGAACAAAATATGTGTTTAAAAATAGTAAAAAATCGACGTTAATTCCTTTTTAAAGATACAAAACGTGGCATTCTACCATATTGGCTATTATGCCAATAATAATAATAATATATGCCGAACACCCTGTAAAATTTCATTTGTTGTATAAAATGTGTATTATTTTTATTTCTAAAACATTTTGCAACCAACAAATATTTTTTGTTCTCCGCAGTGTGAATTCTTCAAAGTAAAATTCAAAAGTAAGTTGTTGAAAACAAATGACATTTGTGACTTTGACTAGATATAGGTAAATTTGCGTTTAAGAACTTTAGTTACCTAACTTGTACTAGTACATATATCTGAATTAGAATCTGTCAAAATATCAAGTGCAGAATTTATAACTTGCTGATGACAGTTCGCATTGAATACTTAGCAAATGTAAGAACTTGACTCGCGCGAATCTGTCTAACTATGCAAAGTAAAAAATCGCAAAACTGAACAAAAAAATAAAACAAAAAAGAACTTCAATTTTAAGTGAGACTGTTTTTACTTTTTTTCATTCGAGCAGGAAGTATGAACAATTCAAGAAGATCAAATCTCTGGATGGAAATGGCGATGTTATGTCCGTTTACACATATAATTTTTCCAATTTTTTTTTTTATTTTGAAATTAAATAATAAATTAAATAATTTGTTTCGAGATTTCAGTATGTTTGTGTGCAATCGCACATAAATCAAGTTCACACTTTGAAAGCCAGTACAACCTTACGAACATAACCCCATAATCGAGAAACATGAAAGTAGGTATTATTCGTAACTTTACTTCAAAGTCGAAAATCTATCACCAGTTGGATTTGAATTCTCCTTTTTTCGGAAGTGATCAGTAGGATGTTCGTTTAAAAAATCCTACTTCCATATGGATAGGTTTTCCAAAAAAACACGGGAAATGTCATTTAATCTTCTAAGGAACACTTATTTGATGTTAAGCTATTTACCGAAAGCGAAAACTACGTCGTGTGTGAATGTTCCTTACTGATTAGATTGCAAATCGAAAAATATTGACGGTTTGTTAAAAGGATAAGAAAGAAAATTTAGTGGAAGGTTTGAGTATTTGACACGGGTCAAGAATAAAGCCTAATACAAGCGCCTTTTGTAAGCTACGCATCAGCATAATGTAGCTTAATTTGTCAAAACAACAAGATAGTTTAACCTTGGTCAACCGTAATATGGAATTTCTTAAGTTTTTGAGCTTGGCTTTAATATTATGCTTTGCTTCATGAATTTAATATACCTACTCGTAGATGAAATTTTATATTGTAAATTTTGTTTATTTTTTTTTCAAATAGGATTTTTAATGAAGAGGCGTTATTGTTCATGGAAAAATGAAAATCAAATCTATTTCACTGCGAATAAAAACTTTTCATATGTTATTTGGAATAAGCAAAATATTGTCTTTTCCGGAAGAATTGTTTGTATGAGTTCAGAAATCTCTTAATATTATGTATCTACATCTCTTAAATTTACTATTGAAATAGTGTTGTTCATATTTCATAAATAAAAAGTTCAAACCACTACTTGTTCTTATGTGCAGAAGATACTTTTTTTAAATCATTTTAAACAAATTTTGAAAAAACTGCCGTTCAGTCAACGGGACCTATTTGGAAAATAATCAACTAGGTACCTATGTATGTACTGCGGAGTTTGGAAAGTGAAAAATAGAATGGTCACGAAAAGACCTCAAAAGGTATTTTAAACTAATTAACCCGAAATATGACAGGTTCATTCCAAAGTCCAAACTGTAGCTAGCCGAAAGAATCAAAACATTTTCACAGATCAGTCACAAGAACCATTCTGATTTTTTAAGGTTGCATACACTTTTTAAAATTAGGTATATGTTTAGAAGGTAAACATTCATACAAAGATAAAATTTCGTTAAAATTATTTAACTCGCTACCGGACCACAAGACCTTAAATACAAATTTTCTTCGATCCGTTTAATCATTTTCCAGAGCAATATACTTTTTCTTAACAGTTATATGGCAATCATCGTGATTTCAAGATGTAGGCACCTAGGATAACAGTTAAAAGTACTAAGTTTCAATTCACAAAAAAAAAAAAAATACGTACCAAGTTTAAAGAAAATGGCCTCAGTTTATAAAACTGAGAGTTTCGATGTATCCAGAAAACCGATTTTTTAAGAAATTGAAAGAATGGAAACTCTTTTATTTCTCTATTAATTCCTTATCAAGACTACGTGTGCTCCTTCTCAGAAACACCACGTCTCCTCAAGAGTAAAATCCATGCCAACTTCTCATCCACAATCTCATCCACAACACAATCCAGTGCTTTATTTGCATTGTGCAAAGTATATCCAGCCTTACTTCTAGTCGTCTGTCAAAAATCTAAACTGCTATGAACGGATCCTGGATTGGATATTGTATTTTTGGTCTCCATTTTATTATCTGATGATAGGCCGCCATTCTTGTCATCGGATGACACGATTTTGATCCACGCGAAAAATCATGATTGCGATGACCGGATCATGGACCGGATGTTGGATTGTTGGTCTCCATTCAATTATCTAATGACAGGCCGATATTCGTGTAATCGTTGATGTTCAGTGAACTCACCGGGTAAATTCCCTTTCGCATTATTTGCTCAGTTTCGACTCAGTTTAATCATTTCTCTTGTCTATGATAGAATCTTTTCACAAGTATAAAGTTAAAATTTTCCATATATTACACTATTGTGAATTATTACTAAATTTGAACATATTTAATTTTAGCTACAATAATGGTGGGCATGAGCTTATTTAACGTGAGAAGAGAAACTTACTTTGTGGCAAACAAATCATTTATTTATATCATTTGGAATAAGAGTGAAATCTATTTTTCTGGAAGGAGTCTATCATTTTAGACGGACAATTACAAAAAATGTGTTTAATATAAAACTAATAAAATCAAATATACATATATCTACATTCAATAGTTTAATAAAAAATTAATAATAATACATGTTTTAGTTTGTGTTTCCGTTTCCGTTTCCGTTTCCGTTTCCGTTTGTTGCAATAAAATTTGATAGACTTATAGAAGTAGAATTTTTCATGAATTTTAAAATTGTATGTGGTTCGGAAATTGTAAAAGAAATTTATATATATACACATATGTTCATTATGTATGTTCCTAAATGTAAACAAGAACAAATTTTTATTAATGTTTTTTTTGTTTCGAAACGTCCGATCCGTTGCATGAAAAATAACACCTTTCTGTATCTGTATTTAGCATAAATAAGAAATTAAGAAAGAATTAAGAAAATTTACGATTTTTTCAAATTCTTACAACACAGGGTTTCCTCGACAAGATGAGTTCCGGTTGCCTGTCTATATTTTTAAGTAACTTTTGCTCCTTTTGCTTTATTCATTTTTCGTACCTAAATGGTTTGAGTATACCTACCTATATTACAACCACTTTTTCGTTTTGTATTTTTCTGTTATTTTTCGAAATTAACATTAATTTTTTTTCAATTTTGTTTATCCCGATAAATTTTACACATTTAAATTCTACAATATCTTTAAATAGGTGTAATGATGATGTGCTATAGCGCGATGAGCTTTTCACAGGAAACCTACTTTGTTGCCAACAAACCATTTGTTTATGTTATCTGGAATAAGAACGGGATATACTTTTCTGGAAGAAATCTTTCGTTTTAAATACAAACATTTCTAACTCTGTCTCGAATGAAATTTAAATAAAGAAAATAAATTAATTTTTTGTTAATGGCGCTTACAATTTTTTTAAAATGTATTATTTAAAAATCTGAAGATCTTATCCCCACTCCACTTAAATGCATCAACCCAGACATTGAAGGAGGAAAAAGATATAATATACAATAATTGTTCTCTTCCTGTTGTTGTTCTCTTCGTGTACTGTTAATAAGAGTATGTTATGTGTTGTGTACGCGTTTGAAAATCTTTCGATTTCATACAAAATTTTCGGGTTTGCTCTGTAAGAGGGGTTCCAGCCGCGTTTTTCTTTTTCAGCTCTGAGCAGAGCACGGAGTAGAGCCTGAGCTTGTCGAGTAATCACAGTACGGTACGAGCGCTCTGATTTAATTTAATACACACTTGAGCACTTCACTGCCATTGTCGTATCAGTAAAAAACAACTGTTGTTGTTACAGAATGGTCAGTAATAAAAACTGACATTCTATAGTACGAATAGTACAATATAACAACAATAAAAAAATCAACTCACAATCTGTCAAATAGCATGAAAACAACATGAAGTTGGCCGCGCTCTACTTCGTGCTACTACTCCATCATTTTATTCTGAGCTCATTGAGCGCGCTCCGAGCAAGCTCTGATCGAAAAAAGAAACACAATTTAAGCGCTCCGAGCGCTCGGAGCTAAAAAAGGAACACAGATCAATTTTTGACAGCTAAGTTCACTGCTCCGAGCTGATAAAGAAAAACGCTTTATGTGGGTTAAGTACACTAAGGCATATTCATAGACATTGTATACGTTGTTTTTTTAAGAAAAACTCGAGTTTATCCTTTTTAAATTACAATTGTTTAAAACCAGGCTAAGCAAAACTGTTGTTTTAAAACAACTATGAATATTCCCTACTGTGTTAGCGGTACGTTTAAATGTACAAATATGCTTTGTTATACATATATATTATTATCTTATATATATTTTCTGTTTCATATATAGTATTTCCTTTACCATAAATATTATTTGAATACATATGTACCTTAAATAGGTACATAGATATTCATACAACATTATATCATATTGTATTTTTAAATAGGTATGGTTATGATGTGCTGTGCGATGAGCTTTATACCTCCAAGAGAAACCTTCTTTACTGCAAATAAGCCTTTTATTTACATTATTTGGAATAAAAGCGAAATATACTTTTCTGGAAGAAATCTGTCTTTTTGATGTCATGATTGAACTGTAAACGAAACTGTACTGCGAATACACTGCATATACTACAAGACAAGGAAAAGCAAACATTATAATGTGTAATTTGATATAAATTTATAGTACCTAAATAAAAATCATTGAGTTTTTGTGCATTTTGTTTAATGTTCTCAACAAAATTATATCTTAAAATTATATATATCTTTATGGGTCAGTATATTGTACCTACTCAAGCTTCGACACTGTTGCTTGACAGATAGAAGTTGAAATATGCTGTCCTAAGTGATATGATATTTTAAAGTTTTGACAGATCATACAAGAACTAATATAAGACTTTTCTTACATTGTTAACTGGTTTTTATTTACATGTAAGTTTACTCATCCATATAATAATGTACAACTAAAAATGCCATTTGGTAGTTTTAATGGAATGTTTTGTAGGAGTTTAATCTTTTTTGTTAAAGGTTTGAGGTGGTATTTTCGAATTTTTACTTCGCCATCACATCATGTATGGGAGTGTATTGAAAACAGCTCAAGTATACGTTACGTTGTCTGTTTGCTTGAAGCTTTACCTGTCTATATCATTCTCATCATGCATGTAAGAATGTATTGGTAAACTTCAAATTCAATAATTTTTTTTGTGCTTGAGCAAAAATCAAAAGTAGGTACGTGTGCTGTTTTCACTAATTCACTCTTCCATTCATGATGAGATTTTGACCTGTGTATATGCCATTAAGGGGCCAGTTATAGCTATCAGTAAAACGTATCAGTAAAAATTTTCTTTTGCATTTTTTTATATTTTTGTACACTATTTGAAACAAAAAAAAGATGTGAATCGATAACAAATAACATTAAATAATTTTTTCTTGAAGAAAATCTTTATTTTGATATATATTTTTTGTGAAAAAACCATTTATCTATTTTACTGATGTAAATTCATTTTACGTATCAGTTGACTGTCATTGCACCCAAAATGAAACAAATCGTTCCAATGATGTGCGTTCCAATTTTTTACTGTTCCAACACATCAGTAAAAATTTTACTGAAGCAATTTGCATCCAGAAAATCAGTTCTATAGGTAGGATAGCCTTTTTACTGAGATATTTTTACTGATTGCTATAAACGCTCATACGTAAAAAATAAAAAAAACATCATTTACTGATGGTTTTTACTGATAGCTATAACTGGCCCCTAAGACAGCCCCCACTGCCCCCAGTGTTTTCTAAAAACGCGGTCGACAGCGTTTTTCTCACTATCGCCGTTAGTAAATCTTTTTGTAATCAGACAAAAAGAGTCTCCAAATTAACTATTTAGGATAAATAAACGATATAAGAACACAAAAAAAAGTAAAATATGTGATTAATGGAAATTGAGTTGAAAAAAAATAATTGATATTGTATGGAACTATAGATTTGAAAAAAATGGCTTCCAAATATCTGACAATGTTTTCAATAGTGTGGCCTGCAAGCCATTTTCAAAATTGCTATAATAATAAAAAAAAAAAGTTTGATGCATAACAATTTTTGTACCTACTATCTATAGGTCCTTTAAATTAAATTAATGTTGATGTTTTTATTTTCACTGTTTATAACTTTTTTTTTTGTATTCAAACAGTGATGAAAATAGCTTTCAAGTGTGCTGTCTACGTGGGAAGGTTCCTTGCTAACCATCCATTTATTTACTGCATTTTGGATGGACGAAAGAATGTTATATTTGCAGGAAATATTTCAAAATTTTAAATAATATTCACAATTGGCATCATTATATTCTTTATACAAGGTACCTACACAATACATAATTTTTAAATATAAATATTGAAATTAAAATTAAAATAACATTCGTTAACAATAACAACTTATGTTTTTCCTACAGTTTTTATTTTAGTTTTATTTTTAATTACCTTAATTTCTTAAAACGCGCTTTTAAGAATTTAAATTTTTTAAATTTGCTCTCAAAAAAAAAAAAAAAATATTACTTTTATATGTCATTTATTTATTGCTTTTTGCAACAAACTAACAACCGTGTATAGAAGTGCCTTGAATTGTTTATAATAATAAAAGTAATTATTGATACAAAACTGCCTCTTTTTACTTTGACGTGAGAACAACTGACAACTGTTCTGGACTCAGTTTGATTCACGTATTTCAACTTTAAATTAAAATAACTTTATATAAAAATTAATAAATAATCTCAGTCTCAAATTTAGTTTTTCGTATGATCGTATGAAACATAAAATTATTTTTCTTACGAAAACTACAATTAGTTCAGAACAATGAGATGTGAGAGGAGACTGAAATAAAAGTTTTCGCATAGGGTCATATCCCCAGTAGTCGAACACTAAGTGGTTTGATATAAAGTAATCGTTAACTAAGAAGCAACCGTTTGAAGTTAAAATGAACTGTAAAATTAATAAAATGCTCAAACTCTAAATATTTGTATTATAAATTTAAAATTTTTTCAATAATTTTAACTGTTTATTTATAAAAAAATAAAAACTGAAAAAAGCACAATTCCCCTTTAATCGAACACTCGGTCCCTGATTTCGAACACTAGATTTTCTGCATGGATTAAACTTCAAAACATAATATTAATAATGATAATATTTATTTTTATAATTACAACAATATTAATTATAATAAATATAATAGAATATAATAATAATAGAAATTAAAATATGAAAACTTTTTGGATCGAGGAAACCAAGTTTTTCTCTAGTTTCCTTGATCCGAACAACCAATCTATGAACTTTTGTATTGCTTTCTTGAACGAACTCGGAAGAAAAAAGAAACAATTACTCATTTCTCTATATTATTTCAGGGCTGAACGAGAGAAAACTATTTTGAGGAGATTGCCTTTATTCGAACACTAGTGTTCGAGCAGGAAACTCGTAAATATTAAGTTTCCCATGTTCGAACAGTAAAAATATAATAAAATTATTAACTTTTTAATGAAAATTTTGACTTAATTGAACAATAATATACAGGGTGATTGGTATAAGGTGCACCAAATATCAAAGCTTGAGCGTGTAGGTGGTCTATTTACCCCCGTTTAGGCAGGAGGGGCAATTTTCTAAAAACTTGACTTAAATCAGAAAAAAATTATTTAAAAACAACGGTGAATGATATAAAGCGTTGTTATATTTTTTTGGGAAGCCAGAAAACTACTCTTTTATTTAATTTTTAAAATAAGTTGTTTAAGTGAACAGTTTTAAAAAAATTAATTTTCAAACTCAACATTTTGAAAAAAAAAAACAAAAAAAAAATTTTAAAGTAGTAGTTTTCTGGCTTTCCAAAAAAATATAACAACGCTTTGTATCATTCACCGTTGTTTTTAAATCCCGCCTAAACGGGGAGAAATAGTCCCCCCTCCCATACGATTTTTTTTCTTCTCTTAACACCACCTACACGCTCAAGCTTTTTGGTGCACCTTATACCAATCACCCTGTATATTATACTAACATACTTTGAAAGATATGTACGTTTTTACATTAATTTAAGGACAAAACATGCAGTTTCCCGCAACCCCCTAACAGTTTTTTTTCTACCAAAAGCAGTAAACCACGTTTTTTAAAACGTTGAAATGTATTGCAGTAAATGATAACTAGGCAAAGCTTAGGCCAATAACACATTAAGAATTTGGCATCCGCAGAAATTGAAAATCTGAGAAATAACACAGTTTACACAGTTTTCCCAAAAAGTGTTCGACTACTGGGAATGTTCGAATTTAGGTGACTCTACCCTACCACTTATTGACAACTTTTTTAAATGTCCGATCAATGTAATATTATTCAATCATTCTGATTTAAACCTAAGTTCCAGGGTGGTGAATAAAATAATCCTCATTAGATCCATGGTTGGCATCGTTTAAACACCTTTTAGATTGTTTTGGTATAACTAGGCATTATGTAAAAATTACTGCCTTTAAAATATGCCAAATTATTTCAACAATCATGGTTCCTTAAAGCAACAACAACAAAACCATAAAATATAGCTGAGCAATGAAGGTAAAGCCACATATGATGGCACAAATAAGCGTGTTATTCGATTTATGGTTTATTTTTTAAGGTATTATGTAACAAATCAAACACACACTTTTAAACAAAATTTTAAAGAAAAACAAAAAAAAAATCTAATTACAAAATGGGTTGGGCAATGGGTGGTGGTAAAATTGTGTTTGATGAAGCGAGTGGCTATAGCAGTGTTAATAATTAATATATTTTATAACAGCAACATTTTAGGAGTCGGTTTATAAATAAATGTAAATAAATAAATAATAAAAATTAAGGGTGGAATTCATAGTCATAAATTAAGTCGAGATTTTTCTCAATTCTTTTAATTTTGAAAAAAAAACTTAAGCCTCACTTGAGAAAAATCGCAAGCTCACTTAACGAAATTTAAGTTTTGCGTTAACGCAATAAAATTTTAAAGTAATCAATAAATTAGAAAACAAAAATAATAAGAATGCCATTTAAAATTGAAAGTATTGAAATTTATAATTCAACAAGGAACTAAAGGTATCTTTCGACCCCTGTCCATTTTACTTAATTATAAGCTATTGCTAAAGTTTTGGTTTATTAGAAGAGCTAAGGAAATCCTCAAGTAAATGCTTGAGCATCTCTAGCAGAATTTACTCAAGTAATCAAAAGTTTCTTGAGACGTTCACTTGAGAAAAATTTCGAGTGACGACTAGGAATTCCGCCCTAAGCATTTGTAATTTCATCAAGTTTTCTTTTCTACATACATATGTATGTATGTACATACACACATACATACATTATCTACAATCCCACAACCTTTTTTAAAAATAACTTGTTGCCTTTTTTTCTTCAACAACACTCAATAACACTACTAGTTTGGTCATTTATAAATTCTTAACTTCCAGAATGCTTATATTTTGTAATTTAAAACATACAAATTTCTAAACTATGCATTTTTTTTACATTTTGGCAGCAGTGAAGATGCGCAGACAATGTTATTTTATTGAAAAGCGTCCAAAATTCAACGAGTTCAAAGCAAATAAACCATTTATTTACCTCATTTGGAATGAAAATCAAAGTACGATGTTTTCTGGAAAATTATTAAACATTAAAATAAAATAAAATAAAATGTTGTTTCTTAGTTTTACTTTGCTCTAATAAAAAAAATATGTGTATAAGTATATGTATGTCAACAAAACCAAGCAAGTTTAATTTACAGCAAAAAAACAAACAGTGTTTAAATATTTATTGTTATGTGTAAATATGTATAAAATGTGAACATTTTCATCACATAGACACATTTCTTTCTTTCAGTGAGTAGGTATTTTATTTAACAATTAATATTTTAATGTTCCCGATTTATTCTGGGTTTAAAAGATCGATAGATAAATAAATAGATAAATATTTTTATTTCTTAAAATCCAAATAAGTTCATTTTTATAGAGAAAAAGAAATAAATGAAATAAATGACAAACATATTTTTTATGAAATAGAGTTATTGCCACTCTTTGCAAATTAATTTAACATACATAAGTAATTTGAAATGGATGGGGTGACCCTTTAAAAAAGAAATTTAATAAAAGTTATATTATAAATTTACATTATTTAAACAAAGATTAAATTATTTGAATGTTGAAAATTTCAAGAAAATATCAGTTAGTACCATGCATTAAAAATTATGACTTTAAAAGTTAAAATTTTATAGCAATACATATGCCGTACTGAGAGAATTTTCAAATCCCTAAATAGTATAAAACTAGGATATTGGCGAGGTTTACCACATATTTTCTTCAGAACACATTTCTGCAGAATTAGTAGAGGCTGTATTTTGATATAATATGTTCCTCCCCAACAAAAAATTCCATATTGCAATTTCGAATGAAAAATGCCGTAATATATTTTAATCAGTATTTGATAAGAGCAAACTTTACACAAGAAAAAGAAATTTCGAAGAGTGCACCGGAAATAATTTCTCAGATTTTCTGTGTAGTTATAGAATTGTAGTTATTGATTCTAAAATGAATGATTAATCCCAAGTACTTGAATTCATCAACGATTTCAAACTTAAAACATTTATCACTGCAGCTCGCTGAATCACAGAAAGTTGAAGAGGTTGGCACAAAACTATAGGTACAGTTAAAGAAATTAAGTTTTTGACACTCAGTTGCATGAAAAAAGATCTTTTGTCATGGAAAATAAAAAAAAAACTAACTTAGTTTTAGAACTTATAAACAATTCATGCTCTGCAAACCAAACTCTTAACAAGCTGAGATCCCAGTTAATATTTGATAACATATCTAGACGACTGTTTGTTCCATAAGTGAAACCTATATCATCTGCAAAAGCTGTCAATAAACCTTTAAACGGCAATTTATTTAGATAAATTTATTTTAATAAATTTATTTATATAAAGTTAAAAAAATTATTGTGAAGTAAATTGTAAAATTACAGTTTAATAATTCAAATATTAAAATTGTTATTGCTATATCTGCAAATTTTTAAATTAATATTTGTCTTAAATTGTCTCTATCTTATACTTATAAAACAATCGTTATCTTGCAATTATATTAATAGTGTGTGTTTAAAGACAGATTAATGAAAAGTTTTAGTTTCGAAATTTTTAATGATATTTTTACAATCAAACCGTTAGCTAAACACAGCAGCATTTACTGAGCTAGTTCTGTTATATACTAGACGGAGAAGAACTCAGAGGACTCGACGCATGTTGCGATAATAGATAGGTACAATGGCGTAGAAGAAGATGCAAGCATTTAAAAAAAAGCATTTGAAAAAAACAAATGGCACAAAGTATACAAGCAGCAAGCACCTTTAGTGTGAACGGTTTGTCTTTAAACTTGGTATATAAGGTTTTTTTTTTTGTATATTCAGTTTTTATATTTCAATTTTCTTATAACTACTTACTTGCTAGACAAAAACCTTAACAACTAGCTTACATATTAACTTAACTAACTTACTGGCCCTATGCGAGCGCTCTAAATTATACCATAACCAACTTAAAATTATTGCCTTTCGGCGTACCTAGCTTAAATACTATCGAAATTCATTTATTACTTAAAAATAAGAAAATTGGGAAAAAACTTATTATATCTATCTTTTTTTATTTTTTATAAAACTTAAAACTACTTAAAATAACTTAAGACTAGAACAGCCACAGCAACGGTTTTTTTTTTCTTTTTTCTAAGGTCTGTAGAGACAGATGTTTATGAAACTAGATGTTTAGGTTTAAAAATAACGGTACCCTGCCATATAAACCTGCTTGTTTTTATTAAAAATAGTTTTTGGTCGAAATGGAAACACAGCTGTGTATGTTTATAAAAAATTAATAATATGTTTATTCAACAGAGAACTAAAGAATATTAAATTCATATTCGAGTGAGAAAAATTATTTTAGAACTAAACAAAATGATGAGCTATATTAAAACAGGTACTTTCGTTAAGGTAGTTTACCTTTTAATTTCAACACTCCTACTAAACGTATACTAAACCTTAAAGAACTATAATGATTAATGTTTATTATATTTTTTTTGATTTTCAAATGTCGATTTTGGTAGTTGCTTGGTGCAAAAATCCGTCTGTTGATCTTTTGATGAAACGTGTTGCAATATAAAATCCTTGTTGTTATATTTGTCTCGAATAAAGTGTATATTTGTCTCGAATAAAGCTTATTTGTAATTCATTGAATATTGCTAGGTCATTAAGAAAGCACTTAACCCCTAAGGTTTCCTTTACTGCCTCACTTGCTGCAATAAACTCGGCCTCAGTAGATGACAAAGTAACTACTTTCTGTTTTGTCGACTTTAAGGCAATTGAAAATCTCCGAGTTTTAAATAGTATTATACCAGTTGTGATGCACTTTCTGGATTCAACATCTCCAGCTGAAGAAGCGTATCTAGTTATGATTCTGTGTGCTACATTATACTTTGATGTCCCTGTCCATGTTGCTCTAGCATTTTGATTCTCAACGGTTTTAGTTTCTGCAGGAAATGTAGTGTGATGTGGTGTGATGCTCACTTGAAATTTCCATGCCGACCAATTTTCAATTCCTTTCAATTTGGATACTCTTGCGATTTCGGTTCCTTGTTTCTCTATTGCTCGTGGCTGGAAAAGAAAACTAATTATACTTACTATATATTTATTAATTAAAAATATGTTTATTGAACAGAGAACTAAAGAATATACTAAATTCATATTCGATAGAGAAAATTATTTTAGAACTAAACAAAATGATAAGCTATATTTCATTAAGATAGTTTTTCTATAAAACAGTCCTAACGAATTTGATTAAATTTGACATGAGTGGTACCGGATAAGGGATTAAAAATCAAAATTAAAAATAAATCCAAATTCAAATTAAAAAAAAAAAAATTACCTCGTTAAGGACTGACTCAACGTGAATCACAAAATATACATATCCTAATATATTAAAATTATTAAGGCATTACACAATTTATCCGGAAAACTCAAGGGTCTTATAAATGAATTAATAATACATATTTGTTTCGATTAATTATTTCATATTAAAATAATTGGAATAATTTAAGAAAATAATTTGATTCCCAAAACTACGATATATAAAAAAGATTTTAAATATTGTGATTTTATGTTCATTATACATACATACATACATACATATATTTTAATGCCTTCTTAGAAAATCATGCGTCTCACTTTAAAAGGGAACAAATCCGCTCTTTTCAAAATACAAACAATTCATTCAAGATTCAAGTCTTTCTCTAATCAGCAAACACGTCTTGGATTTTGTTATAAAGTACAAGGCAAACGGGAAATTAATCGTGCATTTTGTACTCTCGGTGGCATTTTTGTACTGCAAAAAGTTGATAGTATCCAAAAAAAATTACAAAAACTAAATTTCGATCCCTTTCTAAAAAAAAATAGGTTTTATTGAGTTTTATTGAAAATGCCTTGCTCAAGACATCAAAACAAAAGTCTCCAGCAAAATCCAGCTTTTTCCGATTTTTTTAGCAGTAAAACTTTAATTTTAAAATTTTACTCCAAAATGAAAATGGCTTATTCTTTCATGTGTCACCCTGAATGTTTCGTTTTGCCAGAAATTCAAATATCTTATTTTTAAAAACATTTTAGTTACATTTATAAAGTGGGTGCATTTTACTGCATGAATCGCACATTTTACCAATTTTATAATATATATTTTTTTTCCTCTGCAGAAGTGATGTCCGTTTTAAATTGTGCATTCTTGCCATTGCGAAGAAAAAAAACTAAATTTACCGCTAATAAACAATTTATATTTATCATTTGGACAAAAGGAAAATCTACGATTTTTAATGGAAATATTTTAAGTATTTAAAATAAGATACAAAATAATTTAAAAAAATAAAATATGTAGCTGTAGGTTTCAAAATTATTTTGTACTTAATAAATATTCTTATATTGAAATTTCGTTTATTAATTCTTCCACTATACACAAAATCAGAAGGAAGAGCACGTAGAACGTAAAGTTTAAGATTGAATAGAGCTTCAGTAGCTTCTAAATTATCGGCATTGTGAAAAGTTCTTTGGTCTTATAGTTCAGCCAACGAATGATCTAGGTGGATAAATCGAGGGCAGAAAAACTAACTATGCAGCTTTGTTTGGACTAGCAAGGAAGTAAACATACTAAAAGTACCCGATCCTAGGTTGGCCACAAAAAAGTTCGGGGGGGGGGGGGAGAGGAGGGGTTAAATGTCTTTTCTTTCAATTTTCGATTATAATTCAGAAACGCTTAATCCTACAAAAAAAAAAAATATGAAGAATAAAATTAAAGCTGACGAAATTTCCTACAAAATTGTAGGTATAGTTTTTTCGTTACTTGAGCTTAGAAGATCGTGAACAAAAATAATCAAAAAACATAGTGCAATCATTTTAATCTTATGAAGAGTGGAGCCAGCACTTTACTATTTTATAGGATTGAGTGTGGTAAAGACTCGTTGGAGGAATCAAAATAAGAAACAATACATTGGATGGTAGATGTACATATACAGCCTTATTGTGAAGTTCGCCCGAACTACATTACCCCCGAAATAATTGACATTTTACTTTTCCCCTATTGTGAATGTTCGGGCGAAATCAATTAATGTTCGAAAAATTCCTTATTTTTTGAAGGCGAAAGAGTAAAAAAGTTGTGAATTGCAAGACATTTGTTTATTTTTCGTCAGCTCAAGAACAACAAAACTTTAAAAAAACAACACAACACAATTATCGCTCTTCTTTAGATCTGTCAAATTAGAAACTAGGTGTGTTCATTTATTTTTTCAAGTAAATTCTTGAACTTGAAGGAGTAAAAAATATTCTGTCAGAGAATGCATTTATTACAAAAAAAAAATAATAGAAGATATTTTAGAAAGTTGTACTTACGGGCAGACGGCAGCAATGCCATGCTCTAATTTATTCAAATAAGAAGCAAACAATGTAAACAAAATTGAAATAATTTGAATAAAATATCTATTTATCTATCTATCTATCATCATTACTTAGTAGCTATTTAATTATAAAAATGTAAAATTCAAACCGAAAATATTTTAAAATCAAGATTAATGATGTTTTTTTTTGTTAGAAATGAAAAACAAAACTGTCACAATTTGTTCCGGAGTAAATTAATGTTACTTTTAAGAAGTGCATAAACACGCCTCGCTTATCCGAAATGTCACTGTTGATTCGAAGTGAAAAATTGTTCGGGCGGGATTCCCAATAGCTTTTAAAATTCCGGGGGAACAGATTTTCGCCATGCGAAATGTATTCCGGGTGAACTTCACAATAAGGCTGATAATGTTTGGACGTTTGAAGATAAAAATGTTACCTTATCTTTCATTAAGGGGAGAATAAAGCTAAGAGAATGTGAAGTACGTCAAGGATATAGTTAACTTCTTGCATACGAATCATCTGAACATAGCCAATTATGGTCAGAAGGTTGTATACGTAATACTTGCTGTCACAAATAGTTGAAATATTTTGAAGTGTTAAGTGCTATATCGAAATAAAAAATACCTGTTATTGAATTTTTTTACTAAGAATAAATCTTTTACCCCAAATTAACAATATCATTTTCCTATTGTCTTTTCGAAGAAATCTATATCTGTGACTAATAAACTTTTAAGTTCAGTTTATGATCCGCAGTCTAACAGAATATTATAAACATGATTAGATAATTTATAAATATTAAGTTATGAAATAAAATAAATAAAAACACCTTTAATTTTTTTTATTTTTTTTTGTTTTTTTTTTTGTTAGGGACGAGTGTACTACGTAAATGTTTTTATATTCCAAAACGTCCAAGACTTCAAGAATTCAAGGCCAACAAATCATTTCGTTTTTTTGTTTTAAATAAACAATCTCACATATTATTCACTGGAAGGTTTGTTGTAGGGTTTAAGATACGAAAATAGAAAAAAATAAAATAATTTTTTTTTAAAGAATGAAGAAATGATGTGTTTTATTTATATTAGCAGGTCATCATGTTGAATAAACAAGAAATTGCAATATGTAAGATCTCATTGTATGGCTACGATATCATCAAACAAATATTTAACTAAAATTGAAATGCTATTTATTTGTTATGTCAAACTAAAACCAATTTTATGATTCCCATTTAGGAAGAACAGATTTCTAACAAATTGTGAAATCTTTCTAAACATCTTTTTCGCATTCGCGATGGCAAAATATCGATGTATCGCAAATTACACAGACAAAATAGTTGTCATACGTGAATGAGAAATAAAAAAAACATTTTGGAAAAAGTTTAAAATGTTTTTTCAATGTGTTGGACACACCAAGTAAATGAAAAACATATCCTGAACATTTTTGTAACAAAATTATTCTTGAAATGTTCAAAATTCAATGTTGAAATAAATAGTTTGTAAGATTATTAGAAGCAACATAATAAACTGTTCGTAATTTGATAGAAAACGTTATTGAGAAAATGAAAAATAGTTTAATTGATAAATATTGCCTTGCTAACACGAAGTTAATATTTGTCATACATCTACAACTAACTGACTTCTAAAGCGAACCGAGAGGATATTTATATGAATTGTAAGGCATTTTATTTTAAGGAATAATAGGAATATTTCGTTGATCGGTTGAGAAAGTGGAAAGAGGATTAATTCTTGGATTTATTCAAATAATATTTTATTCAAACTTGAACACTGAACTCACTGAATTTTTGACGATGTTAAAAAATTGGAAAGGAAGCGCAACTCCATCACTTGCTGCGTTTCGTATTTTTATTATTTACGTAATAAAAACAGAATATATTGATGTTTTATTAATTACTTTTTTCTAAATAGTATTTTGCTTTTAAAATTTTTTTTGATGAGAGCGAAAAGTAAATAAATTATTTAATACGTTAACTAATTTCTCCTTTATTAGTTAAGCTTTTAGTTTAATTGTAAATTAAATTTATTTGTAATTTACTTTTTGACTCTTTTGATTGTTCTACGAAACAAAAGAATTGACATTCGAACCTAAAAACAACAAATCGCTTTTAGTGCTTTAGAACCTCTTTCAGATAGATTATCAGAACCAGTCCATTTAAATGCTTGGTTATAAAAGCTCTTTGATAGAGCAGCCAGTTGCATTGCAACCACTAGGTACGATTGTTCTTTGTACTAAAGTGGTTAATCAAATTACATTTTTTAGGGAAATTGCTGATCATTGTTTTATATATTTTAAGAAACAAGTATAACTTTTGCAGTTAGTGAATCCGAATTCAGACATTCAGAAGGAATATAGGAGTAATACAAGTCTGTTTCAAGTTTCAAGTGGTCCTTTTAAGTAAAAGATCAACAAACTATATTTTTAAATTACTATATACCAAAACATCACTACTACTACTATTACTATCACTATGAATCAATTATTATCAAATTTCAATCATAACAATGTTCATATAGATACTATCAATCTTGAATGGGTCTTCGAAATCAAATCCATTAATCATGATTTTGAAATATAACTCTTTGCATGATTCATTATTTACGTAAATCAACGATTATTAACATTTTATTGTATTCCTGTTAGAACAAACTGAAATCCAAATTTTCTTTTTTTTTCTTTGTAGGGATGCAAATAATGCCTGTTATGCTTAAACGATTCCGCCGCAAGCACTTTAATGCCAAACATCCATTTATTTTTATCGTCAAGTCTAAAAAAAGTGTACCATTTTATGTTGGAGTTTTTGTTGAAAAGCCGTAAATCTATTGAGAATCAAATTCATAAAACTATAAGGATCTCGATTAAATCAAACTGTTACACTAAAGACACAATATTAAGTTTTTAAATCTACAATTGTTATGTTTTTATATTAAAGTAATACCAATAAAATTTATTTTGTTACAAAATACTTGAGTTTAACAATTTATTTATTTATTTATTTAGAAATTGAAGAGGAGAATATTCGTTGTTCTATTCTGAAGAGTACCTCTCCAGAATCCTAAAACCACCAAGTTTGAACAATAAACCTTATTCTTCATCACATTAAAAAAAAAACTTTTACAGAGCATATACCTCCCGATTTTCTCGGCGGTTATTGTTTGTAGGATAGTTATTTTTATTTACTTTTGTCGATAAAACTGTTTCCTAAAATTTGTATTTTTAAACATTTTTTGACAGCTCCTTTTAATTAAAAGTTGTCGAAAATTGTTAAATTTTCAAGTTGAAAAATGGATTTTAAATTTAATCTCAACCAATGTCCATCGAAACCAAAAATTACTTAATATACTTAATAGCGATTCAGCTATTTTGGCCAGATGAGAAACTTTGAATATAGTTTCGAACACCAAACACGCCATCAAACAAAGAATATCAAAAATATTTATAACCTCATACTTTTTATGTGACAAAGTATTTGATTTAAAATAAGTTTCATTATTACACACACATGTACATATAAAATTACGTATATTAATATGCACTAGTTGAAATTTAATAAATGAATAAAAATTTTACAACAATTTTCTATCATTTTGCGGCACGGCACGTTTCCAGTAGTCGTGTTTTGTTGGTAATTTTTAGTTATTCAGTATTGGAAAGAACCAATAAAACGCTATATTCACTTTTCTATCCACTTTTTTATTTTATTTCAAAGTTGGTATTCTTGACTATAAGCCAAGCCGAAGTTTCAAATAATTTGATGGATGTGTCTGCAAAGTATGGCTATTTGTATATGCCGAGTTGGTCAGATTGTACCCCACCTTCCACTACAAACAATTAAAAACCGGATATAATCATTATTTAGCTTGAATATTACCAAATTAAATTCCAAATTATATAATTTTATTTGAAAAATCTGCTTATACCAATTTTTATTTGTTTTTAAGCGAAAAGTTCAAAATCATCAAAACTTTTTTGCAACTTTCGTTGGTTGAAAGCTTCTTACTTCTTCCGCGGCCCTAAAGGAAAACACATTGAACACAACCATTAATAATCATTGTATATGGAGTCCATGTCTTAAGCTGTCATAGGTGCCACCAACCTTTAAGCAAAAAATGTATTGACATTATATTTCGCGCCAAAAATTTCCAGGCATTCCAAGATTTTATCTTCACTTTTATGTTCACTTTAATTGCTGGCCAATTTGTCGCCACTTTTCGTATCCCATACAAAGTTTTGCTAAAGTGACTAAACACCAATAAAACACGCCTAGTATCAATAAATTTTTTTTTTGTTTTTTTCATTACTAATACATGAATATAAACTGAAACTATTTATGTTGAGGAAATTACACATACTTATCCAAACTGATAAATTTACCTGAATGTACATGTACACCAACTCACGGCCGAAATGTTCGGCGAGTAATCTGACGTTCCATTTCACTCACTGGAACACTAGCATTTGTTAGCTGAATCGCTTTTCAATGAAATACGAGACGACTCATCCCACTCACTCCCTGGAAGTTTGAATTAGCTGAATCTCGGCACTGGAATGTCAATTCTTAAGTCCTCTGTCCTGTGTGCCATGTGCCAAACATATCAGATCAACTGTGTAGGCCGCAAGTGATGATATGTAAATGCACATACAGTATACAGACAACCGCAAGTCATATTTTTCCGTCTACTCTATCACCGTAATGTCATGTTTTTGATTATTATCTCAATTTTGACTCATATGAATGCATAACCTGCCTTAGGTAACAAGTAACATACAAAACGATACAAACTAAAAACAAAAATACAAATTATTTAATTTGTTTATCACTGGCATGTTGAGACAGAGTTAATCAAATATTTAACAGACAACAAGATCCTTTATCATCGTTCAGATTAAATCTTTCACAAAAATATAATTCTAATCGTTGGGATGAAAATGAAACTTCCACCAACCATTGCAAAAATTTTATTTTTGTTATATTGCAGCATGAAGATACGTTATGAAAAATGTGTTGAAGAACTCTTTTTCAAATATTTAAAGCATTTTATTAATTTGAAGAAATAAAAAGTCAACGTAGAAATGAATAAGAACACATGCAAGACAATTTAAGACAAAGAAGACGTCATCGTGAATGAAGAAGACGAGTTCATGTCATGACATATAAAATATGAAAATATGAAAACTGAAAATCTCATAACGTCTATTCAAATATGTTTTTGCTGTTTTCGAGAGAAAACACCTTAAGGGTGTTTTACGTTCAGTATACATATATTCTTCTCCCAAGGAGTATTCTTCTTATTGTGTTCCAGGAGAAAATAAAATAAAATGAATACAAAAACAAAAAAAACTTGGCTGTTTTACTATTTAGCATATATGTGTTTCAGTTACAGAAAAAATTAACTTTAAAGCGATTTTTTGATGATTGGGAGGTAAGTAAAGAGGAGTATCTATGCACGACTCAATATAATATGAAAACATTTCCGCAGGACCTAGCTGCAAATTTGTTTTATTATAATACAAAAGAAGTATGATTTCTTAAGAATATTAATATAAAATACAAAAGAAAAGCTAAATCAGAGCTGGGTTAAGTTATCCATTTATATATATCCTCATTGCAAACCTTAAAAATTCAGTTTTTTGCTAATTTCTTAGAGCCAGTGTTCAATTGTGGTTCAACGGGTTCAATTTTGTAAACCACTGATATCCATAGATATTCTGCCAAATTCGGTGGATTAAAATCTTGAACCACGATTGTACAACTGGCCCTTAAAAACTTAAAAAAAAAAATGTTAAAATAAAAATTGTAAAATTGTCGTACCATCAATCGATTTCGAGAAAAACGTTGTAAAAATATCTGTTTTTCCACACAATGAGTATAGTATTTGTTTTTTTTTTTCTGTGGTTTTCCCATTAACAGAAAAAATAAAATGCACGACTTATTCGCAAGAAGTTGCTCTTTAAATTCCTAACATTCTGTAGCAACGTATTTTGGTTTTTATGTTGTTTTCCCAAGATCTTTAGATGACATCTTTTGCTGAATGTTTAAATCAAATCCCATACAAAATGTTATTAAAATTGGTTAGGCCGTCATCAATGTATACCAAATTTGTAAAAAAAAAACTGTTAACACCAAATCTCCGTTATATGCATATTTAGCCAAGATCCTGAAATGCAGTTATAGTAAAGACAATTCAAGTATAATGTTCACAAAGTTTTATCAATCTCGTTTGCAGCAGTTTTCGTGAAAAACGGGTAAAAACTAAAACCTTTGTATGAGGGATACGTGCTGTAGTGTTAGTTTTGACTAATTTTTTTTAAAACGGTTCCAACGAACACTTTGTAAGCGTTATATTCGCAATTCTTTTAAATATACAAAGTTGAACAATATAAAAACACTTAAAAAAAAATAATTTATTGAATTTTTTGAGTTGCTCTGGCAACCATATGATGTAAAGGCACTTTCACACTATACACTTTAGTGACCAACTTACTATAAAATTGTGTCATTTTTTCTGCACTTTTGATGGCTGTATCTGTGGTTTCCTGCTATTTCCGGCAGTCATAACTAAAGTCACTGAAGGAGATAATGATAAAACTTGTGTGTTTTTTGTTAATTCAATATTTTGAAAACCTTTGGATGGATTCTTATGTAATTAATTTTTGAAGTAAGACTTTACTAGTTCTCCAAATTTGCAGTCTTTTTATTTCAAAACACGTAATTGAAAAAAAAATTCTTTAAATTCCGGAAGTCGAACTTTGGTGTCATTTTTGAAACAGCCTGTGAATCTCTGGCTAAAAATATGGTCCCCACGAAATTGTTTGACATTTCCTTTAACAAACAGCTTGTGAACCTTGTTGATAGGTCCAGTGATTGCTGAAACACAGACGGATTAAGATTGGTGCGAGATGATCTCAGGGTTGGAGCATAACCAACCTAGAGTTAACTCTGATGTTTCCTTCAGAGTTTAAACTCGATATAAATCTCACCCTGGGATAGTCTCGCACTAAAAAAACTAGGCCATATAATCATGCTTAATGTTGAGGAATCTGTTTTGCTTGTTTCTGATAAAACAATAAGACATAATTCGTTTAAATTCGTTAAAACTTGTCTTTAAAATGTGATCGAATCGGTTGCAAAACTCATGTTTCTTCACTTAATTTATTTTTTGATGGTTACATTTATGTCAGAAGTGCAAAAGTTTATGCGACCCAGTAATGGCATTTATTTTTATTTACTTAAAAATTAGACAGGACAACTTATCGCCTTTCAATATTCAATTTTAAAACTAGTATGAGATTTCTTATACATATGTATGATACACAAAACACACATTTTTAAAAATGCAATCATTTCTATCTTCTTATTAGATACCTTTACACAAAATATAAACTTACCTTCACAGATGCATATTGTAATCCACTACCATAAATAAGTTTTAATAAAAACAATAAACCCTAATATAAATTGATATATGTATACATGTGTATTTAGGTACTGTACATACATTCGTAAAAGCTAAAAATAATAATTTAAATTCAAAATTGACATAAATATATTATATCAAAAAACACTACTGGATGTCTCAAAAGTTTCAAAATACTTGCCAGAACTAGGTTCTAAAAATTATAAGTTCTAGGCGCTTAAAACTCAGTGAAGATAATAAACCAAGTTCTAAAAAATATATTTCGAAGTGAAGAAATGCCCGAGTTCTAATTATTTGCAAAACAAAGTTCTACAGTTAGATCGAGATTTACTAGATCGAGTTTTAAAGGGAACTTAGAACTATGTGAAGAAATTAGACGTAACTGTTTTTATATTGTTTTTCGAGCTGCTCTGGCAACCCTTTTCTGACTTGATAATGATAATGTTAGTTATTCCTCGAGTTATTCATTATTATTTTAAACATTTCAAACTATACTTTAAAGGAAAATTGTTTCGTACCAAAATAACTTATCAAAGTTGGGTAATTGAGCATAAGTAACCTCATTGGCTTTTTGAATGCAACCAAATGGCTATAAACGTAACAAACCATATCAATACCTCACCTCTTCTATGGGTAGATAAGATGGATCAAGAGAACCATATGATTTTTGCAGGAACCTTTTCTCTAGCCGTGTAGGCGGGCTAAGCCTACTGCGGGCATCGTGTTTTTCCCTAAATCGAACTGATCTCAACGGAAATTCGGTCCTAACCTAAGCCATCCAGCACCCTGCCTGTTTTAGGTTTTTAGTGAAGACAGACATATCGGAGCTAACAGCCTGGCATAAATCCTGGTGGGGGGAATGGGCCACTTCCCTTGAGTGAGGTATCCGAGGATCTCCTTGACTTCCTATATGGAAGTTGGTAACTAAGGGATTTACTCCCAACCAAAACAATTTTCAAACCTTATAACATAAATCATCGTACCAATATCTCACCTTTTCCATGGGCCAAAAAACGGATCAAGAGAGCTACATTCCCGCAGGAACCACGTCTTTAGCTGTGTAGGCGGGTTGTGTCTACGGCGGACATCATGTCTATCCCTAAACCGAATCGATCTCACGAGGAATCTGGTTCTACACTAAGCCACCCAGCACTCTGCCTGTTTAGGTTTTTGGCGAAGACAGACTTATCGGAGCTAACAGCCTGGCATAAAGCCTGGTGGGGGGTATGGGCCAGTTCCCTTGGCTGAGGTACCCGAGGATCTCTTTTTTCTCTATGGTAAATGGTAATAAAGGGATCACCTCCCAACACAATTCCAAACCTTAATACACCATAATCACCAAAATGATATCCCAACCTCCACATAATGATAGGTCTCATGAGTTTATGGTATCAAAACGGCGCACCAAGCGCTAATTGGGTTTTATTCTAGTTGAATAGCCGCCATTCCTACCTACCTACCTACCTGGGTAATTTTTTCTGCACTATGGATTGCTGTATCTTTTGTTTCCGTCTATTTCCGGTAGCCATAATTTTCATTCATTAATCAGTGACACTGAATTAACACCTGGGAAAAATATCAGGCGCGTTAAAATAGTGTTCGAAATCGGTCGCTAACTCTCGGACTATAATATACTTTTTACAAATGTTCCCGTGAGTAAATAAATAAATAAATAAATAAATAAATAAATACATAAATTTATAAATATTTAATTTAATAAATATATAAATAAATTAATAGATAAATATATGTTCTATCCAATTATAATTATTGTCCGAGTGGATGGAAAACAGACTTTATCCTGTTGGCCGTTTCATAAAAAAATCAAATTTTCCTCCGACTCAAACTAAATGCAATATAAATGCTTATTTCCGGAAAAAACATCAGGTCAGCCATAAAAAGGACTATAAGATGAATATGAGATATAAGAAAGGTATCAAAGAAAAAAGTTATTAACTTCTTAAGCGACCTTTACACGGTCAGTCATTTGACATCAATCTGTAATATGGTGTTTGTAAAAATAAGTCTGTCTTTATGCGTGCATTTGTTTGACAAGAAATCAAAACCCTTTTGATTTTGCTTGATGACTGATTATTTGTGTAGATGACTGAATTCCTCTGACTGACCGTGTAAAGGTCGCTTTACAATTTTCGACAGAAAATGTGTTCAAAAACTGAATTCATAATTCTCATCAAAGTGCTCTTCGATGCATCGTAACCAGAAATCTCAAACAAGGAATCATCATATTAAGAACAATTCACACTTTGAAATTCAATGCTGCAGGCCAGGTCCGTGCACAGCAAATGCTCAGGGGGGGAGGGGTTTGCATTTATTTCATTGTTATAAAGTTTATTAAACATGACAAGAAATTTTTAATTTTTCATAAATAAAAGTTTAATTTTACATGAAGCACGCACTTATAAGTATAGGTAGGCGTACAGTATCCCAAAAAATATAGATAATTGCCATTTGAATAAATAAGAAAACATCTTTACTTTGATCGATTTTAACATCACGGTTAACACCGATTTATACCCTATAACTATTTCCCCAGTGAAACGAAAATTCGATGTAAGTGCCGACAAAAGAAATAGAAATTAGTGTCAGCGTGTAGGCACATTCAATACCTATTAGCGCTATTGTACATCATCCATTTTAGAGAACCATTTTAACGATTAAAGTCGATGTCAAAAAAAGTAACGCAAATCCACCCTGTAACTGTTTCCCCAATCAAGGACAAAAATCGAGTTTAGTATCAAATTGTAGAACTGTGGCTATAATCGTTAATATGGATCTCTAAAATCGGATGATGTCCGGTGATTTGGCTGAATTAAGTTTCAGCGAATAGGCCTTCAATAGGCCTACATTCTGACTTAAACACAAAACACCAAAGAGTAAGTAAAAATTTCAGCCTATTATAACACGCTTAGAACCTTCAAGCCGCCATTTTTAATTGGATTTTCTGCGAGGTGCTCCCATGGTCGAACTTTGTCTGCTTTTGTAAAAATTGTTTAGGAATGAATAAATTTTAATTTAAAAACCTTCTCTGTATATTTTGCCCACATTCATTGAAAAATCTCCTAGTTTGTATACGAACATGTATTGAAAAAGACCGTTCGTTTTTTTTTCTCTTTTAAAAAGGCAAAATTGACAGAACGTTAAGTATTTGATTGAAATTTGAAAAATGGAAACCCATCTTCGTTGCAAATATCGAGTGCTCAGAGTGCATTTTTAGGCGTCGACGTTAGAACCCCCCCCCCACTACGCACGGGCCTGCAGGTATGAAATAAAAGTCACAACTTGGCTGCAAATGGCAAACTAAAAATCCCTACATCACTTAATTATCTCCTTGTTAGAGGGTCCATCAGTCATGCCACTAAATTGCATAGATACTCGTCGCACTTTAGCGATGATAAGGGGGAACAATGTGGAAGGCACATCACATCGCTGCTCAAGTGTGTTCCGTCGACAAGCTACATCTATGTCAGAAAACACCAACCAAACAACAAAACCACTAGACACACATTTCAAAAATTCTGCATCTCTCATAACATCACCATCATCAGCCATCCAGGAAACCACCCGCTGCCTTTGCAACAACAAACAAACGGGATGAACAGAAATAAAAAAACAAAAACACAAAACTAGGTGCTAGTGTCAAAGGCCCCCAAGTGATTGGAGGATAATTGCAGTGCATATCCAAGAGAACACCACTGGATTCCACAGAACACCATCGCAATGTTGGAGAATGCCATAAGAGAGGCGCACTAATTTGCAACACAACTATCAGATAATCCGCTATTTTGTCCACAATCGGTGCCGCTGCTGGTGGTGCTGCCGTTCCTCCACCATCGTGTTGTCCGTCGTCATCGTCGTCATCATCGTGGCCATAGCGTGAACCAGAAATCCTGGTTTATCCGCACGCCGCGCTGGCCGGGTCGGAGATTAGTTCAGGCGGGCAAAGTCAACAAAAACGGCAGGCGTTGGAGTGGTATACCTCTACGGAACAAGTTTCGTATTCTATGAGTATGCCTGCACAATGTTTGTCTGGGATCACTGGCTTTGTTTGTGCAATGCTTATGTGTCCCTCTCACTATAAGTGAGAAGATAAAATTCAGGAAATGACCTGCGCCCAACACCCCTGCCAGATGCAATGCGATACCGGGTTTATTGATGGGCTTTTAATTACACCAGTCCACCAAAGCTTGGCGGAATGGTGTTGCTTTTTTAGTATGACTTCCCAGCGGGAGTTCTAGGATTGGGTTGGCGGTTTTAAGAACATCATTTGAGAATTGAGCTGATGCAACTATGCCAACCACACTACACCGACACCACCAACTGTGGTTTCGGGCGGCCTGGAAATAATGTGCGACTCTTAACTGCGAACGATAAGCCGTAAACGATGTGTAAGTTGCAGGCTATAATTATGAAAGTTTTTGTTTGTTAAGAGGGATATTCTTTGGCATACTTCTATTATAATATGCCCTTATCCTGGATAAGGGATGATGGTTTGACTAATCAGGAACAGGGGGACACTTGTAAAACTATAACAATGATTTAAACACAAGTCTTGACTCATTATGGTACTTTAGTGTTAGAAGGGTTTTGGGTAATTTTATTGTGACCACTGGAATATATTTGTATTTAATATTTATTCTTATCAGGAAACCTATACGAAGCATTTAAGTTAGTCCAGCCACATTTACACAATGTTTCCTCAATTCAATAGTTAAATTTTTTTCATGTGGCATTATGTGATGTTATAGGCATTCAATCCAATTTGTCTTCGATTTAAAATTAAAAAGTTTTTATTACAATTGGAAAATTTTTTTAGACCGGAGCTATTGTTGTTTGTGGTGTTGTGCCTACACTATACATGCAACTTATGCAACCTATAAATTATACACACCAGAATAAAACAAATTAATGGCACTTACAGCTTCGAAGAATCACGGCCTATAGTAACTTTCACTCTAAACCAATCCTCTTGTAAGCATTGTTGGTTCTACAGGATTAGAACCTACAATTTTTCGTCGAATCCGAACGACTAAGGTGAGATGTGCTTTTCATGAAAATGATACTCTTGGAGAATTTGTCATTTTTCGCAAGAGCCAGTATCCCTGACAAAACATTAGGTGTACTCAGGGTTTGAAAAAAAAAAAAAATACTGGAGATCATCCAAAAATTAGGAGAAAAGTAAATGAACTCCGAGTAAATTGAATGAAAATCAATTAAAATAAAGGGCACGACCGGGTCGCACAAATTTGTTCTTGGGGCAAGTAAGTTTCGTGTTAACGACTGGGAAATTCTTCAACTTTTCACCGTCGACAATAAAGCACTCAGACTCACAATACAATTTTATCAAAATTGATCGGATTGTTTTCAAGAGAAAATTAATTAGCAGAAATTAAAGAATATAAAATTTCGTCAAAATCGGTACAGCTGTTTTAAATTTTAATGGTATCAAAAAATTACCTTCCTTTCTATGGCAGACATGTTGTTAATATGCTTCTTAGGAAAAAAGAAGATAAAAGACATCGCCAAAAAATTACTTATATAAAAGTTTGCACAATGCGATCTTATTTTTTTCGAGAAAAATGGAACGCTGATAATGGTAGGTAAGGTACCTTTATTTAAAGACCTAGAATTAAAATAAGAAAAACGTCCGGCACCAAAAAATACCTACTTTTTACCAAGTTTTAAGAAAATCATTTAATATTCATTTTTTAAAAATCCTGTTAAGAAAGCCAGTTCTGGAAACACTTTCAAGGCTGTATTTTGTGGGAAATAAAAATAAAAGGATACCGTGTATCTGTATGACAAGAATGCGGGAGGAGGCAATTGCAGAAGTTGAGAGCATTTTTTCGAGAATCCTCCTAAATTTTGCAAATCAATATCATGCAGAAAACCATCAATCAGTAGGTCAAAGTGTGTTCCAATTCGAGATCATAGCATCATAGGAGAAGAAGAAGAGAAGATCCTGAAAGTCATCAATGGCAATGAAATGTATCACGAATATAATGTTGAAAACTTTTTATTCGCTTTGTGCGAAGTATAAACGTCCGATGTGAATATAATTCACAAAAATGGCAGCGTTCAAAATACAGTTCTGTTATTCAGATATTTAAGACGATTCACCTTTAAATGAAATAGCGTTTCTTCTTTCTAACCCTTTATTTAAGTAGCTAGTCAAAGTTATAGTTTATAACCACACAAAATATAATAATATACTAATTTCAAAAAAGGGTTGGCAAATATTGGTTCATTGGCTCTATTTCTTCTTTGAAACAGTAAAGGCCCGATAATGAGACTTAAATACAAAAAAAAAACTTTTATAAAATAATTTCATATTTTATATATTTGTTAGAAAGATTTATACCATATAAAAAACATAAGACCAATCAGAAACAATCGAGAAATAATTTTGAACAGAACATTGTACAACAATTCCCGTGTTATTTTGGAATAGTGAATTAGGATTTTCCATACAATCATCTCACTGCGGATCATTGCCGATAAAAGAAGAAGCCAAATTTCACTGCCGATCAACATTTTTGTTATTGTTGGTACGAATGATAAATGTATGTATCTCTATAGGGGTATGTTCGTAAAGTTGTAGTGGATTTTATAGTGTGATCTTGTTTTATGTTCGATTGCCAACAAACATACCCAAATCTCATTTTTTTAAGGAAAATCAAAGGGTTTTGAGAAATATAGGTATACATAGGAGGAAATAATACATCTGCAGTTTCCATCCAAAAATGTGTTCTTTTCGCATTTTTCATATTTCCTAGATTAATAACAAGTAAACATAAGTATCATGTCAAACCTGAAATGTAAATTCTTATTTGTTTTAAAGTTTTGTTCAGTTTTGCGCTTTGTCACTTTGTGGTTGGTCAGATTCGCACGAATATAATTTTGACATTTGCTAAGCATACACTGTGAACTGTCATCAGAAAGTTAAAGTTTTGACACTTACTATTTTCATACAGTTTCTTATACAAACCCAGTTCTGACATTAGCACAATATTCTGCAAAATTGTCGGAGGAAAGCATGCCCGATGAATGGAAACTCAGCATTGTTTGCCCGATCCTGAAGAAAGGCGATCCTCTGAACTGCACCAACTACAGAGGCATTAGTCTCCTTAACATCGCATACAAGATCTTCTCTGCCGTACTATGTGAGCGCTTGAAGCCATTCGTCAACAACCTGATAGGTCCATATCAGTATGGCTTTAGGCCAGGAAAGTCTACCAGTCACACTGCGGCAGATCTTGGAAAAAACCCAGGAGTTTCAAATCGATACCCACCATCTCTTCATCGATTTCAAGACAGCATATGACAGCCTCTATAGATGCTGCTCAATTTTGTTCTCTTTGATGGTGCAAGGCAAACCACGAACAATGACATCACTCAGACGCTGCTGACGTTGGAAATCTTCAAGCTGTTCTTTAATCAACTGATTAAATTATTTCTTCAATTAATTCTTTTTCGCATTCCTGTATACTCGATCACACAAGGCAGAGATGGATTTTTGAATCCATCTTTCATTTCACTCTCAACGTATGAAAGTAATTTTTGAAATTTGCTAATCAGGTTATTCTCGAGCCCACGCAGATTTTCCGGTATTGATTTTAAACTATTTTTCGATGACGGCTTTGTTTTTGTTTCATCAGTGATTTGTTCATTGATTGAATTTTTTTGGAGGGTTTGTGATCTCAAGCGTGTATTTACCGATGGTTGAGATGATGGTTTGGATGATCTTGACGAGGAAGGGGTTTTGGTGGTGATGGAAGAGGTGGTCGATTTCTCATGACGTTTGTTAATAGCTGATGTGGTTGGAGTTTTAGAGGTGACATAGTTGTTTACAGGTGTATTGGCGATGGTAGGTTTTATGGTGGTGTTGAGGTAATTGACAGGAATGTTAGGAGCATCGACTTATATTTTTTAACTATATATTTAATTAATTAATTGAAATTCCGGTTAAAAAGCCTACGAATGGCAGGAGCGAAATCAAAACACGTCTTCATCACAAGAGCAATCGAATCATTCTATGGATAAATTTGTAAAAAACCGTTAACACCTAATCTCCGTTTTAGCTAATGAATTTTTAGCCAGAAATCTGCAATGCAGTTCTATTAACGTACATTAAGTTTTATCAAAATCTGTAGAGCCGTTTTTGATAATTTTTTTGAAAAATTAAATCCGTTATATCGGAGGTACCCGTTATAGCCCGGTTAAAATGAAAATTCGAATTTCTCTTCTAGGGAATCACCAAAAAGTGCTACACACAAAGTTTGAACTAAATCGGTCAAATCGTTTAGGCTGTAGGTCGGTGCTCATACAACCGCACATACGCACATACGCACATAAGCACATATGTACGCATAGACAGAACGACAGACGGCATGAGGAAACCTACTTTTTTAGGCTTCTCGAATATTGCTGAAAAATAACAAAATTGCAAAGCCGTCTATATAAGAATGCCAATTTGTTATTGTTATTACCACATTTTCCTTAAAATTGTTCGTTTTAGTTTAATATGGTTTTTCTCTTTGAAAATGTACTTTTTTTAATGAATAAATTGTGTTTTTTTTTTCATTTTATTCTGTCCGACAGTTCAGTAGTACCATATTTCAAATACAAAAACGCGGCTGTTGATGCGGCTGCGGGTATTTTTTGTTGGGGTTTTCTTAATTCATTATGTATGCACTGCCAAAAAAACACGAGTAACATAATATAGTTAAGCAAAAATCGTGGAAGCAGTTTCTGGTCTCTTGTTTATTTTAACATATGTAAATTTATTAGTAGATAAATTTATACCTTCGCCCGGTTCAAACTTATTTTCAATTATAAGATTGAAACTGGTCAAAATAATACACACCACATTATTTATCAAGCACATTGATAGGTATTTTAAAACCGAAACGCATCGCTACATTAAAAATATAAAATTATGTTGTAAAAATTTGAACAATTTTAAGAAATAAACAAACAAACATCTATCACTATTTCATTTCTAAATATAAATAATTGTTTATTCATTTAAAATTTTTTTTTTAAACTAGTTCAATAATCCGTCGTCTACTGTATCCAGCCACTGTAAACATTCCAATCCAGAAGGTAAACACAATCATTCCCATTTCGTTCGTTTTACCTTCTCGTAAAAATGCCCCGTGGCCAAAAAAATGATGAATTTAAACTTCTACGAGTTTCTGCACAGATAAAGAGTATATAGATGTGGGTGGAGAAGGATTTATATAAAACGATATGCCGTCAGGCAACCAGACCATGACCCCTGGGCAATTAAATTCTGATTACTTTACATCCATGCAGCAGAGGCACCGCCATTCATACCTATACATATGTATGAGTATAACACGCTTATTGCCAAAGGCACATTACTGGAATGCAAACACTTGGATCAGTGGGTTGGGGTGTTCCAACAACTCATATATGTACATACATAAATATTGCGGCCCATATTGCACGTACTTTTGAATATGAAAATAATGCCATGTATGTCTATTTTTGCTATTCTTAGCCTCGTTGTCCCATGGACTGGGGCAACAAGTCCCAGCAGCAGTAGAATACAGGAACGGAACAGCACATAACCAACTCAGTGCGTCTTTGGTTGATCCAACCTTAAGAGAAGTGTCAGCCGTTGTATGACGTCGCATCGTATCGCATCCCATCGTACCAAAAACACCCGCCCTACCACCTCGTTTCACATTTTGTCAGTGCCCGAGGGATGATTTGGAGAATGAATTTATTTCTGTAATTTTCCTTCATCATTCCGCTGTCTTGCCTCCAGGACATTTATATATACTCCTATTGTAATACCTACTCTCTGACGATGAGAAGAACTGCGAACTCTCTGCAGGCAAAGCTGGCTTGGTTGTTCCATCACGCTCTTGGTGTATATGCACAAGCAAAAGTGCCAAAAGGAAATTCATCTTTTTTATTCTCGGTTATTCTGTGCTGTGCTACTATCGCCCAGGAAGATTCTCTTAGTCTTATGTCTGTGTGTGTTTGCATATGAAAGAGGTTTAAATTTAGCCTGGGTGCTTCTTTGCTGTTGGGCTAGAAGGAGGCTCTCCTTGTGAACTGGTGGACCTCGGATCGGAGTTGTTGGGATTCGCCTTAAGCTATGCGGTGTATAAATGAAAATCTTAAGTTTCAAGGGGAGGAACATGGATCAGTCAAGGATTTCTTTTAGAGTATCATCAGAGGCCATTTAAATGAGTCTTTTTGCATGCTTTTGAGAGTAATATAGAGTAGGTGTATGGGCCATTGCAGGTTCAAAAGGTCACAGAGTATTGGTTTTAATTTGGAGAAAAAAGTTGGATCAGAAAAGTAGATATATAGATATAGGTTTTCCAATTTTTTCAATGCAAATATAATGCATAACTGTGTCGTACCTCATTGTTCTGTTAGTGCACAATGGTGTTTTGCTGATACAAATCGTAAATTGATTACTCATTTAAATTGTTGCATAGTAATCAAGATATCCATACCTATGTCAATTCAATTGAAATGTATGATTTCTCCTTGAAATATAGGCATCGATTCTTGGTAAGGATCACATAGATCAGCAAAAGCGCTCATTTTCTCGAAATGAAGCTAAGAGAGAGTGGGTAAAAACGTACATATATGCTGGTTTTACACGTGATTTCGAAAACTCGTCCTAGAAAGGCTGAAAGCTGTTTTTTTGTTGGTATATTATGAGCTATGTATGTATATCCAGATGGTTTGTTGTCAGTTGTCGTATTAAGTCCCAAGTGACTCCAAAAAAGTACGTTTCTTCTTTGGAAGAGAACTAGGTATATGAGCTCAAATTCAACACACAAAGGTCAATGTAGACGCATTGTGATGCTGATGTTTCTAGATGTTTTCTTATATGTAGTTCAAGAATCGAAATATATGATTGTATAAATACTTACGATAATACACCTTCCGCAAGAGTTTTGAATTCGTGTGCATATAGTTGATTGTTTTGAAAAGTGCTTTATGTTGAGTAATTAATAAAAAATGTTACAAAAAATAATATGAGTTCTTGTTTTGTTTCAGTTTCAGAGTTTATTTATTAAATTAAATAATTTGAATTAGGTATAATAAGAAATTTTGATGATGAGTTTAAATAATAAGGGAAATAAGTTTTATTCTAACGTAGCAAAAGACAAATATAACATTGGTGTCAGAAGTGAAATTAAATTATTATAATTATTTTGGTTCGGTTGCAGAGTACACTCAGAAAGTTAGAAAATTTGAAAACGTAAGTGATTCTTTTTGTAATACTCTCTACTACTTCAAAGAAGGTACGCATCAGCTGAGTTGGTTGGGAGGTAGGGGGTATTTTTCGGTCACAAAAAGTCCATTAGTCAATATTATAAACATTTTTTTTTTTTCAAATATCATAATCAAATTATCATGTAAGCAGCGATAGTTAAACACATATTGAAATCAAGACATCATCAAAGAAAGGTTCTAATCTTGGATCAACGTACCTTTAAAGCAAATAGATTCACCTCTCGGATTTCACCCAACCGAAAACATTTAACCCTTTTCTTTTTTTTATTGGATTGAATTATTTGATTTCCAAGGCAAAACAGATATTCTATACAAAAATATAAGGACAACAATATCTGAAAAAACTGTATAACAACGGGTTGGTTATGCTTAACCCAAAGACATATTCCCAAAAATAAAATCCCCAGGGACATATTCTCCAAGAGAAAATGGCGCAAAATCGAGATCCACAAGGACAAAAACCCCCAATGGCCCAAAGGGACGAAACCTCCAAGAGAAAAATCTTTTTATTGCTTGATTCACTATACTTGCACTGCTTATTTTGGGATTTTCTCTTGGGGATGGTTTTGTTTAATACGCGTACTCGGAAACGGTTGATATTTAGAAAAAGTGATCGTAACAAAAATTGTACAAAATTTGATGGACTTTTGTTTATTGTTAAAAAAATTCGCTCTGGCGCACAATTTCTGTGGTATAAGCGTAAGTCCCCAAAAACCTACTTTTAGCCCACTTTTGGGGGCTTTATACTCCTCCCCCTCCTCCGGGTCACCTTCCAGGGATCAGGGCTTTTAGGATGTTAACTACTTAAACAGCCTGAACAATATTTTGAATTAATGGCTTACTGGACTACTACATCAATAAGGTATAACACGTTCCTCTTAAAAAAAAATAAAAATTTTACTTGCTCGAAAATGGTTTAAATGTTGGTAACATGATTATGGAAGCAGCAAGTGGTAAGTGTTAAACTATTTTGAAGACATGATAAAATGGGTTATTTTTTTAGACAACTTAAAGTTGGTAGTGTACTACATTTTTTAAAAATATGAATCGTTAAAATTTGCTTACAAAATTTGTTTGAAAAATGACTCATTCATTTTTCTTGTGAAACTTACAATATTTATTTTTGATTTTGAGATTGCATTCAGTAGCATGGTTATTAAGGATTACGTTGAAAAAAAAAAAGAAATCGGCCCAATAAGGTTGCTTCATTTTTCTTTGAGCAATAACCGATTCTGATAAACTTGGACTAAGTGAACAGCTTATTGGTGGGCAGGAAAAAGGATCAACCTGTTTTTTTTGTCGTAAAAGGCGATAAAGAGATAATTAACATCTATAGGCTAATAACACCTGAGAGAGCCCAACGACACAAATAACACCTTAAAGCTTTCCCAACAGCGTGCATGCGTGAGTCCTAGGGTTGCGCGACTGGAGATCACCGGCGTATTAAAAGGCGATCAAACAATATAAGCGCATGCCAGTGTCGATAAAAATGAGAAAAAACGTTATACGAAATTTCGAAAAATTTCGAGCATTATGGAAGTACTTGCTAATACAACAGGCACTACCCCGCCAGGCAATACCACTGCTCTGCAAGGTACTGATCCTGGGCCGAGCAGAAATGACCGGGTCAGAGCTAGACGGATTCCGGGGGCTAGCAAAGTAATGCAACAGATTAGTCGAAATATGAGAGTAGCGAGTTGGAATGTTGGAAGTATGAACGGACGAAGCTTCGAGCTGGAAGAGATGATGAAGAGAAGGCGTTTGGACATCTTGTGTGTCCAAGAAACGAAATGGCGAAACACCGGAAACAGGGCCCGTTTCTTGGATGTCAAAACAAAAGATTATAAGATGTTCTATTATGGACAAGAACAACGGAAGAACGGTGTAGGTATCATCCTTGCAAAAGAATTACTTGGAAGCGTCTTGGCTATTTCAAAGTCTAGTGACCGTTTGATGTCCCTTAAACTGGTGATGCAAGGAAAGGTGTGGAATATTGTCAGTGCCTATGCTCCCCAATCTGGGTGTGAGCAAGTGGAAAAAGATAAGTTTTGGCTCGATTTCCACAACCTCCTCAAGAACATCTCGAAAGAAGAACTTTTGATTGTGGGCGGAGACTTGAATGGACATATCGGGGAGACCAATGAGGACTATGTTGACTGCCATGGTGGCCTGGGATACGGCACCAGGGATTCAGATGGTGAAAACATCCTTAACATGTGCAGGTCATACGGTCTTATTGTGTTAAACACTATGTTCATCAAACACAGCAGACACCTAATTACCTACAGCAGTGGAGGCAATAACACTCAAATTGACTTCCATTTGGTTAACAGTTTCTTGAAACCAAATGTGAAAGACTGTAAGGTGATACTAGGAGAAGCGATTGCCCAGCAGCACCGTCTCCTAGTGACAGAATTTTTTATGGAGACGAAGAGCATAAGGAAACAAACAGAGTCCTCTGGAAGAATCAAGTGGTACAATCTGGACAAAGCTAAGGGAGAAACTTTTATCTCTTGCATGAAGAACGTTCTGTGCCAAACCATCAACAGAGCTGAAAGTGAAGAGTGTAATGCACAAAATATGTGGGATTCTCTGCAACGAACTTGCCTTCAGAAAGCGAAATCACTGCTAGGAACCGCAAAAGGACACCACCATCAACGAGACAAAGAAACATGGTGGTGGAACGACGAAGCCAAAGCAGTGATGGCTAGGAAAAAATCGGCTTTCAAAGCTTGGTCAATGTGCCCCTCTCATAGCATACATGAAAAAGCAAGATTAGAAATAATCTACAGACGTTTCAAGAAAGAAGCAAAGAAGAAGTGCGCCCAACTTAAAGCAGAGAGTACGGAGAGCATGTATCGGGAGTTGGAAGAAATATCTGCACCGGCTGCTGACGCAAACCAGGCCCTTCAGGAACTGCGAAATGCTAATATTAACAAAGGCGCAACTATCTTTAAAATTGCTGCACAAAGAAGGAGAAATTCCCAGGAGATTTGCTCACCAAAGTTCATAAACGATGCTCAAGGCCAACTTCTTGTGAATGATGATAAAATTCTTCACAGATGGCGAGAGTACTGCGAAGGACTTTTAAATGAACAGTTTCCCAGACGATACTTTCCAACAGCCGAACCAAACTACGAAGAAGTGCCCGACATCACTGTCGAAGAAGTGAGTGCGGCCGTGAAAAACTCCAAAAAGGGAAAGGCAATTGGGCCAGACGGTTTACCGTCTTATTTCTGGAAAAAGATGGGAAACATTGGGCTAAGATGGCTCACGGTTCTCATCTCCAAACTTATCAGCGGTAGCCAAATGCCAAATCAATGGAGGGAAAGTTACCTTCTACCAATTTACAAGGGGAAGGGTGATACGCGAAACTGCGATAATTACCGTTCAATCAAGCTGATGTCACACACTATGAAGATCGTTGAGCGTGTACTGGATGGCCGCTTGCGAAAAATAATAAGGCTTTCCAATGACCAGTGTGGATTTGTCTCGGGCAAATCAACCACAGATGCAATCCAGAGTGTAAGAATCAGAATGGAAAAACACCGCGATTCCTCAAGTAACTTGCATGCTGTGTTCGTAGATTTTGAAAAAGCATTCGATCGACAACCACGAGATCTGATATGGGTGGCCCTTAGACAACGGGGAGTTCCAGAAATCTACGTGCGGATCATCATGGATATGTACGAGCATGTCAAAACAAAGGTCAGATGCACTGCAGGAGTAACCGAGAATTTCAGAAAAGAAGTTGGTGTACACCAAGGAAGCGTTCTGAGTCCTTTGCTCTTTATAACAGTCCTTGATTATCTACTCGAAGATAAAGTGCGAGACCCTAAAGTGACTCAGTTATTCTTTGCTGATGATGGAGCCATCATAAGTGAAAATGCTTCTTCCTTGCAACGAGCACTCGATGTGTGGGTGGACGCTTTGGAGGGGAATGGATACCGCATAAACGCCAAAAAGACAGAATACCTATGCTGTCCATTTTCTGATCCAACCATGGCCATTCCGGACATTTATTTGAACGGAACAGTGCTTCCCAAGTGCGAAAAGTTTAAATATCTTGGATCTATGATCAACAACGAAGCATCCTGTGATGACGACATCAACCATCGCATAAGCGTAGGGTGGATGAAGTGGCGTGAGAACTCTGCCATCTGACCGAAAAATGCCCCCTAAGCTAAAAGGAAAACTCTACACATCAGCAGTCCGTCCAGCGCTTACATATGGTTCACAATGTTGGACAATGTACAAAAAGTATGAGAGCAAATTGACGGCAACTGAGATGAAGATGCTCCGCATGACAGCAGGAGTAACAAAGCTAGATCGAATCCGAAGTAAAAGGATCCGAAGAAGTCTTCACGTTAAAGATACCATCGTCGATAAAATATAGCACGACAAACTCAGCTGGTACTGGCACGTACTTAGAAGAGACGCTGAGAATCCCGTTCAAAAGGCACTTTCATACAACATTCCAGTACAATCGCGGAAGAGAGGCAGGCCGAAAAATTCCTGGAAAAAACAAATGCAGCGACATCAGCATTCAGTTGGCCTCAGACATGGAACAATCCATAACCGGGAAGCTTGCCGACATTTTCTGAGGTCAACCCGACGAACCCCACACACAGATCAGTAGGTGAAGTGGAGAAGTGGGAAATATATGATCCCATTCGAGATCGTATATAGCATCGTCGGAAAAAGGAGAAGAAGAAGAAGAAGAAGAAGACGTGTGTAAAACGCCGGTGATAAACTTTTACATTCAAATGCAATATAGATGCTTACAAACAATAATTCTAGTAGTTAATAGTACTAAATTCGCCTCCTATTCTCATATATTCACCAGTTAACTGTAATTTTATCTTCTTTTAAGACACATGCTTTATGAATCAATCCTTACTTTAATGAGAAATTACTGTTTGACCTACTGGAATAGTACGAACTATTAAAGTTCTCAAAAAATTGGCCTTTTTGCACTTTGCTAAAGGGAAATAAGACCAACTATTGAAAATTGGCTTTATTTCACTTTTCAAAAGTGAAATAAGGCTAACTTTTCAAAGTTGGTCTTTTTCACTTGGCATTATTTCACGGCACTGTATTCCTCATCCTTTTTTTTAATATTATTTAATATCTCTTTTTTAATGAAATAAAAACAAAATTTTTTTAAATAAATTTTTGTCTTTTATTTATTTATTTAACAAAAAGTATGAAACAAAAAATATGAAAAAAAACTTCTAAAAAAAAAAACACTTTTCTCAAAAAAAAAAAAAAAAAAAAGAATGCCTTACAAAAAATACTTTTTTTTAACAGAAAACCTTAAATTGTCGATATTGTTCTTTGAATGAAAATGATAGCCGTAGCCATTTTAAGTTTTTAACCTCATTTTTTCGATCTAAATAATTCCATTTTACACGTTTAGTCGGAACAGAATTTCGCCTTCTGAGACTGAATGAATCTGTAACACATACTAAACTAAAAGGTGTCAAATCTTATATATAAAATTCTCCTGTCACGGTGTTTGTAATCTATCTCCTCCGAAACGGCTCGACCGATTTTCGTCATCCGAAGCATGCATATCGGCCAGGGTGGAGAATCGGACAACATCTATTTTTCATCCCCCTAAATGGTAAGGGTGGTCCACCCCTAATTTTTTTTTAATTTTCTTGGACAATTTTTTTTTTTTTTTTAAATTTATTTACGATACAGCATACAAAAATACATACAACCCTTAATTTTCACCCCTCTACGATCAACCCCTATTTTTATATTATTTTAATTTTTCTGTGCAATTCTGATGTTAATTTTACTATCATCGTAAATTTATCATTAATTTCCAGTGCAATAATTATTTATCTACAATTTATTAATCTGACAAAAAATAGTTTTAACTCTCAGTTAATTAATTGATCTCATGTAAATAAACACTGAGTAAGAAAACTCTCTTAAGCGATGCATAGCTCGCAAACGGTTGAGACTTAAAAAAAAAAAATCAAATAACAAAATGTTGTAGTAAATTTTATGAGCTGTAATTTAATATAAGCTATAAGCGAAAGATAAAAAAGGGCCCTTATGACCCTTCCCTTTTCACGGCTCACCTTCTAGACGTCGGGACTTTTAGTATGTTAACTCCTTCAGCAGCCTGGACAATATTTCGAAGGAACAACTTTTTTCTAACTCACGACCTTTCATTACAGTATGTATAGCTTTAGCGCGATACGGTTTCCGCCCTCTATCTCAAAACAATTGAGGGCATGAAAAAAAATAGCAAATTGTATGCTCTACAATTTTGATAATAGATGTCAGCATCACTTATTTGAGAGAAACCGAGATAATCGCCAAACACGCTGTTATTGTTACTTTTGACATTGAATAACTAACTTTTCGTAGTTCTGGGTCCGAGCCCTGAGTACATCTAATATTTTTTCAGGGGTCCTGCTCCGGCCTCTTGCGAGGATAGTTTTCCAAAACTATAATTGTCATGAAAAGTGCATCTTACTTAGTCGTTCGTTTCGACGAAATATTGTACTTCCCCTTCAATCTTTGTAGAACTAACAATGCACACAAAAGGATTGGGTGTATGTCACTAGGCCGTGGTTCTTCGGAGCCGTCAGTGCCATTATCCTTTGCACACAACTTTTAGTACGCCAATATGAAGCTGTATACGAGATTCCAGGGTGACTCCTTATTTTGCCTTAAATCAGTAGGTACTATGTTAGCTTACTATGAAAATAATGTAAAAAGAACTTCAAGTGTTTTAATTAAAATAAGGTATTCGCTCTTAATTTTTTGTGCGTTTATGAAAAAAGTTTGTCCTCTGTATGTGGCTTAGATTTGGGAACACCATGCTTTTCCCACGGACAACTATATGTGGCATGTTCTCGCGTGGGGAAACCATCCAGTTTGTTTGTGTTGGCTAAAGACGGACTAACGGACTAATAAAAGTATATTGTACACTCTATTGCACTGAGAGATTAATTTTTTTTTCAACTGCCATAATTGATATTAACAATGTAAATAATTATTTTTGATGTTTAGATAGCTATCAGAAATTATAATTCAAAATATAGTCGTTATTTTAATAAATATTAATTCATTAACCTAAATAAAGCATACTTTTATTGCTTATAACGCTTTCGATTATAAGTACATCCTCACACACTTATAAATAGTAGATAGTTATTTTTATTGAACTAAAAAAATGTTTCCTAGGAATAATATAAATGAGGAAACAATGTTTGCCGAGTCAACTTATTTTAATTTAAAATTTCAAAAAATAATGTTTTTTTTTTAATTAAAAGCTTTGCGAAGTCAGAAGCACTAAAATTCACAAAATTGTAAGCGCAATGTCCAAAAATAGTGGGAAGTTGCAGTAATGGCCCGTCAAGTCGACTGTTTTCCAATTTTTTTTTAGTTATGAATAAATTTGAGTAAATAACGAAACATCTTAAACGTACATAGTGCAACCAGTAATCACAAATTAAAAGTTGTAAGTAACGAACTAGGTGATACGAAGTTCACCGGGTCAGCTAGTAATAACTATAATTTATTAACTGCATCACCTTAAGCTACACAAATTAGAGGGCATGACTGCATCGAACAAACTTTCTCTTTTGGCAAGTCATCTGAGAAATGACATGTTTGATTTTTATCTCAAAACTTTTTCTTTTTTACGAATGCATAACTTGACTTGGGGTGCGCAACTGGATGGCGTCGGCTCGAGACCGGGATAGGTGGAGAGACTTGTTGAAGGAGGCCAGGACCGGACCCCGGTTGTCGAGCCGATGATGATGATGATAACTTGACTTATAGTACCTGTAAACGCAATAAAATAGATGACAATAAACACGCATCAGCTGATATTATAATCTTCCTTATTTACAGCCAAGCAGCAATAAAAGCGATTTCTGCCGCAGAAGTTAGATTTTAGCTTGCACTCCAAAAAGTTAAAGGTAGCTTATTAAACATGGGTCCTACGTTAGGTCTCTGGCCACAAATTAGATAGAATCATACAACTGAACAAGAAGTCTCTTTCCTCTTTCTTATACGTTACAACAAAGGGGTAGTTCGCACTGTCAAGCACAAATGCAATTAACAATGTGTAATTAACATTTCAAAAGTTCAGTCCCTCCAGTTTCTTCTGTGGAAATTTCGGAATTACGTCATCCTTTCAAAGTTTGGGAGTACTGTCCATCGAATTGTTTTGAATAATTCTTTTTATTTTGTACTTAGAATTTATTTATGTCAGCTCCTATTCCTTCTTTACCTTACATTGGAAGATTGTTCTTTCGTAGTCCATTAATTTGCCTTCACTATTAAAGCTCGCACTAAAATATATATATAGACGTATTACACATATCGTATATTAATTTCCGAAAATAACAGAATTGATAATCCACTAGCAACTTGGTATAGAGAAACTCATAACAATATTCAAGTTTCTATCGCCACTTAAACAAAATCCCTCGTTCATTAGCACATCCAGCTCCAAACTTGTATACCATTTCCATCATCATATCGTCATCATCATCTTCCAAAAAGGAACGTTATTCTGTGTATCAAACGAGAATCCCTTTGGGCGAATTTTATTGATGTTGCCTGTCGGCATTCTTCCAGTATACTTCGTTCGTTCTCTTTCACTCGATATCATCATATCTACTTATTAAACTTAAGATGAAATGTATACCTACGCAGTCAGTCACAAAGAGTAGATCAGAATTCCTTGAAGACAGCCTTGGGGGCGCAAAATTCGAAATTGCAAAATGAAACTAAGAACTGGCACCGAAATCGAATCCCAAGCACCATAACCAAGGACCGGATATTCAGAGGAATCATCATGCAGCCAACTCCAGAGAGCCAGCCAAACCAGAAGAAGCCCCAAGGTCGTTCTCCAATGTTTCTTCTCATTTTTGCCTAAAGCCATATAACTGCTGGCATCCTGTTTTACATTTAAATGATAAAACCGTTTGCGTTCGCCAAACAACACACAGAAGCTGCACAACAAAACTAGATTGAATGGACAGACTACGAGGACGACGTTCTGTTTGGTTCAGTTTGGTTTGGTCTTCGGTTATGGTATACGAAGAGCATATCTCTGACAAACATCATCTCTCGTGTCGAGATACAATCACAGAAAAGCGCCAAAAGGCGCTTCCAAACGAAGTTGCCATCATGCTGGGTAATTAAAATTCCTGGCTCATGATGATGGAGCAACAAACAGCAAAATAAAAAAAAAAATTAAATCAAATTCAGAGATCCAGTTGGTGTATCTGCAATCCAAAGGAACCCCCCGCCACATACACATACGAGTGATGAGATACAACATCCAAATGAGGCGATGCAATAATTATAAACAATTTGATTTTACAGTCGTGCGTTTTGTGACTCATGTTTTGGCGACGACGACGCCGCCGGATCGTAGCTTAATCGTCGTCCTTGTCACATCAACAAAGCATTCTTTTCCCTCTAACCTTTTTTGAGCGCAATTTAATTGCTCAGATACAATTAAGGATAATTCATAAAATCGACTTTGAATGGCTTTTCGCGAGATTTAAGTGGGCGAGTGAAGTGGCTGAAGTGCGAGTGAGGTAAGGAGAGGTGGGTGCGTTTGTTATGCCCGACGGGTGCGAAATTATGACAAAGCGCGAGAACTAAATTCCTCGTTAACATGTAAATTGACTTTTAAAGGATGTGGATGGATATTTGTTGGCCTTTGATGGTGATTTTTAGCATTTTCAACATAGCGATATTACCTATCATGACGATACGAATTTTCAGCCGTCGACGACGATGACGATGATGCGGCATCGGCATGTGTGTATATGTTTGGTGCTGAAAGGTTATTTTCGTGTCACGCCATAATTACTGTCAACTTTATAGAGAGCTTTTCATATCAAAGGTATCAAGCTTATCTATAGTATATAGGCAAGAAAATATGTGAACACTTTTTCAAGGCACGCCAAATTCGATAAGCCGAAACTGCCGCAAGCGTAGGTTTTTGTTATTGCGTGTGATAAGGCGATTGTTTTGATGTTTCAGATTTAGTTTATTGCTATTTGGTTTGACGAGGAATTTGCTTTGTAAGGAAATTTGAATATTAATTGAAAAAGGTAGGTATACATAATGCTTTGTTCATTAATGCATTAAAATTAAAAGGGTTATCTTTCTAGCTGAGATATTAATGAAAAGATGTTGGAGTTGTATGAGATAAAATTCCATAGATATTTATCGAACTCATGAAGGCGATAGATGGACAGAGTTTATTTTTCCGTTATGAATTAACAAACCAGGTACACTGAACAAAAAAAAGAACTAGTTCAGTAAACAAAAATTCATTGACACAATAAACTTGTCATAAATATTATGAAAAATTTATTAAAGCTTAAGTTTTATTTCTATTAATTTCAGAAACTAAATTAAAATAACAGTACAATTGAAAATTATAAATCCGTAATAAATTACGATTGGATTTTCTTAATGATTTCAATTATTTAGACCAGCAAAATTAGGTATTTCAAGCAACTACTTGTTTATGCAGATGACATAGACATAATCGGACGAAATAATGGAGCTATGGCTGGTGCATTTGTCAGTGTTGGGTCGGAGACAGCTTGCAAATCGCTGTTTTTTCGGATTCAGAAGGCATTTAATTTGTAGTAAAGACCTCTGTCAGAATCAAGGAGATGGCGTTGACAAGACCTTAATCATCCATAGTCCTGCTGTATGGGGCGGAACTTACTTACTAACTTAAGACGGCGCTCACAGTCCAGGATGAACTGCGGCCTCAACCAACATGTCTCTCCAGCCAGCTCTGTTCCTATAGCTAGCCGCTTCCAATTTTGCACCGCAAGTTGGCTGAGGTCGTTTTCCACATGTATGCGCCATCTATTTGGGGGTACCTGGTACTTGGGATAGAACCTGGTACCTGGGATAGAACCGTTTTTTATTACACTGACTAAATTTTGAATGGCTGGACCGATTTTGAAGAAATTTAATATTATCAAACAACTTCTAAGCCAAAATAATACTGCATATAAAATTCGAAAAAAAAAGTAATTTTTTAAAGTTTTTCTTTTTTTTTTTGAAAAACCGATAACCCTAATTTTGAAAAAAGTTATTAAATTTATTTTTATTAAGATCGTAATCTGCTACCTCAAAAAGTTCATGCGAGCAAGTTCGTGCACTTTATTTTACTTGCGATTGCGATTATAGGTACTATAAGGCAAGTCTTGCATTCGTGCAAAAAAAGATTTGAGATAACAATCAATTATGACATTACGATGATAGAGAAGACGAAAAAGTGGGTGCGGTAATTCTGTACGTCTGTCTGTATGTCTGTATGTCTGTCTCGGCACATACAGGTCACTGTAAGTATAAAAATAACGGTACCTGTCATATAACGGTTATCGAAACACTTATTTTACTCAAAAACTGCTATAACGATTTCAACGAAATTTTACATGTGTTATAAGGTGTCAAATGCCTTTCAGACAGAATAAACCGAACTTTTAGAAACATTCGTTTAACGGCAGGTGCCATACAACGGTTTTTTTTTAGTTTTGACTATCTCGATAACGGCTGAAAAGATTTGAACGAATTCAATACTGATATTGTCATAATTATTTCAAATAACATGACAATAACATGACATAACAATTTTTATCAAAAATGTTTTTGTTAAGTTTCAAATAATTTTTAAAAAACTGTTTTTGTGAATTATATGTTGACATATTTTTATGAAATTTAGTTTTAAGGTACATATATAAAATTCAGTTTAAAAAACGATCCTACTTACTATTTTTTAGAAATATACTTAAAAAAATTATTTTAAAGAATCGTTTTTTTTCGAAAACTGCTCCAACGATTTTGATTTTTTTTTTCCTAAACTCTTATTTAGTAAAGAAAATTTTTTGAATACTTTGATTTTGGTTTGAATCTTTATAACTTCTAATAAAATTTCATACGATGTTTTCGAATTATTCTGTTTGTAATTTGAACCCTCAGGTAACTTGCCACAAGAGCAGGCTTGTGCGACCCAGTCGTGTCCTTTATTTATTTAAAAAAAAAAGAAGGATTTGAAAAAGTTTAAAAATAAAATAAAATTTGCTATCAAATCGAAAATAAAATTCACAGAAGAATTTTTCTCGCTAGAAAGAATCAATTTTTTTCGTTCTCCGAACTTTGTTATTTAACTTCCCCTTATGTGTCAAAAAGTGAAAAAAAGGTTTAAAGGTAAAGTATGATCTAAACAATTTATTGAAAATATTATATAAGGTACTTTTTTTTAATAAAATATTAATTATTTTCGAAAAGACAAAATGGACGACCCTGTAAATCTGCTTTCTCTTTCAATAAATATTATATTTTTTGCTGACTGAAGATGTAATTTTTTGTCCCAAAAAATATTTTATTAAATAAAACATAAACAAAACCTTATTGTAACAACAATTTGTATTTATTAACCTTTTTTCAGTGTATTTGTTAATTTTCTCTAAAAATCTTCGCAGAAGTTCTTTATTCGTTTTGCTCTTTGCAGATTGGCTTCTATACACAATAGTATCTAATATTTAACCATCAATTTTTATTGACAAAATGTCAAAACTTTCTTCCAACTTTGCAAATTCTAGCAAGGACGCATTTTTTTTTCATTCCACGACCAAAATGTCAATTCATACAAACATTTGTTACTAAAAGAGACACCACACTTTCTTGGTCCACTGATGAGTTGAATTAAAGTACTTTCAAAGCAAAATGCAAATAGAACCTATACTGTTATCTTCCCCCAACCTATTTGCCACCTCTTGAGTCTGATTATGATGAGAAAGTGAAAAATTATGAGAACTTTAGGATTTCCATAATAAAATATTTTATTGCCATTGGCACTTCATTAAACTCATAAACATTATGAATTCCGAGCGAAAGTCCTTGGAGCAATTTTTCTGTCTTCCCATGCCAGGACCTTCTTGTATGTGGGGTGCTTTTATGTTGCGGGTAATTCTCGCGGTAGGGGTGCATGGGATGTTTTTGTCAACGGCTCGTCTTGACGGGCCATAGTCAGTTGTACTTGATATATTGTTATGCCCCTGACGATGAATAATTCTTTTTTTTTCTGTCTCCTTCTCTGCAGTATTATTATCCTTGGGCAATTCATTTTTTCTGCGTGGTGGTGGAGTGAAGTATGAGAGCTGAGTAACATCCTGCATCCGTAGGATCCAACATTATTTTTGCTTAATTTCCTTGAGAAAGGATTTTCCTCACTTTTTTTTTTTACTATTTTTATTGTGATTATCATAATTTTCTGGCACTCATTTTTTTTATTATTATTTTGTTCAGTTTGTTTGGAAAGGTTCTGCAGTTTTTGTATCTTTTCGCGAAGCAAGTGTTTTTTTTGTGTGTGCACTATTCATTCGATGCATACTAATATTATTGTTATGGTGAATAAGACATATTTGCATATCCAAAGGGATGAAAGTGCGGGAAATAAATAGATGCAAGGTGGTAACACTGAGAAGATTATCTCAGGTGGTTATAAGAAACCCATCAGAGTGCTTCCTTATTCTTATATCTATCTTATGCATTTTAAAGCAGTTAATTTGAATATTGAATACGACAAGGAACAATTTTTTATTCTTCCAGCATAATAATACTCCAGAGTCCGGAAAAATGCTTTTCCATTAAACTCTTAGCCCTTAAAACTATTATTTATGAGAACAGACAAATATTTTTTTTGTTTATGAAATATTATAGTGAAAGAAATAAATTTCTAATGTTGACAGTTTGATAAATGATGAATAATAAAAATTTAGCTAAAAATGAATCGAAAAAATAAGTTATTTTTGTTCGTTTTTAAAAAATTGGAATGAGAATAACAAATTTGAATGAGAATAATGTAGCGTTGAGTTGATATAGAATCACCATACTCCTCAAATTATAAACCCATAGCATTAACGTCCCTTCTTTCTTAGGTCATAGAAACACTTTTTATTTCAGTTTAAGAAATGACATCTTGCGTATTACTTTCCCACTGCTTTTAGACGTTCATCTTAAGAGGCTTGGTTCTTTCCGAGCATTGTCTGGTAAACTTAAGACAGTCTTCATTTCGTAGAGAGTATATGAATAAGTGATTGGCGCAGGGACATAAGTCCCCGGGACATAAGTCCCAAATTTATTTTTTGGGACTTATGTTCCTACGGGGTGGGACATAAGTCCCAAATCGAATTTGGGAGTTATGTCCCACTTCGGTGAGACTAACCATTATCCCTATAGCATTGTTTTTTCTAGTGTTGGGAATTTTTTTAGATAGACAGGTATACAATAAAAGTATCGGTTGGTTATACAGTGATCGGCAAAAGTATTCGTTCATTAAATTTTTTGGTTAACAATTAGTTTACTTTTAAATTTTGTTTGTATTTTATTGTTTATTATTTATCAATAAATTTAAAGGGAGTCGAACATAATCCTGAAATCCAAATTCCCGAAAACACAAAAGCCCGAAATCCAGAAATTCCAAACGCCCGAAAACATAAAATAATCTGTCAAACATTAAAACTTCGAATTAAGAATACATTTTTGTTGTGTAAGTACCTGTTCTGTTCAAAGGTGCAATCAATTATTAAACTTTAACTTAACGAAGAATTTTGGCCAGCCAGAATGTTGTCAGTAAGAATTTTGAAAACATAACCATGACCTATACAGAATTTTGACGGATTATGGGGGAACTTCGACTGTTAAATATGATGCTTACCATAATTTTCCAAATAAAAGGTTAATAAAATGCCAAAAAGCACGCACTTTTTAACATTTCCAAACCTTTATGTTTTTATTTCGTATTTTCAGAGTTTCGATAACCATCAGAGCAATTTTACTTGTTTTAAGAGTTTAAAAGAAAAAAAATATGTTTTGTTTCCATCTATATAGGGTGATTGGTATAAGATGCACCAAAAAGATTGAGCGTGAAGATGTGGTTAAGACAAGAAAAAAATCGTATGGGAGGGGGGGTCTATTTTCCCCCGTTTAGGCGGGAGAGTCAATTTTCTAAAACATTGACTTACATCAAAAAAAAATTATTTAAAAACAACGGTGAATGATACAATGCTTTGTTATATTTTTTTGGAAAGCCAGAAAACTACTCTTTTATTTAATTTTTAAATTAAGTTATTTAAGTGAACAGTTTTAAAAAAATTTATTTTCAAACTCAAAATTTTGAAAAAAAAACCGGATGCCAATGTGATAAAAAAAAAAAAATTAAGAAAAACTAGAAGTATTTTTTTCCAAGAAAAACACTTTTTTTTTTTGGTTTTCCCAAATTTGACCTGCTCAGGTCAATTATTAATTAGGGAATTATTCCTGTTATATTTTTTATTACATACCATCCGATTTTAATCAAATAATAAAAAAAACGAATTAACTTTTTACTTTACTTACTAGTTTTACTTTTAATTTTTTTTAATTTCTCAAAAACTAAGATACATTTTGGCATCCGGTTTTCTGTTTTTGACTAAAAATTAATAAGAGCATTGAATTTTGAAAATAAAAATAATAGTTAATTACATAAAATTTTGAAAAAAATTAGTTTAAAATTTTTTTTTTAGTTTTTTTTTCAAAATTTTGAGTTTGAAAATAAATTTTTTTAAAACTGTTCACTTAAACAACTTAATTTAAAAATTAAATAAAAAAGTAGTTTTCTGGCTTTGCAAAAAAATATAACAATGCTTTGTATCATTCACTGTTGTTTTTAAATAGTTTTTTTTCTGATTTAAGTCAATGTTTTAGAAAATTGCCCCTCCCGCCTAAACAGGGTTTTTTTTTTTCTTGTCTTAACTCCACTTACACGCTCAATCTTTTTGGTGCACCTTATACCAATCACCCTGTATATGGTAGCAAAAAAGCAATTTTTTTTTTCACAGTCTTAGTTTTGTAAGGCAGAATTTTAAAACCATAATTTCGACCCCTTCTCAATTTTGACCCCAAACCATATTTTTCCACCTTGAACCATTCGTTAACTGGCGTTAAGGAATTCCAGTCACGATAGTTTTAGTTCCAGAATTGCATCGTTACTTTGTGAAAATATCAATCAAAAGCCCTCGATCACCCCCGTTAATTAGCCAAAAGGTATAAGAACACTTTTACTTTGAGAATCTGTTCATACCCTCCGCCAGATGGTTTAGCGAAAATGGAAGAATAGTGAATGATAAAAGGATTTGGTTTCCGTAGGGATGCCTTAGGTATCACAATTGCACGGATGACAATATATTTGCTTCCTTCCTTATTTTATTTTGCCGTCTTAGAAAAGATTTAATGTATTGATAGTACTCCATTTTGGAAAATATTGATACTCCATTTTGGAAAATAAAATTCAATTTTATTCTTGTTGTGGATTTAGTGTAATTTTATTTGTCTTAAAAGTATATCCAGACGCTCAATAATTATTATAGATTCTTTTGTGCATTAAAATATTTATCACCTAATATTTTAACTAACTCTTACTTTCAGTAGATATAGGGACAGTTCGGCGTGAGAATTCTTATAAATTCTTATTGATTCTGTGTGATTTGTTTCATTTAGTGTCAGGCCATCAGGGGTAGCTTTTTGTGAACATACATTAGTAGTTCAATGTTTTTAATAAAATTTGTTTTTTTAAGTAGTAAATTTGAACTTAAAAAAGCACTATATGCTGGGATTACCAAGATTTCCAGGAGAATGACGAAAAAGAAAATATTACAAATAATATTGGCGTAAGAGTAATTTCACTTTAAGCAGTTAAATGGTGATTTCACTTTATTCCCCACTAAAAGTAATTCATATTTAAAGATCATACACAGGACGATAATAATTATTATTCATAATTTCATTATTTCAAAGCAAACAAAAAATTAAAAAGAAATTATTAAATAATTTTGCGAATTTAAGTCACTAGCTTAATTATTTGAAGTTCGCCATGATCGTCGACGTCAACAGTTTTTCTTAATATTATTATTTCTAAGACATGGGTCACAAATAATTCGTAACCAACACAAGGACATTTTGATTGCTATTTTGTATTGAATGCTCATGCAGGACAATTTCAATACCAATTCGTTTCGATTATTTTATTATAAATCAACCAAATCTTCATTTTTGTATCCAGAAACATTATTAATCTGAAAAAATGTCACTGAAAAATCGATTCGTCTAAACCTGTTTCAGAATATCTCTTTTCTTCACTCAAAAGCAAGCACCTGTTTACTATAGGATTCACATTAGTAGTAAATTCGACGGTGGTTGAATAACAAACAAAATGTTTAATAAAGAAAAGAGAGTTTATTTAGTGACTGATCGTTATAGTCAAAAATGACAAAATACATAAAGGACGTATGAAACCATTTGACCCCAGGTGCTTCCCAAAAAGAAAGTAAATATTACATTTCATTTTGTTTAATTTACTTTTCCTCTTAATAAAAAAAAATATCTATCTATATATATAAATATACAAAACAAAATCCAATTCCATTGTAGAAATAATGTTCTCTCATTCCTTTTTTTTTAAACTAACTTTACAAATGGTTTGTTTCAATCGAAATTAAAGTTAAATACATCGATGTATAAAAAAGCAATTCATTGTAGCTCCATGTATGTTTCAATTGCTATCAAAACATATTCGTTCTTGTCGTCATCGTCATCTATCGTCCTTCTTGGCGGTTTCCCTCGCTTTTTCATTTACCATCAATAGTCGACTCATTGAACTTTGGCAAATAATGAAAAATAGTCCTTGTTACTGTTAAATTGTATATATGTGGTTTTGGATGCATATGTAGATATCCATTATTTGGACTATTTCCTTTCTGTCAAGTCTCAGTGTATACTTTCTTGTCTCATCCACATTTAATTTATTGAAAGTTCATCGACTAAAAGTTACCAATAACATTTAACTTTCAATTGTAATTTCGATCAGCCGCAGGCAATGTGAAACTCATTTTCCTAGAGAATTTTAAATGTGTGGCTTAAAGGATGTGTTCGAGGAAAGGAATGAGGTATAGAAATACATTCAGGTTTTAGTTTAAAAAAGACAAAAAAAAATCCTTTTCACATGAGTTAACATCTTGATGTAGAATAATCTGTAGCCCTTTGGTTAGAAGTTGATCTATGTTTTATATTTTGTAAGTTTAATTATCTTTTTGTTAGCCTTTTGTATCCACTGCTGGATTTTCTATTACAATTAGAACCGAACGTGTATCTTTAATTAAAAAACAAATTAGTATAATAACTGATATTTTTTTTTTACTTTTATACAAATATTTCAAAATAAACCAAAGTGCATAATCACTTGTCCAATTCATAACCTAATATAATATTATTTATTTCTCAGTGAACTTCCACTGAACTTCAAACAAATTATTATTAGAAATGGATAGAGAAAAATCGCCTTTGCACAAAAACCACTCAATTAAGGTGTAGTTTAGCCTCGTTTTTGACAACAGATGATCAATTGACAGCAGTGATATTGCTAGTCTAATACAACTCTCTAATATCTATCATTATCACACCCTGGGGTTCTAATATATTTTCATCTTTAAATATTCCAATTTATTGGTCATAAATTGTATATGTATACTTCTCAACTTAACAGTTGCATTTAAAATTTTATTGTTCAAAAGGAGGTATGATGTGCAGTGCTAAAAGACCAGCGTAATTCAGACCCAAGGGTACTAATTTTCAAATTAAAAGAAACTGGGCTTTCTTTAATTTTTAAAATGGCAATTAGAACCACTACAAAAAACCTACTTTTGCAGATACTCACATTCGCAAATCCCATAGTGAACTTACCCACTGGGCTGCAGGGGGCATCATGTCCCGCCCATACCAACCGAAAACGGGAATAACACCCGCGAGTCACATCGACATTTAAAAAAAAACCCACTGGTGTAGTTTCTTTTATGTTGACAATTAGGACCTGTGGGCTTTAATTTGGCAACCTTTTTTGCATTGTTTCGTTAAAAGGACCTTTTTGATATAATTAGGCTAGAACTATTTCTAAAAGTCAACGTTAACGAAAAACCTTAAATCTTATAGATTTAAATATAAAAGACACCATCGATTATTTAGCTTAATTAATTAAATAAATTCTCCGTCTGCGAAACAAATTAATAGAATTTTCTTCTTTTGGTAGTTTGGCAAAGTTATAAATTGGCGAGTTAAATAAAAAGTTAAATGGAAACTCGCAAAATAAAAATGGCGAAATGAAAAAACTTAATTGTGAACATGGTGGAATAAGGATTTGGGAAATAATTTTCGTCCAAATGCTACCGGATAGTGGAAACCATACTTTAGGGAAAATTCGTGTAGGTATTTACCGTTAGGAACGGTGAATAGTTGCCATATATCTAAACGTTTTTTTTCAATTTCAAATTTCCCTATAACGGCTGAACCGATTTAAACGAAATTTAATACTGAATCGTAGCTATTTAAAAAAAAAACACGGCATAGGTAGTAATTTTTTTTTAAAGTTTTAAATACAATAATGAAATAAAAAAAAAAACAATATAAAAACACTTAAAAAAAAAGTTTTTTGGAATTTTTTGAATAACTTTGTCAAACATTTTCTTGCTTGGTAATGTTATGGTATAGTTTTTTTTAACGTTTCAAACTACATTTTAGTGTAAGACATTTTACTGTCAACATTATTTACCATGGTAGGGTCATTTTTTCTGAATTTTGGAGGGTTTCCGGCCATTTCCGGTGGCCATAATTTGCATTCATTAATTAGTGACACTGAAGCAATAACTGGACAAAAATTCAGGCTCGTCGAAATAATGTCCGAAAATCTTATCTTTTAGACTATAAATTTTTACTTACAGATATAGATTTTAAAGGTAAGTTATGTATGTATATGTGCAAACAAAAAATTGAAAAATCAAACATGAGTTACATTACGATTATAAAGTAAGTAAAAAAAAGTCAGTCTATTTGCCTGTCATTCGCACCTGGAGACCTGGAGTCTAAACGGTTGGGTCGATATCCTTTATATTTGGTATCTAGGGTATTTATGGTAGCCGTCAGATGGTTTTTTTATTTTAGGCCTATAAATTACGGTACCTGCCATATAACGGTTATGAAAAAAATAGATTTTCCCTCCCTTATTTATTGTTTCAGATTTAGCTAGCTAACTGGTTCTGTAAAATAATCTTCTCGAAAGCCGAGAGATTTTTAAGAAAATTCACCATTTTCTTTTTGATCCCAATATTGCTTCCCTTATGTCTCTAACAAAATGTAAGATGAATTCCCATCAAAACTTTTTTAAGTTGAGATAGAACTTGAATCTCCCAACAATAGTTTTATAATTTATTCAAGGAATCACATTGCAATAGAACATCAAGCAGTGGAAAATAAAACATTACCTCTCCGTTTATCCCAAACAAACTGCAAATTCAAAATGCTAAAACTGCCCCTCAATCAAATGCCATTATTGAACGGCTAATGCAGTGCCACTTTTATAAATGCTTATATTATGAGCTTCATATCCAAGAGCACACCTCCAGTCCATCACAAATATTATTCGCGCTATGCAAAGGCACACGACGACGACGACGAGGATGCCACGTAACTCCAGGATTACAGTTGAGAGTTACAAACTTTGAATCCAAACATAGCATAACACAAACACACACAAAAACAAAATTAAAGGGTGATCCAAAAATTACGTAGAAATTTGATGTTGATAAATTGATATTGATTGACGTGTATACTATAGATTTATTGATATTCGATGGTACCTTTAGCTAAAAAATCTGCACCAAGTAGTGTCACGTTTCTCAATTATTACTATTTATTGATTTTCTGGACATCAAAGTCTACAATTCTGACGTTTAACATGTACATCAAAATAATGAGCCACATCGTTGACTTAAAGCTGTCAGTTGACAGCTGACCCTTTTTTTTAATCGTAAGCAACACTTTACTACAGAAACTTCATTAAATTCAAATTTTTAGTTAAATTTTTTAACACCCTTTAAAAAGGAAAATTCAAAAGTAATAATACGATAAATTCCCTCGAGCAAAGTCGATTTCAACGGCCCGGTATTTACAGTGGGATCTCCCTGTCCATATCTACTCTGCCGCAGCCTCCGCCACAACCCATCCTTGCTGAGTCTCATTTCAATAGTTAGGACAGTGAAACATTGGAGCTTGTGATAGGAGATTTGGTTTCAGGTGTCAGCGATTTTAATAAGTTATCAGCTGGATTATTGCGCTATTAGTGGCATGGCATCATCTAGTGTTGCAGATTGCTTGGCAGCGATGGAAACTCGATGGAGAAAAATGTACGATACGTCAATTTGGTTGGCCTTGATGGGTGATCGTTTGACAGGATTTTACAACAGGAACAGAATTTGTCTTCATTGACTTTTATTGTATTGGCATTATACATTTTTTTTTATAAATATCTTGTGTCTGATATTGGGGAAATGTAGTAACTATAGGGTATAAGTATTCCAGGGAAGTTTTGTTGAGGATTAATGTGCTGTTTTAGTTTTAAATTTATTTTATTAATCTAATCTGAGTTTCTTATCACGCATGGTTCGAAATTAAGCTTGTTGATATATTATTTAAGTAAAAAACTTAAGTTTCTTTAGACACTTAGGTTACTATAAGTGATTTTTGATGGGCTATAGGAGCTAGCTGATGCAATGTGGTCATTAAGATAATGAAACGCAGTAGCGGTCCGTAACGCTTTAAGGCAGAACTGACCTTAATTTTTTGGCTGGAGTCAAAATGTTATTTTTTGCTAAACGTCATAATAGGACCAGTGAGTATTTAGTTATAGTCAAATCAATTTTTTATCAATTCATACAATTTGAAAACTTAGATTTTTTCCAAAAACGTGTGTTTGAAAATAATCACTCTCAAGGCCGAAAATGCGCTCATTTATTTTATATTTTATCAATTATTCTTGAATTTTTTTTTATGAATACTTATATTTTTTAAAACATTTCTAATTTCTTGGGCCTTTCCTTTTTTCGCCACAATCCCGTCGCGACGCGTCGCCGCCGGCCGGTTCCAGATGTCTTTTACAGATGTGTCAAAAATGATACATTGGAAGTGGAGTCCCATGTTAAAATTTTATAATGTGTGCAAAAATAATACACTGGACAGTGAAGCTATAGTCGATTTTTATTGGGGATGTAGGGTTGTACAAGTTAAATTTATTGATTTATTGATAAATTGGTTAATTTAAGGAAAATTCGTAGTTTTCGAGTTGTCAAATGCCCCTATCTGTCAAAATTACATATGTGAGAGCGGTTCAGATCTCACAGCTCATGCTTAACGAAATTCGCAAAATGTCCAATATTATAATCAAAACGTCATATGACTGTCTGTATTCGCTCATTTACATCACATGCGATTTTGACAACAGCTCATGCTTACTTGAGCATTATCTTAGTTAACACTTAAAAACGTCCAAACAGTATTAAAATCAATTTCTAAGCAAAAACTTTTACAAAAAAAAAAAAAAAAATACCTAACAAAATTGAAAACCTGGTCTTCATATTCCATCACTGTTCACCATATATCAATAAATTTGCATAATCATCTTTTTCAAAAAGAAAAATTAATATATGCCTTAAGACTTTTATAAGTAAAACAACCAAAATATTCTTTCTTTCCTAAGTCGAATACACTGCACAAAAAAATTAATTAATTAAGAAGTATGTGAATTTTATTATAAAAATATGCCTTAAAGCCTGCGAAACTTTTGAACACGTAAAAAAGTTTAGGACATCCGCGCACGAACCGTGCTATATTAAGGAGTTTAAATTTAAATTCATTTAAATCAATTTTGGTATTTCAGTTATTTTTGTTTTATGGTATAGAAAATTATGTTTTTAATATTCTTAAGTGTTTTTAGAGATAATAGACGTAAATTACTTCCACGCTCATTCAACATATGGGAAGGTGCAGCGAAAGTACTCCACGGGAATCTGATCCACATGGAAATTTATTCCACTTTTAGTGGAAAAATATCGAGGGCTATGTCACGAGTGAAATCACCTGACCACTTATACTTGCAATCATTTGAAATTACGTTGAAATCAAATGCAATCACTATTTCAAGTGATGAAATTAAACAAAAAATTTGGTTATCGATTTCAAATGATTTTTTGCAATCATTAAAAATTTGAAATCACTTTAAGTTTTTTTGCAATCATGAAATCAAAAATGCCATCATGAAATCACGAATTAAAATCATTATGAAATCACTTGAATTTGCAATCCTTTGAAATCAGTAAATTTATTTGAAATCAATGCAATCACAAAATTTTTAAATCAATTTAAATAATGCTTGAAATCACTTGAAATTATATGATATGAAGTCATTTAAAATATTGCAATCATTGAACCACCAAACTGTCTAATGACAAACCCCTCACTAAATAAACAAACAAAATTAGAACAATTGGAAAGTGCCGCGATTTTTTTCGAGGTTTCCAATAAATTTGTGTGAAACGCAAAATAATATAAGATTTTTTTTTTAAGTGTGTGTAGTTTTTTGAAAAGTATATGTGTATGTGTTTTGAGGTGAGTTATACCAACGGGGAATGTTTCACTTCAAACATTTATTTTCAACGAAACGTTCTCCCTGCCGTTTAACAGAATAGAGATGAACTGATTTTCGGGAAACGTTCCCCCCGCCGTTTAACAGAATAGGGCTGATATTGTTTTTGTTGATTTTTATGACTTAATAATTATTTTTATAATAATTTAACTCTAAATAAAACTTTAAATAAAATTGAAAAATTATATAAAATGTTATTTTATTTTGTACGCGTAACTCTTGTCACAATGTCTCAAAAATAAAAATATGAAATATCAACTTCTTGTGAAGATGACAATCAGTATATTTGTGATTAGTTTTTACCTATCAGTGTGATGATCAACTTACGCCACAGACCAATAGTTTATATTTTGGCTGACACTTGTTTCAAATCAGATCACCATAGCCAACTCCTCCCCTGAGTTTTGATATAAGCGTTATCTATTAAATATTTTAGAAAATGCATTGGGTACAATTTTCATATGATAGGTAAGGTAAACACGTTATTCTTAAAACACTTATTTTGAAAAAAAGGTGCATTAACTAAAAGAATTTTCCATTCGGAGAAAAAATTGTTATTAAATAAATACATAAGCGATCAAACCTTTGAAAATTTGGAAAATTAATTTTGACTATTTACTTTATTTGTTAATTTTTATTTTGTATTATTTTTGTGTTAAACAAAGTTTAAAACTGTCATCATTTTTATTAATATTCAAATTTATAAAATTTAGAATTTCAATGTTTAACAATTATTTTATTTATTATTAATTATACTCAAATTTTAATTTAATTGATTATGTAAAAAACAACGTGCTTACTTTTTCTTGAAATATGACAATAAAGATTCAGATCTTTTATAAAAACATAATATTAATTTTTTACGGTGTATGTATATACAAACTTAAGAACATCCATCCTAACGATGAAACTAGCCGGAACACTCAATCGCAATGTACTGTACCAATACCTCTACAAGGCACACAAGTAGGTATAGTATAACCAATGATGGTAAACAGAACGAAAGAAATCCAGGTTGGAAGGATGAAAATGAAGGAATACCTACAAAAGCAAGTAAAAATAAAATATTATGTATAAAAAAAAGTCCAGCTTTAGCTTCGGTTTCACCTTGAGGCTTAACCGGGGCAAGCCGAATGAAATGACATGGTTCCGCAGGAGCAACACAAAGGTGCAGGAGGTGAGTTGCCTGCATTTGTGAATGTGAATGTACCATAGTATACATATATACCACCCGATTCCATCTTTCTTGGATCCGCTCTCCACCCAGCTAGTTCTTATATTTTCCAATTTGTGTTCGAGCCTTAAGGCGCGGGCGATGAATTATTTGTCTACAAGGATAAGGATACAAAAAGATTGCCCAAAGGATTTTCTGCAAATTTTTGTACCGAAACGAAGAGGAAAACCAAGAGACTATAAGAGAGTGAGGTCTCTTTTTTCATTATTCCACCCCAACGGGACTTACCTGGAGGCCATCATCATCATCATCATCATCATGATGTTGTATACTACAGAAATAGGATTCCTTCGAAACAATGATGGACTCTTCAGCAGCCGCACCGCACTGTATATAGAGTGTGTTCCTTCGTTCGTTCACTATATAATATGATGGTGTATTGTGTGTGCATCATGGTTTTACTCTGGTGCACCTCGAAATATGTCCTCGGGAGATTCTTCTTGGTCCTTTCTGACTCTCTCAGAGCTACATTATTGTAGAGGGGCTGCTACAGCAGCAGCAGCAGCAGCAGCAGCCTTCCGTCAGCCATATGTTTTTGGATCGAATGGCATAAGAATGTTTGTATGAGAAGGATTGGACGGCTTGTGAGCGACCCCTACTGAAGTGAAAGAATAATTATAAAACATGGAATCTTTGGACGGAAATCAAACTGAACTGGGATTTTTAAGTCGATTTTATAGCCAGTAGGGAATATCAGGATATGCTATGGTATATTTTTCTAATGTGTGCTTATGGTTTATTGAAAGTGTTGACACTTTAACGTTTGAAAAGGGAAAACTTTTTATTATTTTTTACTGAATATACTGTCATAGATATATCATATATGTATACTATATTATCGCAGAAAAAAAATTCAAAATGTTTTTAATAATTTGATATAATATACATATCTAATATAAAATATATTTCCAGGAAAAAGATAGAGTCTTTGATGAAGAGAAAGAAGCTCTGGAAGTTAAAACTACTAAATTTCAAGACGAAGAACCCTTTTACTCTAATAATTTTTATCCCTGATTTATATATTGTTCAAGAGGTATAAGATTCTAAGGCATACATTTATTAAGAGCAAGTTATGCTTTCGCTAAAAAAGTCATATTTAGTAATACAATATAAAAAAACAAACATTCTGCAATGTAAAATCAACATGTAACACTTTTGATTTTATATTACATCACCCTATCGGAAGGTGCTATATTTTTAGCAAATGTCATGTTGATATTTGTGAACTAAACAGATGCATAAAACAGGGGGATAAGCTAAGCGCTATCTATGCTCTTCGTCCGTTAGTGATATTGATACGAATTTCTTCGTCAATGATATTCAAAGGGCATTTATGAAAAGCCAAAATGATCATTAACACTATAGTGACGGCCAATTGAACGTTTCGTTTTTATATTGTAGAAATGTCGTTATCTGACGTATGTATTTACAATTGTGTATATTTTATATCTTGAAAACATCAGTATTGATTCAAAACATATTTTGTATTTGAGATATTGCCTTAAATTTAGAATTAGATTAAGTTCCTTTATGAAACAATAATAAAGGAACTTAATTTTAAGATTTACATCTTTTAGATAACTAAGCTTTACCGTTGAATACAATTATATTGAAATTTACTTTAAATGTACCTATAGAAAATTTTAATTATAGCAAATTTAACTAATAATATTATTATATAAAAAAAAGAATGATGCTATTAAGGATAACAAAAAAAAAAATTATATATGCGAAATTTTTGAAATAAACGTAATTTTATAAGCAACACAATGGTTTGAAAGCTTTGTGAAAATAACGAACTGAAAACTTAGTCAATTCTACAAGCAAAATGATTTGAAACTCATCCAGTGGTGAATAAGCATAACGAGGAGGTGAGGCCTAATATCTATCTTGGAGACAGTAGCTAAGTAGGTATTTGGACGATTTTGCCTGGGAATTCTCGTTTCTGTGTTTACTGTCTAGCTGATGCAAATTTTTATAATGGTGGCGGCATAAAGCAAACTATTGTTGCCTGCTGGGTATACTGTTTCATAGTTGAGATGATACATAGATCTTAAACCAATACCTATTGATAAATAACCTAGTCTCAACCTTAAGACCCTAGTCTCAACCTTAAGTCTGAAAACTCATGAAAAAACAAATGAATCGACACAAAAACTCAGAAGGTCTAAGACATGAAAAAGACAACGAATTTCAATTCCATGTTCTCATCCAATATCATTTGAAATTGAAGAAATGGATAAGCTGTGAGCATCTTTGTTATACATTTTTTATTGTAGTCATAACCGACGGCTAACTGGTAAGGGTAACCTATTTCTATTTCACAGTTACTATGAAATTTAATGATGGTAACAAACAATGAGATGTATGATGTCGGATAAAAGATGCTAAGCATGAGGTTCATAGTCATGGCGTGCATTGCATATATGTTATGATAGAGGTTTAAAAAAAGAAAATACTGAGTCTAATGCAAAATGCAATGATGAAATTTTATACACAATTATTCTAAGAAAGTAATTTCCTAGAGAATAAATGCTATTAGAAAAAGCACTGCTATGAAACTTTGATTGAATTGACGACTCATAAAGTTAAAATTGTGCGTTAGTCTCTATCAGGTGTAGATATCAAAAAAAAGTTATTATAAAATAACTTAAGAATGGCTTATCAGAAGAAAAAAAGAATTTATTTAATTTTTTTTTCATGCTCATATCTTTTTTTTTTTGTAGTTGTAATTTTTTTTCAAAATTGCGACCAAATGTTATTTTATATTTCCGAAATTTGTATATAATCTAAACTTACGCTATAACTCTTAATAGACGGAGAGCCAGTGGCAAAAATACTTACGTCATTTGAAAATTAATATGGAAGTCTGTCAACCCTTTGGTGAGGGTGTGTTCCTGTGGACACCATGGTTAAAGTAAAAAAAAATATGGAGACTATTTTTTACTGCAAACTAATAATGGGATCTTGTATAGGAAAAAAATAAAACCATATTTCAGTATAAGGAGGGGAAATACTTGCCCTTCATTCAGCCGAGAGGGACAATTTTATAAAAAAATAAAATAAATTTTATGTTTAGTTTAGGAAATTGCACCTTCTGGGTTAACGGGGGTAGATAGATAGGTAGATAGATAAAGAAACATATTTATATTTTCTATCAAAAATCTTTTTTTTTCGTCCGATGAACCATTCTTTAATTACTTTAGACAACGCGTTTTTTTCAAAATGGCGGCTAACGTAAACCTTATCCTCTTCTCATCTCAATAGATCCAAAATTAGGATCAAAGGTGAACTGGTGATTAAAATTATTCTAATGCTTTCTCTATGAAAGTTCGAGTTAAAAAATATATACATATAATGTTAATTTTGGGAATTGATTGCATATCAAATATTTCAAAAATTCAGGTTTTAACTGTCAAACCGCCAATCGTCAATAACAGCAGCAACCTTTATACTCTCATGAGGGAATTCAGTTAATTTCTTTTAAACAATTGTGTGTATTTGCATATGTTTTGTTTTGGGATTCGATACAGATCTTTTCCTTTTTTCCAATAGAACATGCGAGAATGCAATAAGAACAAATTTTTTAGTGAAAAGAACAACTCCTTTTTCAATGGAAAACGTTTAAGGTACTATACCAAAGTCAAAATTAAGTCAAACAAAATATTTAATATTTGAAAAGGTCGTTTCTTTCAAATTTATTAAAACTGTAGTGCAAAATTCATTTTGCATTATGACAATTTGAAGCTTGACAGATAAGGAATTTCGAAGAGTCTCCATGTTATATACATTGAAAACAAAAAAGATCTAGATCTAACTTAAGAAAGTATGACACTCGATTGTTTTGTAAATTTGATCTGAAGTAACTCGCATATACATAAATTTGGCAGTTTGTAGTTTGATAGCTAAAACTAAAATTTTCATTTCAAATTTTATATTCAAACTATAACTATGAAGTACTTAACTTTTACTTAACTGTACTTTTAAAAACTATCTTCAGAACCAGTGCTCCACGATCCTAAATGTTTCTGTGTAATTTTGTTTAATTTTGACTTTATATGTTTTCATGTTTTTATGTGCATGTGTTTTTGTTTTTGTTGCATTGTGTTTACTAACAACTAACACCTGCACTAAGTGATGAGCCAGTGGGACACATTTTATGTGTTGGCAAATCTTCTTTTATCTGCTGATGCTTGCTTTAAGCTCCATTTGAATAAGATCTGATAGTGTAAACAAAAAAAACTGCATTTCAACGCATTGTGGTTTGACTGATATGAAAAAGTTTGACGTTTTTGAGTATTTAGATCGAACTTTTATCCAGAAATGTTTAGATTTATGTTGGATATAAATACAGCACAGTGCCTTCTGGAATCTCATTGTAAAAGTCTTTATTTTATCAAAATGAATACAACCCATTGAAGTGTGAAGTGTGGCCAACCTAAGGAATCAGGGGTATGATATAATGTATTATTTTTTCAATTAGGTTGCAATTTTTTTCTTAAACTTAGGTGTTACGTCATTATTTATCAACACTTTTGGTTTTTGTAAAGAACATGTAAAATTTAGTTTGGCTGACGCCTAAACCCGACTTACATATGTAGGAACTGCAAGTTTGAAAAATCCAATTTTTTTTTTTATTTTAATTTTATTATTCTTTAAAGACTTAACATTTTATATAGTTTTCTGCGAAGCCTGTGGGCTTGTCTGCAGAAGATTGATCTTCAAATACTTTAGAAACCCTTAAGATGAATTGTTGCTCTTGATATCCTTGATATCTTTTTCTTCAAGTTTCTTTAAATTTTTTTTACGATGAAAAAACATTTCAATAAATACATAATTATCTTTGCTTCACCCTGGTTACTTGGCAGATCAATATTTCCATGCTTCAATATACAATATCCTTAAAATACTATTTTATTTATTTTTTAAAAACTGATGTTTCAATTAATTGCATCTTTTTAAGTTATTAATGCAAATAAAATTTATAATGTGTTGTATTAGGTATCAGATCTTCAGAAAAAAAGAAGAAGTCAAAACATCAAACACAATTTGACTTCATACTAATCCTTAGAATGATGACTACGACCTCGATAAAAATACACATTCTTTTTTAATTTGAGAGAAAAAAAAATACCTTTCAACTTTCTCAAAAAAATAAAAAAAAAACGACTTTGCTCTTGATTTTTTAAGCCTCGGTCTGTCACCCACAAATTTCCCAAAGCTCTCTCTTCTACCCCAGCATCCCTTTTTTAAGGCTTCGTTCGAATGCAATCAAAAAAAGCAAACTGACCCTTCTAAATTGCTTGCGGCGCATCCAATTAAAATTTAGGTCAACAATTTTTTGTTCAAGTTCTTGAATTGTTGGTTTATGTACAAATGTATAAACGTGTACAGTTTGTTGTTACCTAAATATTATAAAATGTATATCAACTTAAGCTTGGCAACCTTCAGTGTTAAAGATACAGTAGCAATGGAGGGAGCACATGAAGAGCATCTTTTAAGGGTCTAAGGCGATAGCCACGAGGTAAGTTATTTTTCGTTCTGGTCTTGCTGGACACCTTTTAAGAAATTAATTACGCATTGGCCAAATAATAATAATTCTTTTTTCTATGTGAAATTATAGGGTTAGGATGAAGAATAAAGGATAACAAAGTTTATTGAGGAGAGGGTTTTAATCCCTTTCCTATACTTACCTTAAATGATTTGAATATTAATTAAGGAACATGGGAAATATTTTGAAAGGTTCATACACCAAATGTAAGTGAATGGGATAAATTAGTAGTTAAGTTCTTAGATATATACATACATACATCACATTGAAAGGCATAACATTTAAAAATTTAAATTTCTCTTATTTAAAGACAAATTTAACAAACGATATTTGTGCTTGTATAAGTACAATCCAGTTAAGGCAAAAAGGGGTCAACCTAGAAATGAGAGATAACAATAAGTAATAAATCACTTTTTTTTTTACATCAACCGTTATTTCAATTTAAATAAAAAAGGGTGTTTATTATTCCACGAAAGACTTTGTTTTTGTGTCAGAATTATAAATATGCGTTGTTGTTTTTTCCATTTTTTTCTAAATTGACATGAAAATATTTTATTGAAAATGCATACATTCGGTATAAATGTTTTTTTTTTCTCGTTGGATTAGAAAAAATGTTTCGGACCGTCGAAATCTCGTTTTGGATAGTGTTAAGTTAAATGTTCAGAAAGTAAATGCTGATGGTGTAAGGTGTATCACAAACAAGGTACCGATTTATCTCTACATCTTTTCTTTATTTTAATAAAAGATCTTCTGTGTGAAACTTCTAATTTATACCATTGTTTTAATGTGATGACCCACTGGGACGAATGTATGAGAAAAACGGCAGTTTATATATCTGGTGTTAACAAAAATGAAACTACAACTTTAATTTTTTTTAAACTATGGTGTCAGTAAGGCACATGCCTTTTAAATGCGACGGTGTTGCACGACAAAAAAATGCTTTGTACCCGAGTCAGAATTGAAGTCGCTACCTATGGGTTAAAAAGCAAGCACTCCATTCATTGTACCATTGCCACACGTTAATTAAACAAAAGAGCTAAGAAGCAAACTTTATTATCGAGATTTTTTCTAGAATAGAAAAAATCTCGATAAAAAAATCTCGAAAGCATAATCCCAAAAACGGGTTGGATTATAATAATATCGCCTAAAACATAGACCCAAAGCTTTTACCAAAAACATAGATCCAAGAAAAAACAACTGGCTTTTATTATAGAGAGGATATATGTATTGCGTGTACAAAATACATGCGGTACCTATGTATTTAATAAATAATATTTTTTTTAAATGTTGATTTTTTGTTTAATTTTATTGTTGATTTGCCAAAAAAATATAAATTGTTTCATTAAAAATTTAAAATGTGTTTTTTTGAGATTTTTGTCATTTGAGATAACGTTATGATCCTAATAATTCAATTTCAATCTTTAATATAGAAAACAAAAATTTCGAAAATTCCTGACTTGTTAATCAAATAACTCCAAATAATTTTGTTTTTAATTGTTAAAAACTAATAGTTTAGGGTTTAATTTTTCAATGTAAGCTTTTGGTATCAATTACGCGACTGATAACAGTAAGTGTAAATAGCTTTTTATGGCCTTTAGTCCATGAAAAAATGGCGTTTCGTGCGGATGATTACTTTGCACTCATCAGTTGACGACGAGTGAGCACCTTGTCAATACGCAAACAGTTCTTAATGATTGTAATCGTAATCTTGTTGGATATAGTTCACTTTAGCTTTTTGTCAAAAAAGTTATGTGAGTTGAACTGAAACAAGCGCAAATTTGAGTATTTACAAGGTGCTCACCCGGCGTCAACTGATGAGTGCAAAGTAATCATCCGCACGAAACGCCATTTTTTCATGGACTAAAGGCCATAAAAAGCTGATTTGAATCAATAATTCAACAAGTTCACTAAATTTAATGCTTAGCCTTCTACTTAGATGAAATTATTTATTAATATTTTCAATGTAGGCATATAGAATTTGTATTATAGCTAAAACATTGTATATGTAACTGTAATAGACATATTAAAGTTTAAATATCGTTTGTCGTTTGTTTATTATCGTGAACTTACCGGTTAACTTGCGATTTAAGGTACTAAAGGTAAGTTATGCATTTAAAACAAATGTATTGAAATAACAATCAAACATGACATAAGGTACGACAATAGAGAAGGCGAAAAGAAGATGTTCGGAAATTTTGCCTGGCTGTAGGTATATATGTATCGACACCTTCAGAATCAGCTTTAACGGTTAAGTTGATTTTCTTCAAAGTCTGTACAAAGTATTCTTACAAAAATATCCATGGACTTTTTTTTTATTTTTGACCGAGGTACGAAAATAACGGTACCTACCATATAAGCGTTACAGATATTTCTATTATTCTCAAAAAAATACGATTAATTTTGATAAAATTTAATATGATTGATATGTTGTCAATGGTGATTTCTGATGTCTTTCATCTAAAAAAAAAATTCCACCAAAGCTTGTTAGCGATACCTACCTATACCATAGCGAACGGTACTTTTTACTTGCGATTATAGGTACTATAAGGCAATTAGTTAAGCATTTGTGCAACATATTATGTTCATAAAGAAGACGAAAAAAGTGGAACCTAAACAGCTGAAGCAATTTGCATTCCTTTGAGGAAAAATTGAAATTTTTTTTTAGCTCAAAAAATAACGGTACCTTCCATAGAACCTTTATTTTTTCCCTTGAGGTATCTCCTGAAAGATTTTTTAAAAAAGCTCTTACAGATTTTAACAATTTTCGAAACAAAAAAATTAGCAGAAGTGCTCAATTTTAATTTTATTTAATATTTAATTTTTTTTTTGTAAATTCAATATTTGGGAAATGACTATGCTAATTTGTTTAATTTTTTTGTACATTAAAATGTGAACTTAAATATAGTATATAAATAAATTTGCCAACTTAAGGTTTGTAAAAAAGTTTTTTTTATAAAAATTTTTAATAGTCCAGTTGATATGTCGGGAAAAGGTGTCGTATATGTACATTGTACAGTAATTCTATATACTTACAAGGTTATTATCATAATTTCTGAAAAAACAAAGTAAAGCTAGTTGGTTGGGTCAAGATAGGAAAAAATCGTAATGTACCGGGGTTTATTCCCTCCCCCCCGCTTAACCGGGAGGGGCAATTAAAAAAAAAACTGAAAAAAGAAAAAAAATTATTTCAAAAAGATCGGAACGGCAATATTGATGTGTACTAGATTTTTGTAAAGCCAAAAATCTCTTCTTTTGTTTTATTTTTAAATAAAGTTGTTTTAGTAAACAGTTTTTGTAAAATAAATTTTTAAACTCAAAATTTTGAAAAATTAATTTTAAAAAAAAAGTTTAAACTAATTATTTATCAAAATTTTATGTAATGAAGTATATTTGTTGTCTCCTAAACCGGAAGCTAAAATGTTTTGTACTTTTTGAGAAAATCAAAAATAACGAACACCACATCTTACAAGAAAAATATTTTTTTGGTGCTCACTTCACTGGCTTTTATGTAATTTAATGAATATTAAAGAATAATATTCCGTTTACTTTTTTTTCAAAATGTTGAGACAAAAATTAAAGATTTTTTATTTACGGTTTTTACAAATATGGCCATAACTTGATAACGGCTGAAACGATTTTATTAAAATTTATTATAGAATTTAAGATAGATATTTAACACGAGATATCATTCACAGTTTTTACTTGCGATTATAAGGCAAGTTATGCATTCGTGCAAAAAAACAAATTTGAGGTAACAATCAAACATGACATTACGATGATAGCGAAGACGTAAAAAGTGAGTCTGGAAATTCTGTCTATCTGTCTGTATGTCAGTCTGTATGTATCAGCACCTACGACGCAGTGGTGCAATTTATTTTTTATTGCATGGAATAGTTTTTTGAAAAAATAAAATACATAAAACTTTTTTCAATAATAAAACTCCCTCGTTTAACAAATTTCGCATTCGTTAACACGTTGTTAACTTTACACAAGAGCAAGTTTGTGCAACCCAGTCGCCCTTAATTTTTGTTGGTATTGTTCCCATTTTTGTTTTAATTTGACACAGGCTTCTTTTCAGAGGCTCTAAAAATAAAAAAGTTAGACAGACTACCGAAAAGCAGAAGTCCATTCAAAGTGAAGGTTCAGCAGTAATAAAAAGGTAAGGGTGACTTCGATGATAACAATAGAAAATATTAATATAATTTCGCTGATACCCAGGCAGATATAAAAAACAATTTCTGCTTTTGAAATAAAGTCCGTTAAAACGGAAATCATGGTAAACAACAAAAGTTCACAGGATGCAATGACGACGATGATTATTAGAACATAATCGACTTCCTCTGCCAATGTTCTGGTCTTTGGCAATTGACACCTAAGATATAAAATTCTAGAGAAACATAATTATTTCTATACAGATCCGAGAGAGAAACCTGTAGGTCTTATGAGGAATTCGTAAATATTCAAATGGAAATCTCAGTGAGGGTAAATTGACATAATTATGTTCAAGTTTATCTGGCTTTTTTACATCAATCCGCGAATGAACCGAATGTACCCAAAATTTTCGGTTAATATTTAATATTTTCTGTGAAAGGCGAGTTAAAATCTAGTAAAGTATTATTGAGGTCAGGCTCAGGATTATTTATTCGAGTAACAGCGTATTAACTGAGTATCGAATATTTTTGGCCATAGGTGGTAATTGGTTTTTCATTTTATTCTATCAAGCAGCATTATTGAAAGCCTTATAGACGCGTGCGCATATATTTATAAGAAAATGTATCCGCAACACACGCCCAAGAACCAACTTCGCATCTTGTATAATTTTTTTTCAAACCGAAATTAAATGTTGCTGCTATACACTTCCGCCGGTTAGAGATTGTAGGTACTTTGGATACAAGAGGAAGTTATTATACAAATTTGGAGAGCACCATTCCAGTGCCAGTGTCTGGTTTTGTATTTTGTTCAATGTTTATGTCCAGGTCGCTTCATACTCCATATAATCTCCCGTGTGCTGTGATGGCACAGACGACGACTACGGGGACGGCACACATGAGAAGGGGTTCCATGAACCCAAATGCTGTAGATGTATATTCAGATGAAGTAAGGCCGCAAGGCTCGGAAGCCTGTTCGTATCCGAGCTCTTGCGCTACATTGTTATTAACGAAAATAAAATACCCGAGGTACCATAGGAGAGCAAAAACGTACCATGGTCACTTTACAGTTTATAAATACTTATATGTATTCTATTTTATTTAAGTTTTTTTTTTTATTTTTTTTTGTTGTTGTTGTTGTTGTGTTGCCCCTTTCAGTCGTATAGGTTGGTATATGCAGAGGCCAAAAAGAAACGTGCACAACAGAGGTATGGTTGCCAGAGGGCACTCTGTTGCGGAACGCCCGAAGCCCTTTGAAATAAATTTCCCTGTTATATATGGAAGATGCCGACAATGTGGGCTGGAAAATAATATTTCGCCGTGAAAAATGAGGCTAACAAATGTATGCTAAAAGCAGTTTAATCAGTCTCTGAGATCGGGGCAAAAGGTGTACCTATATTTGTTGTGATGGTAAATGTATTGTGTATGGAGAGAGCCGGAGTGTGTTTTATTTTTTGTATTTTGTTTAAATTCGTATAAAGTACCCTTAGGGGGATCTCGGGTGAGCATTTATGATATTTTTTTTTTACTTTAATTTTATTTTTTGTTGTTGTTGGATTATTTCGTCTGAAAGTTTTACCTACTTGCAGAGTTATTAACATGAGAATTAATAATATGCAAATGGGAAACTTAATTTTTATGATTAATTAATATGTTTGTTGTTGGTGAGTGCCGATTATTTGTTTGTAATTAAATTATGATTGTGAAAATTAAAGTAAATTATGTTATATATGTGGTAAGGAATCATGACGCATACAATTGCACTATTAAACATTTTTTACGTATATTGAGAAGAGAAAAGTTTGTCCAAATGAAAAAAGAGAAAAGTAAAGGTATTGGGGGAACATGATTTGTCAATTAACTTCTTAAATGTTTGTTTATAGTTTGTATCTGTTGAATGTAAAGCCTTCTTAAGTGAATCTTACACGCTCATTCATTTCACATCAATCTATAATATAGGGTTTGTAAGAGAAGGTGGTATGTGTGCATTTGTTTGACGAAAAATCTAACACTTTTGATTTTGCCTGATGACTGATTACAAGTATACGATGACTGATGGCTGCGGCAGCGTGTGACTGACTGTGTATACAGGGTGAGTCATGAGCAATGCGACAAAATGCTAGGGCGTGTAGGTTGCGTTGAGACAAGAAAAAAATCGTATGGGAGGGGGGGGTCTATTCCCCTCCGTTTAGCCGGGAGGGGCAATTTTCGAAAAAACTGACTTAAAATGGGAAAAAAATTGTTTAAAATCAACGGCTTCATTCACAATGCTGTGCGATACGTTTTTGAAAAGCCAATAACTTTTTCTTTCATTCTGTGTTTAAATAAATCTATTCTAAGAAATAGTTTTTGAAATATTAATTTTCAAAGTCAAAATTTTGAAAAAAAAAAATTGAAAAAAAAAATTTCAAATTCATTTTTTTCAAAATTTTACGTAATTAAATGCTAATTTTAATTTCAAAATTCAATGCTGTTATTAATTTTAAGTCTAAATAAGAAAACCGTATGCAAAAATTTTATGTCGTTCTCAAGAAATTAAAAAAAAACCAAAACCACCTTTTTCTAAGAAAAACATTTATTTTTATTGTAACGAAGCAATTTAAGAAACATTAATCTTAGTTTTTTTAGTTTTTTTTATTCCTTTTATTTTTACTATGTTTTTTATTGGAAGTACTTATAAAAAATTCTCGATATGATCTCCATTGTTTAGAAGGCATAGATTATATCTCCTTGTAATGGCTTCACATAAGTTTATGCTTGACAAATTTTCCTGCAATTTGACTCCAGCGACTTCAATTCGTTCCTTCAGTTGTTAGAATGATACTATTTCCACTTCGTAAACATAATTCTTCATAAATCCCCATGCATAGAAATCTAGGGGAGTTAAATCTGGTGACCTAGGCGGCCATTCCGTGGGGCCCCTTCTTCCGATCCAACGGTCACTAAAATGATCATCCAGCCAGTTTCTCACCTGTAAGCTGTAGTGTGCTGGAGCACCATCTTGTTGTTTTCTTTTTTTTTCATTAAAAAAAATGCGGTTTTATTGTCCCTATTGTCCCCATAACAGGTAGAACCCATGGGCTGCGGGCAGGCCAAGGCAAAAATATTGTCAGGTCAGTTTTCAGAAGTTATCAATGAAAATAATATTAATCCAGGGTTATTCCAATACTATTTAATTTTATTACGTTCTCATAAAACTCCAATTAAAAAAAAAGTAAAAAAACTAAGATTAATGCTAAATAAATAAATGAATTGCTTCGTTACAATAAAAATAAATGTTTTTCTTAGAAAAAGGTGGTTTTGGTTTTTTTTTAATTTCTTGAGAACGACATAAAATTTTTGCATCCGGTTTTCTTATTTAGACTTAAAATTAATAACAGCATTGAATTTTGAAATTAAAATTAGCACTTAATTACGTAAAATTTTGAAAAAAATGAATTTGAAATTTTTTTTTCAATTTTTTTTTTCAAAATTTTGACTTTGAAAATTAATATTTCAAAAACTATTTCTTAAAATAGATTTATTTAAACACAGAATGAAAGAAAAAGTTATTGGCTTTTTAAAAACGTATCGCACAGCATTGTGAATGAAGCCGTTGATTTTAAATAATTTTTTTCCCATTTTAAGTCAGTTTTTTCGAAAATTGCCCCTCCCGGCTAAACGGAGGGGAATAGACCCCCCCCTCCCATACGATTTTTTTCTTGTCTCACTGCAACCTACACGCTCTAGCATTTTGTCGCATTGCTCATGACTCACCCTGTATAAGGTTCGCCTTAACGTTTAAGTCTTTTAAGTACTTTAAACATATTTCTGCGGCAAAAAGGAATGACAGCATAAGTCAGCTTATGTCAAAATAAGTGTCAGTGTGTCACTAACAGCAAAATTCTACCTCAAATTTATTTGCTTATGTCAATATCCCTAACTATAACAAAGGCATAGAAAAATGAATAATAGCTTAACTAATTTTCCGCAAAACATATATGTACGTGTAAAAAACACAAGTCATGATTGTCTTTTAAAATTTAAAAAATTACTTATGCTGTTATTCTTTTTTGCCACAGATTTAAAATAATAAAAGCAAGTTAAGAATCGCATAGAGCAGGGATGGCGAACCTATATTTATAATCTCATTCGAATTTTAAATAATATATGTATGTGTGAAGTGTGATTTAGATATAATTTAAAAAACCTTCAAACAGTTTTCTAATGACTAAAAAATAAAATAAATTTAATAAATATTTTTACAAAATACAAATTTTTATTAAAAGTGCTAAACATTTGTCACAACGATTGAAGGCAAATCAAAGTATGCAGAATATTTTGTTGCATTAACATAAGTTTATTTAAAAACTATTCCAACATGGTTTTTTTACATCGAATTTTATTAAATAATTTTTATAAAATTTTTTTTTACTAATTTATAATTTGCCAATTTTAAGTGCTAAATAGTTTGCATTGAATATATGAAAAATAATTTTTTTTACTCAAGCGGTTTTCCAAATATTGAATATACAAAAAAAAATATTAAAATTAAACACTTTTGTTAAATTTTAATATTGAAAAATGATTAAGTGATCTATATGTTTCTACGGAAATTGTTTGGTTTGAAATCGATTAAACCGTTCACGAGACAACTCAAGAAAAAAATAGCGATTCTATGAGAGTTGCAGTCAAAGGGCTTACCAACAATTGTTTGCAATTTAACAGTAGATAATCAGACAAAAACCATTTTTAACTCTTAAAAGAAAATTGTTGGAGCCGTTTTCAAGAAAATGGAGCGTCTTCATAACGGTTATATGGCAGGTACAGTTATTTTTCGGCGAAAAAAAATCAGTTTCTCTTCAAAGGAATGGTCTATAAACCTTACAGTACTTCACTTATAACAAACAAATTTGTTTGTCTGCTGTCTGTATGTTTGTTCTGGCATAATTTCGATAACGGCTGAACCGATTTTGACAGGACTTTCACTGGCCGAAATATAATGTTGTAGCGCGTAACTTAGGCCATTAAATTACTAATTCGTATATACCTATGAACCGATCAGAAACTACTGGTCCGATTTTGACGGGACTTACACTGACAGATTGCTGATGTTGTAGGAAGTAACACATGATTTATAAATTATCCCCTAGATGGCGGTAAATTTTCGAAAATTCTTATTTATGGACCGACGCTTCAACCGGAAACTAAGACTGTTTCAATTACCCAATAGATGACGTAGGTACTAAATTTCTACTGCCAGCAAATTTTGATCAATTTTAGAAAATTCCCGGGAAAATAAGAGGAGACTTTTTCGTTTTTAAGTTTTGAGCCGAATTTTGTACCGTGGCTAAATTTTGTGGGAAGAAAAGATCAAATTTCAGTTTTTTGCTAATTTTAGAATAGGAAAACTCGAACTGTGCATTTTGAGATCATAGTAGGATTTTTTTTAAATTAAACATTCGTTAATGAACCAGATCTGTGGGCCCAATATTAAGAGAGATACAGTCGATTTATTATTGGGTCTGCACCTAGAATAATAGTAGGTGTGTACTGTACTGTAGTAATTCGTTATACAGGGTTATTAACACAATTTGTAAAAAAAATATTGGACGGCTGGCCGGCGGTTGACCCCCCCCCCCCACTTAAAAGGTAGGGGCTATTTAAAAAAAACCTAAAACAGAACAAAAAGATTTCAAAGAAATGATTACACCTACAATGACATTGAAGCCAGAATTCTTTTCTTTTGTTTACTTTCTTAACAAAGTTTCTTATCATTCAGTTTTTGTAAAATTCATTTCAAAAAAAAAAAACTAGTTAAATCCAAACTACAAAAAAAAAACACTGGCAATGCGTTCAACGCTCCTGTCATCTCCAAGGTGATTTACTTCACAATTCACCCAGGATGTTAACAACCAAAAATGTAAGCTCTCTGTCTTGTGACACCACCGAATCATCCTTTCTGGTTTATTATTTTGTATCTGAACGAACATACCCGCAAGGCTGTTGTTTCAATTTCGAAGTAGAAAATTAATAAACGAAAAAAGTTTTTGCTGTCTTGTCGCCACCACCGTCATTGTCAACGCGCCCCTGCCGCTCCACTCGTCATATACCACATCGCCTGCCAGTCATAATAATTGTATACCCAAAGAATGAGGCTGAGAAAATATTAAAAGCGCACTTCAATAAGGAATCTCAACGCAGCTCGTTCACACATCCTTCAGAAAAACGAATCAAAACCATCACACTGTGATTCCCCCATTGTTACTCTTCTTAGTAAAAACAGGAAACATGCCCAAGCCCACCTAACCCTTTTTTTTTTGTGGAGTCGTAGTTGGCTGATTCTGGCAGGGGTGCTAAACCCACGGAAGAGATAAATGATTCACTTTCAAATTTTTATTATTAAAAAACTTTCAAGTTTTCGGGTAAAAAACTTTGTTAACATCATCACTGGCATCATCAACTTGCAGTCGAGTTTGTTTACACATTTGGCAGAACATTTGCAGAGTACGAGCGAAGATCAGAGCCACGGTGCTTTTCCAAGTCGACGGGGCATCAGCTCCAGAAATCGAACCCAAAAGTATAACACTTGACGTTTTGTTGAAATTTCACTAATTAGATAAAAGTTCTACAGATTGCTAATGACTTGAGTGGGTTGTCATGGATATATTGGTGTAAGGGGTGCGGTCACCCACAGTATATAATAAACTCAAAATTAATTTTTTGTATGCGTGTTTAAAAAGCGAGGTGTAGAAGGAAGGAAATTTGTTAGATGAACGTTTGAAATTTTAATATTCTTGTGTTACGTTGATGATGAAATGCAAATTTTTGCCTGCAAGGGTTTATTGAAATAATACAAACAAATCAACCCCTTTTTTTTGTGAAAAAGAAAAGGTAAGTGATTTAGAAATTTTATATCGAATGGCATTTAATACACTAATGAGCCGTTTTTATATAGAAAAAGTTAAAATACTACGGGAATTTGTCGATTTGGACTAAATGTCCTTGTATTTTATCGAAAGAAAACGTTACTTTTCAACCCAACACCCATAACAGTCATTGCAAGCTTTTGTTGTACATCGATATTCACAAGGGGACTTGTCAGCATCCTGATCAATTGACCCTCAACCAAATTGATCACATCGCGATCGACGCAAGCATTCTTCCAGTATTACAGATGTCTGAACGTTACAAGGAGCCAACGTTGACTCGGAACACTAACTTGTTGTTTCCACGGTAATGCTACGGATATCCAGAACAAAGCCAAAACGTCGAAATACTGTGAGGAAATTCTATGTCGGCCGGCTGGAATCGCTAGAGATCGCCAAGTCTTTTCCCAATCAAATCACACCCAACCTCTTAACTATAGTACTATGCCGCCACCTTCAAGAATCGAAAACCAGTGGAAACATCTGGAAGCAATTAGAGATGCCGCAATTAGAGATGCCGCCTCAGAATGTCAGAAGTACATGCAGCCAAAGAACAGACCGTTATAAAGAAGGACTAGAGCAGCGCGAGAGTGAAGAAGAGGAGAGAGGAACACCAACTTCTCAGAAGAAAAAAGAAGGAACAGAGGAGCGCGATCGAAGAAATAGAGGGATGCCGTAACAGGAATGAAGTATGGAAGTTTTACCAAAAGGTAAAAAGAACATTACAAGGCTACAAGGCCCCAACCAAATCCTGCAAGGACCATCATGGGAACATTTAAGAAGAATCGCAGTCTGTCCTGAAGATATGGAAAGATCATTTCTGTAAAATATACAACGGCGATGATGAACCGAGTTCCGCTCCTATGCAGATTGCACCATGTCACTTGGACAACGCAGGCCAACCATTCTGCACAGCCGTCTTAGATGAAGTGAATATAACTTTATCTAAATTTAAGAACAATAAAGCTGCTGGAGCTGATGGACTTGCGGCCGAGCTGTTCAAAGCAGCTGGTGATGAATTGGTTAGGAGTATGCACCAGCTCATTTGCAAAATGTGGCATACCCTATGAATGGAACCTCAGCATTGTTCGCCCGATCCCGAAGATAGGTGACCCTCTGGACTGCACCAAATACAGAGGCATTAGTCTGCTCAACATCTCATACAAGATCTTCTCTGCTGTACTGTGTGAACTCCTGAAGCCATTCACCAACAACTTGATTATGGTCCATATCAGTGTGTCTTTAGACGAGGAAAGTCTATCATCGATAAAATATTCGCACTACAGCAGATCTTGGAAAAAACCCAACATCTTTTCATCGATTTCAGAGCCACGCATGACAGCATCTATAGCGATGATCTATACAGAGCAATGTCTAGTTTTGGCATCCCTACCAAACTCGTCCGTTTGTGCAGAATGACGATGGAGAATTCACGTTGCTCGATCAAAGTCGGTAAGAACCTAATCGATACCTTTGATGCCAAAAAAGGATTGAGACAAGGCGATGCGCTCTCATGTGACTTCTCTAACATCATCCTTGAAAGAAAAGTGCAAAACTCTCAACACCAGAGGAACAATCTTTCAAAAATCCGTCCAATTACTTTCGTACGCCGACAATATTGACATAATGAGAAGAACAAAGCGTGATGTCAGTGGTGCTTTCGTGAGCATTGAGACGGAAGCCAGACAGATGGTTTTAGCGGTTAATCAGGACAAAATAAGTATATGATGTCAACAAGAAAGGACACCCAACACCGGACAAAACGTCACTATAGACAGCTATAGTCGTCAAAGACTTTGTGTATCTAGGCTCCGCTATCAACTCAGCTAATAACACCAGTGCTGAGATTTAACGAAGAATTACTCTTGCCAATCGCTGTTTCTTTGTGCTAAGAAGGCAACTGAAGAGCAAAGCCCTCTCTCGAGCAACTAAAGTGTCCCTTTGTAAGACACTTATCATCTTGGTCCTTATTTATTGTGCAGAAGCGTGGAAATTACTAAAGCTGGATGAGATTAACGCTTTACGCTGCTTTGAAAAAAAAATTCTCCGTGTGATTCCTTGTCCTATCTACATAAATGGGGAATGGAGAAGAAGGTATATAACAAAGAAGTGTACGGACTGTACAGCGAAAAAAAGTGAAAAGCCAACTACAAAGGTGGCTCGGTCACATAGAGCGAATGGACATCAATGCGCCGGCCCGGATGGTCTTTAAATCCAACCCCGTGGGACGGCGCAGTATATAGAAGGAAAGCGTAGCATGGTGGCGCACGCAAGTGGAAGAGGACCTCAACCAACTTGGCGTGCAAAACTGGAGGCAGCTAGGCACCGCTGATAAGTTTGCAAATCATAATCTTGAGCCTAATAAGCCTTCCTCGACTGTGATGTTATGAATAATATTTGAAGTTATATGAGGTATTCTCCGGGCTTTATCCACAAAAAGTTGGTTTTAGAACTGTGGTGAGCATTTCTTTTGATGATATTAAATTAACCACTTGTTCATGTCGTTGCTCCTGAAAAGCCTGGTTTGCATCGGCAGGATATTTCTTCTTACTTCCATTACATCCTTCCCGTTTTCTCATTTATTGCCGTTGCACAAAACAACTGCAGCTCAGTGATCAAAGGCTCCCTAAGCCCACTTGAAAGTTTTGATACAAGGATTTGTGCCAGCAACGAGATTCTATTGATCGCAAGTAAAATATAAATTCAAAGTTTCCAAAATCTATTGATGAAATACACAACTTATTTTTGCAGATCGTATTCTCCCATCATTCTGTATTCCCATTAATGATTGCTGGCGCTCTAATTTTACCACTTTCTCAAACTGCAGCATCAGCAGAAAACCATCAACATCCAGTGCAGTTGGCAGCAAGTGTGGCGCTTGTTAATGATACGTTTAGAAGCCTCGCAGACCCAATAAGATAGTGTGCTAAGTCAATTAGTGTGCCTGTGCATAAAACAGATCCCCTAATGACAGAGTGCAACCGTTTGGTTGGTATCCGTTCTCTAACCAAAGTCAATCCATTGGTATGGATGAGAAAAGAACCAGTTTCATCTATATAGCCACCGATTCAGGAGGAGCGCAATCACTTGCGTGTGGGTCAGTTAATTGTGGCATTAGCAACCGTTACCGTAAACGCAGCCCAAGAGTATCTATAACTACATACATAAACAACTTGGAGTTGAAAAGTGATGATTATGCCGTAAAATCATTTAATTGCCCATCAATTTGTGATTGCTGCTTGCAGGATGTGCTTGAGCGAGATTGATTAAAGTAAACTGATGTGTTATGCAAGGATCCATTTCGCGGTTCAATTTGCGGATGCAAGAATAAATGTATCTACATAAATGGAGAAATACCAAAAAAGCAATAAAGTTTTCAACGGACGAAACCGGCAACCACCCTCTCTCAATGATCCCGTCCATCGTCATCGTTTAAAAAGGGAAATTCGTCGGAACCGCGCAATGGACGAATTCTAAACCACAACAATGAGGTGCGACTATGTCCTGCGGGGCACAATCCTCATGCGATTAGAATCCATTGACACAACAAAAACACACCTCCATTTCAAGCAACAACTAAGCGAAGCGACGACCGCATCGATGAAACCGCAGAAAAAAAAAATTTGCTATTGTTCAGGAAAAACGAACTGTGTGGTGTGTGCGGACGCCTAGCTTGCGGATGCAGGGGTTTGCTGTTGCTGTTGTTGACATCAGTTTTGGGGTAACAAAACTATCGCGGTGCTGCGATGTCAATAGCTCCAGCACGAAGTGTGTTTAGAAAGGATGTGTGAATATGGATTTGTTTCTTGTTTTTCAACGTTTAACTTTTTTATGAAATTGAAAAAAAAAAAGGAATTTTAAGGATAAATAAAATATGAGAATATATTATGTTCAATCAAGGATATTTTTCCATAATGTCATTAAATCCAGCACAACTTAAACGATATGCAGGCCAACTCAAAAAAAAATCCCAACTGCATTTCTCTCTTGTCGTCTGATGTGGTTATGGAAAGCATTCCCAAATCGCCCTCTGGTGATAAATAATACAAACTGCTGTAAGGATAACACAAATAACGAGCAGACTGGCATTTCTGCTTCACAATTTAAATGTTAATTCGTTCTGATGTACCAAGTGATTAATATTTGCCAAGAGTAGATTTTCCATGTCCTTATGTTTATTGTTCTCATCATGAAGGAATATGGAAGGGAATTCTATTTCTTTCACGCTCTCATGTCATGTCATGTCCTTCGTTCATTTTAAATTGTTTGAATGGCTTGCTTTAAAAATGATGTCAGTTTAAAAAAAAAATCCAAATTTAAACTAACATTTAACAGCTGCTTAAAGCTTAACTGGTGATTGATTTTTATATCTTTACATATTGCATGTGAATACATGTGAACAACTTTCATATGACATTTCATGCAACCGATAGACGGCTAACCGAAATAAGAAAATTAATCGGTTTTCCGCCAATTTTGCTCATGTTTTGGATGATTAAACATCGATTAGCGTTGTTGACTCTCTATTGGTTGTTTGCAAATTGAAAAATTATGCAACGAGTATCATTTTAAGTGTCATCGATGAGATACTTTTTTTCATAAGTGGCTTGCAAGAAAAAATAAAAAGATATTGTAATGAAAGATATCTTAAAGGCTGATGAGAATTACGAGAGTTTTATTCTACGGATGATCATAGTCCAAGAAAGTGTACTTCGAGAATTTGTTGCTCTAATCTGGAAGTCGGATTTATTTAAATTAAGAAACAACTAATTAAACTTAAAGTTACCATTAGGCTAGTTTTGCTTTATTTTTTTTTTTTTTGAAGAGGCATGTTTCTTCATTAATTAATATCTCAAAAAGTAAAATTTGTAGGACCATCTAGTTTTCAGTAGTAGTAGTATAGTAGTAGTAGATTGTAGTAGTAGATTGGAAATAAATAAAAGCATTAAGTTTGCATATAAAACGCTATTTATAAAGATTTTTTTTTCAATATAGTGTTGCCAAAGTAAAAAAATAACTTAATAGGTTCTTTGTGCAATAATTTATTTGAGTTTTGGCTGATATGAAAAAAAACTAGTAGTCGTACAAAAAAAAATGTGTTAATATTTTTTGTTGGAAATTTAATTTTCTATTCAAAAAGTATAGATTGATCAGTACGAACGGATGTTTAGGTAGATTCTATTGCATCAAACCAAAAAAGGCAAAAAATTATTTTTTTAATAATTTCAAATCATAGTTTAAACAATTTAGGTTCTAAAAATCTGATTCTTCGACGTAATGTTTCTATGGAGTCTAAGAATACGAGAACATTTTTTCAGAATTTTAACTGCACTGCAATCACAGGGCACAATTTAAAAAAGTGGTAACCATGAAATACGTCCATAACTGTACCTAACTGTAAGTCCAAAGTACCAAGTGATTAATAACTTTTTATGCTTGGAAAAATACGCGGTTGACTTTTTTCCCTATTTTTACTCACCAAACGAAAATTTTCAAAAGTTGTTTTAACTTGTAATTAATTTGTGACAGGTTTCACCATTGTTTAGTACTAAGAGGTGACTGAACTATAAGTTAAAATGCACTCAAGCGAGGCACAATTAATATGTTAATTCTACTGAAAGACTAATTTACCACATCCGATTATAAAATTGGCTGGCATATTTTTTTATTGTTAAACAGTGGGGTGGGGATTCCAAGTTCCATGTGATTTTCTTCGATTCTAATATACCACGGCGTATTTACAAACGATCTAGGCCAGTCGTCAGAGATTTTTTTCTTGCCTCAGAATACCCCTCAAATTTTAGGATTGAATATGGTTTATTAGTCTGTCAGGAGATCCAAGAAAAATAATGTGGGATGGTAGGAGTTTGCATTAGCATCAGTATTACTTTAGAGTGTTAAAGATTATACATTTAAATTGGAACCCAAATTTTGTCTCTGTCGACTGGCATAATTTTAATAGTTTGTTTTCAAACGATTGTAGGATATTTAAATTTGTATATCACATGTACAGCCCCAAAATTGACCATAGGACCACACCGGCTTAAGTACCGGTGCGGTGCAGGGAAGTAACTTCACAGGGAAATAACTTCGCATAGGAAATAACTTTACTTTTTTGAAGTTAAGTTATTACTCACTTTCAGTGAGAATAATATAATCTGAAATTTGGTGAAGTTATTTCTCACCCTAAGTATTTTTTGATAGAAACAGTAAATCAGTTGATATTTTCAACCACTTTAGTTTGGGTGTGAATTTTTCATTTTGTTGCGCACTACGAGTATTGCAGTGTCGTCAGAAAACGTAGCTACTCTCCATGTCTTCTGTTTTAGGTATTATCGCTTGTAAGCCAAAGGTACACAATTGGACCTTGAAGACTACCTTGTTTTGTTTTGATGTCTAAATACTCGTTTTCGTGGTTTACGTGGAAAATTCTGTTCTCTTCTCTAGATATTCTTTGACAATGGTATAGAAACTTTTGGCCAAGATAATGGTATTTAATTTTTGATAAATAAATATTTTCAAAAAAATATTTTATGAAATTTTATGAATACTCAATAAATTTGATTGCGAACTATGATTTCGGCATGAACATTTATCTATATAAATTAACAATTTTTTATAAAATCCGATATGATTTTCCGTACGAGGGGTTTGTCACTAATGAAATCACCTGACCACTTATATTTGAAATCATTTGAAATCTCTTTGAAATCTGGTGCAATCACTTGAAATCATTAGATTTATTGGAAATCATTGCGATCACAAAATATTTAAATCATTAACTGCTGCTTGAAATCACGTGAAATCATCTGAAATCATTTGAAATATTGCAATCATTGAACCACTTAACTGACCCGTGACAAATCCCTCGTTTCCGTATATCTATTCTAATCGTTGGACATTTAATATTGATTTCATATTGTGTTTAGTTGTTATGCAACTTTCCTCAAGAGTTATTTAGTGTTTAATTCACTTTAACGCTTAAGAACAGGGGTCAAATTACCGCATCAGTGACCAGGCAATACGTCACTGAAAAAACTTCGATTGGCATTACTGCTTAGGATATCGAGCAGGTTATCGAATATCGGATTTAATTTTTGGCATTCCTTTGTCAGTGAACGTATGTATTATCATACGATAGATGCGAGGCAGACGTACGATTAATTTTTATTTACAAACTTTGTTAGAAAAGTTTTAGATATTTGATTTGTTCACTTATAACGGGTGATTTTTTAGCTGGTTTGGTTTTGGCAACACTGGTTTTGACAGCTGACGTGTGTTTAGTACCTTGTGTCACTGTCAAACAGCTTCAGTTTGGTTTGCAGTTTAACCATGGATCGTCTTACAATTTTAAGACGAATTTGAATTTTACTATCAAAATTCGTGCTCGGTTCGAAATGTTCGAAATGCTTTTTTATCGAAAAATTGTGTTCAGCGATGAGGCTCATTTTTGGTTGAATGGGTACGTAAATAAGCAAAATTGCCGCATTTGGAGTGAAGATCAGCCAGAAAAAGCCACTGTTTGGGCCATATTTCTTCAAAGATGATGCGAATCGCAGCGTTACTGTCAATGGTGAACGCTACCGAGCGATGATAACAAACTTTTTTTTACCCGAATTGGAAGTTCTTGACTTGCATGATATATGGTTTCAACAAGACGGTGCCACATGCCACACAGCACGCGAAACAATGGCGCAATTGCGAGGCGAGTTTGGTGAACAGTTAATTTCACGTTTCGGGCCGGTCAATTGGCCGCCTAGATCGTGCGATTTGACACCATTAGACTATTTTTTGTGGGGGTATGTCAAAGCTAATGTCTATAGGGACAAGCCCGCTTCGATTGACGCACTGGAAGCCAACATCCATGCATTCATTCGTGAGATACCGGCCGATATGTGTGAAAGAGTATGCCAAAATTAGACTCAGCGGATGGGCTACCTGAGACGCAGCCGCGGTCAACATTTGCATGAAATTATCTTTAAACATTAAATTGCAAGGTTCAAACTATCGATTCAAATAAATATTTCATTCATTTTTTCGAATTTTTTGTGTTTAAAAAAAAAAAAAAGTTCTCAGCCTCTTAAAAAATCACCCGTTATATTGTTTAATATTAATTGAAAGTGTTGCAGGATGATTATATTAATGTTTTTTCGCCGCAGAATCACTTTTAAGTAACAAAATATAAACCACGTCTGGAGATCACAAAATCAAGATTAATAAAAAATGCCAGAGTAACTTATATAATAAATTTATTTTAATATTATTTAATTTTCTTTCATTAAAAATACACAATAATAATAATAAAACATCTATCCACAAGAAACACAAATTAATTTCTAAAAGGCAAGAACTAAAATAATAATTCAAACAGCTGTGACAAATGACACTTAATAGGGATGTGGAAAATTATTCTAGTACAATGCTTTAGATGCGTAATGCTTCGTAAGACATCATACGAATGTGTTTACTCGATAGCTCGATAACGTATGAAAGTTACTCACATACTAACTGAACTCCAGAACTTTTCGACATTGCTTTTTTTTAACAAAAATGTATTAAAATAATAAATGTTATTGTATAAGTGGATGCTTTATTAATACGTTCAGTTCGTTTAATGACTTTTTATTAAATTAAACCAAATATAGTGTAAAAGATTAACTTGGGTTCTTAATGAAGATCTTTTTCTTACATTTTTGAGAAAATTCTTAAATACTTTCAAGCAATCCTTTATATTAAACTATTCAAAAAATTCAGTTCCAAGACACTTCCATATTCACAATTCGTTTTTCTGGGCAGAAAGCAAACATTTATATTAATTGATGCTTTGAACAACCTCATTACGTCATTTTGTCAAAAGGAACACACAGCTTGACGACAAAGTCATTTCGCCGAAAGCGTCATAAAACTAAAAAATCCATTAAGACCTTTGACAATAGTTCCCTTTTTTTTTTGCAGGATGTGCACATGCTATACACCAAACTTAACCACTGCCGACTAATCTCCCACGCAATTTGTGTATATTGGCCACCAAAGCATAAAGGATTTATTCATTTTTTTTTTAATTTAAATATTTTTTGTTTTATTTTTTATGTTCGAAGGGAGAGCAAAACCATGCAAAACCATTGCTATCTCTTAATACTTGAGCGCCAAAAAAAAAAAAAAAACAAAAAAGGGAATTCCCTTGAAGGCAGAACACACACACTCCTTGCAATTCTAAATGAATGATAGAGTGAAAAATCCTGTCCCGTTTGCCCGTTTCACTATGACATAATATCATCACATTTTAATTGCGAAATATTAAAAGAGATGAAAAAATTGGCTGAGCCTGTGGGCACTCATCTCCCACATCCTTCTCGGATGGGTTGCCTCCTGAGTTGTGCATCACGCCCCCAATGCATATCCTTACTATGTTCTGATGATGCACACGCAGTGCTGATGGGGGTGAGCCTGAGCGGTGCTCCTGCTCATCCGGGGATGGCTCATATCTGGAGCTCGTTTGCATGCACTCGCGTTCAAATAAATGTCTTTCCCTTGGAGTGTTGTTGGGGCTTCTCATTTTTTTTACTTTTTATATTTTTTGTTCATACAGCATCCCTCACTATTTTTAAAATTTTTTTTACAATATTTTTTTGTTTTTTGTTTTTATGAAAATGATTTTGTGACATAAATTAAGGCCCGGGGGTAGGCAAAACACTATTAAAAATGTTCATAAATTCACTCTAATATGGGAAGTGAGTTGAGGGTGGTGTCCTGGTGGTTTCCGCACCAAACGTTGGCGTTCGTTGAACTTTTTTATTCGACATTCGAGTGTCTCTCTCGCTTCGACTTGGTGCGTTTTATATGAGTGTGGATTTATATTCGCATAAAACTTTAGTTCTGTTTTTTGTTTTTATTATTTATTGTTATTTTTTTTAGGTTATTTGTTTGGCAGATACCAGCATGTATAGAGCTAGCATAAAAAAAAAATTATATAAAAATGTATTTATATTTTTTGATGGCATATATTAATATGTTGCAGTGGAATTGCCTGCAGCCAAAATGGGCGGAATGCGTGTACAGCGTATATACATCCATTTGGAAATATTAATCCGTGAAAAGTTGAATGTCAGAGTTTAAAATAATTCAACGCCTTGATATGGGTCCTTGTTTGCCTTCCCAGTTCAGGTACCTATATGTGTTTTTTACTAAAACTTATATTTGGATTTATGATGGTAGATAAATGTGCAGTGAAGGTACACATTTATAATACGTAGCAGATAACTGTATCCGGAATATTGTTGCCTATGGTGACCATATTTTTTTTTTACTATAGTAGATCTCCTTGACGGAATGTTCTGTCAACAGATTCATCAAGTCAACATTTTTTGAGAAATAAAATGAAATGTTACCAATCTTCTTTCCTTTGATACGACCCAAACGCAAAATAGTTGGCCTACCTTGCTTTGGACAAAGAAAAAATACTTTCCATGTTGAAACTAATTAATTTTAATAAAATAAATTATATTCCAAAACTATATTAGAAAGAGTCGTATTTTTTCTTTAAAATGACTGCATACAAATATTATGAAAAATGTATTACGAATAAATTTACGGTAAAAATGTAAAAAGGGTAAGAGCATAATAGTTGGCCTACTCTTTTTTAGATGCAAAATAGTTGGCCTAGTGCTGTTTATACAGGGTAATTCGCATAAAATGCGGCAAAAAAAAAGATCATATATAGGTTTGGCTGAGTAAATACCTCAAATTAATGGAAGCAGTTTAGGTGGGAGGGACAATTTTCAATAAAATATGACTTAAAACAGAAAAAAAAGTATTTAAAACCAACGGTAACACTTAAAATGTCATACTTTACCTCTTTGTAAAGCCAGATGTATCTTCTTTAATTGTATTTATTAATAAAGTAGTTTTAATAAACAATTTTTGAAAAATTAATTCTCATACTCAAAATTAAAAAAAAAATAAAGTAACAAAAAATTCAAACTATGTTTTTTTTTAAATTTTAATCATTAACAACTATTTTTGACTCCAAAATTCAAAGTTCTGGTTTATTCATAATCAAAAACAGAAAACCACATGTTCATGTGTATTGTTCTTTCTAGAAAATAAAAAAAAAAACTAGGACTGGGCCCAAAGGTCTATATCAATTAAAGAATTAACCTTCCTTTTATTATTCGTTTTAAATATCTAGCGTTTCATTAGCATACAAAATAGTATAATTTTAGGTATTAACTCAGCCAAACCTACATGATCCATCTTTTTGCCGCATTTTATGCGAAAAACCCTGTATTTACAGCACTAAACCAACTATTTTGCATCTAAATAAAAGGCACGACTGGGTGACACAAACTTGCTCTTGTGGCAGGTAAGCTAGGACTTAACATTAAAAAGGCAAAAATGGGTCTCGATCGCTTTCTTATCTTGCATGTTATAGTTTTTCAATTTTTGTATATGAAATAATTTTTTAAATTCTTTTAATAAATTTAAAACGCAATATTTCAAAAAAAATTACTTTGAAACATAAGTTATCCCAGAAAATGGTGGTATGCCAGTAATTATTAAATAATAGAATATATTTTAGGGTTTTTTTTTTACGAAAATCGAACGACCAGTTTTTGAAAAAATCGCTTAGAAAAAGGCTGTAGCTCCAAATGCGTCGTCAGTGGTTATAAGCGGTGGAATGCGTAGTGCATACACTCAAAAAATATTCCTGGTACTGGTTTTCTGATAAATTACACCAGGAGAAAATTTGGTAAATACTATTATTTTCCTGATAAATACTATCGTTTTCCATGGTATAAAACAAAGTATCTGGATCCTGGTAGCCGTCACCAAGAACCAGGAGTATATTTTATTTATCACTTTTACTGATAGAATTATACCAGGAGAAAACCTGGTAAATATTATCCTTTTCCAGATTAATGTTATCGTTTTATATGATGAAGATAGATTATCTGGAACTAGTAAGACAGATTTTTTTTATTTTGTAATACAAATTTTAATAGGAAAAATCAAGATAAATAGTACAATTTTTCTGATAAATGATATCGGTTTTCCAGATGAAGTTTAGTTTATATGAAAGAATGGTAACTGGGCATCAGGAAATTTTTTATCAGATCTTCTGATAGTCTGATAAATATTGCAAGGAATTTCTGGTAGAAAATATGCGATCAGAAATTAAGATAAATAAAGTTGCCATTTTTCTGTTGAACATTTTCATTTTCTTGAAAAATAGGTTTAGGTATCTGAAGTCTGGTTACTGGTACAAGGAACTAAAACTTAAATTTATTTATCAGACCTCCTGATAAATATTATCCGGAATATCTGGTAGAAAATATGTGATCAGAAACTATGATAAATATTACCCTTTTACTAAAAAATATTTTCACATCATTGAACAAAAAATATCTGAAGCCTGGGTAACTGATATCAGGAACTAAAATAAAAAATACAAATAAGTTATAACATAGATACACCTAAATTACTTTAAATAACAAAATAAACATTAATTTTTCTTCAAAACAAAATAAAAATGCACAAATGCATTCAAATCTACAAGAATTTTTTGTCAAAATCATGATTGCAATCGTAATCTTGTTGGATATAGTTCACATTTGCTTTTTGCCAAAAAAAGTGATATAAGTTGTAATGAAAAAGCGGAAATTTGCGTTTTGACAAGGTGTTCACTATAATCTCAACTGTTATTCGTGAGCATTTACACGAAACGCCATGGCCATACAAAATAAAATAAAAATAACTTTAAATTATCTTGTGTTTTTTTTTAGTTTGGATCGTTAATAAAGCAATACTATTCTGATTGGGGGTACTAGAAAAAGCATCGATTATTCTGGTAAATTGTACCCTAGTGTGGGTACCTTTTACCAGAAAAAAATATTCTTGGTAAATTGTGCATTTATCCTGGTAGCAGGTACCAGGAAATAATCTATTTTCCTGGTATATTGTACCAGAATGCGGGTATATTCTACTCCAAAAAATAATAGAATTCCTGGTAAATACTACCATTATCTTTGTCACAGGTACCAGGGAAATAATGATTTTTCCTGGTATATTGTAACAGAATGCAGGTACATTTAACCAGAAGAAAAAATAATATTCCTGGTAATAAAATAAATTTTCCTGGTATATTGTACCAGTATGCGGGTACATTTACCAGGAGAAAAATAACATTCCTGGTAAATACCACCATTCGTCTGTTAGCAGAAACCAGGAAAATTATTACTTTTACTGATATATTGTACCAGTAGCCTGGTACATTTTATCATGATGTCTTATAAAATATATTTGGAGGGGAAATTCTTTCCTGGTATTAGCTACCAGGAGATACTGATAGATTCTATCGGATTTCCGCGAAGAATCTACTTATCATAAAAAATGATAGATTCTTACAGGAAATCTGATAAATAGAACCAGGATTTTATTTTGAGTGTACGACTTCGAAGACTGAGCAAATCTGATAATGCGTGGGTTCGAATATCATGATGTGCATGTAGAAAGTTTTTCATAATAAAATTGGACTAAAGCTCGGCACCATTAATAAGGAGATTGATGATAGGAATTGGCACTCCTTGAAATAGCTAGATCTCCAAATAAAAATAAAAACGAATAATAAAAATTCGTTTAAAAATTGGTGGTAGTCCCTTTATGTTGTTGTTGTTGTTTAAACATTCGACGGAATAAAGTAATAAAACTGACATTCTAGTACGAATAGTAAGTACAATATAACAAAAATAATAACTGAAATGAAAATAAATTTTCTTTAAACAGTCATATTTGAAAAACCTTAAAATTTCGTAAAAGTCTCCATTGTCATATATGATAATTCAATAGTCCAGGGAAATCTATCTGCAAATCAATGGTAGAGGTAGCCAAGGACTTTGTTACTTGATAAACCATGCATGATTTAAGCTTATCGATATTAAAAATTAACTGCATGCTAACGAAATTCCAGAGTAAGCCCAAACAGGAAAATTCGAGAAAAGGAGTTTTTAATTTCCAAAGATTTTATACTGTGCCGAAATAAATAGCAGGTCTAAAAAATGAAACCCAAAATTACAACAAATCATTAGCAATTTTATTTATGTGTTACCCTTAGTGAAGTCGACATCCAAGTGAACAAAACTGTTTCTTATTTATGAGCAAATACATGATCATGACACCTTTTTACAGCTACCGTGGATGGCGTGGATTGTAGTTTGCTAACAATAACAAGTAATATACTGCAAGCGGCAAGACAAAATTTTAGCATTAACAAACGGTTAATAAAAAAAAAACTAGATGAGAGATTTTGTTAAGAATTCATAGGTTATATTATGCATATAAATATAATAAATGACATACATAGGTTTTTATATTTAAATTATTAATTGAAATATTTTAAGCAAAAATAAAATGTAGATCTTGAATCTATTCCCAAAAAACAGCCTAAACGATTGAACCGATTTGCTTCATATTTGGTACGTATAGTAAGTTAACACATGGTAACCAGACGGGACAAACAGGAATCGCACGCAACCTGATAAGAGAGGTTTCCGACCGTCATAAAACATTGACGAACTAGAAAAAACAGAGATAAACTATCTGACAGTCGTAAAACTAAAATATTTACGACCCAAGCCGCCAACAGATAAGAAGGATGTTTTATGACCGACGCTCCCGATAACGACCACAAAGCGAACCATCGAGGAGATGCAACTGATCGAGGATAGGCAGATCGATTCCAACCCCTCAACCATAAAGATCAATGTAAACCTAGTAATAAGCTGAATATTGAATAAAATATATATTTTTTTAATAAAATTATCTGGTTGAAAAATTAATTTAGTATAGGCTAAACCATTCTGTGCCAAAAAAGCGGGATAAACTTTATACCATTGTGGATGGATGATACTTGCAGTTCCATATGTGATACCATAAGAAATATAAATAAGTCAACTGCGATTTCCCATTTGGTGATGTGATAATTGTGCTGTCATTAAATGTGCTTCAATTTCTGCAGAAAATAAATCTTTAATACTTTATATTGTCTACACTTATAACCCATACAAAAAATATTAGAAAAAAAATATCTTTAACATTAAGCGTTCAACAGCATACATACCTATTATTTGTATACATAAACCTGCATAGTAACTTACCAGTTAAATTCCTTGCAATATATTAAGCCAATGATTTCAGGTTCTAATTTCAATTTATTATTTTCAGTTCTGTCGTTTTTATATTTTTATTCAATTATAAAACTTAAAACAAAAACTATACGATCACTTAAATAATGAAAAGTACTTAAATACAAATATATGGTCAGTTGATTCCCGCTTTCCTTTTCTAATCGCTCAGACTTATTTATATTTCTTATTATATCACACATGGAACTGGAAGTATCATCCATCCACCAGGGTATATAGTTTATACTGCCGTTTTGGCACAGAATGGTTTAGCCAAATATGAAGCATATCGGTTCAGTCGTTAAGGCTAATATGAATGTCGTATAGCTGCCCACATAATGTGTATCAACCTAAAATCTCAAATATACAATAAAATAACTTACGTATTATGTTTCATTATATTTTCACTTTAATGAGAAATCCCAGTTACGAAAAATGTTAAATGTATATTGCATACCTTTCGGCGAAAGATATAAAGTTTAAATGCCTGGGATTGAATCAGATATTATTTTTTTACATCATAGCAACAAAGCTGGTTGCTGTTGCAACGAAAAACAAGTAAAATAAATGTTATTTTATTTTTTACCATATTTTGGTTATTTATTACAATAACTGCATATATTGCAAAATCAAAGGAAATGCAATATAATGGCTTGGAATGTACACTTGCAGTATATACATAGATATGATGATAATGATGAGTGTGGGTGCATCGCATATGAAATGATGCCAACACAGAACATCGTATTGGGAATCTGAAATGGGATACACATTTATTAAAAGTGATATGAATATAATTTTTTTTTTATAAAATAAAATTCGAACATGAAAGTTATTCTTCCCATGGGCATTTACTCGGAGAGTGTCAATCTTTGACTGAATTGCGGGAAATAGTTATTTGCAAAGTATATTTACCTACGTTGTATATAAAATGGTCAAAATGGCAGATGTTATTGTATGAAAAGGAAATAAATAGAAAAAAAAAGAATTTTGATTTAAATACTGGGAAAAATAATTTATTTTTTACATCCAAAATTTTCGAGGTTTTAATGTTCATTTTGTTTTTATTTGTTAGCATACTTTTTTTTTCAAAAATTCAAATTCTCTTTTTTATCTTGCGATTATAAGAACTATAAAGCAAGTTTTGCATTCGTAAAAATAAAATATACAATTACTTGTAGCGTTCTCATTTATCGCATAAGCATCACATAGTGTGAATCTACATTACTCCCTTCGTTTATCTAACGTCCTAACAGGCAAAAAGCTAAAAAAAAAAACTTTGGCTGCCAAGAATGTTTGCCATATTTTTTCCGGCTATTCTATTTGACTTTTGATATTAATTGATTCTCGCTTAAATATATAATACTTACAAATCAAATTAAAACTATCGTGGAAGTTAGTAAAACTTAAAATCCTAAAACTTAGAACTATATTAAAAAACCGAATTATCAATAAAACTTAAAATTAATTATTAGAACTTAAAGTTAACAATTTTTATATTTACAGCTGCACAAAATAGTGCAATTAAATGTGCCATTGAAGAGGGCACACTACTCTTAAGGGAAATTACCTATAAGAGCTGAATAGAAAAAATATGCATGACTAAATTATTCAAACAAAAATTAAAATAATTTTAATGCAAACAAATAAAAAAAACTATGAAAATACAAATTTTTCCAAGAAATCTTGGTACACCATCAGTTTTGATATATCTTTTGTAATATGTTTTACAATTTTTTCACAAGAATCGTAAATCCAGAGTTAAAATATAGATTTTTTTAAACAACTTAAAAAAATGTTGGTATAGGTATGTAAATTTTATTAATTTAATTATTTACAAATAAAATCCAAAATTTTAAAAAATAAAGGACACGACTGTTGAAAGTTACTTTCGGGTTGATGACTGGAAAATTCATTTGACCAGTTTTTGTGAAAAAATGGGTTTCTGTATTTTATATTTCGAAATAAGAGAAGATTTAAAAAAAAAATCACTAAACCAAAAATATGAAATAAGAAAATATTTATATGAAAGATATAACGGAAGGCAACAATTCAATACCATACAATTTTATCAAAACTGATCGTAAACTTTTTTTTAGAAAAATAGAATTATTGGTTTTTGGAAAATAAATAACTTTTTCAAAAATTAGTTATAAAAGGTACAATGCAAACTAAATCGAATTTTGAAGCAACTCAGCTTGTCAGCTTATATGGTTAATCATCAAGACTTTATCATCGCGAATGTGTCCGACTAAATTGTCAAAGCACAAACTTTGCCAAACAAGCATGTGTCTCAATTTGTATTCATCCTCAAAAGGGTGAAAATGTTACCAAGCATATAATTCAATGATTTGCAAAACTAGAAGTGCATTGTATTCCAAAACAGGACTCTTTGGATAGATTGTTAGTTAAGGTTCATGTTCACGGTTCACCCCACGACCTGTAAAAATGTATAGGACCATAAAAAAAGGAAAAATATCTCTTTCCTACAAAATCTAACATTTTATTTCTTTATTCATCATAGAACCCATTGCTTTTAATTATAATGGGATGCGCTGTCATTTCTATTCATGCACCACATTAATTTATTGTGATGCAGAAATTCTATTATTTTGTTTTTCTTATTTATTTTAAGTGTCATTTTATCCGTCCGCTCAAATATTTTCCCATTCTGTCAAAACACAAATTCATGTTATTGCTGAGCTGCCATCAAAAATAAAAAAAAAACATTCTGAATGCACATTTCAAGTGACAAGTTTTGTTGGTTTTCCAGCATTTTTTTTTTAATTTTTATTTTTAAATGTTTGTCTCTCTATGCACAAAAACAAAAAACAATTAACAACGGTTTTTCAATTTTTTTTTTGCATTTCTTCGTTCTATTTCATTTTGTCCAAATAACCATTTGAAAAGTGTCTGTCCGTCAGTTTGTTATTAAAAAAATAAATAAACAAAATAACATTGTGAATGGACGGTTAAAACAACGTTGGCACTAACTAACATCAGGCTGAATAAAATAAAAAAAAATTAAAACAACAATAGCCCCTCCTCACCCTTTTCATTGTTGCAACCCTTAAAAACAACACCATCATCTATCCATGGTCAAAAATTTATATTTTTGCATCTAATGCATAAATAAAACTAATTGCATAGAATGGTAGTGGTGGTGATGTCGGTGGAACTGTTGGTTTCAGGAGACGAAATTCAAAGCGAATGCATCGGGGAAAATGAATCTATATGCAGGATGCAGCGGTAGCTAGTCCTTCTTCCATATGGCTTCAACGAGAGGGTACGTATGTTTAAATGTTGACTATTTTCATATTTCATAAAAAATAAAAAAAATATTAAAACTAAAAAGGAACAACATAGTCCCTGGACATCGATGGCAAAAAAAAATCAACAAGAATTATGATGAGTTGTGATGCAATTGCACAAAAACTGCATCATAGCTTTATAGCGGTACGGTAGGATAGGATTTTGGCGGTAGTATGGGTACAATCACCACTACCAGCCATTAGCCAATCAGGATTGAATGCAGCAAAAACCATTAAGGAGTGGAATGCAAAAAAAAAAAATGTTGATTCTGTGACAAAGCATTTGCAAATAAAAAAAAAAGATACAAAATATGCACATTGCACATAACGACTTTAAAAAAAAAAACTTATAATATAAATCCACATGATTTTTATATGTGAATTGGTATTTGTTATGCGATGCAGTTTTTATTCGCTTTATTATTTTGACTGCAGTATACAAGTCCTCCAGGGAGTTTTGTAGAAATATTTTTGTGAAATAAATATTTCGCCTAAAGGATGCAATAAATGTTAAACATAATAAATTGACAAAGTACCGCATTTTGTATAATTTTGGATACATAAAAAGATATTAGACCAGAAAAAATGTTTTACAAAATGAAAATATAGAAAAACACGTTAAAGCATGGTTAACATGATTTAATTCTATTTTAAATTTAAACTTTACCAACACAAACCTCATAAAACGAAGTTGAAATTAACTTTAGAAATACACTTCAAAAGATTTTAAACTTGTTATAAATAATTGTTATTTATCTTAGTTTCCTTCAAAATTTGCTTGTGTCCTGAAACCAGAAACACCCCAGTTTAAAGTTACAATATTGATAACTTTTTCTTTTTCAATGACTTAAGTGTTCAAATCACTATTTATTACTTCATAATATTTTAACTATGTGTCTGTAAGGCACATTTAAGTTTTCACTTAAAACGCTTTAAATAAAATAGAAAAAAAAGGCAAAAAGGCATTTGCCACAGATTCCGATCCCTTGCAATGACCAATTCGAGACATTCGATACTTTTATTACTCAAACGAGAACACTTAACTAAAAAAACACTGATCAATTTTTAAGTTCAATGATTCGTTTATTATTGAGCTTCATGCTGAAAAGAAAGAACAAAAGTTAATCTAAATAATTCTGTACTAATAACGTCAATAGCGACGTCAAATCATGTGGTTCAACAAAACTGGTACTGGTTATTAATAAACAAAAAAAATCAAAGGTGTACGTTATTAATAAACAAAAAATATTGAAAATGATACTTAAGCGAATACTATGCAATATGCTCTATTGCATAGCATCATTCAGTTTATACACATAGAGGAATAAAGACGATTTCAGACTCTTGGTACATCCTCTCTCTAAAAAGGGGAAGGATAACTCCAATCCGGCAAATCTACGGTCGATAAGTCTCCTTCCGAGTATCAGTAAGGTATTCGAAAAAGTTCTCAATAGGGCTTTGTTCAAATGGGCTGAGGACAAAAATATTATTCCTGATAAACAGTTTGGCTTTAAGGCAGGACACGATACTATTCATGCCGCGTCTAAGCTTGTTTCTGAAATTCAATGGAACAATGCGAAAAAACAGTGCACGGGTGCCTGTCTGGTTGATTTGGAGAAAGCTTTCGACACCGTATGGTTAGAAGGTCTGTATCTAAAGCTGACCAGACTTGGTATTAGTAAATCATTATTGTATATACTTTATGATATGCTCAACGATAGAAAGTTTGTTGTCAAGAGTGGCAGTGTAACGTCTACCAAAATATTTGAAATAAAAAATGGTCTGCAGCAGGGGCGGTTAACTCGCCGATTCTTTTCAACATTTACACTAGCGATCTTATAAGTAGTCTAACTCATGCAATTGCGTATGCCGATGATCTAATAGCGTACAGAACAGGTCCAAAAGTTGAAGTTATCAAAATTCTTTTGCAGCGTGACTTCGACAAGATTCAGCAATATTGCGATGACTGGAAGTTGAAAATCAACTTTCAGAAATGCGAAACTATTCTGTTTAGAACCCCTTTGTCTAGGGCTTCTGCGGATACGAGAAAGAATTGGCGAAAACTTGTGATCGTTGGACCCCTTGGACAGCCACTGGCAAGTAAAAGTGTCGTGAGGTACCTTGGCATCTGGCTGGATCAATATCTGTATTTCGATAGACATATAGATGCTGCTCTGACCAGGGCTAGGGGAGCCTTTGCCCTGACAAGACGCCTGTTTTACAGCAGCCATCTTGATAGCAGGGTGAAGGTGATTTGTTACATGGCTTTAATCAGGCCGATGATTGCCTATGGATGTCCTGTGTGGTTCAACGTTGCACCATCTCAAATGGAAAAGATTCGGGTATTTGAGAGGCAGTGTCTTAGACACTGCCTTGGATTGCACGGAACACCAGAGTCGGAGTACATAAAATATTATTCCAACGAGGTTCTATACAACAGGGCTAACATAAACAGAATAGATAATTTTTTAATCAAGCTGATTCGGGGTCATATTGCAAGAGCGATGACTTGATTTTCGGGGCTTACTACCCCAAAGATGAATACTACGAAAGTGTGTGTCTAAGCGGATTTATCCCACCCGACGCTTTCCTCTTTTTAGACAGTCGAGGGCTGATACAGGATAGTTCGGCGGTACCGCTGATCTACCACGTCGGCCGAAAAACTGTGGATAGGCGACTCCTTTATGGTCGTGACGTCGTCGCAGAAAGCGGAGCAGAGCGCCTTCGGTTCAGTAGGGCTGTGTCCGAAAGGGACCAGATAGATAGATTGGACCAAAATCGCCAGTTCTGGTGGTTGAATCATATGTAAAATAACTAATAAAATTTAAAAAATAAATAATAATAAAAGTTCACTAATTGAGTTTAATGCCTTGGTTTGACTTGCGCAGGTTTAGGCGTGTCCTTGGCTTTAAAAGTAGGCTAGGTTATTACAAAACAATCATGGTGGCACTAAAAAGAAAAAAAAAACCGTTGCTGTGGCTATTCTAGTCTTAAGTTATTTTAAGTAGTTTTAAGTGTAGTTTTAAGTTTTATAAAAAATTAAAAAATGATACATATAATAAGTTTTTTTCCTAATTTTCTTATTTTTAATTAATAAATGAATTTCTATAATATTTAAGCTAGGTACGCCGAAAGGCAATAATTTTAAGTTGGTTATGGTATAATTTAGAGCGCTCGCATATAGGGCCAGTAAGTTAGTTAAGTTAATATGTAAGCTAGTTGTTAAGGTTTTTGTCTAGCAAGTAAGTAGTTATAAGAAAATGAAATATAAAAACTTAATATACAAAAAAAAAAAAAAAACGATTTCGCTAAATGAGCATATTGATAGTAAATTGCCCTAATATCCTGTAACGAAAAAAACTCAACCCGAACTGAACAAAATTCTTCAGCATACATTTGTATTTGTTTTTCTTTATTTCTCTTGTCTTTTAACTGAAGAATTATTGCTAATAGAGTAAAAATTAAACAAGTCGGTAGTAACGAGGCAACGACATCCTACGAGCAGTACGATAACACAATTGTCAGTATTTTGTCGTAAGCAACGCCAAGCGAAGCTAAAAAAACACAATTTTTTTTTTCTTCCATGACTAATTTACGACAAAAAACGCCAATTATTCGAGATAGCTTTTTAATTTTTGATTGTATTTGATTTGTATGGCAGGACAATTTTTTTTAGTTGCAATACAAATTAAAGACTAAAAACTCCTTCATATTATTTCAGAGTTGCATTTGATTCTTTTACGAGGTGGTAGTGTTAACTGGAGTATCAAGTTAGCACAACTAGTGGTTATTTAAAAAATAAAGTGCACAACTAAATCGCAGGAAATTGCTTCTGTGACAAGTCGCCACAGTAAAAATAAAATAATTTTAATAAAAAAAAAATATAAACAGGAAAAACAAACAAATTCATATGAATATAATATATAAAAAGTGAAAAATAAAGAAATCACGTTGAACTGATTTATAAATATTGAATTTACAAAAACATAAATTATTTTTAATTTAAAAATAAAAACTATACCTACATACTTGAAAAAATGTTTGGCTTGAATATTATTGAACCGTTTAAGAGAAACCTTAATGTTCGGCAAACGAATTTCTTTACATTTCACAAAAAAGACAATCATCCAAAAAGCATCAAGCATTTTTCCAATCCTTGCAGCAGTTTCCGAGGAAAATAGGTTTTTTTCATTTTTAAAATGAAACAGACAGACAGAATTTCCAGTACCACTTTTTTCGTTTTTTTTTTACCATCTTGTCATGTTTGTCACTTTTGACTTGGATTGCTGGAGGATCGACAGACTTTGTTTTTTATTTGTTTAAATTATATGAATACATACCAAAAGATGATTGTTTTTTTAATTTGTTCTTGCATTATCAGCATGCTCAAAAGAATTTTTTAACGTTGTAGCTTAAGTTATTATGTTGCTTACTGTAAATATATTTGTGTCCCTTGACTACTTAAATGTTGTTAAATGTCAAATATAAAAAGTAAATTCAATATAACACTTTAACACAAAAATCGCAATCATCACAGCCAACGGTAAAGACTAGAACACGTTTCGTCAAAAACTTAACAGAGTCGAATGGCTTTCAAAAGCAAAACGGTTCAACACGTAAAGTAGTACAGCTTAATGAAACAAACGTTCATTTACGTAACTCTTCCATCATCCATATACTCCAATATGATTCTACATTTATGATTTTAGAATCTGATGATCACATTTTGGGATTCACTCAAAGTGTTTGAAGGTTTCATATACTAAGCAAAATGTGTCCTTTTGTGTATGGAAAACAGTGTTTATATCCGTTTTCGTGCAGCGCTGATGGGAAGGAACTGCAAAAATATTCTATCACCTAATGATAACAAATATGGCTGTGGTGGTGCAAAACTGAGAGATATAACTTAAACGCACTATAAAACCAAAGAAAAGGTATTTCACCAGGACCTCAGAGTATTGAAGTAATGTACTTTTTTAGGATTAATTTCTAGAATAAAGAAATATTTTAAGGACATCATTTAATTACTCCAATTGTGACACTGCTTTATTTGCAACATATGATTTTATTTAAAAAATAAGATTCTTTTTCTCAAATATTATTTTTTTTTTAATAATTCATTGATGATAGATCCAAATTGACATTCAATCTAAGGAATGAACGTTGCCCCGATCCATTCGGGTAACCATTCTTTTTTCTTTATTGAAATATTTTTGTTCATGCGTTGTCTGATACAAAATTTCTGAGACTAGAATTAATGTGTAAAACACGAAAAAATTGTTGTCTTTTATACAAAAGTTTGATATCTGGATCGTACTTGAGAAGCCGAAATAACTTTTAAGAAACGCAAAAGTAAGTTTTCACTTGGAACATGAGAAAAACCCAACGGTTTTTTTTTAATTTTGAATCTTTCTCAATCATTAAGGCAGTTTGTATAATATTTAATGAGGTCAAGAATACATCTTCACCATACCGTATAAATGTGAGGTAATACTTTATTAATACATTTTTAAAAAGCTTTTATGTAATAGAAAACAAAAGAGGTCCTTTTTTTAAACCTTGAGGAATGCCTTTTGATATAAAGAAAATCAAATACGAGGTTTTTTTAGTGTCCACATCATTAAACATGTTTTTTTTTAGAATTTTAGCTTATTCACTGTAAATAACATTTATCAGTTGAAAGAATTAATTAAAATATATGGTCTTTATAAGATAAAAAAGGGCAAAACTAATTTAAACAACGAAAGTTGAATGAAATCCTTGTAACGTGGTAGTTAACGTTCAACTATGTTTAAACTGTTTAAACTTCTAAAAATAAAATAAGAAATCGATCATAAAGTTGGCTAAACTATTTAAGAAATTGTCCATCGTGTAAAACATAATTTCAATTTATCTTACCAATGATTTAAGCAATAAGAACTAAATGTGGGTCACCAATAAAAATTATGCATTTCATGGAGGGGACATGCCAGCTTATTTTTCTTTTTCATCATCTTTCCGACGATTTAACAAAAATAAATTATTGATATCTAATCATTTCATCATATTTATTCTCTGAATATAAAAAAATTAATAATAAATGTAACGTCAATTAAGCCAATACATATACTTATCTGGCGAAATTCACCTAATTTGCAGTGCATCGAATTCATTTTCATGTTATAACTTTTGCCTAAAGATGAAAGGAATTTCTGTACTCGCGTGCACCAGCTTAAATAGCTTATAAAATATGAAATACTCGCGACTTCACGAAGTGTTGTGGGGAAACAAAAATCTGCAGTAAGAGGGGGGATGTGTAAGCTACTGCGTCACGTCGTCGTTCGTTGGTCCTAGAATGAGATAGGGCACAAATTGCTTTACGCTTTACCCTAAGCAGGGCAACAAGAGCATAACGTATATAAAAGTGCTTACGGTGAAGGTGGTGATGTTGGAGGTAGCCATATACCATTGGTTTGGGTTTATAGTTACACAATACAACAGAAAACTAGCCTCCGGCTATTTCATAGAAAATTCAACGCTACTAGGTACATGGAAATGGTTGTGTTATGAAGGAAACTTCATAGAAAATTTCTTACTAACAAAAAGATTATTGAGTCATACGAAGAGTAAGAGAAAACTATTGGAAGTAGGAGAATACCAGAGGTTCAGAGTCAGAGGAGTCTTTTCATAAATAGAAGTACTACAGGGACCATGGGAGAGTGAATGGTAATATGTGTATATAGATAAAATGAAAGAGAGTCAAATAGTTGCCCTGCGGCACTTCGTTGCCAGTGATCCGAGAAACGGTTGCAGTGCCAGGGAGGAAGAATATGATGCTGTGCTAAGTATTTCAAGGAATACAGGAATATTATTGCGAAAGTCTTCAATGTAAAGCACATTCTATTTCTGTAATGTTGTTGAGATAAATTGTGTGCTTTTTTAAATGCATATTCGAAGATTTCATTTTTTGCAGAGAGAGTACTCCACATTGAAAAGGGGAATATATTCCCACAACAAGTTGAGCAGATTTAAGTGGTGCAGGCACCATTTGGTTTATTGGCTTGTTTCATGTCAAATGAGAGAATTTATTGAATATAAAAACTGAGTAAAGCATCCAAATGAATTGTAAATCACAACAATCTAGAAGAATGCAACGTATTCACCATACTTATATGTATAGAGATCACAGATCTATATACAACTGCAGTGATAATCGTGCTACGCAATTTTAATCAAGTAAAATTGTGCAATGGAAGAAGGCTCACTGTTAAAGGGATAATGATCAATCAACTTAATTGAAGCAACTATAATTATATAATATCATAAATAATATCATATCATATATAATATCATAGGATATTTCAAATGCGAGCAAGTTTTATTTCCAAGAATACCCCCAAATCCAACTGACTTCGCTTTGGAATTTAAGCGTGTCTAGTTTCCGGTATACGTTGAGTGCTCGAGGGTCGGGAAACCTTCGGTGCTATTTGGTTTCTCTCCGGATAGAAAGGCAAACAATATTATAAATTACAAAGCATTGCAATAAGTTTAATTGTTATTTTTATTTAATTGCCATATTATTTCATTTCTTGGTACTGAAAGGGTATGTAAGCGTATAGCCGGGTTGGGCAGCTTAGTTACTTATAAAATTTTGCAATTGAAGTTATTAATTGTTCGTAAAAAATATTCAGAACCCAATTGTTCGTAAAAAATATTCAGAACCCAATTTAATTATAATTAATTACATTAAAATTATTTTAAGATTCTCCACGCATATTGGAAGCACCAAAAAAGTGCGCATACGCCACAGTGAACTTAATCGTAAAATTATGTAATTATCGTTAGAAACCGATATGTTCGTTATTAATGCAATAATCAGAATAAAGAAAAATTGTAGAGTATAGTTATGTATATAAATATGAGCAGGACTTATCGCAATTTATAGCAGTAGGTTTTGTGTATCTTTGTCCATAACTTTGGTGCACAAATCAAGTTAAAGTCGACTTATGGCGTTGGCTGTGTTAGCTTTTAATTGCAGTGGTGGGTTTTTGGTTTATAGACATAGACAAACATATTATATGTCCAATAAGGTCTAATCACACGATTTCGATGGCCCAATTATCATACGCAAATACCATGTTTGGGAGAACAGTTCAATGCAAGCATTTTGTATCTCGAAACAAAATTATTTAAATAACAACGGCAACACTTGACATAAATAATTATATAATTATTATTATTTTTAAATTGAATTATTTGTGTCAATAGTTTTTGAAAAATTCGAAACCAAACTTAAAATTTAGATAAAAAAAATAAAAAAAAAAGTTTAGACCAATTTATTTTGAAAATTGTAAAACGAAGTGCTAGTGTTCAATGCTTATATCAATTCCAAATCGAACACATAAATTAAATGGTTTATGTGTTTGTAAAATCCATTGCAATTTCAGGGTCAACGAAACCCGTCTTATAAGGTAGGCCTACTTTCACTTTTAACTAATCCGGTCACTTGGCAGCTATAAAGCTCTGGATGTGGGAGTGGATGGGCAACTATTTAGGTACCTACATACCTACCGTTGGTTGTTTTTAAATATTTTTGTTTCTGATTTAAGTCATTAAATCAGAAACCCCCCGTCTCGAGGAGGGGACATATACCCCCTTGTCGATTTTTAATACAACCTACTTGCTCAATCTTTTTTGTGCACCTTATAACAATCACCCTGTATAAATATATTGTAATAAATAAGACTATTTTGGCACTTTTTGCGCATCTTAGATCGTCGCCTGGTACTACTTTTCCAGCATCCAAAACGCTTAAATTTTACAGCCCCTTTGTTGCCCACCCACTCCCACACCCAGAGCCTTACAGCTGCAAGGCGACCGGTTTAGTGAATAGTGATAGAAGGCCTACCTAATAAGACGGGTTTTGTTGATCCTGAAATTGCAAAGGATTTTACATGGCTAGCTCTCCGGCTATCAGTGTTTGATTGAGAATTAGAATTAAAAGAGGCAGTGAAAACATAAAGTTAATTTAAAAATTTACTTCTGGATTTTGACAAAAAATATTGTAAACTTTTTTTTTTGTTTATTTTTATTTTTTTTTTTTTTTTTAAGTTTTGAGTTTGAAAGATTTTTTTTTCGAAAAATATTTATAAAAACACTTTATTTAAAAATAATATAATAGAACAGATATTTGGCTTTCAAAAACAGTAATAAAAATAATAATAATAATATTTTAACTGTAGGTGTCTGTAAGGAACATTGCTTTTTAAATGCAATAGCGTTGCACGACACTAATTATAGAAGGAGTAGAAAGATATTGCAAAAAATTGTTTTGTACAATGGGTAGAGAGCTAGTTGATTCTTATTTTTCTTTGCATACCTCATGGTTGTCGTCCAGAATTAGCTAAGAGGTATGCTGAAAAGAATAAACCCTAGTGAGTATTTAACTGGCAACCTCTGGATTAACAGCCAAGCACTTCCATTGTACCATTGCTGCCCACAGTAAAGATATTTATTGTAAGTGTTGCTGTTATTTTAAAATACTTTTAATTTCATTTACAGTAATTTCTTATTCTCTCTCTCCTGAACAGAAGAAGATTGACCCCTCTCCACCGTCCTGTAGCGGAAAATGCTTTTGGTTGACCTTTCTAAAACGCTTAGTTATTAAATTATATGTTAATGCTGGGTGCTAGCGGTGTGCGGTGGTATGTTATTAATGTTAGCAATCAAAATCTGATAAAAAGTTAATTTTAGTAATTTTTACTTTTATCAAAAACTGGAAACTATAAATCAATTGGCTTTTTTTTGCTCGATTCAGAATTAATATAACCATTTATTGCGCAAAGTTTATGGCACTTGATCTGACAGTTTTGAAAAAACTTGTCTAAGCCTTATTTTCTTTTTTTTTTATTCCGACTGTAGACATAAATAATTTAAATTTAATTTAGTATTAAAAACTAAATTTCAGGCTGTTGTTTTTTTAATATTATTTTTTTTTTTTCATTTTAAGTATTTTTTTTTTCTAAAATTGCCCTTATTGCCCAAACGGGGGATAGATCCGGATCCCCTCTCAAATAAAAACAAACGGCACGACTGGGTCAGACAAACTTGCTATGGTGTCAGATTACTAACCTTTGGCTAAGGCGTTTATATGGCAGGTACCGTTAATAAAGTAATTTTGAAAAAAAAATTCTAACGAAAAACCTCATTATTGGGAAAAAATCAGTCTCAGAATTTTTTTTATAAATCGATCGTTTTTTTACGAGAAAAATTGGATTATCTTTAAGTCTTATTAGCAAGGTACCGTTATGTAAACTAATTCTGAAAAAATGAAAATCATTACCTTTGGCTACAAATCTATTATACGAAATTTATCAAAATCGGTCGTATTTTTTGAGAGAAAAATGGAACTGTGTAAAACGCTTGTATGGCAGGTCCCGTTAAAAAGATAGTTCTAAAAAAATAAATTTGGCTAAACACATCACCGATTTGAAAAAAAAACAGTCATACAAAATTTTATCACAATCGATACTATTTTGTTCAAGAAAAATTGAATTATCTGTTATTCTTATATGGCAGGTACCATTATTTTCACACCTAGGATACAAATCAAAAATACGCCTGGGCATATTACTCTCAAAATACAGACTATCAAGTTTGAAAAAAATCGGCCCAACCGTTTAGGCTGTAGATGACGATACATCCAGATTGACAGACGGACAGACAGACAGACAGACAGACAGACAGACAGACAGACAGAATTGTCGAAGCTACTTTTTTCGTATGCTCTATCTTCGTAATGTCATGTTTGATTTTTTTACGAATGCAAAACTTGCCTATTGTACCTATAATCGCAAGTAAAAAATGTTTGTATTTAACTGTACTACAAAAAACCTTTATTATTTTTTGGTGCCTAAGTTATCGTACTAGTGCCCATATTCTGAAATCGCTAACGCAACTTTAATGTTTATTTTACTTTGATAAAATTATTGCAAACAATCACCCAGTTACCGTAATTAACCACCTCCCGCGTCATTAAAATTCAAAAATTATATTACAACCTCTCTCACTCTCACTCTGTCATGTGAAAGTATATAATGTGAAACAAATGGCACATTTCTTTTAATCCCGGATCCGAAAAGTGCTACGAAATACATGAAATTTTATTCATAATCAGCATTTTGTTTGCCTGCGGCCATACGGATGACCCCAGGCGGATGGGGGTATGCCATATTATTTTCAGACTCGAAAATCCATCATTTCTGTAAAGCCTGCGGCTATCTATGGGATGAAATATTATGATTACGAGGTACACAAAACCCGCTCTCGCTCTCTTTTTGTTATAGAACCACCAGCACCACATCCCCTGCAGCAGTAAGCGGCAACAGCAACAGCAGCGGCAGCAGCAACATCATCTGCAGACCCATCTGGTGAAGGTAGGTGAGGGACTGAAAAGCTGTTCAACTGTGTGTATAGTGACGTTCATGCACAGGAACATTTTATACGTTTCGTTTGGTGTTAAATGTGACAGGGGAGTGAGCTGAATGCACAACTTGTTTGATGATATTTTTATGATGGAACAGAAGAGGAATTTGAAGGGGGTGAAAAGGTTTGTTTAAGCGCATGTGGCATGTGGCAATATGGAGAGGGTGTGAGTTGGGTTAGCTAGCCGGTCTCGGTTTTTGGTGGCTAATAATAATGATGATGGTTAAGATGATGAAGTCATATTACAAAAGTACTGTTGTGTGGACTTCTTGTTAACAACTTTGAGGACATTTCCTTTTTTGTTTGATATGAAAATATCAACATGCTGAAGAAGAGAATAATAAAAACATTCTCTTTGGGTATTTTTGTTTTTCTTTTGACTCTTAATAAAGAAATGCAGAGGCAAAATTGTTTTTATTATGAAAGCTAGTCGCAGTAAGTGAAGGATAATGACATTTTTTTTTCTTAAATTCAATCAATGTGCGATTTCAGTTCTGACCCATATTGTATTTCGTTCAAGGTCGTCATTTGCAGTTTATGATAAGGGTAAGTTTGAATGAATGAGTTTAGATATGAATTCAGCAGAAAGATACATGTATCTTATAGGTCTAGTAAAATTTTATTTTGAACTTAAGTTATTATCTAATATTTAAAATTTGCTCGCGTTTATTTATGTTTTCTTCCAGAGAACCTTATAAGTAGGACATTTTACTTATGCGATTATGAGTACTTTGAGGCAAGTTATGCATTCGTGGAAAAAAAATGAGATAACACGCGACCTTAGGACAAGATGATTTTATATAAACCAACATGTGTTTTAAGAACAACTCTTCTGGAGCTTTTTTGTGGTTCTAAAAATAACGGTCATCAAAAAACTTAATTTACTTCGAAACGGCTTCAACGATTTCAACGATTTCAACGATATTTCACAAGTGTTGTAAAATATTATACGTCTATAAGATATAAAATGCAAATTTTCAAGAAAATTCTTTTAGCGTCAAATGCAATATCACATTTAATTTTCGGCTATATCTTGAAAACGGTTGAAGCGATACTTTAACGAACTTTTATTTTCAGAATGCATGACTTGACTTATATTTATACCTACATACATACATACATATTACTTATACATATAATCGCAAGTAAAAACTGTTTGGTTATTTCAATATTTCCAAAAATTTGTAAACGGATTTTTACGAAATATAGTTTTGGGGTCGTACCTATAAAATATTAAGTTTTTAAACTTGCGTATACTTCTTATTTGTTTTTAGAAAAATATTTTCGAACAAATATTTAAAGAAAAATCGATTCAAAAAGCTGTTATATTTATTAACAGACTCTATAATTTGATAAATGTTTAATATAACATAATTTTAACTCATTCTGATATAAATCTATAAAAAGAATCACTAAATTGAAAGCTTAAAACCCGCTGTGATGTATGAAGTTAATATGGTTCTATCAACAACGTGCACCTCAATTACAACATCATGAGATGGAACCGTCTACGCAACGCTACAACTTGCGTAGCCAATCTAATGTATAACATTTCAAGACCAGTTTTCTAGTGACTACACTCAACGCAATTCGATACGAAAAAAGTTTGGGGGGATTAGATCCCTAAATGCATACTTTAAATTTCCAAACGAAAATAAATTTTTTCCGAAAATAACTACCAATTACCTTTATTTTTCAATGTTAACAACCGTACAAGCCTTAAAAGTTATACATACTGTTTTTTTATTTGTTAAGGATAAGATTTATATCTTCAGAAAATATAAGTAAGATTATTATTTTCAGAATATGTGGTAAACATTTTTGTTTTAGTTTTTTAGTGCAAAGTATCTTCAATATTGTGAAAAAACTGCATTTTGTGATGCAAAAATTTTGAAAAAATTCAATTTAAAAAAAAAAAAAAAATTCCAAAATTTTTACTTTGGAAATTTATTTCTAAAATCCATTTATTAAAACGACAGACGTTTAACAAAGGAATGGTGTTTAAGCTTTCATAAAAGCTATATTACATTACCGTATGTGCTTTCGTTGATTTTTGGTAAATTGTTTTGCATTTCAAATCCATTTTGCTCCTGTCACCTGAATGGACGGAGATAAACCCCCGCCATACTTATTTTTCATAAAATTGTTTTATTCCCTTGACATTATTTCTTGCATATGTGTTTATGGTATGGGAATTCCCACAACCCACTTCAATAGATATTTTTTGTGCTGCTACATTTAGGTACGAACACTAAAAATTGCTGTATTTTTAGACCAGTTGTAGTTGCAGGTAAATTGACATTTGAGCATATATTCTTAACGGAAATTTGATTCTCTTCAACTTTTACAATCACAACTTTGCGCTAAAAAATATGGAAAAAACTCCCAACAAGAAATTCGGCGAAAATAATTTTTTACAGAGGATATCGCAAAGACAGTTCTGTTTTTGTCAGATTTTTATTGTAGTTTTTTTTTTTTGTTTAACGCACCGTCTTCGGCGCATGGATATAACTACTCAGGAAATAAGTCCGAAATGCTTTTTTGTCCCATTTTGAAGAGACATAAGTCCAAAATCAAATTTTGGAATCATGTCCAACCAAAGTGGGACACAATTCCAAACAAAAGAGTTTTGCTCTTATGTCCCGAGAAGTCGCAGTACCTGGGTGGCGCATCTGTATTTCCCAACAGTTGGATTGGTAAAGGGGGCATGCTGGCGTACGGTATCTTAAAATAAAAAATATGATTTGATTTTGATCTACTATTGTACCTATTTGTTTTCAATTTAAAAGTTGAAAAACGATTGATTCATCATTAATAATGTTGTTCATGGATTCAAAATCAATTTAAAACAATCATGAATGTTATGAATATAGTACGTCATTAGTGGATTCGTTAATATGTCACACTCTCACGATAGGGGTTGTCACCCACACTTCCATTACAGTTATACGTATACAAAGATTCCTTCTTAACCCGTACTGCATGAATGTGAAATGCATTACCCAACTCAATATGTTCCCTCTATTATTATAATGTTCATGCATTTAAAAGCATTGTTGCTTAGGTATCTCATTTAAAACCCTATCCAATTTTCCTAAACACTCGTTCTGTTATAAATGATATAATAAGGAAATTTTCATAAAGTTGGCATCGAAGATTTGACAAACCAGATACTTAATGTAAAATGCAAAATACTTCAAACAGAGTTTGTATCTATTTTATAATCTCTATAGATTGTATCTATTTTTCTAATCGTTTAAAAAAGTTAATTGCACATTAACCCGATGTATACCCTAAGGCCCAAGGGACTATTATTTGGTGCAGAAACTCTTAACTCTTAAACATTGTATCTAAGGGAAATTTGGAAAAGAGTTCTCTCTCTTTACTCACAAACCACAACATTCAGATTCTTGCATTTATGTTTCTTACATTCGTTCAACATGATTTTCCCACAATATTTTAATTGTATTCAGTCGTTGTTGGACCGTTGATTGCTATTGTTTGTTAGCTCTTAACAATTAATAACTGTTATTAAATATAGTGAATTAATTGAAATATCGGAAACTCCGGATAGATGTATTTGAAATACAAGACACAGTTTTCTGAGTTAACATTTTGTTTCCGGTTTTAACAATTTGTATCTTAATTTTATTTTTAAAATTTTTTTTATTGTGTTGTTTTCTTGAAATACATTCACAGTGTGACTTTGATTTTTGTATGGTTTTGTATCATTTGTGCAATTTGTGTGTTGAAAAGTTAAATTGTATTAGCACACGTGGTGTTTGGTCATTCACTAATGTCCTAGAGGTTATTTAGATACTTGTTGCGTGTTTCTAAACAACACAAGTAAAATTCGGTTGGTGTCAACTTATTGAGTGGGCACCGGACAAGTCAAATATTATCTAGATAAATTTTGCGGCTAAAAACATACTGCTAAACGATACAGATAATCGCGTTACAATTGAATAAATAACTCTTTTTTTTTTTTACAATGAAATTGATATTATCGTGTTTGAATAATGGTGTGACCGCTGCCGTATGCTAAGGTGAAGGGTAAGTTCAATATATTTTTTTATAAAGATAGATATCTTCAAAAATATTATGGGAAATATGGAGAACGATTTCAGTTAAGAAATGTTTTTACCGAGAATTTCTGTTACGTATTCAAATGCAAACTATAATGACAGTAATAAGCGAGATAAAAAGGAAGATTAATGCTGATTTTTTTCTCAAAACAAAACAATAAAGAATACATTGTAGGCACGTCTTTAATTCAAAATATAGCATACATTTACGGAATAATAACTAATCATTGTAGCTATACTGTTTTTGTCAATGAGGCTTTTCTTTTTAAATTCACAGTATTACATTACAGTATTATATTAGGAATCTAATAGCTGATAATGAATCCCACTCGGCACTCACTTCGAGAACGCGAAATCAGGTGTCTTTAGACAGTTTCTAAAATAAATTCCAACTAATTATTTAGCTTAGTTTGTTTTGCTATATTAATAAAAATATTAATAAATCACTAAACAATATTTAAATGTCAATACTTATTATTATTTATATAAATACCTGTGTATGTTTGTTTATTCTTACAATTCACATGTTTATAAATTATAAACCTATGTATATTACTATTTATCTATTAGTTTATATAGATATTTATTGATTTATTTATTTATTTGTTAATATAAATATTGATTTATAGGCTGATAAGTTAATTTATTTTTTTATATTTTTTATTATTTATTCATCTGTTTTTTTTTTCACCTTTTTTTGCTTTCTTATTATTTATTCAATTAATTTAACCTTTATTTATTATTTAGTTTTTTTTTGTATTCTATATTGGTTACATATTTAATTATTTATTTTAATGCAAATATTACATTTTTTATAGTTATTTTTTATCGTCTATTTATTTAATACACAATTTAATTAATTAATTTAATTTAAATATCAGTTTCATAAAATGTAAAGTAAATCTTAACTTGAAAAAATTGAATTTTTTAAAATCAGAAAGCTACTTTTTTATGTGTAACAAAATCGATAATTATAATTGGATTACAAAAAGAGGGTGTGGTATCCGCATAAATATCAAACTCTATTTTTGAAAGTCGTACAAAGTTGAAATTTCATATGAAAATTAAATAAATATACTTACCTATTAGATAAATACAACAACTTTATTTGAAAGTAACTGACACTTTTGATATGATATGGTGATTAGAAGAGATACAAGAGAATAAAATCATTTGTGAATGCATTCACATAAAATCTGAATTTAATTTGAATTATTAACTGAGTTCAGACTTTGGATTTTATGTGTTTCTCCCATTCAATTTGAATTTAGGACCAGTTGTACAATCGTGGTTCAAGTTTTTAACCCACCGATTTTGACAGATTATCTATTGAAATCAGTGGTTTAAAAAATTGAACCATGCTGAACCACGTTTGTACCTTAGTTATTTAAATTGATAATTGCAAAATTAGTGATTACTGTGATTTGAGAAAACGCTTTTATTAATATGGGGTGGATTGTACGGAAACTCCGTACATTCCACCATTTTGACTTGCTCAGTAGGGCACTTGCCTTGGTTTCGTGTAAAAAAAATTGAGATTTTAATCAAACCTGGCATTACGATGATAGAGGAACCCAAAAAAGTAGGTTTAGTCATGCCATCCGTTAGTCTGTCTGTGCGGATGTGTGGATGTGCGGTTGTCTGTTCACCTAGCTACAGCCTAAATGGTTTGATGGATTTTCTTCAAACATGGTCTATAGAACTTTTTGGTGATTCCCTAGACTAGAGGACAAATTTAAATCTTTGTTTTAGTCCGGCTATAACGGGTACCTGCCATATAACTGTTTTAGCTTATGTAAATTTGCTCGAAAACGGCTTTAACGATTTTGCTAAAATTTTGTGAACGTTGTATTTGGATAACTGTTAGTGTAACTGCATTTCAAGTTTTATATAATATACCATTTAATTTTGAAATTTAACATAAAATGGCATTTAAAGTTTTTGACTAAACGATTGTTTTATAATAGCTACCATAAAAATTGATTTCACATTTAGGCCATTTAGGCCATATTATTTTTTTATATTCCCATATTTAGCTACAAGAGAAAGTTCGTTCGACCCAGTCATGCATTTTATTTTTTATACTCCGAAAAGACTAATCATATCTAATCATAAAATTGGATGTGTATTCCGTGGCAAGAAAAAAGTCTCTGCCTTCCCTGCTGGCCTATCAAGTTTTTGTAAAAATAGACAAGATTTCTTCCGAATGAAAACAAAAAATGAAAACAAAAATATCTACGAATAAAGTCCTTGCAAAAAGAAATAAGTAAAAAAGAGTTATATGAACGAATATGTTATAAATAATATATGAAACATATATTATATTCTTTCATATTATTAATGCCAAGACCCAAACAATATATTAAAACAAAAATTTGTCGAAATCAAAACCAAAAATACGTTTTAATTAAATTTAATTTTGAACATGATTTTTGCAATAAAAAAGTCAAAACAAACCACTGTTTTGTGTTGATGCCTTAAATCAAAATATTGAAACATACTTGGGATACAATTATTTTTCTAATTGACTTCATTTTAAAGTGTAAAACTCTATCTACATTATTTTATCTTTACAACTAAAATATTTAATTAATTAATTCGACCACTTCTCAATTAAAATAATATTAATTAATTAATTGGTAACAATTATATTAACATAATACATGCCAAACCAAAGGGAACGTTTTTTTTTTTATTTACACCGTGCATCCTGATGGAATTACAGCAATATTCATATTTAATAAAACTTATAAAAAGAGTGCAATTGCATGTGGCCAGTGACAATTTTTTTTAATTAATTTATTATCCCCGCCGTTGGGTGTGTAATTGTGCTTTTAAGACTTTATTTTATCCTATTGTATAATGGATTGTGTAAAAACGTAGAGCATTCAATATTCAAATACTCCAGATATATTAAAACTGAACAAGTCATTTCCAATGAAGAAATGGATAAAATGTTTCCAAAAGTATTATCTTCATCAGAGAATCGCGAATTGCGAGTAAGCCTGAAGATGGTGTCTTACGCGGTACAAATACATATAGCGACGTGGGTTTGAGCCTCATCACAGTTAAAATCAAGCAAAGTTTTTTTTGAGTACACATGAGATTAATATAGAGCAGCACTACTTTTGAGAGTCTGTTATCTGTTTGGCTTAATTCAAATATGTATTATAATTCCTCGAAAAAAAAAAATTGTTGTACGTACACGAGGTTGTTGTTTGGTTCATTCATACTTTTTAATGTCATACGAATTATGGAGAGCAAGCTAAGCAGCCTTAGGGCCAGTCTTTTCAGCTCTGGTTATTTGTAACCATTCGTTATTTCAGTTTTTAACCATAAATTTTGTATGTATTTCTATGGTTACCAGCAAATGGTTAAATTTAACCAGAGCTGAAAATAGTGGGCCTTAATGCAGTATGTAATAAAAACCCTGCATGTAAGAAAACATAATTTCCCAAATTAATTTTTAATCTTAGGGTAACAAATTGGCCACAATAAATTCAAGCTTTTCAAAACAAATTCACATTTGCAATTAAAATTCACTTGAGTACAATTGGAATTCACATTTTTTGCAAATAGAATTCCGTGTTTGAAAAAATGATGAAAATTTCGCAAATGAAGAGTAATAATATTTAAAAAGAAAATCAATCAAGAATATTCATAATTTTAGTAAAAAAAACATAAATATTTTTATAAGTACGTATTGTTGTAATCGAATGTCGTTCACAATTATGGTTGTTTTACGGCTTAATGGTTGTTTGATGTTTCAGGTTTCATGGGTTTCCCCTATTCATTGTACAATTGAATGCAATCATTTGAATATAAATGCATCATTTTATTTATTTTTCATTTTTTGCATTTTTCACGTTCTTTTCCATATTCTTCGTATTCTATTGCATTCTTTGTACAATCAATTGAAAAACATTGCAAAAGAGTACAAGAAAATGAAGAATGCAAAAGAATGGAAAGAATGCATCAATTCTTAAATGATTACATTCAGTTAATTCCTGTAAAATGAATGAGGGAAAAGATTATTGCAACGTGAAATTAATTATCGAAGTTGATGTCCAAAAGTGAAGTTAATGAATGCAGATTTTTTTTATAAAAGTCATTAAAGATTACATTCTGCTAAAAACCAACTGACTTGGTCGTGCTGCATTTTGACATTTTTAATTTTTCGGATTAGCCGCGTTATGAAATAAATATTTAGTGAGTTTAAAACAGTACTCACCCCAAAACAAAAAACAAATTTCAATGAGCGTGGTCACCGTGAAACTGACATAAATATCAAATTGGGGTATGAAAATTAAAAATTCACGCGAATTTTTAATTTTCACACCCCAATTTGATCGTCCCTTGGTTATTTTTTTTTCGCTACGCTACTGATCCTTTTTCTTGGCCAACAATAAGCAGCTTGCCTGATAAATGAAAAACGAGTATTAAATAACAATGACAAAATCTCGAATAGTTTCAGTTTATTGCGTATAAACAGTGGTGTATGTATGGGGGGTAGCAAGCTGTGTCCCTGCAACCCCCCTGCCTAGGTATGAGGATTTGAGTTGGGCGCGAGTTTGTATGTATGCAAAGTTTCTTTTGGATTTAGTATTTATTGTATATTGAACTGAAATTCGAGATTTTCATTTTTTACTGTCCGAGATTCTTGCAAATCGAGATTTTGTACCTTTCCCCAACCCCGCTAATATCTCAAATCCAATATGAGTTTAATTTACATTCAAATGTGAATCAAGATCACTTTTAAAAATGAAATTACACCATATTTTAACGCGGCTAATTCAAAAAAATTAAAATGTCATGTGTTGTCACACTTGTTAGGTTTTTGCAGTTAAATTTATACATTACCCTTTAAAACGTTCACCCAAATATCAAGTGCTTGTTGCATATCATGTAGATTTATAAGATAGATTTACCGTCAGCAAGGAAACTGATATTCATTATCAGTATACAATCACATCTTCAAGAATTTAGTTTGAGAATTTAATAAAAAACAAAGGACCTAAGATGCCTCCTTGGGGTACACCAATTTTAATTCAAAATCGTCTGTAATAATAACTGCTGCTCTACTAACTCAAAATATTTTTCATAATTTTCATTTAAACTTAGTTAAATTTTAATAACTTTTTTGTCATTAGAGAGTGTATGGTGTGGTGGAATCAATGATTTCTAAAGTGAGTTAAAAAAAAAAACAATAACAAATTTTAAAATTTTGTAAGATTTAAAAATTTTTATATTCTACTTTTAGGTATGTCGGGATAGTCATGTATCATTTCACAATCGCCAAGCTTCTCAAAATCTCTCAAAATCATTTTGTTGTTGTATACTTGATTTTTCTAATTATATCTGAATTTCGACAAAACAAACTTGTCAGCCCTCTGGGTGATACTTTTGACTTACATACCTTAAGTTTTATTTTAAACATCCATCGTATAAATGAGGAATTAAAAATGACCATATATCTGCTGAGATAATGTTTAACCTCGATATAAATAAACAATTCATCTCTTTTTTTTCAAAACTGCCCACAACTCGCACATATCCATTGTGCCATTCCAAAGATGAATCTCCTTTACCCATCAAGAGTTTGTATTTATTTATTAGTCAGAATCACGTATCTGTACGTACAAATGGTTTGACTTATTGAAAGATGAAAAATCTTTCAGCGAGTTATGTAACGGCCTCAAAGTTGTAATTTCTGTTTCTTCCCAGTTTCGCCGGAGGGCTGAACTGCATTTCGGTGTCGGATCTTTTTTTTTTATTTTGGCAAAGTTATCAGAAATATGTTGTGTTTTTTTTTTGTGTTGGGTCATTTTAACGTTGATTTGTATTAATTTCAAGCATTCAACAAAAAAGATACAAAAATGACAGCACAAAACAAGGAATAAAAAAAAATGTTTTTTATTTTATTATTTTGTAATGTGTGTTGGTATATTAACTGTAGGTATGTGTACGCCTTACTTAAATAAAATAACCGTGCAAATAATGTGAAGACAACAATCGCCAATGGCAATTTTCATTATTTTTATTTTCTCTTTAATTTAAAGGACAACAAGGAATGTTGGGTAAAATATCATGAAATGCTGTTTTTTTTTTTATTTTTTCAGGGACTAATAAAATATACCTATTATGGCCTTAGGTTATAAAACAAAAAATAACATAAATGTTGGAGGTGAAACTGCGTGCAAATATGAAATTCAAGCGGGGGAGAATATTTAAAGTTTTTAAATCATCAATGATAATAAATTAAAAAAAAAAAGTTACTTCTGACTTGAAAATAAAAACATAACCTTAAACCTTGGACCTTACAGTTTTTTTTTTAAATGATATCGGCAACGTAGATGATGGCATTGTTTAGGACCTCTCCCAGTGTCCAGTCCAATAAAGCTTCAAATCTATGGCTTCTACTCATTGAAAGAATTCCAGAGCTACCAAATTTGGCGATCGTGGAGGACAGTTTGATTCGCCAAAATGACATTGATTGAACGTCGACCTGGAAGCAAATTCATCCAGACTATTGAAAAAAATGTATGGAACAATCATTGCTTTCAGCTACTTCTTTCTGATGTTGCACTTTTCTGAGGCTAGAACCTGAACACCCTAGGACCGCAGTTTATCAATAACAAGTTACTTCTTTATTAAATCGGAGTTAACTAACTCCAGAGGCAGATCATCAAATGATTTAGACAAATCTTTTTTTTGAGTTAAGGTCTAAGTGTTTGCTGTATTGTAGGACCATCGTTCACGAAAATAGTCACCGCGAAATTGAGGAGTAGATATAGTGGATTAAAGGCTATTCGTTTGGCGCCACTATAAACAAAACTTGTTTTAACAAAGACAGATTTTGATAAACGTTTGGAGCGCCGAACACAGGAGAGTATTTGATACGAAAACATAGTCAAAGTAATTTAGCGAATGGTAAAGGTACCATCATACGATAGCTAAATAAATTTCAAAATTTGTATTTTATTAATAATTTAATAAAGAAGTTTATAAAAATGTCTGCCTTCTCTTGTTAATTTAAACAGTTTCTAGTTAAAAAATTTATTTTTAGGTATAATTGGGAAATTTAATTTGTATGACCAGAAAGTAGAAGTGTCCTAGTATATTCTAGAACAATAAAAATTTGATTTAAAAATCAGCAAACAAAAATATTTAAAGTAGAGAATAAAATTGAAATCCTCAATGATTTTTTTCTCAAAATATGTCAAAACATTACCAAATAGTCTTATAAGAAAATAAGTTAAGGAAAATTGTAAAATTATATGAATAAAAGCAAATATTAAGTTTTTTCTGCATTTATTCGTCATATTTTTTATGTTATGTATGTTAGTTAATCAAAAACACAAAAATCTATCCCCTTCTGCCATCTTAATTTTTTTTCAATCTTGCCTCTAGGTCAACTCAAAACCAAAGTAAATTTGAATACAGACTAGCTACGTTGTTCTTGAAGATCCGCCTTCATTTAAATCTTTTGCAAATACCAAACAGCTTGGGTTGTCTTCCCAAGTTAGCACAAAAAAGATTTGTCAAAATACTTTTGTCATTAAAAAAAAAGTACTTTCAGTCAAACAAAATGCTGCCCTACTGCACAAAACTTGCCAAATGATGGAAATTGTATACCTATACACCCTTATTAATTAACCCGGTTTATCGATGAGTTATTGTTAACTCCAGAACTAATGTGCAAACGTTATTAATAAACGCGGAATAGCTTTTTCGTACTGTGAGTTAAGTTACACCACCCAAGATTTGGTTGAAAAGTGTTATTTCGTTTTTTTTTTTTTTTTTTTTTTTTTTCATCGAAAATATGTAAATGATGTGCAATGTCAATATATATCAAAGGTTATACTATAAAATTAAGCAAAAATATGTTTGTTAAATTAAAGGCAAATGCATTTTTTTGGTTTTTTTTTTTCTTTTTTCTTCTTCTTTTTTTATTATTTTGGAAAAAAATAATTTGAGTGTATTTTTCGCCCTATTTATTCGAGTTTCTGAAGTGCAACTTTCTTGTTGTTTTTTAGCCAAACCATAGATTGATATTTCCTCTATCCAACAGCATAAAATGTGAACAGTGTAAATCGGTTCAGTAATTGCTGAAACACAGACGGATTAAGATAAGTCCTTATAATCATTAAAAAGATCTTAACTTCCGGTGAAAATATGAATTTTATTTTTAACTTTTTCTAACAAAAAATTTATTATTTTGTGTTTCCTTTTTTAAAAGTTTCCATTCATTTGTCTGTTAACTATACGATACGAACGCAAAACTTATTTATCGGCATTTTAAAAATACAAAGAGATAAAAAACATACTTATAAATCTTTACGTGGAAACACATAACGTTCTTCAGGTGGAAACATGCTCACTGACCATAAACAAATAATTGTAATAGAACTGTAGTAAATTTTCGTTGTATTTTTTTAACGAATGTAGGTTAACTATTCCATGATTTATTTTGTTTTATTAATAAGAAATATTAACTCGTGATTTATCTCTTATTCCATGGAGATTTGCGTTTTTTATTAATAGGACTGCTACTGATTAGTCATAACATAGTCTTTGAATAACGGTAATTTTTTACTTTTTGTATTTTACGCGTTATTAAATATTGTCGTTTTGAACGAAACATAAGATTTTTGTCAAAATAATTATGCCGACCACTGTAGATGTCGTTGTGTTGTTTTTAAGGCTATAATGACCAATTTAAGTAAACAAATTCGTAGGTATATTTGTTAATCTGGGTATAACATTTTAAATATAGTATAAAATATAATATTATTTTATTTATATAATATATTTATAATACCTATACGCCTATACCTATATAATAATTCGTGTTACTAGTTTTTTTTTTTAATTCACTTTATTATCCAATTTTTGTTTGTTCTGAATAGAAAGGTTATAAAGACCTGATAACATACATAAATGCTGGAATTTCAAGTGAAAGCAATAAATAATGTTTTTTTATCTCTCCAAAAATCTTACTTGTTATATTACATAGGTTTATTATAAATTACACATTGAACACTAAACAATACATTAACATGAAAATGTAAAAGATTGATGCAACTTCCACTGTTAACCCTAAAGCTATCAGTTAATTTTATATATATTAAATATTATCTAATACATATAATGTAAAAAAAAATACTTACATATAAATTATGTTTCTAAAGGGTGTTTTTTTTAAAGGTATAGAACTTTAAATTGCAATGAAACAACGATGGAATATTCGATTGACATAATTTTTTAATTATTCCAAAGATAAACTTGTGGCATTACATTTTAAATATGATTTCTGACATATGACTGCCACGGTTGGCTCGGATGTAGTAAAATCTGGACGTCCAATTTTCGATGACTTTTTCCAACATTTGTGGCCGTATATCGGCAATAACACGGCGAATGTTGTCTTTCAAATGGTCAAGCATTTGTGGCTTATCCGCATAGATCAATGACTTTACATAACCCTACAAAAAATAGTCTACCGGTGTTAAATCACAAGATCTTGGAGTCCAATTCACAGGTCCAAAACATGAAATTATAGGCGGTCACAAAACGTGTCTTTCAATAAATCGATTGTGGCACGAGCTGTGTGACATGTTGCGCCGTCTTGTTGGAACCACAGCTCCTGGACATCATGATTGTTCAATTCAGGAATAAAAAAGTTAGTAATCATGGCTCTATACCGATCACCATTGACTGTAACGTTGTGGCCATCATCGTTTTTGAAGAAGTACGGACCAATGATTCCACCAGCCCATAAAGCGCACCAAACAGTCAGTTTTTCTGAATGTAACGGTGTTTCGACATACACTTGAAGATTAGCTTCACTTCAAATGTGGCAGTTTTGTTTGTGGGTCGCCGTCTTGAAAAATAATGCCAACTTAAAGTTCTTTACCTCGAAAAAAACACCCGTTATATGCCTATAGATAATTTTGTAAAAAAAAACACGTTTTACAAAAGCATTTTCCTTTAATAGAATTTTACTATAGGAATTACTTGAATAGTTTTGGCTGTTTCATCCCACACAATTATATATTCTTCCAATTCCTATACTAGATTTAAATAGAAAACAACATGAATTTGACATAAAATACATAAAACTATAGCAAATAACTAAATACAACCAACCCCATTGGATAAATATCCTGCGGCAAAAAACATAAAACATTTCAATTTCGATAAAAACAAAAAGCCTCTCTTTTTCGCATCATGCACCTACCTATAACCTTACCAGTTTTAAATGAATAGATACACCCATCATCCATGGTGTTCCTCACCGAACTATGATGCTATGTAAATTCATAAAATTTTTACAATTCAGATGAAAATTCCCACCACCATCCATCCAGAACTACATCCCCTAAATCATCGCATTAATCGTCAACGTCATAGACATCGGCATTCGGTATCATTATTTATTTCATATATATAGCTAATAGGAAGTGTGTTGTTTATTTAAATTGCCGTAATCCACTATCAAATGAAAACGCTCATCAAATTCAATAGCAAAACGGTTTATATAGGAAAAATGTATCAAAACGAATTATATGGCAAAGTTGGTGTAAATAAACCTAAAAAACAATTTCTAACACTCATCCCTTTATGTGCCTATATTATTGGAAAATATTTGTCATTAGAATATTTATTGGCAATCACGCTAAATAGGATTTTCATTGAATGTCTATTTTTGCTTTTATATTCAACAGAGGAAAATGGTTGACATTTGAATTGGACACAAGGACCAGAGTGCCAAGAACCCGTGATATCACTTCCGGCGGTATATTCTTTCAGAGACAGAAAGCCTGAAACTCTCAGCTTCACCGAGACACCGACACCAATAAAACAACAATATCATCAAATTAAGAGAACACAAACTAAAAGAGAAGAGATTTATCTGCGCAGTACTGTTTCAACGCTCAACATTTAAAAAATTCAAAAAAAGTGTCTGCAACATTTTCCACCAAAGAATCTAGCATCCTCGTAGAAGTGGTCCATTGAAGGTGGCACCAGTTTTAGTTTAGTTTAGACGGTCGGCTCGAATGCAAGTCAGGTAAAAGATTTGGTGTTTTAATGTATATAAAATCACGGTTCAACATGTGCTTTATTCCTCTTTGTGTTCTCTTGTCGAGACGACCAACCGACGACGACGACGACGATACGAGTGGCGTGTAGCTCCTTCCAAATTCGCGCGACTTTTTGCAGCAATGACCTTCAGACACGAAGATTGGGGAGGTTTTGTGGGATTTTTTATTTGTGTTCTTGTTGTATGTTAGAAAAGAGCCAAAAAGTGTGGTCGTGGTCGGATATTTCGAATTGAAGTGGACAAAGAGGAAGAAAGCACGTGCTTCACCAAATGTGTGTGTGTGTTTTGAATTTGAATTTGTTTTTGTTGATTCAGCAGGATGCATGGAACGAGGGTGTTAAGCGCGTTATTTGTTGCATGTGTCTTGCATTTAAGATTTTTTTTTTGTAAAAGATTCAAGAGTGATTTTTTTTGTACTATTGTGAATGCATGAAATTAATTTTGATTTTTTCCGCAGGACATCATTTGTTGCATTGGATCAGCGGACTTCTTTGACAGTGGAGCCGACTTGCCTAAAAAGGTAAGTCTTTTATTTAAAATCAAAATATAAATGTGGTTTTTTTTGCACGCTTTGACATCAGTTAACATATTTTATTACATACATATATACGAAAAGAACGTACTGAATTTCTGATATCGTCGGCTTTTTAAGACGAAGTCGTTACTCACGTCTTCTCTGTATTTCATTTCAAAAAATTAATTTTTCGAAAACGAATCATTTGTGTGTATTTTGTTTTTATATTGTTATATTTCCACCAAAAATAAAACCCTGATTTAAGATAAAATGATTTAGTAGCGTTTCCATGGGTGAAAAAGATTTACAAAGTTATTAATTAACAAGAGGTTTTACAACTTCAAACACAGCAACAATTCGTTCAGAAATTTGATAAATTCTTAACTATAAAATGCACTTATTTCACAAAATTAACTAATAATATAAACATACATACATACATTTCAATAAACTATATATAATTATCCTTTTAATATAATTATCATTTTATTAATTAATTATTTTTTTGTATGATATTCCATCGAAATAACGTAATTAAAGTGTTTTATTTGAAGAAAACATAACAAAAACCAAAAATATATTGCAAAATTTATTGACAAATTCCTTGTTTGCATCTAAAATCTAAAAAAAAATTGAAATGAAATCGTTCAGTCAAAACCAAACGGTTGTGTGTTAAGTAATTTGCCGATGATTTATAAGAGATTCATTTTTAATCCTGAGATTTAGGATTTATATTTGTATGGTAAATCTAAAGTAATTTAAAAGGAGATTAAAAAGAATTCACTTTCGAAACGAAAAACAGAATAGATCCCCTGGTTTTTTATTTATTTATAATTTTGTACGATATATTTCAAATACTTTCTTTATATGTATTTCTAATTATCTTTCTAATTATTCCTTTATTTTTCATTTTCGGTATTAGAGACAAAAATCGAATAATTGCGTCGGCAATGGGAACTTTATTAATCAATTTTCTCAACAATGATTTTTACGATTTTTATAAAACTTAAAATTTCTAAAGGAATGCAAAGAACATGCATAAAAGGTTTTCGGATAACGGAAATTACTCTAATAGTTCTTATTCTTGAATGGACCAGAAAATCGGTAGCACAAAATGTTCTGTTTTTTGGCCTTCAGTCAGTAAAAAATGGAGTTTCGTGCGAATACTCACTTTGTATTTATCAGTTGACGACGAGTCTTCTACTTTGTTGAAGTTATTTTTATTTATTATTTAATATTTTCTATGTATAGTATATAGAATTTGTATTACAACAAAAACATTATTATGTCCATTTATCTCTAAAATGACCATATTTGTACATCAATTGCTCGTTGCAAGGATAAAAAATCTAAACTTATTTTGGCACGAAATAACTGATTTCCTTTGAAGCTCTCAAGTATTGAAGAACTTCAATAAAGAACAAAAGACTCAAAAGTATCTCAATTTCAATCATTTATCGATAGCTTTGGTGGATAAGTTCCCGCAGATTGTGAATATTCATTTCGAAATACAGATACAGAAGCAGTGGTGTTTTTTTCATTACCTGTTTCTTCAAAAAACCTCTTAAACAACTTGAAGTGGTATAATTGAGCAGTAAAATCACAAAATCCCGAAAACGCATCCATCAAATCATTCTTTCTGCTTTACTCTAGTTTCCCTTTATGTCGATTGTTTTTCCAGTCTTATAATATTCTTATTATTGAAAATATTTACAAGATTTTGCTATTTTCCAGTCGCATTTCAAATAGTAATAATGGTGGGTTTTCAAGCTAAAATTTTAAAATACTCTGGAACATTTACTAAAGATCTTGTAGTTCAATGTTTTTTTCTTCAATCAAAAATTTTGATTGTTCCAGGTCAAGCTAAAACAGAGTAAAAGTTTTCCTAAATCCTGCGTAAATTATGTATGTATTAAAGATATAGATCCTTTGATAAAACAGTCTGCATTAGTCAACTTAATCATATACGTGCGTTGAAATTAATTAATTAATAGTAAAAAAGTTGGAAAATCCTTTTCAAATATTACAACCATACCATTTAGAATAGCACTATACACAAAAAAACAATCGGAACAAAATGCGTGCATGAGGATCCTTACCCTGACCCTTAAGGGTTAAGTTACCTCTAAAATCAACCATATAATTCTTCTTGTTTTAAAAAAAATACATACGATTCGCAAATTTCTAATGAGAAAACCACCAAACGGAATTCTTCAAATAAATATTTATGGCGCAAAGTATCCATATACTTATTGCGATTGCCCTTTTATTAGTTATTAAATAATTGAACATTCTCCACCTCGTAAAACCTCAATTCACATCATAATTCTGCGGCTATCCTACGCCACTCCCCACCTATATTCCCTTCTCTAAGCGCGCCACAGCAAACTATTCTCCTATTTATTTATTGTGCAATAGCAAAAGCGAACTTCCCTCCCTTTCAAACCTTCCTTAACAAAATATAAATAAAGAAACCATTCCCTCTTATATCATTGCTCTTAGGGTTTACAATTTTAGTTTTTTTTTTTTTCATTATGAGTTTCAAATGTACATTATAATTCCAAGAAAATAAAATATATGAATTGGTTTCGGTACTTCATCTCACAGTTTAGCCTGAAGGAACTTATACGTCCTCCAGCTAAACCAGAAAATGTCTGTAACAAACTCGCTTTTCTATCTAACAAACACAGTCACACACACACACATAAGGTATACTTGTGTACATAGAAATGAAACGAAGGAACGACAAATGAGGTAAAACGAAAATTTAACTTTGCCCGAGGGGCTGATGAGTGCCCCTGGCTGTCTAAGCATTTTTTTTTTGTTTTTCTACCCAAATTAGACCTGGAGGCGCATATTTCGGGACTTGAGGAACAAAAGCAGCAGCAGAAGCAGCGCAGCGGTTGGAACAAACAAGTAATTGCGTCAAAAAGATTGAAAAAGAAAATGATTCCTTTCCTTGGCACAATAGCACGTTACATTTAATAAACCTACATTATTATCAAAGTATTGTGAATTTGGCCAGTGCTATAGTTGTATTATTTGAAATAGTTGGGGGAGAGTTACTTGTTATGTCGCGGTATATCAATATTAGATTTAGTATACATGTATTATAGGTTCAGCATATATCTTAATAAATTATTATAATTCACATCTTAATTTCAAACCCAAATTCATTTCACAACACCTATCTTACTTATTTCATTTCATTTCATTTCATTAAGGTATGTTATCATTGAAAAAAGAGTCATCATCATCAAGTCCTGTAACCCCGCTCGGGGCATGGGCGCCAACAAAACGTCTCCATCCTTCACGGTCTGCAGCTAGATATCTTAACTGTGGCCACGTCTTTCTCTGGGAATTAGCTTCTGCAACAACTGTTGACTTCCATGTTGTTCCGTGAACCCTGAGGATTCCATTCAAAAGACTGCTTTGCAATATCATTGTTTGGTTTCCTAAGTGTGTGACCAATCCATTGCCATTGAAAAAAGAGTAGAACAGAATTAATCTAAAACTTTATAACACTTTATTGAAATGCTGTGTACTTGTAAAATTAGTAAAGTAAGGTTTAGTCCTTTAGTTCAGGGCTGTCCAAACTACATACCTTCACGGGCTAATTAAATTTACTACAAGAGCTGGGGGGCCGCAAAAAAAAATTATTTTCAGATTTTAACTAAAAAATACCGGTTAATTATTTCTTTATATACGTTTATTGGTTCTTCGTTAATTTATCTTTAACAATCATATCTATATCAATGTCAAACAAAATTATAACAATCAAACATGACACCAATAGCGATTTTCATTTTAATTTCAAAGATTTGCTTAAATGAAACATGTTGGGCTGCTTTTTTCGTAGTGTGAAAACAGAGATAAAACAGATAAAACACGCATAGGCTTGAAGCAATAATAAGCCGTCATTTATATTTTACACTTCCATTCAATTACAAGTATCATTATTCATTACCATTGTTTGTTTACTTGAAGATTTGTACAAATTCGTTAATAAATTGTAAGATTTATGAAAAATATTATGAATTTAATAATAATAATAAACCAATACCGTCCAAAAATGTAAAACAATACAAAGCTATCCAATATTTTTAGAATAAAAAAGAACGCGCAAGCAAAAATCCGCCATTAAAATGTTTTCATGTGTCAGCGTTTAGATCAAATCTTCCAAATTCGGGATATCGCTTCTTTCTTGTTGAGATTTGCTCCTTTTATCCTCTTTTCATTCAAATGAAACACAAAAATTGCAAAAAGATCAAATCTTTTTTTTCAAATTAGGTTTCCTCGTAAACTAATCTTCCGTTTTCAATAAAAAAATAGGAAGCCATTTATAATTTAATTAATATTGCATTTCAAAGTTTGTTAATTTTTATTTATTTATAATAATTAAAAAAAAAATGGATTTCGAAATATTTCGAAAAAAAATGTTTTAAATAATAAAATAATTAAATAATTTTTTCCAGATGAAAACTAAAAATTTTTTTTATAATGACATATTCAAACAAAATTTAAAATAATTTTATAGAAAAGTTTTTTAAAAAACAACCTCTTTTAAAAAAACTGGTTCAACGATTGTCAGAATTTGTTTTTTCGTTGATAGACATTTAATAATAAAAAAATTATTGCATACTTAATTTTTCCAAGAAAACTCGTAAGCTCTTTAAAAAAATTTTATATTTTTTTTTAAATATTTTTTTTTTTCATATTATAATCAATAACCCCTAAGCAATTATCGAACATAAAAGTTCGTGCAACCCAGTCGTGCATTTCTTTTTTAATTGTTTTTGAAATTTAACGTTGTTTTGCGCTACTCAACGGTAGACTACTAAAGGGTAGACCCAAAATATAAAGTCATACAAATATTCAGTATAGTGTAAAATATAGTTTCAACTTCCATTATTTTATTAAAAACAAATTGTGTACAAACTTTCTTTAAAATAATTTGCTTATAACTTTTTATATTTCCAAAAAAACCCAAGACTTTTTTCCTTTGTTTTTACTGAAAACAAGAATTTTTTTCAATTGGTTTAAACTTGTTACTAATTTGTGACATGTCAGATTCTAGAGTAACTGTACTATAAAAAAAATAGAGACTTACAAATACAAAATTGACTGTAATCTTAAATCTTATTTTCAAGTTAACTAATCCATGGATAAGATTTTTTTTGCACTCCATGTAAAGTCAATTACTTACTGTTTCAGTTGCTTCCAGAACATTTGTCATTTATGGATTAGTTTTCTCTAAAACGAGACTTAAAATAACAGTTAATTTTTTATATTATATTATTATTTTTATTCGATATTATATTTACCTAAGTAACTTGAAGTAGTCCATGAAATCCACATTTATAATCTTTAACTCCTCCTTTTGGTGTGCATTAAAAAACTTCAGTACCCTTAACGCTTGTTTTCGTGATTAATTACACACTTAAATTTTATCGCCCCTTTGTAAAATTTGTTTTATTTAACATAGTTCTTTTCTCGGTGAAATTTCTCTTAATTTAAATCTTCATAGTGAAGCGCCAGCCATTTGGCAAAGACCAAGCAATACAATAGCAAGACCGGGTCTTGGTACACAACCAAGTCTCAATACAATAAATACAAGCCAACAAACTTGGCTAACAAAAATAGGAGGAGGAGAAGGAGTCGGGTTGGAAGGAGAATGGTTTCACCAGTTTCCTTAGGCATAATTCTACCAGATACTTGCAAAATCTACTCGTACACTCAAACAAACACACATTGCAAGAGAGCGTGCGGAACCGGAAAGTATCTACGAGATGGGGTCGTCGTCGGGTGGTTTAGTTGACTTCGTATAGTGTGGCTCGATTGTACTCTAGTTCTTCAGCCTTGCATCCTGCCCTGCTCCGGTAACGCCTTAGGGGCTAGGTACCCCATCAGAACAGAGAGAATGGAACAGTTTTTTTTTTTTTTTTTTTTTTGTTATTTGGAGCATTGCTGCTCCAAGAGATCAAGTCAAGTTCGTGAACGAGTGGGTATCCTTTTTGTGTGTGTTCCTGAACATAATCAACCACCAAGACAGGACCACATCCTTCTCATCATATTCGTAGTCGTCATCGTTGTCGGTATTATCATGGGGAAGGATACTATATGATGTTGGGTTCGGGTGCTCGGTTGCATATATGCATAACGAATAGGCCCGGGTGCCTATGACCTTTGATGGAATTTCTAACTTTTTTAATTGGAGTAGATTGTACTGCTTGCTATACTCTTGCTGCTGGTCGTGATGGTGGTAGGGAATATGAGGTAAGGTGGTGGTGCACCAACAGCATAGCGGTCGGTCCAAGTGCATATAAGATCCGAGAAGCTAGAATCTAAAGGATCCCCGCTGGCAATGCGAACGAGAGAGAACCGAAAACTCTTGGCATATCCACTCGAAGCTGGAAGAGGAAGAACGTGGTTGCTTTATATATATATAGCTATGAAGAGATGTACTGCATTCACCTGGATATGAAATGAATGATATGACGAAGTCAGAAATGATGCTTTCCCCCCCCAGAGTGTGTGGCATATGAATTCAACAAAAGGCTCTGTTGTTTGGGAACCTACCGGAGGGTCCCGAATAATCTACAGCGCGCCGTATGCCACCATTCAGATAATTTCCTCATGCTTCTCCAAGGAAGCCATCCTGATAATACTTCTGTGGTTCTGGATATACCTGTACTCTCTCTATACCAAAGCTTGAAACTTATTTTTTTTTTTTTGCCATCCATCCAAAGCTAAGCAGTTGCTACATCCAGATATGGGTGCAGTAGAGGTTTCTTCATCGTTTGTGTGATGGCTTCTCCTTTCTTCTATGTCATCATCGTCACATTTTGAGATTGAATTGAATGAAATGTCAATGTTGGCCTCCGGGCAGATTTTTGCAGATAGTTCTATACACACAAGATAGCCGGGTTGAATAAATGTAGAAAATGTCAATTAGTTTAGTGAGAGTATAAGTTTAGATGGTCAATGTTTGATTAAACATTGCACTTGGTTATGCCAGTTATAACTTTTAATCAATAGAAACTTAAGAAGGCCTTAAAAATAATAAAAGACATCGGCCGCATGCCTATTATAAACTATTCCAAAAAAGGAACATTATATAAAATAAAACACACGTTCTTATATGTCAATTTGTATGTGTTCATGTTATTTGTCCAATATGAATAAGAAGTGATCAAATACATATACACACATCACATATTAGATATGTATGCATGTGTGCATCATCTGATCAATTATGTTATTTATGTCCTTTTGAAAAGAAATGACAATTGTCGAAGTCGGAAAAAATCGAAGAACATCTTAGAAATCACATCGCTCAACAAAATAAATTCTTAAGTGGCAGTGGGGGCAGCAACGCTTTGAACACGATATGTTTTGAAAAAAATATAGCTTTCCTGAAGTTATTATCATGATAGAAATTAGAGTGGTGATACTCACGTTGGTAACACGCCATTGCGAGGATGGAATGGCCTTAGCCTCAGCAAACTAGCCCGTCCAGCCTGTAGATAAGCCCACCAAGCACAAAGTTGGTTAAGGTCTTTATTCACTTGTGGGTGCCACCTGAAGGTGAGTGCAGATAAAAGAAACATTTCAGACACATTTATTAATTAAGAAAAAGTTTCTGAAATTTTTAAATTTTTCTTTGGTTACGCATAATAAAGATTTTTGAAATGATTTTAAAATGTTTTTCTATTCCCCATTTGCGATGGGAACTTTCAATGTTTTGAAAGAAAGGAAGAAATAAGTTTTTGAGAATTTGAAAGTGTCATATTGACGAAAAACTGGGACACGCAATAGGTTCCAGAAACATTTAAGGAGTATATTTTTATAAACAATGTTTCTTGAAATGTTTCTTTAGACTAGAATACTATAGACACATCTATCAATCGATTCGATTTTCTAAACCAAATATAATCGGGTTTGGTTCGATATCCCGGTTTTTATGTTTCCGTTTTTAAAATCCCGCTTTTCATAATCCTGTTTTTTCTAATCCAGCTTTTTTAATAGATACTATAGAAGGCAAAATATGTAGGTATATACTTGCGTGCAAAAAAATAAAAAAATTGGACAATCAAACATAACATTACGATGATGAAGAAAGAAGTGAGTCTGGAAATTCTGTCTGTCCGTCAGTCCGTCAGTCCGTTATCTGTCTTCTGTATCAGTTGTATCATCAACTATACTGCCTGGAACAACCGAACAAATTTGCTTTGAATTCGATTTTTTTTAATGTAAATTTATAAAATATAGAAAAGCGAATATAAACAATATATCTGCTGTTAGTTTGATAAGCATGTTTAAAAAAAAAAACGGGATTGGGCGGGATTTTGAAAAGCGGGATTATAAATAGATCGGGATTTTGAACAAGCGGAATTTTGAAAGACTGGATTTTAAAAAAATTGGTATTTTAGTAGACGGGATTTTGAAACAATTTTTTAAGGATTTTCCAAAAACGGGATTTTAAAAGCGGGATCAAAATAAAGTACTAAGCAATTCGGGATTTTGTAATTCGGAATTTTTGTGCCGGGATTTTGTAATTCGAGATTCCGTACTCAACCCGTTGCATCTCCACTCACACATTAGTTCTTGAAGATTTAACACTTGAATATTACCATTGAGTTTATACACATAGAAAAATCATGTGTAAGTTTCAAATACTGCTCGTAGGATGTCGTTACTATCGACTTGTTTTTTTTACTCTTGTAGCAAGTATTCTTGCCAAGAGAAATAAAGAAAAACAAATACTAATGTATGCAGAATAATTTTGTTCGGTTCGGTTTGAGTGATTTTCGTTGCACGGAATTAGTTAGGGCAGTAATAATTACTCGATATGATCATTTAGCGACATCTACTTCGGTGAGCTTGAAACCATCTTGATTCCTCTATTATGTATATGTGTATATGTTCAATGACATTACTTATAATTTAATCAATGTCAAACCTCATTAGGAAAAAGTATTATTTAATTTGACGTCGCTACAAAAAAAAAAATGTTTTGTTTTTTTAAATTTTTTCGGCAAGCCCTTACAACGCGATCTATTGAACTTTTACGAAGAGTAAAGAAAATAAAACTTAGTTATACAAACATAAACAAATATTTTGTTTAGTTGACCTGGCACTTTTACAGTTTCAGCTGTCAACCATTGTATATAAATTTCTATAGTACAACCATGGAGCAGCGCCATCTAAAGAAAGTTGTTAACTACACATTTGGAGGTTCTTACATTTACTAAGTGTCTATTCTGTTACCCTAACAATAGTCGTCTACGAAACAAATTAATAATATAAAATGTATTTTATTGGCTCTAAAATCCATATTTCCTTGACAAGAGTCGTAAACAAAACAAAAATAATATATGTTTACGACTGTTGTCAGGGTTACAGAATAGACAACTAGTAAATACACGAACCTAAAAATGTGTTATTCACAAGTTTCTTAAGATGGCCAGGCGGTGGTTATTCAGCATGAAAATACTTTAGAAATGTATATACAATGTGTCAACTTTGAAAAATCGTAGTCATATGGGTACATATGGCTTCTTGTGCAGTTGAGAGTTGAATGAATGAATGAATGAATGAATAAATTTAGGGGTTGTGGTGCACTGCGACCTTTAGATCTATTGTGCCCCCTTAGGGCTGGATGATTGACTCATTCTACAGCTCTTCCTCCATCTTAATATCTTTAAGGAATGATAGTATCTGGAGTACTTGTAGAGAGGGTAATTCGCTCTCCTCTATCTGGTAACTTCCCGGAGTTTTATTCTTTTGTGCATTATCGCCCCACACTTTCCTAGAAGGTGATTTGGCGTTTGCATTTTTACGTTTGCAGTGACAACTGAGGAAACCCGTTAAGATTCTAAGTTTGTTTCTACTCAGGTTTATACAAGCTTTATATCGTTTTTGGTTATAGTTCCCAAGAAGCATTTTGGCTTGTCTCAGTTTAGGGAGTTCTTTCCAGTTTTTGGATATTTTTGCCTCCTCTTCTGCTTCAGAGTTGAAAAAGTATGTAATTAACAGTTGTAGGAATTAAGAAAAAAACATTTTAGTAAGTTCAGTGTTTCTTTTCAGAAAATGTTTCACTGACGGCTGACAGTGCAATTGACACGTAGATACCTACAATCACTATTTTGTTACATGTTAAACAACCAAACGCGAACGCAGGATTTTATGAGCGGGAAACTGTTTTAGTAGATCATAGCACATGAATATATAAATTCTTTTATCATAATATCTTTGCAAGCATAAAACAAATATATTTTGTCTCACTGTTCCCGCCTCGCCCCTACTCTTCTAATTAGACTTTTTGTTCCCAAAATTACAATTTCATTTAATTAAATTAATTATTTTTTTATTATTCCATTTATATCTATTCAGTTAGTAATATACCTATACAATTATATAATTCCAATCGGAAAAAAAAAATCGTAGGTACACTTATCTGTTCTTCTAAGTGATTGCACATTACTAATTTGTGTATGCAACGTTGCTTTTGTCGGTGCAATGATGTGCACACTTACTTTGACTATCGAGAAATGCATTAATTGACTAAATTTGATATGCAGTCTAAAATTTACTAGTCGAACAAACCCACACAATCGCATCAGGAAAGAGGAGGCATTTTCAATTTGCCACTCTAAAAGCAAAGTGAATATGAAGTTGAATTGCAGTTGAAAGGATAGGCACTTACATCCTGCCAAATTTCAGATTTCACACGTGAAAGAACCCATTAATGTGTTTGGTTGCTCCTTTTCTGGGAAAGAGTGTATAAATCCTTTACATATAGATGAGTAATTGAGTATGTTTGTTTGGTGTGCGCATTCATTGCAAATGAAAGGTGAAACGATGCGCTTTTGTGTTGTGGAGGTTAATCATGTGAAATGAACACATACAATACACCATCTCTACATTCACGTATAGTTTAAAGATTAAACGATTTCATGGATTAAAACAAAAATGTACCTATGCCTTACATCCTTCTGATATAGGCACGACACCAGTATATTCAAAGAGCGGAGATAGAGACAGAGATACTGAATTGCAAGTGGCATAATTTATTATCAATGGAGGTGATGGTTGACGTTTGGTGGTGGCAGATAGATGTTAGTAATTTTACACTTCACTTAATTGCTACATTTCGAAATGCACTACTGAATTACACTTCAACTCATGTTTTACTTTCACTGTGACTTTTGCATTTCAATCGCAAATGCAAGGCAGTAATGACTAAGTCACTGAACAGTTTTCAGTGCTAAATACCTTTTGTTAATCAACGGCGAAGGATTATTTTTTGAGTGTCAATTAGCGATCTGTGATAATGATTTTTGGTAATTCACATTGTACATCATAATCACGAAATTGCCGGAGTTTCAATAACCAGCCTGGTCACGGTTCTGGCCATTTATTTATGATGTCTGTCAATAATGTTCTATTTGATTTTGAAACATCGAACACACTTGTGGAGACCTTGAGTACACAATTAGAAATAAAGTTTCAAAAGTCTCCATCGATCCCATGTGTGCTAAAATAGATATTCGGGGTCAAAGGTTAATATTTTGGTTTTTTGTTTTTTTTCCAAAAATGGTAAGTTTTATCAAAAAAGTATAGCATTGCCCAAAATAAGGTCTTAAAGTTATCTACAAAAATGTCCTTTAATACTAATCATCATTTCTAAGATATCGCGATTCTAAGAGATGAAGGGGCAAAGCTCTTGGTACATTGCATAAACATATACGTCACGTATACATCAGGGTGTTTGGCATAAGGTTTTCGTGAATAGCTTTAGAAAAATTTATTTTCAAGCCCAAATTTTTGAAAAAAAAATTTAAACTATTTTTGTTTTTCAAAATAATATAATTTTTGTTTTCAAAATTCAATTTTCTTCGTTGGATTAGAAATTACCTTTTGGACCGTTCAATACGGCTGAACCGATTTACTTCAAATATGATGTATATATGGTTTGTAGACCATTCCGAAATGGAATTTTTTTTACCTCGCAAAATAACGGTGCTTGCCATAATAACCGTTATAAAGAAGTTTAATTTTCTTGAAAACACCTCCAACGATTTTCTCCAAAAAAAAAAGATACAGTTTTTACCTGATTGTATTTTGTTCAGTTGCAAAAAAAAAATCAAGCCTAATAACGGTAGCGCCTCCCATTGAACGGTTATTTTTATCTTGAGCTATCTCGTGAATGGGTTAATCGATTTTAACTTAACTTTTTTTTTGAAAGACCTAGCAGATGATTTGATAATATTTGAATACCAACATTTTGCAAAAGTGCTTCGTTTTAATTTTAATTAATTTTTTAATTATTTTTTTTTTTGTTAATTCAATATTTGAAAACGACTTGAATAAAAAATGCATAAAATGCGAACTTTTTAGCACTTAAAATTGGAGTACTTCTAATTTGTAAAAGAATATTTTGTTTAAATTATTAAATAAACATCGATTTATTTAAAAACCGCTTTAATGATTTTGGAATTATTTTTTTGGTTAACTTATCTTTGATTTTGGCTTGAGGGTTAAAAGTAGTTTAAGCATTTTTAAAAACAATTCATAAGATTTATTTATACACCTTTTATACCTACCTACATACATAAATATTAAAAAAAACTATCACATTTATTTTTATTAAATTAAATGATGAAATTAAATGATGATGATTATTTCATTATTAGTTTTACAAAATCCACAGATGTCCGTTTTAGAGTCGTGTCAGCGGCAGCACATTAGACCGCTCGATAACGCTGCCAGTGGAAATGACGGTATTATTCACATACATACATAGATTACACCTTTTTACTTGCTCAAAAGGGCGAGTATTGGTTTCTTGTACAAAAAAATTACAGGTTTTAATCAAACCTGACATTAAGATGATATAGAAGAAAAAAAGTAGGGTTTGCCATCCGCCGGTCTGTCTGTGCAGATGTGCTGATGTGCGGATATTCGGTTGTATGTTCACCGAGCCTCAGCCTAAATGGTTGGAGGAATTTTCTTCAAACTTCGTGGGTAGTACTTTTAGTGATTCCCTAGTGGAAAAAATTTGAATTTTGGTTTAAGACCGGCTATAACGGGTACCTGCCATATAACGGTTTTAGTTTTTCCCGATTTTATAGAAAACGGGTCTAAAGATTTTGATAAAACATTCTGAACGTTATATTTGGAGTGCTCTTAATATAACTGCATTTCAGGATTTCGGCTAAAAATGCACATAACGAATATTTGCTGTTAACATGTTTTTACAAATTTGGCCATAATTTGATAACGGCTTATCCGATTCCATTAAAATTCGGTACAGATTTCAAATTTGACATTTAACACAAGATGACATTCACAGTTCTTTTTTTTTTTTTGCTAAACAAGCGTTTAAAGATAGCTGCCTAATAACTTGATCTCACGTTTAGGCCAATTTTGTTAATATTTTTCAGAATTTATTTTAATTTCTCCAGAATTTAATAAATAAAAATTTTTGTAGTCCCATAGCTTGCTACAAGAGCAAGTTAGTGCGACCCAGTCGTGAATTTTATTTAATTATCGTCACACAAAATTCAAATATTTTTTTTATAATGAAAATGAAAATCATTTTATCAATTTGTTTTAAAATCTCCCAACTTAGATCCTACTGTATTTACACAGTGTTTTTTACATTTTTCTCAAATTTACCCCTTTCCGTATTATTTTGCAAATATTTTCTTTCATACAAACCATGTTTTTTTTTTTTTTTTTTTTTTTTAAATTCATTTTTATTTTCCATTTAACTTATAACTAACTTAAATGCTAGACAAAAATCTTAAAAACTAGCTTACAGAATAACTTAACTAACTTACTGGCCCCATACGGGCGCTCTAAATTATACTATAGCTATATATTAAAAATGCCTTTCGGCGTAAATTCAAATGTAAATTAAATTAAAATCTATATTACTTAAACCTAAACAAGAAAATTCCTTAAAAAAACTTGTTTTTCTATGACATTTTTTATTTAAAAACTTAAAACTACCCTGTACCTAAATAAAACTAAATTAACCTAAATAAAACTAAAATATACGTAAATATACGTAATTAACTTAAAACTACTTAAAAATACTTAAAATAACTTAAAACTAGAACAGCCACCAGCAGCGTTTTTTTTTTTTTTTTTTTTTTTTTTTTTTGTCATCAGCCTACGCACATGCACACACGCCATACATATCCATACATTAACACATATACATATGTATGCGCTCAAGCACATATCCACAGACAACAGACAGCAATTTTTTGGATTTTTTATCTTTTTTTGGTGCCACCGTCACTGTCCTACTTCATCTACCTAGTTATACCTTATAAATACGTAGGTCAGCCAAGGCAACAACTTCGACTAACCATCAATATCAAGGTGGTCACCCAACCACCAGTATTTTTGAACTTGCTTACAAAAGTCCCTTTTGTCCCGAAGGGGCACAGCTCTACTGAACCGCAGACGCTCTGCTCCGTTCCCAGAGCCGACGTCTCGACCATACAGGATTCGCCGATCCACAGTTCTACGGCCGACGTGGTAGATTAACGGAACCGCCAATCTATCCTGTATCAGCCCCCGACTGTCTAAATAGAGGAATGTCTCGGGCGGGATGAAACCGTTAAGACAAACGCTCTCACTATATTCGTCGTTGGGGTAATAAGCCCTGAAAATAAGTCCATTGGCTGAAGTCATCGCTCTTGCAATGTGACCCCGAATCAGCTTGATTAAAAAGTTATCTATCCTGTTTATATTGGCCCCGTTGTATAAGACCTCGTTGGCATAATAATGTTTGTACTCCGACTCTGGTGTTCTGTGTAATCCAAGACAGGTCCTAAGACACTGCCTCTCAAACACCCGAATCTTTTCCATTTGAGATGGGGCAACGTTAAACCATACAGGGCACCCATAGGCAATCATCGGCCGGATGAGGGCCATGTAGCAAATCACCTTCACTCTGTTTTCAAGGCGGCTGCTGTAAAACAACCGTCTTGTCAGAGCAAACGCTCCCCTAGCTCTGGCCAGAGCAGCATCTATATGTCGATTGAAATATAGATACTGATCTAGCCAGATACCAAGGTACTTTACTACATCTTTACTCGCCAGTGGATGTCCACTTGGTCCAACGATCACTAGATTTCTCCAGTTCTTTCTTGTATCCCTAGAAGCCCTAGACAAAGGGGTTCTAAACAGGATAGTTTCTGATTTCTGAAAGTTAATTTTTAACTTCCAGTCATCACAATATCGCTGAATCTTGTCGAAGTCACGCTGCAAGAGAATTCTGATGACTTCAACTTTTGGACCCGTCCTGTACGCTACAAGGTCATCGGCATACGCAATCGCATGAGTGAGACTACCTATCAGATCGCTGGTGTAAATACTAAAAAGAATCGGCGAGTTCACAGCTCCTTGCTGTAGACCGTGCCACTTTTGACAACAAACTTTCTACCATTGAGCATGTCATGAAGCATATACAACAGTGGTTTACTTATGCCGAATCTAGTTAATTTCAGATAAAGACCCTCTAACCATACGGTGTCGAAAGCCTTCTCTAAATCAACAAGAACGGCACCCGTGCATTGATTTTTCGCTTTGTTCCATTGAACATCAGAAACTAACTTAGACGCGGCATGAATAGTATCATGTCCCGCCTTAAAGCCAAACTGATTGTCTGGAATAATATTCTTGTCCTCAGCCCACTTGAACAGAGCTCTATTGAGAATCTTTTCGAATACCTTACTGATACTTGGAAGAAGACTTATCGACCGAAGATTTGCCGGATTGGAGCTGTCCTTTCCCTTTTTGGGGAGAGGATGGACCACAGCTGTCTTCCAACTCACTGGATAATATGCATTATTCAGTGCGTTGTTGAACAGTGTGGTATAAATGTCTATGGCTTCCTCAGGGAGATGTCGTAACACAATGTTGGGTATACCATCGACCCCCGCAGATTTCTTTTTCTTTAATGTTTGAAAAATGAACTGAAGTTCTACCTTCGAAATTAACAATGAACTGGGTCCATTTCGCTCGGCGATGGTGGCGTTTGCCAAATTTTCGTCATTGAACCCGGTGAAACCAGTATTCTCAGATCGCCATTGCGTTATGTTATTTCCAAGGTAGAAGTTGTGCAGTAAGGCTCTGTTCTCCAGGTCATGATTCGGACGAATGCTAGCATTCACCTTATACACTTGCTGGAAAGCAGCCCCTACAGCCTCTACCTTTTCCTGAGGATCTTCTATAATATAATAATTATCATCGAAAACGGCACCTTCCGGATCAATTCCCGCAATCGTTAGTACGTCTTCGTTATCTGTTGTCCTCTGGAGTTTAAGACATGGAAGATCGTTTTGATCATTTCTTCTAAATATCTTATTTATTTGGGGAAACATACTAGGGTCGCTAGAATTAACAGCCCGAATTCTTTTATCCCAATATAAATTAATAGATAATCTATAGTTTTGTCTAATCAGAACGTTAATGTTTTTGATCGACGACTTCAATGTCCTAATCTCCAGATCACGTGTGTCCGTGAAACGTCTATAAAGAAGTTTCAACCTAGTCAGCAGTCCACTTTTTTGTCGGTGTAGTGCGTCGATTGTCGCGTTATACATACATACATACAAACCATGTCCTGACAAGTTCGTGCACATTATTTTATTAGTGTCGCTCGTCTGTTTACAATCTCATGTTTTTTTTTTCGAAAAACACGTTATTGAATTGTTAGTTGAATTATGCATACTACAGTATGTAATCACACAAAAACACCTATACATTTTTGATTTAAGGATATTTTCGTATGCAGTGGTCTGATTTTAATTTCGAGTGTTCATTTTATTTGTTTTTTAAAACCAACAAAAATTTTATTAAGATACATTTTAAGGTAAATCATGTAATTTATAAGTAACAATTCTAAAAAAAATAATTTTTTATTCGTATCTCAATACCTCAAGAATTACTTGATTAAGCAAAAATGTGTCTAAATAACTTTTTGTTTGCTTTAAACGAAAATGAACACTCCAAAATTAAAATCGGACCACTGGATACGGCAAAATCCTTAAAATATAAATAGATTAATTTAGCGGACTATGTGACCAACTTTTTTATATAGTACACCTATGTATATGGGTGCTTAACAAAGGTCCGTAACAATACTTTAGGGACTTAAAACAAAACACGTGATATGGGCTAGCGCCTAAACTATTTCAAGCAGATTGTTTTAATTTTCATATTTTATATTGAAATATTTGTCCTAATCAATTTCCCTGTCAAACAAAATAATGATTTGCAAAAAATGCTATCCACCCACTACTAAAAGTTACTCCCACATTAACATTTATCCTTTTTCTAATAATCGCAATGAAACTAAACAAAAAAATTCACACACCACAAAATATAGTGAAATGTAAACAAATGATCTGCCTGCACTCACACATCGCCTTGCCGCAGGCTTTCAATAAAAAAAAAAAAGATATTCATATTCTTGTGAACAAAGCGCAGCAGTTGACCAATTTTCTGGTCGCGACTTGCGTTGCGATGCCAGAAAATCCAAAAGAATCGTGAAAACTCATTTGAGTCGCGATTCTCAGGCAATTTCCAATGTCGGAAATGTCGTCTCCATTCTCATCGACAATTCTCCTTTTTCTTGCGTCCAGCTTTTTTATGGTGGCTGGTGTGGCGGGGGGCTAAGATTGTTTTTTTGGTTTTCTCTATATCTGGCATGGCCTCTCTCCGGTTCCCTTTTCTTTTATCTGCTTGTTAAGTATCGTTAAATGCCAATTGCAGTCCGGGTGTCCCATAACCTCTTTCCCTCCTCATCCATTGACGATATGGTATTTCTTCGTCGCAATCGTCGCTGCCGCCGCCCGCCGCCACCACCGTCCTGACTTTAGCTTTGTAAAGCTCTGTAAGTGTGTGTTTTGTATCCCTTGGGGCCAATTGAACAAGACAATCGTTGGGGGGAGACACAAAACGGGGAGTTGGAATGGGTTGTAGTTCTCGTGTTTTTCACACAGAAAATTATCATGAGCGTTGCTGTTCGTTTGCAACGCTTATAGCCCGCCATTATTTGGTCGTCCACTCGCTGTCTGATGATGTTTTGGAGACCGAAAGTGTGGGTATATTGTGTTAATCCGTTTGCTTTTTTTTATTGTTAATTTTTTGTTTCTTTCTGTTTTATTCTGTTTGTGTGTGTGCATTGGGTAAATTAAAGAGACAGCGGAACAGACGAACTTTTTGATATTGAAAAGTATATAGGGAGGGACCTACTTGGTCAGCCCAGCAAGTCAACTTTCCTCTCTCACTCCTTTTGGCACGTCCTGAACAGCAAGAGAGAGTGCCTTGAGGATAATAACAGTAAACATTTGGTAATTTTAACGTTTTCCTTATTTTTTTTTTTTTTTTTTTTGTTATTTTCCCACACACAAAGTTATATGGATATAACGGGTACTTAAGTATGTGACACACATTTGCTGTGTAATTGGGAAATAAATACAGATAATGACTTTATAAGGAGTTGGGTCACGTTTGTTTCAATACGTAATTCATCCTTACCTCGGGGATCGATTGTTTTTTTTTTTTTTTTAAATGTAGGTTTTCCTTTGGAGGATAGTGTCTTATTCGCAGTTCAGAAAAGCAAATGATGCTATTTTGTGTTTCATTGCACATCTTACAATAGGAGGGTGTTATAAATATATTTTTAAGACTGATCTAAATAATATATGTTATATGTATAATGAGATCTGAGATTGACCCACTCTAATATTAAGCCTCCTCGCCATAAACTAAAGCGTTGTAGTAAATGCGTTTTACCTACAAGTCTTTTTGTTTAAAGGCGAACTAGTCGAAATAAATTTTTTTAAATTTTGAAGAAAGTGAGATCGGGTCTAAAGACGAAATTTTGTATGGTCACAATTCTGTTTTCAAAGTTCTGGGTTCCGAAACTCTGTTTTTCAAATGTCAAAATTCTATTTTATTAAATTCTGTTATTCTGTTTTTAAAAATTCTGTAAATATGTTGTAAAAGACAATAATATAATAATATAAAAAAGTGCTCATACATGATTTGAATAGTGTTCTTAAGCAGAATTTTGAAAGCAGAAGATATTTTGCAGATCCAAAATTATGATCAAGTAGAATTAAAAAAAAAAAAAACGAATTTCAAATAACGAATTTCGCACAAACAGAATTATGGGCCTACAAAATAAGTATTTGAAAAAAAAAGAAGTATTTTGAAACCCAGATTTTTTTTTCGCTCCCAATAAATGACCCAAAAACCCGCATAGTAAAAAAAACATTGTATAATCTATGTACTCTTAGTTAAATCATTTAATTTCGCTCTACTATGGGATATGTTTTTCTTTTTACTTCAATATTTGGGAATTAAAAACAATAATTAGATGACATTATCTTTCGTAAATCTGACGACAACTAGCAGCTGACAACAACAAGTGTTTTTCTTTTCTAGCTCCGAGCACTGCACTGAGCCTCAGCTGTCAAAAATCTCCAACATCTCAAATTCAACTTGTGTTTCTTTTTTCGATTACAGCCTATTCGGATCGCCCTTACTGAGCTTCGAATTATTGAGCTGCTAATTGTTTAAAAGCAATACATTATTACAAGACACATTTTTAGTCAAAATACATACATACATACACACATTGTTTCTAAATATTATGTGTAGATACAAGCCACCATTTTTCAAAAGGCGCAGGGCCAGAAGTCCACGGGCCAAAAGTCCATAATGGACTTCTGACCCACTAGGGTGGGTCAGAAGTCCACAAATACATTATGGACTTATGACCCACCATGGTGGGTCTAAAGTACACAAGAAATTCCTGTGAACTTTTGGCCCATCGATTATGGACTTTTGACCCACTGAGGTGAGCCAATAGTCCATAATGGTGTACAAAGGCAAGGTTCTGGAAACAGACTTTTGCTACTCCATTTTCATGGCAACGAAAATGTGTGAGGAAATTCAACTCTTGTCTGAATCTGAGAGTAACTATTTTATTAATGGCACCTTCAGCGTTCTTCCATCAGGCGAATGGAAGCAATTAATGATTATTTGTGTAGCACATTCAGAGCACGTAAGTACCTACTTAGTATTTGTTGTTTAGAATTACTTTTCCAAATTGCAATGAGGTATTTTGAATTTGATTTTTTAATTGATTAGTGTAGTAATCAATTAATATAATCAATTAAAAAATCGCGCGATTTATAATAATCACTAATTGCTTCCATTCGCCTGATGGAAGAACGCTGAAGGTGCCATCAATAAAATAGTTACTCTCAGATTCATTTCAAAATTTGCGAGGAATGTTTTTTGAGTGTAAAGGATACGGCCAAACGCAACAAAAATGAAGTGCTATGCCCATTTTGCAGGCAAATCGTTAGTAATAGCACAAAAGTTTTTTTTTAACTATTTCTTGTCTCTGTTACTGAATTTGCTTAATTTTGTTTTTTTTCGTTTTTTGTATTGATATAATTTATGTTAATTAATTTTGTTATTTTCTTTAAAAATAAATAGGTATCTATGATTTCACAATTGTTTTAGTTTTTTGTGGCCCACTTTCTTGTGCACTTCTAACCCACCTGGGTGAGTCATAAGTCCATAATGTATTTGTGGACTTCTGACCCACCCTAGTGGGTCAGAAGTCCATTATGGACTTTTGGCCCGTGGACTTCTGGCCCTGCGCCTTTTCAAAATGACTGCCAAACCATGATTTTGATTTTGATCGGTCGCTTAACAGTGCAGAAATACACAATAATATTGGAAGTAGTTACAAGAACGATATATTGTACACTTTTTATATTGACAGTAAAGTTTTAATTTTTAATAGCTTGCTTGAAAGACTTTTCGATGAATATGTGCTGTCTGTCACAAAAAAAGTTAAAAAAATCAAAAGTCTGTCCTTGGTGTAATGATATTGAATTACAAATTAGGGAAAGGGATCGTTTTTTTTTCAAAAAAGAAACCCATCGGACTTTAACAGATGTCAATATAATTATATATATTTTTTCAAAAAATTGATGTTTCCTTAAATTCCAAAGCTCTTTGGAAAAATTTAAAAGACATCGCTGTTACAGAAATGCGTCAATGTGTCCACTAAGTCTCCAAAGAACGAAATCTTTTTATGCTCCACCCTTGGGTAGTTCCAATTATGACCTTTGTTGTTCCTGAAAATAATGGTGGCTTATTTTCCTTAATTAAATCCAATGCAACCGGTTCTAATAATATTTCGCCAAAATGTACACGTTTAATCCTACCCTATTATTCTCCCGCCCTTGATGCACATTTTGAATGCATGTATTTTTTTTTTTTTTTTTTTTTTTCCAAATTCAATTTTTATTTTTAATTCAACTTATAACTACTTAAATGCTAGACAAAAACCTTAAAAACTAGCTTACAGAATAACTTAACTAACTTACTGGCCCCATACGGGCGCTCTAAATTATACTATAACTATATATTAAAAATGCCTTTCGGCGTAAAAACTAACTTAAATTAAAATTCAAAATTACTTAAAACCAAACGAAAAATTTTTAAAAACTCGTTTTTCAAGACATTTTATTTTATATAAAAACTTAAAACTACCCTTTACCTAAATAAAACTAAATTAACCTAAATAAAACTAAAACATACGTAAATATACGTAATTAACTTAAAACTACTTAAAAATACTTAAAATAACTTAAAACTAGAACAGCCACCAGCATATTTTTTTTTTTTTTTTGCATGTATTTATAGTAGTGAATGCCCTGAAATATAGAAAAACGCAACAATCTAACCCATTCCAAAAAGAAACAATGCTTTAGAACCTTCCTATTGTAGGTCAATTAGTTTTTGAACGGCTATTGGTTGATCAAATGCTCGATTATATTCAAAAGAGCAACATGCTATCTAAATGGCAGTCTTCGTTTCCCAAAAAGCATAGTTGTGAGTCTGCTGGTGTTAAAGTTTTTTGTGCTGCTCTTGGAAGAAATCAGTTGGAAACTATGGTCCTTTTAGATTTTTCAAATGCTTTTGATTTTAATGGCCATCAAATTTTAATTTCTTAGCTATGTAATAAAAAGGTCAAAAGAGATCAAGGTATTTCAAGTCCATATATACTGTCAACCGGGGTGTTCGGCACGGATCTGTTCTCGGCCCGCTTCTTTTTTTCGCTTTTTATTAACGATCTTCCAGATGTGGTTCATAGTTGCTTCGTACACATGTATGCAGATGATGTTTTGTTATATTATATTTTTCGTGAATAGGGTTTTATTGAAGATTGTGTGGCCCGGATCAATGAAGACCTTCTCAACATCCAAAACTGGGCTAATTCAAATAAACTATAAAAACACTACGGTATGTTCCAAAAATGAAGTTAATTTATAAGATCTCCCAAAAATTGTTTTAAATACACAGATAATTAAATATCTTAACAAAGTCGAATACCTAGGTTTTCAGATTAACAAAAAGTTGACCTACTGTGATGCAATATCAAATTAAATCAACAAATCGAACATTGATTAAAACATTTTATTTAAAAAAAAAAAAAAAAATTATTTAATATAAATAGGTAAGGTAGATACATGAGATGTTTTCAATACCAAATGGGCCCTTATGGGCTGATAACGCCAATATCTGTGCACTATTAAGTCAACAAATTTTAAATATCATACTGTATTTATTTCCTTTACTATTAAAGATAAAGCTACACAAACATTAACCGTAGGAGGACCAAAATATTATTTCATAAAATCATTGCAAATATAAGCATCATTGACATGGATCACTTAGCATTTGATAAAATGACTCCAAAATGAAATGTTCCTCTCTAAACTTTTTTGAAATTACAAATGACAAAATCTTCAAATCATCGTCATTTTGTATCTTTTTGATTTCAATTTCAATCTTATAGAAGATGATGCACTTTTCCAAATATCTATATGGAAAATTGAATGGATTGACTTATATGAAGGTTATACCATGACGAGGCCTAAAAGTAATTTTCACAGTTATCATGGGTCCTTGGTTTATTCATTTTTGATGAAATATCCAAAGTGGAAATAAATACGATATCCATATTTTGTGATTTATCTTAAAATGATTTTCAAAGAATATCCTATTCGATGACATACAGGACTCAGGACATGAATGAAGCTATACTTTTTCTCATCGCTTGATAGGTTTGATTTGATGATGATGATAAGATACCAGGCATATATAGGATTTCATATTCACTGAACATTCATATTTATGTAAAGTTTTTCGAAATGTTATTGAATTTTGAAAATAATCGGTCTTCTTGAATGCACATTTTATCTAATATAGTCGAGTTGAAAAGGACAAAGGAAAATTTCGCATAAATATCAAATAAAGTTTCTTTCAAAAGACAAACCGAACGCATGAACGTCATCCTCATCAGTTACAGGAAGATTTGCATTAAAATAGGATGAGGTAGGAAATAAATGAAAAATATTTCTTCGGTTGTCACGTAAAGGAAAATGAAGTCCAGACAATGAAATATGAACCCCTTTATACACAAATTTATAGGAATCTGCAAAATTGAAAATGACCTATACTAAAGGGTTTGTGTAAACTCGTTAAGAGCTAAGGGAGTAAACATAATTTAGGTTTGAATGGGGACATGCTGCACCCATGCAACCGCCCTGCTTGTGTCCACTATAGAATTTTTTGGTGGTTCGTGGGTGCGAGTGTGGGTTTATACAATTTTAAACGCTAGGCATTTTGTTGGCATTTTCTCCCCTTGTGATAAATAATTTCACTCACAAAAGTGAAATAATTTCTCATAAAAAAAGTAAAAATATTTTCCACTGAAAAGAGAGGAATTTTCCATGTGAAGTTATTTGTAGGTGAAATTATTTCCTTGCACCGTACGAAACCGGAACTGCGTTGAATTTAAAGTGTTTGCGAGAAAACAGAGTGCAGGGACCTAGCTTCTCATGAGAAATAATTTCATCACTAAAAGTATGTAATTCCACTTGTTTTTGGTAAAGTACCTTTTTTTCCCAAATGTGGCACATTCTCAAACCAAAGGAAATAGCATTTTTGTTTTAATTATAAATTGAAGTTCACAACAAACACAGGTGGTTCACTCGTACCCGTTCTTCCCCTCTCACGAAAAGCTGTTTTTCTATCCGTGAATACGTGTTAAAAAAAAAGATAAAAATGTATGTGAATATACCTATATTGTAATTTATAATTATGCATTCCTAAGGGACCCTTTTGAAATGCACGGGCGAAATCATACAATACATAAAGCTACCTTTATAAATCTTTCCGATCCAAAAGCCGGATTCTAAGATTTTGTTTTTGCATCTTCAGAAAAAACAAAAAAACATTTCTTTATTTTAAAACTATAACTTGATGGAATCATTAGTCGTGTTTCGGTGTAAAGTGTGTTTACGCAGCTGACAATAAAATGGCTATGTTCATTTATAAATCATATATAAATCATTTTTAAATAATATAGTTCACTTATAAATTATTTTTAATTTTGAAAACGGTGATGGCGTTGCAAATAGTTTGGGAAAAACATTTGTTCCTGAACATTTTGTTTCATTGTTGTGGCCTTTCATATACTTATGGTCTACTCGATCCTCCTCTTAGTACAACCAATTTTGTTCTTCATGTTTGTGAGAGAGGTGTAAATTGACGCAATGGAAATAGACCAGCAGGTTACGTCGGACTTAATATTGAGGAACGTCACTTTATTACACATCTGTCACACAACGATATGTGTCAAAGTGCAAGTTTCTGTTAAAAGTTCGAATATAATATTTAAAAAAAATTAATTTTTACTGTCAAACGAAAAAAATGTCAAAACCATGTCAACCGCGTTCAGGTTGACAGCTGAACATTTTTTGTATCATTGTTGAATAATTGATTGAAAACAAGATCGGAAATATTAATTTTGAGCGCTTAAATTGTGAATAGTGTATTATTAAACTTTTTAGTTCAGGAAATCTCAAATTTCACAGGAAAAAAAGAGATTATTTACAAAATTCTTTTACAATATTTTGAGTTTGACAGTTTGAAAAAGCGCGATACATAATTTCAATCATCCGAGTAGTGTGAGCTGTCATTTATTTTTTGAAAATATGGTGAAATTCCCTATTTCACACTTGATAGTAGAAACTTTTGAAAGAGAATTCAAATCATCTAACGAACTATCGATCATTGATGGATGGATATCTATTTTTTTTTGTAAATAGAACTTAAAAACATACAAATTATACGTAATCTGTTAAACTTCAAAATGTAAACAAAAAAAATTAAGTGGTGTTTTAATGTGTCCTAAATGAACGATCTACTCTATGTTTTGTTGTTTTTGTCCTAAGGTTGGTCATTTTATATTTTCATGTTCCATTAAAAGAAAATGAAAGATCTAGTTCAACCAGTAAATTACATTTTGATAAAAAAAAATTCTCATCGATATCAAAGAACAAGACATTTAAGACATGTCGTTTCCCCAAATTTGTCTAGCTTTTATATAGACACGTTTTTAAAAAAAGAAAAATAAAAAAAAACCGTGGGTTGGGGAAAGAGACATTCCAGCCAACCATAGATGACAGACACAGACACACTATGAAATACTTGAATTTATTTTCGAACACTAGCAGTGCGACAAGTATAGTCTCCAACGCCATTTGTACTGCAAAAGTTAAACCATTCATATGAACTTTAGTCCACTTCTAATTACTGATTTTTTAGCGTGGACAATTAAGCACTTATATTGAAATTAAGAAAAAAAAAACTTTTCAAAAAATACTAGCTTTTAACCAAAACTTTTGATTGCACGTTATTCGTGTTATCTATCACCTTAACCTCTAAGATAGTAATCAAAATAAAATTCACGACTTGGTTGCACGAATTTGCTCTTGTAGGAATTTGGAAAAATTTAATATATTGAATTATGTTGAAAGGTGGAAAAGTGGCCTTATGAGAGATGAAGTTGTATTGTAGCTATCATAAAATGGCTTTTTAGCCAACACTTTAAGTGCCATCTTTTGTTGAATGTTAAGATTAAATGAAATTATTGTTCAGCCGCTACCAATTTATGGCCAAAAAAAAATCTAATGATAAGTGTTGAGTACTGAATCATCCTTAAATCGGCTGACAAAAAATTTTTCATTCGAAAATATTTAGTACATTTGTCTTAAGATTGCTAGTTTACTTAAACATGTAACTTAAATGCTAAGATTTTTCAGTTCAATATGTAATATTTACAAATACCCTCAGTACCAACTTTTCTAATAAACCATCGTACACCAAATCTCCCAAAGTACTTACTGTATATCCATCCATATTTATATCTAGATACAAAAGTATATCCAACAAAATGTTCAAAAGTAGGTGGTACGATGGATGTATATGTATGTGTATTTGTACATCATCATCAGATGAGATTTAATTCGAAACCCATCCAAAAGGCCAATGGCACAAAATTCTTCTTAACTTGGCCCCAAGGATTTTTTAGATTTGTGTACTCAGACCCAATGTTTGTGTAGGTTTACATTTATATTTTTCAACACACGCATACACACACAATTAAACGAAACGATACGAAGCAATTCCCACTTGGGCACACATATGGGGAGCCGCCTGGTGGTGGTATATTGAAAGAGGTTGCAGCAGCACCAGAGACAGCCAGCCATATAGCCAAACCAGCCAGGCACAGGCAGCTAACGCTCGTATACTTTAAAGTTGAGATAAGGTTTTTGCCTTCAAAACTTTTTCGGCATAAAAAAAAAGTATCTTTAACAGAAGCGAACTCAACCCCAGAGCTCTAAAGAAGAGGAAACGATTGCCATAGATGGCAGTGAGAGAGACCGAGAGTATATACGCCAGTGCCATCAGCAATCAGTTGGTTCGGTCTTATACCCTTCTGCCATATCCCCCACACTAACAAGCACCGGGTTGGGTTGGGCTGGGTTGGGCGGCAGCGGCGGCGGCCCACTTAAATCCCCACCACCTCTGGCGATGCCATAACGTTACGCTTAGCAATGGTACGAGGATATGGGTTCCTTGGTCGTACACCGATGCTCTCCATGGATATATGTGATTCCCAGATCGGATGGCACTGGGTTTGTGATGTCGGATAGACGAACAGATTAGCTTAAGGCAATATTTAGGAGTCAACGTAAAGAAATCCTTACGAAAAGGAGGAAGTCGTCGTCACATAGTGGCCAACAGGCGGATTTGGCATGAGAAAGATTTGCCCTTTTCCGATTCTATAATATTAGTATATTGGGATATACGATACTCCTGTATTCGTAGAAATGCTAACAACGCAAAGAAGTTAAATGAAGAGAGGAGTTAGGTGAAATAAAATCCAGAATAAGTCAAGCAATAAAGAGCGCTTCGTATAAACATATTCAGATGTGGTTACTGGGAGTTGCATAGTTCGAAAATTGCAGTTTTTATATATTGTTCCGGAGCATTTGAGAGATTGTGAAAGTAAAACCTCTCAAAATGTTTCTTAAAAATAATATTTGTACAGTCAGTCCTCGCTTTGAGGGTTTAAAAATCTAATGATATATAGGTCGTATGGATTTACTTATAAGTCAAATACATACATAAGTCCGGGATTTTATTTTGTAAATTTTTAACTTAAACTAGAAAAACTATAAAAAACTGATCAATCATATCACTGAAATCAAAATAAATTTGATCCCCATTCACTTTAAGTTCAATGTTTTAAATCACTGAATTCAAAATGAGTTTAATGTTCGAGGTAATATCAATAAACCCAGAAATTTACAATTTTACTTCAAAAAAATTTCTACTAAGCTAAGGATTTTGTTAGAACTTTTGATGTCTTGAGAAAATCCTAACCATGATTTAACCCAGTATATTGGGGATTTTTTTTTTATTTTAATGGTTCTCTCACTAGGCCTAATCATAAATGCACAACTAAGGTCGCACGAATTTCGGAGTACATCTATGGGACTACAAAAATTTGAATTCATTAAATCATCGTATTTTAGTTTGTATGTTGTTTGCCTAAAAACTTTAACGCCATCTTGTGTTAAATGCTAAATTTGAATGCCATAAGAAATTTAAATGAAATCCATTCAGCCGTTGTCAAGTTATGGTAAAATTTGTAAAATACCGCTTACATCAAGTATTCAGTTTGGACACGCCCCCCCCCCCCCCGCTAAAAAGTGGGGATCGTTTTACCAAAGATGACAAAAGACCTGGGGATTGATTATTATAGTTTTGTGAAAATCGAATAAATCGTTTTCCCATTCCCTTTCATTCATTGCTTTCACCTTGGTGCAAAATATCTATTCTCGTTTAGTGAATGAAAACGTATAATAGGAAATTCAATATCATTCATCATGGTGAATCATTTTTGTTGTCTCCTGTGAATTCTCTTTGCTATTGTGAACGCTCGGGGCCAATTCTATAGTTATAAGAAAAAGTAAATCGAATAAATTTATACAAATTGCGAATTTCTTTTACTGAAACATTCACTTGCAAATGATGGCGTGAACAACATGTATTCATATGATAATTTTTGAAATGAAATATAAAATTGAAATTATGATGAAGGTGTAAAAAAGTTGGGGATAGTGTTAACGAGCTTCCAGAAACCAGAACATGATGGCAATGTAACGGTCTATTGGCCCGAGGCGGGGGTCAAGGAGCTAGGAAAGTATTAAAATTGGCTGTCCTAACAAATCTCCGACCACGAACTTAAGCAGCTGTTATAAAGTGGGTTTGCAAAGCTATATGCTTTCAAATTTTTTTTTTATTCATTTTAAACTATAATAGCAGAGGTCTAAGTTCAAATCAAGCCTAACAAAAATTTATATTATTTTAGTTTCATTTTGAATTTTTAGTGAATGAAATTTTCATTGTGACATTTTTCTCACGACCAATACTAGACCTTTAATTGAAAAATATACTTATAAAGTTACAAAGCACTCCGGTGGCAAAAGGAAGTATTTTTGGGCAGTCCCTGAAATCCCCATACTCCATAACCAACACCGACGACGACTTTATAACGCCGGAATCCATATAAATGTTATTCCAATCAAAAATAAAGTTTCCCAGGCGTATTTATGGTTACGTGTTGTAAGTTTTTGCCTCTGCTTAGATATGCGAAAAACAACTTCAAGTACACCTCGAGGAGAATCAAAGAAGACGCATAATACCGCGCTTTATTGGCATACACTCCATTGCAAGTTAAGGTTCACTTCGATCATCGCCGAAGTATCTACACTACATACATTATTCGATGTTGCAAGGACGATGAGAGTTTTCAGTTCAGGTGATATGGAAGTAGCATGCTATAGAGGTCCCTATATCTGAGTGGTATATGTATATAGTGGTCGCAATGCATCAATCTCTGAATTCACTTCGGAAAAAGCTCCCTCTGTGTATGGCCCTCTCCATCATCGTAGTGTGATCTGAGATTGTTATGTGTAACATATCATGGAGGAAAGTTTGGTTTTGCTTTCGTTAATGCTTGAGGAGCGCACGAATTTATCTGGAGGCGGTTTTTGAAAAATCTTATTAACTGACTTTGAAGCAATTTTGAGAAATGTGTGTTGGGTGAGTGAGTGTAAGGGGGGTTAGGTGCCGTGGGGCCCTCGCAAATTGGCCTCCTCATACTCATTTGAAAAGAAATGTATATTTTTTTTTAATGGTGGGTGGTTGTGGGAGGACTTTGGGAATTGTTTTTTAATATTTTGTGTCGATACATGTATGTAGGTATGAGCATAAGGAACTCAAACCAATATTTGATTAAATTTCATACAAAAAAAAAGATGAGAATTACAGAAAATCATATTAGTCTAAGTGAAGAGTGTGTGGCCGAAATTGGTTGATTAAAGCTTAAGGGGGAATCAAGGATAAGAAAAATGTAAACAAATATAATGAACAGTTTAAAATTTAAAGAAATCTTATCCTTCTTATCTTGTAAAATTGCGTAAGAACAACACCAAAAAGAGGTAGAAGAATGGTTGTGGAATGAAAAAGCCAAAGCAGTGGTATATATACTAAATAAAAGCCTTTCAAAGCTTGATCAATGTACCCACCTCTACATGGATTAACATGCAGGTCGTATCTTCCGTGTCTTGGTGGTCTGGCAAGCTGCTGACCGTTATCCAAACCAACCGCTTTGGCACACAGAGGGTAAGTGGGCTCAGATAAATGTTTTACAGTTCTTTATTCAACTCTCTTTGACGAAAATTGGAAGCAGCTCAGTCGATATTGTCGGCATAATATAGTTTTTGGTTGGGCGAATCATGCTGAAGATAAAAATAGAGCCTTCCGTATTTATGTCTGCCCTACGCACTATTTGTTCTAGAATGATATTGAAGAAATTGTATGATACCGCATCTGTTTGCTGAAACCATGGGCAATGGGCATGTTCAGATTAGTTTGACGGATCTGGTAGCCATCAGCTAACAGTGCATCGTATATTTTCCAAACACAGCTGCATCAGTTATCTTGGGATCCTGAATTCGGACATCGTCTCCTGACAAGCCAACCAGTCTTCAATGAATGATCTGCCGACGCCGAGCTGAAAGTCACATAGGTCAATGTCGTTAATGTGTTGATAAACAGTTTAACAATACTTTGGAAAAGATCTTATTTCCTGTGATAGTGTATAGGGATATGTCTCAAAAGTTCTTTCAGTACAAAGGATCGTTTTATTTTTATGATGGGTCATATGGGTATCTATAACTGCAGACTTCTTTTTCTGAAGCTTTTCATATTGTTAGGTTCTATCTAGGTTCGTTTTATTAAATGAAACTTATTTCCGTTTTAATACAACTCACTTTACGTCTTTCACTTTTAATTCCACTTAATATTTCAAAACACTCTTTATTTCCTTTTTTTTACTTTCTTTATTTTAAATTCAAACTTTATCACTTTCAAACTACCGACTTGAACACGACTAATTTTAAATTCAAACTGATTTCTTGCCGCATGGTGCGCTCGTATTTACAGTGGCTGCACCATTCAGCACTCCGCTTTAGAATCTTCTAGTACAGTGCCAGTCAGAGCCTTCTGGAGCTTTCTAGTCTATAGTCTTTCGTTAAGAAATGGGGTTTCGTTAACTTTGGTGTGGCTGTCACTTTAAGTTGAAATCAAAATGGCGAGCTTAAGCATCGCAAAACAAAATAATTAATAGAACGGAGAACATCCCATTGAACACGTCACAATATTCTGTTATGAAACTAGTTAAGGACTGTAAGTGGGTTTTCCTTATATCCTTCTTCTTTCTTTTTATATTGCTCCATCAGCAGCTGCATAAAATAATGCTTGAATCAATAATGTGAACGCTGCAGGTGTATCTCCAATGGACAGCTTACAGCAATACAATAACTACATATTATCATTAGTACATGCATAATGTTAATAAAACTCTGTTAAAATTAATTCCCCTTCTAATTCAATATTATTTCTTTTCCTAACACTTAGCAACTTGAACCAAATAAAATTTCTTCTTAATAAATTTGAAAATTCTCTTGATGTGTAGAAGCTAAGGAACACTGGAAACCAAGAAACCATGAAATATGCAAAAATTGTTAAAGAGAATGTAATTCTTTTTCGATCAAATTTAATTCAAGTTTATTAAAATTAAGAATTTAAGTGCTACCTTACTTTGAAACATTTTAAATAAATCAACATTAATATTTTCCATTTTATATCTTATCTTTATTTTAATTTTTTTATTTTTAGAAAAAAATGCGATATGGATCGAGAACGAGAAAGAGACGTGAAATCCATCGAACCCCGAGATCTTTCATCCACCGGAAGAATTTTTGCCAGAAATGATATAAAAATCAGGTTTGTATACAAAAGTAATGTATGTATGTATGTACCCAATGTATGTTAATATTTGTTTCTATTTTTCAACAGCGCATCACCAACTGTCTCACCGACGATCTCCAATTCATCATCACCAACACCCACCCCACCGGCAAGTTCATCAGTACCACCAGGTGGTGTTGGTGGTGGTGGAAGCAGTAGTACCTCCTCTGGAGCAACATCTTATCTGCACACAAATCATAAACCCATTACTGGCATTCCATGTGTAGCGGCAGCATCAAGATATACAGCACCTGTTCATATTGACGTAGGTGGAACCATTTACACGAGTTCCCTAGAGACTCTAACCAAATATCCAGACTCCAAGCTGGCGCGACTATTTAATGGGTCTATACCAATTGTCCTGGATTCACTAAAACAACATTACTTTATCGACCGAGATGGTGGGATGTTCCGGCATGTCCTAAATTTTATGAGAAATTCAAGGCTTTTGATAGCTGATGATTTTCCAGATCTTGAACTTTTGCTGGAAGAGGCAAAATATTTTGAAATCGAACGTAAGTTTTTATCATTGTTTCTGAAGTAAATTTTCCTAACCATTTTTTTTTTTGTTTAGCAATGATAAAACAATTGGAGACCATGCGGAAGGACCGCGTTCGTAATGGAAACTATCTGATATCCCCTCCGCCTCCAGCCAGAATAAAATCATCACCTAGAATTGGTTCGACAGAATACAACTATGAAGTTGTTGCCCTGCATATTTCTCCAGACCTGGGTGAACGGATTATGCTGTCAGCTGAACGGTCTCTGCTCGATGAGGTCTTCCCCGAAGTCAATCAAGGTACTCAGACCAGCAGAACTGGGGTATCCTGGAACCAGGGTGACTGGCGACAAATTATCCGCTTCCCTCTAAACGGTTATTGCAAACTGAATTCCGTACAGGTGCTAACACGGTTGTTGAATGCTGGCTTTACTATCGAAGCCAGTACCGGTGGCGGAGTCGAAGGACAGCAATTCTCCGAGTATCTGCTAGTACGGCGGATTCCTATGTGATAGTGCCTCTGTGCGGGGTGTTATGAAGTTCGTTGATATTGAGGCTTCAAGCTGCTGTCTGACAACGTCTTAATAGCCTCACAAGTATTTTCTGTTAAACATTCAAATTGAGGTTAGAGTACATTTTATTTGTTGTTCTAGTGTCCTGTGAATGATGTGTGGAGCTTATTTGTTTTTTTTTTTTTTTTACTTTACTATGATAAGTAGATACAAATTTAAGAAAAATCAATCTTATAAGATACGTATTTTATGGTAAGATGATGGAATTTAAATTAAATTCGTAAACAACAGTGTAGGTAATCTTTGGAAAAGAACTGATTAATTATTATAATTTAGTTTAAACAAAAAATATTGTAGATTATAAATGAAAATATCTTAACAAACGATAAATGTAACCCCGAAGTCCTTTTTTGTGCACACACGAGTGTAAAAATTAAAAATAAATCGATGTTTTCTTCTAATGTTAAAAAAAAAATGAAGTATGTATGTAATATTGAGTTTTATAAAATCATTCAATCATTGCAAATATCAACATTAAAATGATTTTATTCGAAATAATAAAAACAAAAATAATTAAATTAAGGAAAATAAAAATATACTTGTAAAGTGAATAGATAAATATTGTTTTTTTTATGTATACAAAATAAAAATAAAATAATTTTAAAAACGTAGGTTTAGGATACATATTGGAGTCAAAATATTTTGAGCATTGAGGTACTAGATATGGACCACCAGTTGGTTTAAATGTTCATACAAACGGAGAAAAAAAAGATGTTCCAGCTAAAAGCGGTCTAAAATCGCCATCATCTAGTAGTGTTAAATACGTGGACTAATTTTACCATAAAATTTAAATGAAAACGTTGACATATTCATATGTTAGGAAGTCAATAACATGTGGAGTGGATTTGTTTTGTAAAATTAAAGTAGTTTGATAACAATTTCCACCAAAATATATCAAAATTAAATAATTAATTAAAACAAACATAGCACTGCTACGCAGATTCCCTGCTAGTAGTTGATGGCGCCCCTAGTCCATATATAATACGTCAATGATTTTGAGAGCTATGTTTACCATTAGGAGAATGTACTTCAGGTAAAGACTGCAGGAGTGCAGATGCTGCGACTGGCTGCTTAAATAACTGTATGCATGCATTTGTTTGACGAAAATCAAAACCCTTTTGATTTCGCCTGATGACTGATTATATGTGTAGAAATGACTCACGTCCTCTGACTGACCGTGTGAGGGTCGCTTTAAGTAATAGTCCAAACATCAGAGACACAATTTTATCTTTATTTAGAAAAAATATAGCAATACGAACAATTCTTTTAACCATCTACTGCACAAGGTATGGCTCCTTGTTCAGTGGCATCTGATTGTTCGGGTGTGTGTCGGCTGCTAAACAAAAAACTGCCTTGTTAAAACTACCGTTAAAACTAATAAGATAAAGTTTTTTTCTGTGTGTATAACATGTTCAAGCGGCGAAAAGCTGCTGACAAGTTCAGTAGCTCGTTGCTTATAAAACATAGAAAACAAAGATTTTTTCGGTTGCTACTTCTTTGGGGCCAGTTATTAATATTATTGAAACATCATTGAAATTTTTATTTCAATTTTTAGGTATTGAAATGAAGGTAATGCGTTATTGAATTTTTTTTTATTAAAAAAATAACACAATTTGATTTTGATTCGCGTAATATTGTCACTTTTGTGATTTCAATGATCATTGAAATTTCAAAAAGTGTTAATATTTTGTGAATCCAGCCCAAATTGTGTGCGTTATTTTTAATATAAGAAAAATTCTATATAATTTATTAATTTCATTTTAATACCAATTAATAACAACATTGTTGGATAATTTGCCTTAAAATTTAAAGAGTTAATTTTCAATGAGAGCTATAACTGGGCCCCAAAGGCGATTATTTTTTTTTTTTCTAGCGAGATTCGATATTGGTTAGTAATATTTAAGTCCTACATTTTTACCAATGCATGTATATTTTTTGCAACTTCCATATATGGCCTATTTATTGTATGAAAACAAAGTTTCCTTATAATCCATCAGATGACGGTTTCAATAAAATTTACTCTAATTTAGAGCTGTCAGACTTGCTCTTAATTAGAGAATTTTTTGTTAGAGCATTCCGAAGACTCTAAATGTAGAACTAGACTCTATCTAAACTCTAACTCTAAATCGGTAGAGAATCCCGCTGCAGGTACCTTAACACACTACTAAACCGAAAATTTGGAAAATCATCGAAAATCATTCCGTGCGGAACGAAGTTCGCTGGGACAGTTAGTTGAACAAAAATTAAAAAAATTAACATATCCTTGAAAATTCTGTGCAAAGTATAGGGCTTTTTAGGTAACAACGATATATCTCTTTCCCGTTCTCACAGAATTGTCAAAAACAGCAGTATGGTGAACAGCAGATTTTTTTTTTTATCATTGTTGAAAAATTGATTGAAAACAAAAGCGGGAATTTTAAAGATTTGTGCGCGAAAATTGTGAAAATTGTTGGTTTTGCCAATTAAAATAAATTTTTAAGCCACGGAAATCACAAATTTCACACAAAAAAGAATACCGCATTTAAAAATTATTTCCAAATTGTTTTCTCCAAGATCTTGAGTTTGACAGTTTGAAAAAAGCGCGATACATATTTCAATCTGTCTTCTCCATAGTGTGAGCTTTGACAAGATGGTAAAACTCCCTATTTGCGAGTAGTAATCTAGTACTACAACCTACACAGTCTCAAGCGCGAGTAGATGAGTAGATTAGTTACTCGTCTAGAAACCGCCAGATGACAGCGTTCAGTTTTTTCTTTTCTAATAATAAAAACAAAATAAATGCATAGAATATTGTTCAAAAACATTTATAAACATATCTTTCCATTATTGTTTTTTGGACAAATAAACAAAACAAAAAGTTCCAATACAAGGACGAAATGTGTGACCAAAAGGTATACGTTGAAACTGTTTACATCCATACAAATTATATACATCAGTAGTAGATTGCGACTAGCGAAGGGTTACATTTAGAATCGCTAGTAAAGTACTCATTAGGCGTGTTTTATTGGTCAGTGTTTAGTCACTTTAGCAAAATTTTGTATGGGATACGAAAAGTGGCGATAAATTGGTCAGCAATTGAAGTGAACATAAAAGTAAAGATAAAATCTTGGAATGCCTGGAAATTTTTGGCGCGAAATATAATTTCAATACATTTTTTGTTTAAAGGTTGGTGGCACCTCTATGACAGCTTAAGACATGGACTCCATATACAATAATTATTAATGGTTTTGTTCATTGTGTTTACCTTTCGGGCGGCGTTTTGCGGAAGAAGTAAGAAGCTTTCAACCTACGAAAGTTGCAAAAATGTTTTGAGGAATTTGAACTTTTCGCGGATGCTCGCTTCATTCTTTGGAACGCATAAATTAGTTTTTTTTTTTTTTTTTTTAACACTATCAGATCCTGTTCATAAGGAGCTTAGAGCAAGCTTCAGCTTATGAACAAAGATTTGCCAACACATTATATGTGTTCCACTGGCTCATCACTTAGTGCTGGTGTTAGTTGTTTAGTAATGTAAAACAAATGACTACAATAACACAAGCACTATAATACAATAAAACATATAATTTAACAATACAAAATACATAAAACATGAACTAAAAGCGTGGAGCACTGGTTTTAAGTACGTTCTTAAGATTTATTTTATTGTCATTAAAATCAATCATTTTAGAATTTAAATTGAAAAGCCGGCACATGCGGGTAAGCGGCTCATTTATACCATAATTAGTCCGATGGTGTGGACAATGTAGGAGCTCAAGGCTACGCAGATGGTGAGCACCCCAACGATAATTGAGTCCAACACAAGTAAGTTGATCAGGTGCATCTAATGCGCCCGAAAGAAGTTGGTGGATAAAAACTATATCGTTATTTACACGCCTCTGTAACAAGGACTGAATGTGTAGAAGCTGAATTCGGTGTTCATAAGGTGGAAGGTTATAAGGATCTGTCCAGGGAAGACCTTTTAAGGCAAAACGAACAAAATTATGCTGAACTGCCTCTATCCTAGATCTATGAACATCATAGAACGGAGTCCATACCTGCGATGCGTATTCCAGATGCGGACGAACAAAACAATTGTATAAAGATAGGGTAACATAAGGGTCTTGAAACTCTTTGGACCATCTTTTTACAAAACCTAACATTGAGTTAGCCTTTTTAACAAGAGTAGTTGATGTGCTCTGTGAAATCTAGACTTGAATTGAAGACGATTCCAAGATCTTTAAAACTAACAACACTGCACAATGTATGTTGTGAAATATTATAGTCAAATATAATGGGTACTCGTTTCTTTGAAAAAGTCATAGTTTGACATTTCGCTGGGTTAAGGTTTAATCCATTCTTGCTGCACCAAGTACAAAAGCTATCAATGTCGGCTTGCAGATTCACACGATCACCGCTTGAGCATATAGATTTAAAAATCTTCATATCGTCAGCAAAAATCAGAATTTCACTATTGCGAATACATGATGTTACATCATTAATAGCAAGAATAAAAAGAATGGGACCTAAATGACTTCCTTGCGGTACTCCAGAGTTGGCAGTAAAAGGGTTTGAAAATGTTTTTCTGAATTTCACCTGGTAGGATCTATTTTGAAGATAAGAATATATCCAATCAATAAATCCAGCAGAAAATCCAAAGGCCTTAAGTTTAAAAATTATAATGTCGTGTGAAAGTTGGTCAAAAGCTTTTGAAAAGTCGGTATAAATGAAATCTAGTTCCTGTCCGTTCTCCAAAGCATTGGAGCACTTGTGTAAAAACGTTAGAAGGTTCGTTACCGTTGACCGCCTCTGCATAAATCCATGTTGTTGATTACAGATAATATTTTTGCAGAAAAACGTCATACTATTACAAACCACTTGCTCAAATAGCTTTGGAATACAAGAGAGTTTGGCAATCGGTCTGTAGTTCTTTATGTCAGACTTACTACCCTTTTTAAAAACGGGTGTAATAAATGATTTTTTCCATACACTGGGAAATTTCCCCGACTTAAGGGATAGCTCGAAAAGAAGTTGAAGAGGAAAAGCTATAATGGAGCTACATTTTTTCAGTATAATTGGAGGAATGCCATCTGGGCCTGGAGAGTAGTCATCTTTAAGCAATGAAAGAAAATGTAAAATTTTGTCATGTTCCATCGGAACGTTGTTAAAAGTAACTTGAGGACAGTCACGCAAATATTCAAAGAATTCAACATCAATATCAACACGAGTGTCAATAAAAGAGTTACTAAAATTTTCTGAAAATGCATTACAGATATCAGAAGAGCTCGTTAACGAAGAATCATTATAAACAAAGTTTATTGGATATCCGTCAGACTTCTTTTTTGAATTTACAAAATTCCAAAACTTCTTTGGATCAAGTTTCAATGAAACCTCCATTTCCTTTAAGTAGTCAGAGTATAAACTTTTAGAAAGGTTATTAAACTGCTCAAAAAGCGAAATATACACATTATGATCAAAGTTGTAAATTTGGTAATATTCAAGCTAAATAATGATTATTTAACCGGTTTTTATTTGTTTGTAGTGGGAGGTGGGGTACAAGTTGATCAACTCGGCATATACAAATAGCTATACTTTGCAGACACATCCATAAAATTATTTGAAACTTTGGCTTGGCATATAGTCAAGAATACCAACTTTGAAATAAAATAAAAATGAGGATACAAAAGTGAATATAGCGTTTTATTGGTTCTTTGCAGTGCTGACTAACTAAAAATTACCAACAAAACACGACTATTAGTACTTTGTCACCTTTAAAGGAACACGGCTAGTGTCGCACATCGATTTTCCCATTACAACCCACTCTCATACACTAAAAGCCCTGTTCCTTTTAGGTGTTAAAGTACTCACGAGTAGTAATCTAGTACTACCATCTACACATGCTCTCAAGCGCGAGTAGATTAGCAAAGTAGTTACGCATCTAGAAACCGCCAGATGGCAGCGTTTATAACCATTATTAACATTTCTTACCATTATTGTTTATCGGAAAAGTAGCCAATGATTAACAAATAAACAAAACAAAAAGTTCCAATACAAGGACGGAATGTGTGAACAAAAGGTATACGTTGAGACTGTTTACATTCATCCACTAAATTATACAAATCAGTATTAGATTGCTAGTAAAGTACTCATTAGTACTTTGCCATCTTAAAAGGAACAGGGTTAATTATTATTCTCGATGAATAATTCTATGGAAGCAACTACTACAATTTCAAAAACTACTCTGTGCCATCTGTCGGTATTTATTATTTCTATCAACAAGCATTAGTTTTCAACCGGAAACATACAATATGGTTGTTGTCTCTACTATGTTTATGGTAAAGCAGTGCGACAAAAAGACAGTTGGATACAAAAATTTAACGAATTAATTTTTAAATATTTGAATCAGGAAATATTAAATGAAAACAACGAGTTCCATTTTCTATTATTTGAAGCAAGAAAAATTTAATGAATGTTGGTTGAATTTCCGTTGTCAGTATTATTTAAATAAATTGAAATTGCTTTTATAAAACAAATCAAATAAAGTTTGCTTGTTTTTTTTTACAATACGTAGGAAATAAAGTAAATATGCAGGTTGGTGCGAAATAATTCTTTCAATGTAAGTTTTTCAATAAGCATGAAGAATGTTATCCAATCCAATTATATATTGCCCTTTTGAGTCGTAAAAATTGTAACGTTTATACCATAGTAACACGAGTTGGTTGTTAATTTATTTTAACACATACAAAATCACAGCTAGAAATATGTTTTAATTCATGAACGCATCACTGCAGAGATGATTTTTGATCATCCCTGTAAAACGTTCATAAACGCAAATAATTGGCATCACTTAACAGCATCAACTGTACATTATTGCAAAGTTGGTATGTTTCTTAATATTGAATGCATTGACATACTAGATACCTATGGACCGCTAGTCTTTCATGAAATTTCTCTGCACATCTACTCATTGATATTTCAGAGGATGTTTTGAGAAGAAGTGAAGTAAAAACGTTTTTTTTCGACCACTCTCTGATAGGAGCTAACAGAATAGAAGCAAATAAATTTGCTGGTCATACTGTCAAACACAATGGGACGCAGTGAAAGTGTTTACTTTTTTTTAAATCCTGATCTTTGACGCACACCTGGAAATGTTGATAGCTACTAGTATAGAAGAGGGGGCGAATTAGATCTATCAATAAGTTCCAATCTTCCTCTGACGCACTATGTGTATTCTTTATACATCCTCGCATCAAAGCTCAAAGGTTATTAAATCCATTTGTTTTGTTCTTCCCTCTTTCCCATCAAATTGACTCTTTTCCTTTACAGAACGGTAGTGATTGTTTGCGTATGTGTTTCTTTAATAATCAACCTATCCATCTAACTTAACAGGAGTTAGTATTTAGTTTTTTTGTATGCTGCTTCCAAACATCTACTCCATCCCTATGAAAAGAACATCTAATAAAAAAAAAATGTCTAAAGATGAGGACGAAAATATACACAACACAGGACGAATGAACTATGTATTTTCGCTTACAGTCGTAATGGTCATTTATCTTTTCGATGTAAGTTTTTCGTTTCACCCTTCGTTTCTGTAATATTTTTTTTTTTTTTTTTTGGGATTTTGGCGACGAGTGCTGTTTTGAATTTGCAAGAAGGCAAAATAACAATGTTTTCGCTTTGACGTTGATGGTATGGACTATGGAGCCAAGGACGTGTCTTCAATTTTCGTCCTTTTTCGGTGTTTATGTTGAAATATGGGTGAGACGCTGACTGTTGTGTAAACGCGTTGGATATATCCGAAGATGTTTGTTTGGGTTGATGGTATATGATGGGCCGGGAGCTTAGGTGGACTTGGTGGACTCAACGATATATGGATGGAGTTTCTCATCCAGCTGTCAGGTTTGATGTACTTCGTTATCCAGGAACAAAGAGATGAAGCCAGCCCCAGTGGCTTTTGCTTCGAGCGAAGTGGATAAGTGAGTTGTTTGTTATTATTATTATTTTTTGTTTGTTTTTGTTTTGTTTTGTCTAACGGCAGGTATAGTAAAGGTCTTTTGCGATGAATATATATTGGCGTAGTAAATAAGTCCACAAAGATTTGAAGATGATTTTTTTAACAGAGTTGTCTACAAAAAAGATATATCACCGTTTAAGGCTTTTACTGGAGAAAGATGTGCGAGAAAAAATTGGGTTTCGTTTTTGGAAGGAAAATCGCACAAGCCGGAAACTACATTGTATATGTACCTTTTTGGTACATACAATGTAGTGATGGTTAACTTCAGTTTCACTATCGGCCATCGGGAGTAAATTGAAATGAAATAAATCTTATAGCAAATTATGTGACTGTCAAACTGTTAAATTGTTGAACGGAAATTTAGGCAAAAACCGTTAATGTCATCTTGTGGAAATTGTAACCTATATTTAAAACACCAAACGAAATTTGAATAGATGATATCATTTGCGGTCTTGAAGTCTATGAAAAGATGGTGGATATCGATTTGAAATTCCTGGGTATTTCCAAGATAAGCCGTAGTGCGAATTTTTGATCAATACCGGACTTTTTTGATCTAAAGCCACACTGATATGGACCAATCAGAAAGTTGACGAATGGCTTGAGGCGTTCACATAGTACGCCAGAGAAGATCTTGTATGAGATGTTAAGAAGCCCAGAGGGTTACCTTTCTTCAGGATCAGACAAACAATGCTGAGGTTCCATTCATCGGGTATGCTTTCCTCCGACCATATTTTGAAGATGAGCTGATGTATAAAATAAATGCAAAAAGGTCGAAATTCAATTAAACTTTATGATGTTATTCAGTGATGGTCAATAAACATTTCTTTAAGTTTGGGACTTCGAGGAGCCATATGCAAAAAAAGGAGTGGGAGCGGAACTGCATAGTTTTCGACCTTTCTCCTGATTATCCTCAATAACTATTTTTCCATACGTGCTTCAGCCTCTTATTCTTCTTCAAGTGTCTGCTGTTTGGGGTTTGTTTGTTTTAGGATTTTTTTTTAATCTCACTCTTGTCGTAAATATCTTTTCAACGGGGTTTCAGCATTTTCCTCCAATCGTCATACTTTTAATTCAAAGAAGCTTTCTCCACCTTTCGCCGCCTTATCAGAAAATAGGCAGAATAATTTTGTATTTCTACTTTCAAGAAACCAATTTGCATCACAAGATTATTTTTTTTCTTAAAATCAATCAATGAACATCTCATTATACAGATTCAATGAATGAAAGAAGCTAAAACCTCCAACAAATCAAGGACAAGTTCACCCTTCATTACTTACAATGCCACTCACTCTTCTGCATTCCATAAACATTATTGTTAACCTGGTTAATATTCTTTTCGAATTTCATAGAACCAAAACCACGAATGTTGTGAAAATGTTTCCTTTTGTTAAACGAAAAAGAAGTTAACATAAAAACCTTCACCGCAACACAATTCAAACACACTTCTTGGCTTGCCACAAAAACCTCTACCGTCAATTGCACCCTCTTCAGGGACGTGTTACATCTCATCACCATCACTATTCATTTGTTGACGAGGCATACATTTGATTATTTTCTCCTCAATTCAATTTACTTCACAGTTACCACCTTCATACCAGCAGCGGCATCATTGCCATTGCCACATAGTATTCATATATCCTTTTTTTCACAATCCAAACCCATGGCCATATAATCATCCTGTCCTCCCAACATTCTCCTAGAGCCAAGGGATGCAATGCTGCCTCCGTCCCCAAAACTAAACACAGAGTCCACTCGAATTTTCGACAAAATTCTCCACTCATAGCCAAACATCACTCTTGATTCTGCACACACAAAATTTAGTATATGAATAAGTTTGAGGTTTTTTTTTTTGTTGGGGGAGAGGGAGGGGTTTACCCCCCAAACAAAATAAAATATACGAAAAAAAAATAAAGTTTATTATTCAATGGTTATTTACCGTTGCGTGAAGGACAACAAGGAATAGCGAACCGAAGGCGAAGGGAATTTACAGTTTTATTTTTTTATGTTTGCTTCCTTTGCGAATAGCAAATAATATTTCACACATTCAAAGGAAGAAAAAAAAAACCTCTCAATCCAGTAAAGTGATGGTTACAGAAGATTACGGCATGCGTTCACAAGTGACAGCACACAGTTTAGCCAACACACAAGTATTGCCAGGATTTCGCATTTCCCTTCCCCCCCTATAGAGCTGTTCTATGAGTGTTTGGTTAGGTCCGCTTGTTTTGCTTCGCTTTTTCTATATTTTTTTTTTCCTATTTTTCCGAGCAAATACTCTCTTGTGTGCCTATGATGTCCTTGTCGCATGCGATGTAAGGTCACAGTGTTACTGGGTTATTGCTATGATTGAAAGGATTCTCTCACCATTTTCGTCTTTAATTTTTTCCTCGCATTTTTTTTTCTATATTTATAAATATTTCCTCGAAATAGAAAAAAAACATACACCCACATTTTCCGTTCGAGGAATCCTTAGATTCGGCATCATCTTTCAATTTTGTAAGTGGATATCCATTTATACAGACACACGCATATGGCTCCAGGGCAACTGGGAGAAGGAGCTTCTAAAAGAAAAACCCAAATCGTATTTCACCACCACCACTACCCGACGACGAACTGGCTAACACAAAGAGTCACCTCCGCTCCGCAGAGAAAAAAACGACCCCTTCCCGACATACACATCACCAAAAACAGGGCCATGGTCATATAAAAGAAAGATCTATGACCAGCACTATTTGTGTGGGGTGCCAGCTGGATGTGTGGGAATTAAAATGGTGGAAGGGGGCAGCCACACAGCACATACATCCGTTTGAATTTAGGCTTTTGGTATTCATAACGCTTAACGCAAAATTGATTGGTCTATTCACAATTTGGCAGATCGAAGAATAAATTATTTGGGGCGATTCAAATTGGTTGGTCAATATAAAGAGAGAGTTTCAGGCACACCACCAGGACCAAGCATGTGTGATAGCATATATACATTCATTCATATATTAGATTTTTGTCACCCTTGGTTTCGCCATCATACCATGAATGTTGGTGTATTTTTTGATGGCATTTTGTTTTTTGGGGTCCTAATTGATGGTGACGGTATGAATGGACAACTGTTACAAATTTGGTTTCCTTAATATGTGCGTTTAATTTGAAGATGAAATCGAAATTTGTTGATTTTTCCCATGTCGTGGAATCAATTAAGAAGAATAATTTACCTGGTTTGATTTAAATGATATTCGGGTATAGATATTAATTCGTTTTCTACTCATTCTGATCATCATTGTTTACCTGTAAATTTTTTGGGTTTTGAATTTAAAGTTTTTGAAATAACTTCTGTGTTGCATATGTATGTAGGATCCAAGATATACAGAAAACAAGGTAGTATATTGCGCATGTCGTTATCCTATCTCCCTCTTTTGTATGACGTCACTCGAATTCTATTTCTTGAAGTGAGTGTAGACTTTAATATAAAAGTAAATAAATGTTTGTGACAAAAGATGCAGATTGCAATAAGTTTTCATCTCTCAACGAATAACTGCGACACCTTTAACTTACCCATTTATGTATTTCTGCGTAAATTATCATATATTTAATAAAAAAAAGTATAACACGTTAGGTATAACTTTAAGAACAGATTTTATTTAATTTTCTTTTAAGTTGGTCTTTTTTCTTCCAAACATTGTTTATTATGTTTTGATTTTGAATTCTGATTCTAAAATACATTTTACACCTAAAGAAAGTTCTTATCATTTCAGGATCCAAAGAGCAGTCGGCTGCCAAAGAAAACAAATTTTGTATGTAGCCTTCAGATGGTTCGAGAGCGTATTCTTCTTCCTGGATATTGTTAAATTTGTTGAAAATTAAATCTAACTTCTTCAATTCCATGATAATTCGTTTGGCTTCTGAAGACCCCCTTCATTGATGACATTTGTCCATGTTAATCCTGTGGTATCTTCCTTATCAGCAAAAATCTCTATGTTTGGTATATTTTCGATTTAAAACGCTTTAAAAGGTAGCCAGCAAGGTGAATACTCCAAAAGTTCATGTTGCAAGTTGCGAATATATTTGTCCCGAGTGAAATGCTTTGAGCAAATGTAGGCCGTTTGCACATTAATTTTATCTTTTCTGCCACATTTATTCTGCCAAACTTTTGCCAATTCCAAATCTTTCGGAAAACGAAATAGTTTCACAGGCACATTATTTACTTTATTTTTACATTGTTTACTTTTTTTTATTATTATTGGTATCACAACCGAAAACTGAACAAACCGCCATAGTTTTTATTTCACAATTTTTTTTCTTTTTCAAAACACAACACACGCGATATTATTCATAAGCGAAATGAAAGAAAGGAAGCGCAGCTGTCAAACGACAATAATTCAGATGACGTACATGCGCAGAACATACACAAAACAATGTGCGGGAATATATTACCTTTCTATTCTGTATATCTTGTGTAGGATCAAACTGAACCAATTTGGCATCACTAATCGTCTACGAACACTATTCGACATGTGGCACTACCTTGCCACCTTCATCTGTCAACCACCTTATAAAGGAAGCCACACTCTAGAGCTCGCTCTCTTTTCTTGTCTACACGGCTCATCGTATGTGGTGGTTCATCCGAGATCACAATCATCATAATTTTTTTTAACTTGCTACATTTTATTCTTATTTTAATTTTAACAATTTTTTAAATAAATCATTAAGTTCTTATAAAAAGTTGACTTTCAATCCCACATATACATATACAGGCCAGATGGTGGGGTACTTTGGTGTTAGGAGGAGCAATCAATCTGGTCGCTATGAATTTCTCAAGCCTAGTATACGATGCAAAATGAAACGAAATTTTCCGTGGTCTCCAAAAACACAGATTAAATGTTAACTAAGCGGTACCCTTGCCCGACGCATTTCTTTGAGCTACAGAGGTACAACACAAAAAACACGAGCAAAAGTGAAATGTCAAAATTTCGCGATCAATTTCACTTCAGCAGCGAACTAGGTTAAATGTTTCGGCTAATTAATTGTGTGCGAAAAGATAGTAGAGTTTATTTTATTATTCCGATGGAAAGTAGGTAGAATTGAAAATTTCGTATAATGACATAAATAATTAACTACCTAATTATTCCATTTTGTTTCATTTTGACAAACATTATATCTATTTACTTATCAATAATGTACCATCAATAAACCTATATAGTACGTATATGAAACGATTCCCTTTATTAGCGTACTATAAAAATTCATATGTATAAGGTTTATCGTTTTGTATTCATTGACTGTGCAATAATTTTTTTTGGTATGGCTATAAATTTTGCGCATCGAAATCCCATACAAGTGTACCCAGTTTTTTAGTGCAAATAAATTTTAGAAATAAACTAACCCTGAGTTAACGCTGATGAAAACACTTTTTTCAGTCAGTTTGAGATCCCGAATTAACTAAGAGTTAACTCATCAATTTAACTGAGTTAGCTCTGAGCTACAGCTACCTAAAGATTTTAAACTGACTGAAAAACGTGTTTCCATAACCGTACTTCCCTGGAATGAAATCATCTGATTTTGAGGAATTTAAGTAAAGATTCTTCATCACATTTTGCCACATAGGATACCCAAATGCTAATCTTCGGTCTCCTTTAGCAATATCTATCCGTTATATTAGCTTGACACTTACGGTTTTCCACATGCTTCTCTAATCTAAGCAATGCAATTGTTACCAAGGAATTGTTTACAGAACCGATTTATTCATTTGATCACCTCATTCCTTCTGGGCAGAGTTCAAGGATGAAGAGGAAGAGTACACTACACGACTCTTTCTTTTTTTTTTCGTTAACAAGTGTTAAATCAGAGTTGAAATTACTAAAACATACAATAATCTATGCCCAACCACTCAATCAACACTATTCACGGCGAGACATGACGGCTGGCAGTTATCCATAAGCATTTGTTCGAACATTACTTTAAGTGTTACTCTCTGGAAAACAATCACCACAAATAAATGACAGCTGACAAGTAACACAAAACGTGATTGCCACCCATTTTCATTCAACCTTCAAACCAACATTCCTATATATCCCATAACTTTTACCATAACACAGTTTATCATTTCTCAGCCCACACCAAAGCCCCTTACACTCTGTGCTTCTTCCATTATTTGGGCAACACCAGCCACGCTATATAGCCTCATCGTCAAGAGGAACATCAAGCACGCTCATATAAATTATTATTTTCGCATGGCAGGCATATATCCTTTTTGGTAGACATCCTGTCGCAGAAGGCCAGAAATGACTAGCGACCGTCCGCCTCCGTCATCGTCATCGTCATCGTCGTTGCTCATCGGTTGCGGCTCATGTGTGCACACCAATGGGAAATTGTTTCATAAATTCTCTGACGAAACTCCAGCAACACGCGGTTTCAGCTTGTCGGAAGTCGTAACCCCTTTTCGTCGTCATCACTGAAATGATTTATCTCCAAACCGTTGGCAGTTGGCTGGCGGCGGCAACAGCAACGATAGTGGAAATAGAAAGCATTATTTCTATCAGCTTTAAATGTTTGTTTACAGAGCATTAGACCTAACCACCGATGTGTTATTGTTGACCGGCTCCAGGAACCGATACAAAACAGATAGATATTTCAGCTGAGATTCCATTTTGGACAAATTTTGACAAATTCGTATTCAATTGGTTGAGCAAAAGGTACCCAAACAATTCGTCCATCATTTTGACAAATCAAACCTATTGATTGCTATAAAACACTAGGACAAGCTGAATTTTCAAAAAAGAACTTGCGCTGCATTCCGAGGCAATTGATGATAATAACGAAACATTTTCACTCAACCAATTGTCAGACAAAGCTGGACGAGAGGGTAGTCGAAAATATCCTAGATTGACATCCTTCTATTATGTACACATATAATGATGGATGCTCCAAAGAGAGAACCACAATCAATATAGATTCATATATGCATTAAACTATGTTATGAAAGGATGGTATTTCATAAAGTCCATCAATAGTTTGTTCACTTGCTGGATATACAGTTGATATTAATCCTAAATTGCTGGTCTGCCAAATGAATGTATTTTGTGAGAAGTATGGGTGATGGTAAACTATACAAGCTTTCCAGACCTGGGCTGGCATATAATGGTATTTAATAAAGCCTTAGGAGTAAGTAATTTGGGAAAATTACGTCTATGAATTTGAGCATTGAAATCCATCAATAATGGAATGAATATGTACGAATGATGCCGAGGACAGTGTAATTCAGAACTATATAAGAGTCTTTCATTGGACCATTTTGCATAGTTCATTAAGAGTATTCTGGTCATAATTGACTTGGGATTGAAAATTCCATCGAAAAAAATTCTTTTGAAATGCCTTTAACGGTTGTCCACTATATTGGCTTAAAGGCATATGAATGGTTTCTTGAGTTTATCGTCACTTCTTTTAATTATACGTTTAACCTGAAATGCATTTTTTTAGTACATTGAAGGTAAAAATAATATTATCTTAAATTAACATAGAAAAAAACTTCCATATGTAAAAGAAGAAAACGACTAATACACTCAGGGCCAATTTTGCATTCGGCAGCTAAACAGTCAGTTAGCTATGAGAAGAATAAAATTATCTGACTTTTTAACAGTCTGATAACATTGGTGGATTTTTTAAGCAATAAAAAAGAGTCACTTATCTATTCCACAGAATAACAAAATAAACTACATCTAACTTCATAGTGTTAGAGTGAGAAAATTTCTTAGCTGTCTATATAGGGCTATGTGATGAAGTGGGAATAGACATACATTTATTTGTTTACTTTCAGGTTTCAGCAACAAATCGGATATCCATTTTTTCATTCAGTTTGATCTTATTTATTTATTTCAAAAAAAAAAACTCTTAAGGCTGCCACAAGGCCACAACATTATAAATTTTGTTGACGAAACAAATAATATATTATGTATTGATAAAATCAGTTCTATAATAGACTGTTTTTGATTTCGTGCAATCCACTCCAGTCATGAATCTCAACTGTTGTCTTTTGTTTCTGTGAGATAAACCCAATAAAATTCTGAAATTAAAAACAAAACTTTAATTATAATACACAAATAATGAATATTTGCTCACTTCTACAATGCTTTTCCAAATCCCGACTCCCAGTCCAAATCAAAACAAATCATTCAAAGACAACCATGTTTGATATTCTATCAAGAATAGTTGATGAATGAGTACTAACTGCCTGTTTATTTGACCATTGGCCCTTATCTGTGTTTTAGAATTCCTTACCAGGGGGTCAATTCCCGATCTGTAAAAATGTGAAATGATAAATTTTATCACGCCTTAGCGTTAAATTCGATTCCCGATCTGTGAAAAAATGAAACCAAACTTTAAAAACTTTCATAATGAATGATATCTTATCACAGTTAAATCGTTCTGTGAAGAGCAGTGAAAACGCGCTGACAGACCTTGCTCGAGTAAATTTAATTTAATTATGCTTCGTTCTCAATTTTTTTTTCTCAAACTTTGATTTTAAACAGCTCACCTACCGCTAATTGGGTTTTTTCTAGTTCTAGAATAAACAGCCATTCTTACCTACCTTCTTACCTTGATTTTAAAACATTCGTATTCAAAGCTAATTTTTTTTTTAATCTGCTTAAATCAAAGGGCTTTTCTCTGATAGAACTTTGTTTTTTGTTGCGTGTATCATTAAGTACTTTTTAGTACACACATTAACAGCTGTTTATCATATTAAGTTCGAGAATTGGATTAAGCGAGTTCATGAAGGGATAAAATGAAAAATCGCTGTGAAAAGTGAAATGATAAATTTTTTCATCACTTCACGGTTTTACAGATCGGGAATTGGCCCATCCAAATCTTATAAATTTTTTGTTTCAAAAGTTGGTGTCTCGATATTTACAGTCTGTGGTTATTAATCGTGTAACTTGCCATTCCGTGCAAAGACTAGCAGCCGTATTTATTAGAATTCCTTAATACAGGTCTCAGAAGTCATTTAGTTAATTTTGCTTAAATATTTAAGTTACATTTGAGCAACCTTTTAAAATTTCTTATTAATAATCCATTTATCATTGAAACTTAAGTAAGTGACGTTTGTGTCGTGGAACAGAATAGAATCCACAAATCAGCTGTTTTTTGACTGCAGACAAATATTCATTTTCTTAAATTTAAATTTCAAAATTCATATATTAGTCACATTAGTTCATTTGAAATGATTTTCAAGTGAAATATAGCATTTGTGAATCTTAATTCGTTTATTTATGTGTTTTTTGTTGCAAAATCGACATAAGCGAAATGCCTTATCTATTTGATACGTCAAAACAAATAGGGGTATTCAAGATCGTTAAAAAACAAGAGTAAATCTATCTGTACCTCTTTTTCCTATATCAAACCACAGTTTTTAAAATTTGTGAAACAACTGGAGAAATGCACTCTCTAACAGTTCCCTAACATAATATATTTATACAATAAAAATAGGTATATTATCCTAAATAGCCCTGGAAAATTAGATAAAAAATGTAAAATTACGACAAAGCCGGATTTCGTTGGAGTCCTTTATTTTAATGTTTTGGAAAAAATGTTTCGGGAAAGTTGTAGGTGTAGCACTTTATATCGTTTCATGAATCGATTTCGACAAAAAAGTGTTGAATTGAAAAAAAAATATCTGTTTTTTCAAAAGTGCAGTTTTTCACTAGTATTTAACGCTTTATATGTTTTAATTTTAAGGTTTACCTATTTCCTGATTGACCATAGCTTTGATTTTCGTCAATTCAAATTTATAGAAAGAATTCAAGAAGACTTCATGCATTTTAATACAAACTTTATAATCTGGAAAATTTTACATTGAGTATGAGCGCCTGTGCACTTCAAATGGTACATTCCTACAATTTTCCGGGTTTATGTATAAAAATAGCGCAGAAGCAGAGGATGGGAGTGTTTACTGAGTGATGCTGTAAGGGGGATTACAAAATGTAACGCTTTTCAGATCATGAATACCCCTATACAACTTTAATTTACCTTTAATGAGGTAAATTGTCATTTAAGTTAAGTTTAACTTAATGGACGTTGTTTAAATATAAAAAGTGATTATAAATACCGATTTTCATTTAAGTATCACTTAAAGGGTTTTAAGCGAAGACAGACATATCGGAAATAACAGCCTGGCATAAAGCCTGGTGGTTCTACCCTAAGCCACCCAGCACTCCGCCTGTTTAGGTTTTTGGACAAGACAGACATATCGAACTAACAGCCTGGCATAAAGCCTGGTGGGGGGTATCGGCCAGTTCCTTTGGCTGAGGTACCCGAGGATCTCTTATTTTCCTATGGTAAATGGTAATAAAGGGATCACCTCCCAACACAATTCCACACCATAGTCACCAAAATGATATCCCAACCTCCACATAATGATAGGTCTCATGAGTTTATGGTATCAAAACGGCGCACCAAGCGCTAATTGAGTTTTTATACTAGTAGGATAGCCGCCATTCCTACCTACCTATCACTTAAATGTGATTTAAAGTTAAATTCCGTAGAATAAGACAAATAGAAATATGCTTACCATTCTTCTTGCCGGATCGAAAAAATGCCTTTTCAAAACAATGAGGGAAACAATATGCCATGAAGTTTTTGTTAGCTTCTCACCCGTTTAGGTTCTCATGCTAAGAAAACACTTTATGGCAGCGGTGACTTAGCAGCAAACTGTGCAACAAGCAAATTAGCTTTTCCTTGTCGAAAAAAATGCATGTTTAACCCCTTTTTCAACTCCAATCGAATAATTTCCGAAAAAAAAATTCCTTTTACCGAGTGGGTCCGGAATTCCTACAACCATCTCCTACGGCCATATTATTCAGTAGTTTAAAATTTAAATCCGGATTTAAATAATTATTTTTTTTTTTCGTTTATTTTCATATAAAAATCATATTTTCTGATTGTTTCTTCCTTTAGATATCTTTGTTTCTTATATACTTATGTGTTATTTTCAGTGAACAAACAATATTAAACTTGGCTAAGAAATGATTAAAGTGAATAACTAATTTTTGGATTTAATTTTACATCTGGATTTAACGAGTGAATTATAAGGCAGTTAGACTATTATGATTTTATTTAGACTTCTTGATGATTTTTACGAAGTTAAATTAATTTTTTTTTTCCCCAAAATGAAAACTCATTACGATGATTTCGTTTACCCTCAGTCAACATTACTGGAACCACAGCCATATGTGTGTACCATGTAACATGTAAGCCATATATACGATCTATAAACATTTGCTAACAGATTCGCATCGCATAGTCGAATTTGAAATTTGCATTAGAATCTATTGAACCCCAAAATGCAGGTTAACTGACAACATTTTGGCACAATTACTGACCCGAACTTTGGATCCAGAAGTATATACGGTGTGGTGACTCCGTCTACCTTCTACATCCACCCACCATTTTGTTAAATGTATTGCCGTTCCATTATCCTGCCACAACTTGATTTATGCATTTTTAATGGCGTCGACTCGTGAGAATTCCAAAACGAATAAGTGGCGCAACGCACAGCAAGCGGCACCAGCAGCATCACATTCCCAACCTGGCTGGAAACATAATATGCATGTGTCTGTCCATTTATACAGCGAGTGTCCCTTCTGAACTCTCGATTGTTTTATAAGCTTGGCCTATAATAGGTGCTTCGTTGCCAATCAAATAGAAAATCGTTGATGCGAGTTTGTGTGTTAAAATTAGGACAGATGCTTATAGTGAAAATTGTTTGCTAATTGAATTTACACTAAATTGTATTGGCATGCTGCCGTGTGGTTGACGCTGCTGCTACTCGTGTGTCAAGCGTAAGCGATAACAAAATATACATGAAGGCACAGAAGCACCACCATAAAGTCCTTTTTTATAGGTTAAATTATTTTGACCTCTTGTTGACTGACGTTTGTTGACTTTTGGCTAGTTAATGGAGGAGGGTATATTGAAAATGACAGACAAGAGTTGCGTTTTAGATCCTTTGAAATATTTAATGAACTAACTACATTTTTTTGTACGCAGTAAATAGAGGACTTTTTTTTAACATAGTGATTGCGATTGTATTCTGGTTGAAAACATTATGAACATTTAATCACATACTGATCTACCAATTTATTCTATTACTTTCTAAAAATCGATATTGCATCTGCATGAAATGTGCCAGTTACTGTAGTGCAGGGACGAATTCTATTAATCAGCGACCAAACACAGTTCCACATATCAGCCATTTGAAATTTCTTAGGCTGAATCTGAGGGCAGTATATGGATTTGGAAGTTAAAAGCAGAATAAACAAAGCTCTTCCTGCTTTCGGTATTCTGTCTGCAGTTTAGAAATGGACAATTTTCTATGTATCCCAACCATAGTTGAAACTGTTGCAGTTTTCCTTGAACTCCTGTGAAAAATAGAAAGTTGCAAGCTGTTGTTAATCGCTGTCTGCGAAAATTTTTGAAGAAGCAGTAGTTTATTTTATTTCAGAAAAAGAAAAACAGCAATTTCGCAAAAGGGTTTTTCGAAGGGCTTGGTCCCGGTGGACGGTTTGAACCGTCAAGAACAAGAAATTAAAATAGCAGCTATGGCTGAAGCTACAGCAAACGAATGAACAAAAGAAAAACACTAATTTGTTAAGTTTATTTTCTCAAAATCAATTGAAACAAATAAAAATCTTCCATATGCTAGAAAGTTCGTTCTATAACTGAGATCGTAAATTCTAACAGAGTTTTTGATATCAAATATGGTTTAACATCGAATTTGTGTTCAAACAGGATTTTTTTGTTGTTATTATCTCCCTAGACAGCTTGATTTTTCTGTAATTCCTCCTTAATCCACAAATGCACTCTGTCTAGCCACAAAAAAGTTTTCACCTGTACCTGTAAATGACCCTATTTTTGTTTTCATTTTGACTTATAAAAGCAAAGCAGACGTAAGCTCTAACCATCTTCAATTATACCACAGACACCTCAAATGAGATAGTGAATCTTTAATCCATGTGAATACACTATTTCTACTGTACATCCAATAGAAATGAATCCCAGCAGCTCAAAGTGTAATCTTATGTTCTTGAACATCTTTAAAGAGGCCGGATTACAAATGCGAAAATAAAAGGAACCAAAAAATAAAACGTGCAATCAGAGCCCAGTCGAACCATAGTACCTACTTGCATATAAAGGCAGTGAAAAAGGACACTGTCTGTCAGTTAACAAGGAGCGAAGTGCTCACAACACAAACAAGTAGTCTGCTTATAAGAAAATTAGTTGTGTAAGTTGCGAATTTAATTGATTTACACTTTGGCTGAAATAAAAACTAACCAGCGAAGTAAGAGATGAAAATGATGGAGATGAAGAAAGAGACAAACACAGATTGTATGAGATGTGTTACAGCCAGGGTTACCAAACAAACTATACCAACTAAGTTTTATTTAAAAATATTTAAATAGAATATCATAAAACACAATTAAATTTAGCTTAACATGTACATACATATGTATATATCCGCAGCAGTGCAAATAGCCCTGAAGATGGTGCCTTCAGGGTACAACCTTGGTTTAAGTCCCATCATCGGCTGTTGTTTGGTTTATTCAAACATTTCTCGATATCATAACTCGTGTTTATTATTTTCATTTTATCTAAGACCATGGGTGAACTATCAGTTAAAATTTTAGGTGACATAACCTTATACAGGGTGATTGGTATAAGGTGCACCAAAAAGCTTGAGCGTGTAGGTGGAGTTAAGACAAGAAAAAAATCTTATGGGAGGGGGGGGTCTATTTCCTCCCGTTTAAGAGGGAGGGTCAATTTTCTAAAACATTGACTTAAATCAGAAAAAAATTATTTAAAAACAACGGTGAATGATACAAGTCCTTGTCATATTTTTTTAGAAAGCCAAAAAAGTATTCTTTTATTTAATTTTTAAATTAAGTTGTTTAAGTGAACAGTTTTAAAAAAATTAATAAACTAATTTTTTTTTAAATTTTATGTAATTAACTATTATTTTTATTTTCAAAATTCAATGCTCTTATTAAATTTTAGTCAAAAACAGAAAACCGGATGCCAAAATGTATCTTAGTTTTTGAGAAATTAAAAAAAAAATAAAAGTAAAACTAATAAGTAAAGTAAAAAGTTAATTCGTTTTTTTTTATTATTTGATTAAAATCTGATGGTATGTAATAAAAATAAAAAAGGGATAATCCCCTAATTAATAATTGACCTGAGCAGGTCAAATTTGGGAAAACCAAAAAAAAAAAAAGGATTTTTCTTGGAAAAAAATACTTCTAGTTTTTCTTAATTTCTCAAAAACTAAGATTTTGGCATCCGGTTTTCTGTTTATGACTAAAAATTAATAAGAGCAATGAATTTTGAAAATAAAAATAATAAATAGTTAATTACATAAAATTTTGAAAAAAATAAGTTAATTACATAAAATTTTGAAAAAAATAAGTTTATTAATTTTTTTAAAACTATTCACTTAAACAACTTAATTTAAAAATTAAATAAAAGAATAGTTTTTTGGCTTTCCAAAAAAATATAACAAGGCTTTGTATCATTCACCGTTGTTTTTAAATAATTTTTTTTCTGAATTTTTTCTTGTCTTAACTCCACCTACACGCTCAAGCTTTTTGGTGCACCTTATACCAATCACCCTGTATAACCTAACCTATTGTTAAGTTCACATTTATAATGTTTTGAATTATATAAAGGAATGTTAACAACTCTTCACTTTTATGATAAAATTTTATGTAATGTTGTATTAAAATTTTGTCACTACAATGCGAAATTTAAATAAAAATCCTTAAAGCTATTTTTGGGAATACCAAATACCAAGATTTTCTATACCTACTGCCCTTCTAAGCGAAAAGGTATTATCTCAAATAATAATTTTTGGCGAAGCATGCTGAGAAATGACGAATTTATTATTATTATTATTATCTTTATTGTTTTTTTTTTTTTTTTTCAGAAGAATATAAACTTAAAGTTAAAAAAAGATATACAAGCATGGCCCTAAGCCGTCTGCCAGTTAATTAAGTATATATCTATACAATCTGAGAGAAAATGTATAAAAAAATAATAGAAATTAAGAAGCAGAAAAAAAAAATTTACTAAACATAATCTAGAACAAAGAAAGACTTAAATTTATATGCTTTTAGTTTAGCTAATAAGTTTGGCTTTATTTTACATTTAATAAATTAGGTTTAGCTAAAACAAAACAGAATATGGAAGCAGTTAAAGACTTGAAATATCAGCTGTTATCGCGGGCTTTTAGTTTAGCTAAAACGAAATTAAATTGAAAAGGTCTTTAAGTTTAGCTAAAACAAAATTAGATTAAGTTTTATCCTCAAAAATCAGGCATTTAGTTTAGCTAAAACAAAATTAAATCAGATTTTATCTTCATAGGTACCTAAAATAGATTCCCGTATGTATTTCTATATTCAACCAAATGTGAGATAAACCGAATAAGCCGCTTCCACTCACTCCATTCAGAACACATTCCTCTAGCGATAGATAACTCTTGTTGAAGTATAGTCGCCGGATTTCTTGTTAAATAGGACAAATTGCCAAAAAATGGAAGATGTTTTCAATTTGATTCAGATTACACAATGTGCAGTGGGGACTAATATTATTTCTGTGTGGCCTATAATTGAGCTCTAGCAATTCTATGCGAGCTTTAAAAATCAAACTCATCTCCCAAACAGTAAATTCATCTCAAAAGTAATTGGCTTCCCCCAAACAGAGATTAAGTTTGTTATATATTGTTCTCGACACAGACTCCCTCGCCCTATTATTAAAAGCCAAAAATATTTGCTCATCGATAGTAGAAATGCAACCATAGAATGCAGTTCTCCACGAATCTAGAGCTTAAGCACAGAAAGTCAGAGGATAGTTTTGTGTCGAGGACAATTCATACCAATCTTTAAAAATAGTATATCCACATCTTAATGACACTAAAAGAATTCTTTTCTGCAGATTGGTGTTCGGCCTTTGCATGACTTTGATGATATAGTCTGAGTTAGCTTTAAGATTCCTTAAATACATTGACGTCAATCCCGATTCGACGTGTATCGCATAATTTGGTGTGTTATATGGGTGCCTAAAGATCCGTTTGAAAAAAAAAATCTGTGGATAGATTCAAAACTTATGTTTTCGATAGTTCTTTTAGAGAAAACTTATTTAATTAATTACTTTATATTATTTTTGAATAATATTAGTTTTTTTTGTAAAAGTTTATTATCAGCTTAAAATTTTGAAAACAAACAAAACAAACAAAAATATAAAACTGAGTCAAGACCTTTTTGAGTAACCTTGGGCCTTATATGACTAATTAAAAGTATAGCTATAAAAAACTAAAGTTTTAGCCTTAGATTTATTTTAATCACAAGACCCCTTAATAAAGCAGGTACCGTTGATTACTTTTTCTCCATTTCATCATATTTAGATTTTTTTGTTTCTCCAGAATGTTAGCACAGTATACAAGGTGAGGCTGGTCTACTATTCAAAGTCTTATATCCAATCCATGTAAAGGGTGTTTTTTTTAGAGGTTATAGAAATTTAAATTGCAATAAAACAACGATGGAATATTCGATTGACATGATTTTTTATTTATTCGAAAGATAATCTTGTGGCATTACATTTTCAATATGATTTCTGGCATATGACTGCCACGGCTGGCTCGAATGTAGTTCAATCTGGACGTTCTATTTTCGATGACTTTTTCCAACATTTGTGGCCGTATATTGGCAATAACACGGCGAATGTTATCTTCAAAATGGTCAAGCGTTTGTGGCTTATCCGCATAGACCAATGACTTTACATAACCCCACAGAAAATAGTCTAGCGGTGTTAAATCACAAGATCTTGGAGGCCAATTCACAGGTCCAAAACGTGAAATTAGGCGGTCACCAAACGTGTCCTTCAATAAATCGATTGTGGCACGAGCTGTGTGACATGTTGCTCCGTCTTGTTGGAACCACAGATCCTGGACATCATGATTGTTCAATTCAGGAATAAAAAAGTTAGTAATCATGGCTTTATACTGATCACCGTTGACTGTAACGTTGTGGCCATCATCGTTTTTGAAGAAGTACGGACCAATGATTCCACCAGCCCATAAATTTTGGAAAAGCCACTACAATTTATTATATAGATCATCATTGACGAAATATTGCTGTATATTGGACCTTTGTCTCATCTGGGTGATCAAAATTATAAAAAAATTAAAAAACGGTTTGCAATCAAAAAAAAATATATGTATTAAAACTGTGAATTTGCAACAAAAAACAACAAATGACTTGATACTTTGGGTAGAGGTTGTACTTTTGCCTCTTTTTTAAATTGTAAATTAAATTAAATATTTTTTATTTACTTTACGACTTTTACTTTTCAAGATATTTAACAATAACGAAACTTACATTCCCATAAAAACAAGAAAGAAAAAATTAAGCTTAAACTACCAGGTCAGTCTAATTAGGTATTTCCTAAAAAATTCAAATTCGTAGCACCATCTCGTTTTCAGTAGTAGATTAAATAAAATGCATGACTGGGTCGCACGAACTTGCTCTTGTAGCGAAATATGGGATTTAGAAAAATTAATTTACTGAATTATGGTGGAAAAATGGCCTAATTATGATATAAAGTTGTATGATAGCTAACGGACGGCATGACGAAACCTACTTTTTGGACTTCTCTATCATTGTAATGTCAGCTTTAATTAAAACCTCGATTTTTTTTACACGAAACTATACTTGTCCTATTGAGCAAGTAAAAATAATAAATGAAGGATTAAGTTTTTAACCAAAACATGTTATTCATACAAAATCATTCTTTCAATTAAGTTATGCCAAATTAAAATAAAATTTAACATTCTCCCCGTCAAAAGTTAAGAGTTTAGAGCCCAAAAACGAAAATTAAAATAAAAAATTACCAATTACAAATTGTTTAAAGAAATAAAATTTTAAAAATCTTATAAAAAATCATTTGGGAAAAAAAACAGCTTTTATTAATTTGTGTACATACTTTTATGCAGCCAAAAAAAACGCGGTAGATTTTTTTCCCTATTTTAACACAAAAAAGGAAAATTTGGGTAGTTGTTTCTTCTTTTTACTATCAGTTGTGGCAGATGACCGTTTTTTAGTAGTAAGGTGACTATGTCTGGATTAAGTTGGTTAGTTACGAAATCTCGAAAATCAAATCTTTAAACCTGGTTTTTATAAACTCGCCAATACATAATCCTGTTTTTAAAAATCACGCCATTAAAACAGTGAGGTGAGGTATCAGGGGGCTTGCTGTCCCCTGTAAAATCCCTGCTTGGCTTCACAATAGGATTTTAAGTAAGTGCGCGAGTTTGGGGATGAAGTTATTTCGGGTTTAGTATTTATTTAGTGATATTTTATTTTGCGGGATCTAGTTGAAAGTTGCTTGATTTTTTTGTGCGAGTGGTATATGGTAGATTGTTAACAGTGGGTTTTCTATAATTGGGAGTGTATAAAAAAACGGGATTCTAAACTTGCGATACTTTAACAAAAAATTCGTGATTTCATTATTCGAATTGAATAGGTACTTCTTCTAAGAAAATATAATATCAAATACAGTATTTAAAAGTGCAAGGGTTCATTAAAATAAAACTTTTTTTTTTATTATAAACTAACTTTATATCTATTCACTTATTTAATTCTACTTTTTTCTCTTATGTTCAGTTTCACAATGAGAGTTAAATCTTAAGTCTTACCAAACCTGAACGATAGTTTAAACTACCAGCTATATTAACGTTTTGGCGAAGATCTGCATGATTGAAGATTGTTAATAGAAATTATCGACTTTTATATACATACCTACATATATAAATTTGGCAAACATATATACGATCCAATTATAAGCCTCAATATAACTTTAAGCCACAAATGCAAGCACGTGCAACACAATGTTGTAACCTATATTTTCTTAAATACCTATCAAATCTCAGGTTTATCCAATTTAGAAAGTTTTCTCTGTTAATTTTGTCACCAATCATTTCTGTTGCGTATATCATGTAAAATAAGGATTTTTCAGTTTCTTCATTATCATTTCTCTTGTTCACAATATTTATAGATCCTCCATCTCCTTTCTATATTTTACATATTTTTTGAATTTTTCACCCTGAAGAATGTTCAAGATGTCTGCACTGAGAGGTTCTGTTACTCGATGCTCTATCGCTCTCATGCCCTGCACCCAACAGTATTAATAATATGAATGGCAGAAGAACCTTAAAGGACATGATTTACAAAACAAGACAAACTTCGAATGAAAATATATCCACAGTAACGGGCAAAGGTTAAGGAAGCGTATTTAACCCCCCCAAGGCTCATAGCATCCTCAACAACAACAACAACATCCACAACGAAAAGAAGTCGGAATTATCTAAGGAAAAAAAAAAATAAACTGAATAAAAAAAAAACTTCAAGAAGAAGGACAGACAAGACAGGGAATTTTCGACGAACATGGGTTTGTCAGAGCAACGGAGTGAGGGGGGATATGAAAATAAGCACGCATGGTGGTGATTACACTCCCCACAAAGAATGAATGAATGTCCGCCTCAACTTGACAACAGCGAGAAATAAGACTCTAAAAGTAAACAAAAAAAAAAACTGCTCCTTAATATACATACCTTAATACATATAACCCTGCTTAGGTTGCAGGACAACGACAAGGACGACGAAGGAATTTCTAATGGGAAACTGAGCTGAATTCTATTGCGACGGCGAACATGATGAAGGGATTCCTTATATTCCAACTTTAGTAGATCTACTTTCTAAGAAACGTTATATACCAAGACGATGTTTACATCCCGAACTCATCCCTACACAAGATTTGGCAGAAAAGTGGAGAAAAAAAAGAAGACAAAAAAAAAAGGATAAACGTTGTCCAAGTTTGAATGGATCATGGCGTAGTTCTGACAGAAGTCTTTATATCCAAAATCCATTCGTAGGTTACTGAATGAATTTGTAATTGGATTTCTGTCCTCTCTTGGTTTTTGTTATCAAATAGGATTCGAGAGTAGAAGATGCTTCTTCAACTATAAGGAGCAAGACGTTGCTATGTTTGGATGTGTTATTTTTTTTTTTTTTTGCTCATTCTTCTACTTATACTTACTTTTATTTCTGTTGTTTGTGTCCAAGAGCGAATGGGTCGATAGTAACCAGAACACCCAGGAAAGAGCCATATTATAATGGATAGAGAGCCTGATAGGATTGAATATAGTGCTACAAGGAATCTCTGGCTGGGGCTATTGAAGATTATTGAAGGATATGACTTAGAAAGTTGAGGTTTTTCAACAATTTACATACAATACTAATATAGAGTTAGGGTGACACGAATAATGGTGCGGAATATAACATTTACACTTCTTAGATTTTGATTTTGTTAAGAAGCTGTATGCACAAAGTTAGATATAGCCGAGGCTTATAGAACTGTGATCAAGATTTGTATATAGTATTATCGTCATAAAAATTTGCATACGTAAGTACTTGTGCTATTACCAGGTAGTGATCCGAGTCTAAGTTGAATTTTAAGAATGTTTATACCATCCAAAATATATTGAGAGTGACCGCTAATTCAACTTCTTTATATACATATATAATATTCTTTATCTTGACAAAGTTAGAGAAGATCGGCAATACTTATAAAATAAGTGCTTGGAACATCATGAGGAAGCTGAGTTAATAAATAAAAGTATGCAATTGGCAACAATCAGTGTAGGCATACAAATGCAATATACCGCCCACCCGTGGAGTTCGCCAAACGAAGGAAGAATATAAAAAGCTACTTAATTCGCTTGGTGGCGACTTCGATGCTAAACACACCAAATGGGGATCTATAGGCTCATAGCTACCTATACAAAAGGTTAACGACTTTACAAAAACAGTTAGAAAACACAAATGTGAATTCTATTCCTCTGGAACGCCAACTTTCTCGTGGCTAAAAGTATTAAACGAAAACATGGTATTGAAGAAGGAAGGTGTTTAGACTGGGAAATTTGAGACCGGAGTCACGAGAATTAATAGACGAGAGGGGTGAGGCTGAGGGGTGAGTACTGAATACTCTCGTACTCGAGTACTATTTCAATTCCAAATTCAAGTTTTTTCCCATTTTGTTCATTATCAGCTTGACTGCCGATGTGTTAACAACGCAGTATTTTCATAATTAAGCTAAATGCAAAGTGATAGAAAATGAATTCTTGGAAAAGGAAACAAATAGAAGCTTTAATAATAATTTATGGATGTTATCTTCTTTTATAAAATCCACAAAATCTCACTTCACAAAAATTCTACCCGCTTTAAGTGAGGCGTCCTCAATTGAGGACCTGTGTAATCACGAGAGTACTGACCACGCCAGACTCAAATTTTTCAGTCTAAACACGGTCAAGTAGTTACGATTCATCGTCAGATCATACTCCAGCTATCTCAGCATTGCGTGAAGTACAAATAAAAGAACAAAAACTTGTACAAAGCTCGTAAATAAAAGAATAAATTGGAAGGAATTTAAAGTAAAACTGGAAAGTTTTATTGACCTAAAATCCCCAATGAAAACATGTGAACAAATTGATCATGAAGTTGCAACTATTTCAAACAGAAAAACGAAACTGAAAGAAAATACACTTTAGAAATAACAGTGTTGATTTCTTACAAGTTTGAAGACGGATGCTTCTACTGATTACTCATTGTGAAAAGCAGAAAAACGTCTGAAAATGGACCGCAACGTCAAAATCTGCCCATCAAAGGACAAGACGGAAAATAGACTGCAAATCCGAAACAGAAAGCTGACCTCTTCGCTGAACATCTCTCAAATGTCCTTAAACCGTTCCCAGAAAGTGCAGCGGCAAATGACTTACAATTTGTTGATAGAAATGATGACATAGAAATTCCCATCACCATCATGCTTCAAGAAAAAGCATGATGAGAAAACCTAGAAAATTTTTAGAAAAAATGCCTGAAAATCTGAAATTTTGCAAGAAAAGTTTGAGATTTTTTCCTAGGAAAGAAAGCTAGAAATTTGTATGAAGAATTTTTTGGTGGGTTTTTTCAAAAAAAAAATTACGGATGTAGTTGAAAAGCACTTGAAGAAAAACAAGTATGTTAAGCTCTGTTTCTTGATGTTGCTTGGCAAAGTTTGGCATTTGAGCGAGCATTTGAGACTTGAGTAAAAACTGCACAGGAACCTTCCAAGGCGGTTTTATGAAATATTCAAATCATAAATATAACAGACTGATTCTTTAGAGTACGGTACGAACAAGAGTATTCGGAACTTAAGGAAATCGAAGCCGGTGCACAACAAGCAAGTGTTTTAGGACCAACACTGTATTTTGTTTATACTTCGGATATTCCAATAAACAACAATGATTCTGCGATATTAGTGTCTGATAAATGCGTTGTGAAGGCAACAGAGACATTGGAATATGCAGTCGACAAAATAAGACACTGGACGCAACAATTGCGTATTAGACTAAATGAAACAAATTCAACGCACATAAACTTTACCAATAAAAACATTAATAATGAACTACTACTTTTTATTTACAGTAAAGTTGTACCTTACTCCAATACGGCCAAATACCTTGAGATGAATTTTGATGCAAAGCTAAAATAGAAAGAGCACATAGTAGAAAAATGTACTGGTCACTTCGAAAACAAACTCATTTTCGTGGAATAGTAAATGTCCCTTGGTACGTAAGGAAGACGATTTGCATCGTGACTTCCAAATAGAAATGGTTATAGTTACAAAAATGGTTAGAAAACACGCTGTATCACACAATCAGCGCATTGCTTAGTCATATACGCATACCAACTCCTAAATGAAGAACAATGTTCAGAGACTAAGAAGAACCATCAAGTCTCTTATAGCTGGATGGAAAAGTATTTAATCTTTAAACTTTTTCCAATGCGAATTAAAATTAAGAAAGAAAAATAGTTTTTTCAATCTTTCACAGATTTAGTCCAGTCAAACGGTAGTTTCACGTTATAAAAAAATATAAAAGTGTTTTTTTTCTTTATTCTATGTTTTTTCAGGCGTATTGTTAGTCCGTTAGAGCGCGTTGAAATTTCAACATAATTTCCCATTTCTGTAAAAAAAAACAATTTGTTTTTACATATGAATTTAACCGTTTATTTTGTTTGTTTTTTTTTTACAGAAATGGGAAATTATGTTGAAATTTCTAACGGGCTAACGGTACGTCTGAGAAATAAACAATTTATACATGAATTTTGTAGGTAATTTAAAGTTCTTTCATTTTGTGGTGGAAGAATTTTCAGTTAAGACGCGCATTGTTTTCGAAATGTAAGCAATACACCGAAACCGCGGTTTTTCGCGGATATCTCAAAAATCACAAGGATTTCTAAAGATTCAGATTCAGCGGCCCAAAAAACATATAGAATTCGAAATAAAATCCATTTGTATATTTTTTGTAACATAAGCCCGATTTTAAGTACGCTTTGACTGGACTAATTGGTCATGATTCCAGGTTGTTTTAAAGTGCGGTAAAAGTCCCACAATATACTTGATACTGAATGTTGTTGTCCTTTAAGATTTCTACCTGTAGAAAAAAGAAATATAGCGGTGTGAAAAGCGGTAGCTTTCTACAATGGCATTTTGCTAACCACACCCAATTTCCACGAATGTAGTCTACCTGTCTGATATATTTTACCGGAAGTTTTCTCGTGCTGGCTGGTATTTCGTACTATAACTCACTGGACAAGACCGGCTGGGAATCTAAACGGGATGAACACATCATAAGCCTGCACATTACGGAGCACTAAAATCACATAAAATGAATAGTGACACTTGTAAACGGTAAATATTGAGTGAAGTAATTAATTTGTACTATACTTTAAGTATACCGACTATTTTTAACTTCAGAACCAAATATATCGTTTAAGTTTTGTAGGATGTCCCCAGAGTATCTAACCTTTTTCAAAGGGAATTATTCTATTCGTGGTGTACTTTCCCTAAGGACTTTCATAAACAAACAAACCGATGTTTGACCTTGTTCATTTAAGATAAACCCAATAATTTTGCAAGAAATTGTGTCAAACACTAAAACACCTAACTTAAGGCAAAATTTGAGCTAAATATTTCGTTACAACCTACCTGCATACAATATTCACCCAACTATTAGCATCACTCACTTAAAACAAAAAAAAACAACAATAACATGAATCCAGTGCCAAGTGGCTCATTGATCTCTTTCCTAATTTTCGGTACATCCTCTGTCTGCAAAACCCAGTAACGCCATGTTCAACCCAACACACCAATATTGTAGTATAAATTCAGTGATAAAACATGAAAAACAGGATGCACCTTAAACTCTACAACCATCCGCGCTTATATTCCAATTCAGTGCTTCATAATATCGACTGACCGACTACCGGATGAGGTTTCATTTGCAGGATGCAAAAGGCACCTCCACAGCGATACTTGCTTATGGTGTAAAACCCATTTTACATCGAGGGGAGTATAAGTTCCATATTCGATGTGGCTGTGGGTGGATGGGAATGTGGGAGTATGGGCTATGTTCACCGAAAAATCTTGTAAATATGCTAACATTTCTGCAACGGGCAACGGTTATTCAAACTCTCTCTCCATATTTGCCACCGATATGCATAGAGTAGAGTATGCTGTATTCCCATCGTGATGGTTGGCACATCTGCCAGCTAACGAACTGACTAACTGGGACTATCTTGGCCATATGTTAATGTACGGTGGGGGGGGGGGGGCGCAACTATCCATTAGGCCAGGGTCAGAGGATATTGTAGCAGGACAAGTATGGTGGGGCATTTCGCCAAAGCGTGCGCTGGGCATGCTGGGTGTCGAGCATCATTGGCAAGGCGATGCTATCATAAATTTGTGCGTAACATGGCTTTATAGTGCTTTAACAAGTTCGCTGGTACTTTCGCACTGTAAGGCAAAAGAATGAATGGTATGTCGGGAATGTCGCAGCCGTGTTGTTATGGGATTTCTATTTGCCAGAGGTGTGTGTTTTTGTAACGATGAATGAATCAGAACCATCAACAATGGTGGACGACGAACAGGTTGACTTAACAGATGAATGAACAACAAATAGTAACAAACGACCAGGTATACGTTGATTCAACGATATTCTTGCACCAAAGAAATAGATACCGTTATGTAAACGGACAATCTGTCGAATCATATTGATGACACCAAATTCACAGCGTAGATATTCTGGTAAAGGCGCGAATCGAAACAAAAGGAACTGCGTGTTGAATGTTGCAGAAGATTTATTTTTTTTTAAATAATTGCAACTATAGTATTTTGTTTACAAGTTTTGGAGGAAATTTTAAGAATGATAGGGCGTTTTTTTGTAAACAAATGTGATGCGTTTTACTTTCCAGAAGAGGCGGCTGTCTAAGGTCATTCCAAAGAAAGCAAAGAGTTCAGAACTCCGATAATTCAACTTTATTTTTATAAAATGTATTTATTATTGTTTTTGTTATTACAATTCAATTTACAATTTGTCGGTTTCTTCTATGGTTCTTACAAAAAGATAACAAAGTATTTCATATACGAATGTTTACAATATAGGCGTCAGAGTGATTAACCTTGGTCGGGCAATCAGAACAAGGATTGGTTAACGAGGAAAGCGGTGGAGCGGATGGCCCCTGTCCAACAGATGCAAACTATTAGAGATAGCGGTGGAGAAACTAACTCCTCATAGAAGAAGTGTAACCGTACCGTATAATCAGCATGGAAACGGCCATTCGTCCAGAGTAGCAATTCTAGAGACAGCAGTATGAGTCAAAGTGACTATTAACATTGATCGGGCAATCAGATGAATGATCGAGGCTAGCAAACCCCGATCCAACATATGCAAACTGTGGAGAAACCTTCGTGGAGCAACTCCTTATGAAGCACCACTTAGAAGAACTGGCCTTGTTTGATAATAGCCTGGAAATGGCCATTTGTCTAGCGCAGCAACTCTTGTGATAGCGGTAGGAGTCAAAGTGGTTAATCTTGGTCGGGCAAATTGATGGATTGCTGATCAAACTGTTCAGCAAATCGTTCGCACAGACTAAAACGTTTGATTGTTTTTTTTCATATACAGAATCTGCTCTGCCGATGTTGCTGAGTATATGGGGTCATTTTGGAAATCTCTCACTTGACTGGTGTATTGAATGCAAAAAAAAAACTTTGGAGACATAATTTTTTTGTTTGTCAGTAAAATTTACGCATATACAGCCAGCCTTTTTTTTACAAACACTATAATATTATTGATGACAAATGACTGACCGTGTAAAGTTGACTTAAAGCTTTTCCAATATTGGCCAAACTGACTAAAATTTATCTAAATAACTCATTATTGTCAAAATAATATAGAAATGATTTATGAGATTGACAAATGGGATATGAGCGTTTGACCATCAAACTTACTTTTTTATTATACAGCACCGCTTTTTCACATCTTCATAAGACACATATAGTACATACGCATGTATATAGATGAAAGGCAGACATTTCGTAAAATCACTATGCAATCTTCTCTGCCCTTTAACAATTAATTTTTTTTGTATAGGAACCCTATATGTGAATTATCTCAAAATCACGATTTCAAAAAAGTCATCTTCCTCAGCTCTTTCGTTCATATTAATGATCTCGACTGGGACCACAAATCTTCCAGTCTACTTCTTAACCCTAAGGATCCGCTTGTAGGTTTCGCCAACACTACAAATCATGTCCCTAAATTAGTATAACCTCTTTTCTATTTTACCTACAGTACAAACCATACCTTTTATTTCCCGAATTTCTCCAATTTATTACAACCCCATCAAAACTTTATCATACTCACATATTTTTTATCACCTACAAAAGTAATTTTGTAATTTCCAAATAATATAGTTTGCATCGCATAAACATTTTGAAAATTTCACTTGAGAAACTAATAAAAATTCTTCACCTCTTTTTCTACCGAAGGGTATATACGTGCACTTTATAATTACTCAACTCTTGAGACAAATATATGGCACGTGCTGCGGACGAAAATATTGTCGCATATTATAATTCCACACATCTTCCAATAAAGAAATTGTAAATATTACCTTGCTTTAAGCTTACAAAAATAAAAACTTACAATATAAGTTTCCAACTTTTGCATCTAGATATTATTATATGCTGCTATGTAGACCGTATTAATGTATTTTCCATATAACTGCCTTATAACATCCTTTTTCTTAGCTACTATGTTCGCATAACTTAAAACAGCGTTGTTATAGTGTTTTTAATTTCATCTCAAAATGATGGTAACTTAACGGAATGTTAAGCCTTTAAATACGAATACGAACTGTAAAATAAGGCTTTCTTTTTATCCTCTTCTTCTTTTTCTTCTTCTTCTTCTTCTTCTTCTTCTTCTTCTTCTTCTTCTTCTTCTTCTTCTTCTTCTTCTTCTTCTTCTTCTTCTTGTTCTTCTTCTTCTTCTTCTTCTTCTTCTTCTTCTTCTTCTTCTTCTTCTTCTTCTTCTTCTTCTTCTTCTTCTTCTCCATTTTATTTCAATAGCATAAGGGACTCAGCAGATTTATAACAACACTGCTGAAACTGTTGAACAAATGTCTTAAACTGTGCAAAAGAAACACGCTCATATTATTAAACCACTCATTCAATTTTAATTTGTATCCCCCTTAAGTGCAGTTTCAACGGCTGTACCTGTACACTACACATAACGAACAAAATTGTTCAATTTTCACACACACATAAATACGATAAATAATGTTTGTTCACATACAAATACATCCACACCCAAACCTTTAAAAAGAACCTCATGGAAAAGAAACTTTTTTGAAGCGAGAGACGAAATACAAAAACAAAATTTTAATTGATTTAAGAATTAAAAGAACATTTCCACTCACAGCTACTCCCTCTACTCATAGCTCATATTGGAAAGTGTTGGTCCCCAAAGACACACCATGGCCTCTCCATCATATTTTTGTTGTTGTTTTTTTTATCTTAAAAACAGCATCTGAGAAACGAAGAATGGATTCGCCTTTGAAGATGGATATTGTCAACAGCTCGACTTCAACATGTTCAACGTATTGAATGTTAAAAATGACAACAGTCTTGAGAGCTTTGTTGGGTCCATGGGGATGGAAAGCCTTATAACAAAAAGTCAAATGACAAGATGCAAGAAAACTATTAAAGAAGCGCTCGAAAAGAAGTATAGTCGAAGAAAAACGAAGAAGAAGGGTTAAAAGTTTTAAACGCTTTCTATACTATGACACTAGTCGCACAAATGGAGATGCACAATCATCTTGTCGCAGATGGGCTAGCTCCATCGACATCCTCTTTTGGTACTTATGGGCGGTAAAAGGATACTTCAACAGCATGGTAAGCTGTTGTTGTTGCTGTTGTTTTGGGTAGTAGACTATATATGTTATGTATATTGTCGGGACGATACACGCTGAAAATAATGATGCTCTTTGGGATCCTTTATCAGAGATGGAAAGACTTTGAAGAGTACAAAAATAAAAAATAAAAAAAATCTATAAAACAACATGTTATCGAGTTGACTCTTAGTCCTTCGATGTTATGTTTTTGCAATTGTCGTTGGTTATACTTGAGTTGAGTCGCACTTTGTTAAAGTAGAAAGAAGCTTCATATGGTTGTGTGTGTTTGTATATTTAGTGGACTTGTCGAAACTTATCAAGGAGACCGAAAAACTAATTTTAATTCAAGGAACGATTTTGTTAATATTTCTTTGTTTTCAATCAAAATTGTACTGTGGCAAAATGATATGGAAATATTATGTGTATGGTTTGTTTTTGTTCATGATGTTTCTCTTAAGAAGGTTCAACAAGATGAACTAAAATTTCAATTTTGTTCTTTATTCTATTGTGGTTTTTTCCCTGTTTTTGTATGGATTTTTCTTGTGGTTTTTTCCCTGTTTTTGTATGGAAGGCCATATGGAGTAAGCATGTATAGCCAATTATCTTTAGTTACAAATTACAATAGCCGTATTTTTTTGCAAGTCTTGTGTGTGTTTGAATTAACCAACAGCAACCTAAGTATACGAAAACGATACTTTTTGCGCTGGAATTACAGATTTTTCAAAACTCCAAAGCCAATTATCGCACTCCATTGGTGGTCCTGGTCTATTTTTGTTATTTTTTCGAAAATTTTTTTATTTTATTTTGCTGGTTATAGGACTCAAATCGTGGGGTTTGTCACCGGCCAGTTAAGTGGTTCAAATGATTGCAATATTTCAAATGACTTCAGATGATTTCACGTGATTTCAAGCAATATTTAATGATTTAAATATTTCGTGATTGCAATGATTTCAAATAAATCTAATGATTTCAAGTGATTTTAAATGATTTCAAATATATGTGTTTTGGTGATTTCATTCGTGACAAAACCCTCGACTCAAACCCACGCATGTAGGTAAAGTGTATAAATATCGTCTCCAAGGTTACTTACACTTCGTGTTCCCTCCGCTCAATTGATCCCTTACATTAAGTTCAATAATCCAATTGCTTTTACAATTCATTATTTTCAGTGTCAGATTAAATATAACAAAAGGAAAAAAATAGTTAAAGTAATATTATTTATCAATATTCACTTACAATTTTGTTTCATTTAGTGCAAAGAAAAACCTTACGGAGGCGCACAGAGGGGTATTTGCCTCGAAAAACCGATCAAAAATCAATTTTTCAAAATGTAGAGTTGAGAAGTAATTTTTGTCCTAGCTGTTGTTTAATACCTATGGATTAATGAACTGTACTTTTTTTTTATTTGTTTGCGCACACTTCGCCACAGCATCAGTTGAAATTCGTCGATCGTAAGTTTGCAATGTGGATCGGTTGAATTGCGTGAAAAATAGCTCCGCTAATTAATTTCGTTTACATTATTTTTGATATTGTTTAAATTGTTTTCTGATATGGAAGGTTCATCTGCAGGTAAGTTCTTTATTATAAAGCTATTTTTATTGTCATTGAAGCTTTTATTTAATAGCGGCGCGCCAACATGCAAGTTATAATATTTAATATTTGACTTTATAAATTAACTCAATACCATTTTTCATAAAATCTCATTAACTGGACATCACAATGTTGCATTACCTATATTATCATTAGTCACCCAGTCAGCTTTAATTTACTAACTTATAGACATAATATATGTAAGCTCATGTGTATATGTTAGTATAACATTTTTCCATTGAAAATAAATTTATCCATCTATCGACAAATATCACTTGGATGAAGGTAGAAGACTAATAGTGTTAGTATAATAAAGCTTTACCAATATGTTTGTGATGAACGACCATACAAAAAAATAAATAAAATAAGTCCCTGCCTCATGTGTCGTTTGACCTTGCTACGAAAAAAACACAAAAAATCCAAACATAAATCCTACTGACATGTCCACTCCATAAAATGCAGCAGTAAATAATATCGATCGTGAGTATAAATCCTTTAAATTAACGAAACGGAAGTTGGTTCTTTCAGTTATTATGTTCGTTCAATTTATTTCTGCGTCAATTTCTTTCATCAACAGCAATTAATGTTTCCTTTATTAAAGGTTTTAAATTAAATTCGAAATATAGGTACTTTGAACACAATTACATCATACAAATTGTATAATGGCTCGTTAAAGTAGAAACTACACTTGTTGGGTTTGTGAAAATGTTTTAAATTTTAAATCCCACTTGGAAGGAATTTTTGTTATGTTGCACATGAATTCTAAGTTGATTTTTCATACAAGTCTGACATGTAGTTTTTGAAATATGTAATATTTGAAATATGTAATATTTTTATATGTTGGATTTGGAAAGAAGACGAAATTCGCAAGAAAATTAAATAACAATGTTTCGTAATATGGTGAAAACATTCGAACGAATTCCGGAGATATTTGGTACCTACGAAAGATGATTTCTCGGAAGGCAATATACCACTGTTAGGCCTGGTACTGATTCTTGGCCGAACAGAAATGCTTAGCTCAAAGTTTTACGTTGAAAGTATGAACGGACGAAGCTGCGAGATGCAAGAGCTGAGAGAGGAAATTCGACTGCACATATTGTGTGTGGCGAGAAACTGGAACAAGATTTTCTATTATGGAGTAAAACAAGTAAAAACGGAATCGGTATCATCTTTGCGAAAAAGTTATTTGGTAGCACCTTGAAACTCATGAATAGTGATCAAAGGTATGGTGTGATATAGTGTGTCAGTGGCGTAACTACGGGGGGTCAAAGGGGCAATTGCCCCCCCCTGAGCCATCAAAAATACATAAATTTTTCAACTTTTTTCTACATTGCTCCACAAAAATATTGGAAAAATTTAAATTTTGGCACTATGTGCCCTTTATCATTTATTCACAAATAATACATAATAATGCTAAAAACTTCAATATTTTTATTCGCAAGGCTCCTTTATAATATATATAGAAAAAATCATTAAGTCCTTACAGTTGAATTTTATACATCGTGGTATTATTGTTGGCTCGTTTGCATGCATGTCATTAGGCTGAATCACAGAGTTAAAAAAATACGAACCGTCCCTGGACTACTTTTTGATATTAAAATTTTTCGTTGCTAAGCATTTCAGTGAAATTTCTCCGATATAATCCACTCATCACATAAATGTGATCTTTAAGTCCAAACATAAGTAAAAAAAAAACCAAAAAGGCAGTTTTCTGGAACAAAAGTACCCTTAATTTTGTTTTATTTTTCATAAACTGAAAAATGTATTAACATTGGGTTTTCAGGATTTGGCTTCAATATAATAAAAGCTTTGAAGTTTGGTAAAAAAAACATTCCAGTCAATAGTACAGAATTTAAAAAAAATCTAGATATTTGAAAAAAAAACCTAATATTTTGTTATAAAATTTCGACTGTGAATTTCAACTTGCAAAGGGCAAGAACCTATTGGTTTCAGTTTAAAAAAAAAAACTCGATGTAATTTGGTATGGCCCTTAAGTAAGTCATTAAATACAAACGCTTATAATAATAGCTCTATCTCACGTTTAGGCTAATATTTGTTTCTTCCAATTTAAATATAAATTTAATAATAAATTTAATAATTCCTTTTAAATCAAAATATAACAAAATCATATGACTTTTTTTTAAATTTCTAAAACTAATTTTTACAAAGTTTCAAGACAAAATGCCATGAATGCAGAAAATTTTGGTGCTTACCAAAAAAATAATACGCCAATTTTAAATGCTAAATGAAAGCATTTGTTGTACAAACAATAAAATTTGTTATTCAAGCCGTTTTTGAAATACTGAATTTACCAAAAAATAATAAAATACTAATCAAGTCATCTATACAAGACTAGTTTTAAAAACGATATAATGGTGTATAAGACGTAAATAAGACGTACACGAATTATGACAAAGCCACATACGAAAAGTGGCTGCCCTTGCTTATTACAAGGAAAAACACCATAATAGATATCGCAGTTTTCTTGTCTTTTTATTATAAATCTATATATATTTTTTTTTTTGCATTCAAACAATTTTTTGCCACCCCCCCCCCCTCAGAAAATAATCCTAATTACGATACTGGTGTCAGTTATTATGCTCAATCATGTTACAATATGCTCAACAAACTCATTCGATAATCACTTACTTCAGTGGCAGGGATGGAATTCAGATCATCTTTTGCTGGCAACTTTTTAGAAAAATCTGATGCTCCAAATGCGTTTCAGAAACAAAGATCTCATCTCGACCTGTGAAGTCAGTGATCATAAGCGGTGGAATTCGAAGTGATAACGACTTCGAAGACTGAGCAAATCTGATAATGCTTGGTATTCGAATCCTATGATGTGCATGTGGAAAGTTTTTCATAATAAAATAGTATCAAAGCTCAGCACCATTTAATGAGGAGGCTGATGATAGGAATTCGCACTCCTTGAAATAGCTATATTTTCAGCCAAAAATAAAAACGAATTATGAAATTCGTTAACAATTGGTGGTAGCACCTAAAAGTTGTTGTTGTTCAAAAATTCAATAAACTTTTTTTTGTTAAGAAACGAAAGAGAGAAGTAGATTATCAGATACTTATGGAAAAATCAATTGATACCTATAATCCGGATAAAAATAGGGTTTATCACCTATATCTCCAATATGGAAAATGTTTATAGGTGTTGCAAAGCATCAACAGACTTAAAAACGAAAAGTGTAAAGTATAGGCAAATTGGAATACTCTTGCTTTCGGAAAGTAAAATCAAAACTATGAACTCAAAAAGGACCAAGACAAGGAATCATCGTGGTTGAGTTCTGAAGCATTGATATAGCAGCTGAGAAAAAACGTCTTTCAATTCCCCTTAAATTTACATGCTCTCGCTAGTACTTTTTGGTGGATCCCTATTGCATAAACTCGAACTTCATTCATTCTCAATAAATTTTTTTTTTTTAAGTCTATAACTTAACTTCCCACTTATTCAATGTCTGTAATTATAATGCAGGTAGGTACATAATATATAAAACTATTTTGTGTCTCTGAATGGGAACTGGGGTATCTTAAGTTTGCCTCTTTCCACCCTCGTTAAAAATATAATGTTAACCTTCGAAAAAATTCTTTTTCTGTCTGAATGGTGTTTACCTAGATTTTTCAAAGAGTGGCATCGTTATTTCAAAAAGAAATTCACTGAAACAATTCATATTCTTTGAAAATCAAACAAATCAAGACTCAACATTAAGCGCACACAAAAAAAGGATTATAAACATCATATTGCGTAAAGCACACCGACAACGCGATATCAACTAATTCCCTTTAACCGTAAATCTTATTCTTCTTCACGCTTTTCAAAAACTTTCTCCACAGCAATAGGATACTTTATTTGAAAAAAAAAGGGTAGAACGAGGGCAAACGCCAAGCGACCAAAAAGATTCGAAGAAATTAAAATCCTTTCCATCTGCCACACCAAAGTCGATGACAAATGTTAAATTCATTAAAATTAAATACCCAACATTCAACATGTCTCCATGATTCAACATGAGAAGATGATAACTCCTCTTTGCAATTTTATCGCATATTACGATGTGGAAATGTTCCGACTACGACGACGAAGGCGACGTCCTTACTCCTTATCGCTAAGCAAACGATGCGATTTTCTTCGTCATCATTGTCTCCGTTGCCGGTTTGCAAAAAGGATTCATGTTTTTTTTTTTTTTTGTATTCATTTTGTTGCTGTTTTTCTCTAAATGATGAAACCACCCCCTTTTAAGGATCTCAACAGCAAACGAAGAAAGACAAAAAAATTATTAGGTTTTGCGTGAGAATATACACACATCGTTTATATTGCAGCTCTCAGGAAGTGTTTTATTTTCACTTTGGTGTTAGTCAAAAGACGTTTACCATAATCTCAACAAAAAAAATCAAGGAGATTTATATTTGCCTCTGCCTACAAATCGTTCATTCTTCCGAACACGAGCCTCAGGCCTAAGGGTCTAATAAATTCTTTGCCAAATTAATGACAACAGAAGCCGGCAGCTCTATATTTTTTGGTAGAAGGAATTGTTTCTCTTTTTTTTCGTTTGGCTTTGTTTTATGCTTTGAAAGAAAACATGGATGTATAGGAGTTATGATTAAAAGATATTTTAGGTTAAAGCTACATTTGGAAGATATAACTATGCATAATATAGTGTTTGCTTTATTTTTGAACTTAAGATACGAATTTAAACGTGATAATAATGTGAAATAAAAGATAGAAATTTAAATTGGATTTGAAAACCTTTTTTTTTTTTGTAATTATTTTTGTCAAGGAAAATTAACATTTAGAAAGTTTAAGGACTAAATACGTAATCAAAGGCAAACCGCAAAAGCTGTTTTTTTTTTGCTGACGATAATGAAAATTGGAAGAGGAAGAAAAGAATTGCTTTGATGTGTTTGCACCGACTACGACTGCAATTGAGCACCGTCCGACAGCGGGGCACATACAACGACTGTCATTAGGAGTTTCCATAATTATCGGAGATGCAGAAGATTCATATACTTACATCCCCGATTCCCAAATACATTGAGATCTGGTTACCAAGATCAAGTGCCATGATCCTGCAACTAATTAGTTCCTGTTAATTTACACTGTGATTTTTTGTTTCAGTCATGGAGGTCCACCTTGTATTTAGGGTCAGGTAATTTTTACTTACAAAAAAAGTATTTGATTATTAGTCTATTTTTGAAATCTAAATTTAACGGCTAGTTAACACCTTCTTGTATACCAACTTAAGCAGTACTTTAGTATATGTTTTTGAAATTTTAGTTTTTCTGGCCACCACCAGGTACCTAATGCGGTTGCTCATTTCTTTTATACAAATTCACCATTTTCGTTTTGTCTGTGTATATTTGTGTTGGCATTGTTAATAAGATTTTTTTTAATGAAAAAAATCAAGTAAAATAAAGTTTATTTTACTGTTACACATGGTTTTGTTAAAACAATTTTCACTCATTATTCATGAATAACATCAATAATGTTGTGTTCAATGCATTTGCTTACATTTTGTTTGCATTTGCTTTTTTTTTGGGAATTCTTTGTATTTTTGACATATTAACCACAAGTTGTAAGAAAACAATGTATTGCTAACCACCATAATGCCATTTTTCCTTTTTGATCTCAGAGCAGTGCATTGAGCTGTCAAAAATAAATCTTTTAACTTTTGACAGTGACAACAGACAAGAGAAATACCTACAAAGTCAGAAGAATTATTTCCTCCTTTTTAACCATTCAAGCTGCATTACTTGTGCCAAGGTGACAATTTCATCAAGAGTGGACTGGAACCCGTCTCTTGTCTATTTATTTTGTTACCTACCTTAACGACTATTACAACAACATCTTAGATTGGCCATAAATGATGGATCCATCGAACTAAATGTCTCGGAATTGCTCGCCAGGTTAAAATACTAATGTGGATTTTACTGAACTGAGCACAAGTGTTCATAAATGAGATATCATAATAATTTGTTTTCGGATTGGGTGGTCAAGACGAGTTCTGCTGGCCCATTTATTTATTATTTTTTTCTATTATAGAAAACACGAACAAATTAATTTCACCATACACGATGGAGCCCAATGGAGGTAATGCTTGAGCCGTATTTATGACACTTTTTAAGAAAAAGAAAAATTCGCCGATTTTTGCCGCGTATATGCAAATTAGTGTTGGACAAGTACGTCAAAATGTATTGAACAAATGAAAATAGATCAATTCCACCATGTTGTTATTAATACAATAATATAGTTCTTGTTCAACTTCATTGACTCGACAAATATATTTTTCGATCGTGTGTGGCTTCATGTTTTTGACTGAATCCATTTCACGCTTTTATGTCAAGTTATTACAACCATTTTAGTTATCGTAGTAATAAAATGTATCGGCATTTTGACTTTATATCTGTTGCAGCAACGTTACGCGGCGAATTTAATGTAAAAAATATATACCAACCCTGGATTTAAATTCACCATTCGTGGGATATTTCATTAGGGTAAATGAAAAGAAAACATATATCAATCCAACACTTTTAACGTTTTCTCTCTCATATATTTTGAGTTGCGAATGTTGACTCTTACATATTTCATTTAAAAGACGTTACATATTTCTTTTAAAAGACGTTTTTAAAATTGAATTGGAACTTATAAACTGAAGTCGGTTGGTGAAATAGGTATTTAAGGTTTTTAACAACCGAATAAATATTTAATATTTAGTTTGGAGCATATAAAGGGTGTTTTTTTTAGAGGTATAGAACTTTAAATTGCAATAAAACAACGATGGAATGTTCGATTGTCATGATTTTTTTATTTATTCGAAAGATAATCTTGTGGCATTACATTTTCAATATGATTTCTGGCATATGACTGCCACGGCTGGCTCGAATGTAGTCCAATCTGGACGTTCTATTTTCGATGACTTTTTCCAACATTTGTGGCCGTATATCGGCAATAACACGGCGAATGTTGTCTTCAAAATGGTCAAGCGTTTGTGGCTTATCCGCATAGACCAATGACTTTACATAACCCCACAGAAAATAGTCTAGCGGTGTTAAATCACAAGATCTTGGAGGCCAATTCACAGGTCCAAAACGTGAAATTAGGCGGTCACCAAACGTGTCTTTCAATAAATCGATTGTGGCACGAGCTGTGTGACATGTTGCGCCGTCTTGTTGAAACCACAGCTCCTGAACATCATGATTGTTCAATTGAGGAATGAAAAAGTTAGTAATCATGGCTCTATACCGATCACCATTGACTGTAACGTCGTGGGCATCATCGTTTTTGAAGAAGTACGGACCAATGATTCCACCAGCCCATAAAGCGCACCAAACAGTCAGTTTTTCTGGATGTAACGGTGTTTCGACATACACTTGAGGATTAGCTTCACTCCAAATGCGGCAGTTTTGTTTGTTGACGTGGCGTGAGTCTATTTATGATGAATTGCCAAACCAAACTGAGAATCAATCACTTGACAGCTGTTAATTCGGTCGCCATCTTGAAAAATAATGCCAACTTAAAGTTTTATACCTCGAAAAAAAACACCCGTTATAACTGTGCTTGTGCATTTAAAACAATACACGTAATCACGGATAGGAAAAACAAAAATTAAGCGATCTCGGCAGGAAGGGTCCAGGTCAACCATGAACATCACTGACGTTAGAAAACCATAACCACAAGTTACTCCAAAAAGCCAAATATAATTCATTAGCAGTTTTGTTATTCAGTTACTTTCTTAGAAGGATATAAAGAACAACATCGAAACGACGAATAATCGATCGTTTTAATTGTAGTCGATCGTTCTCATCGGGTCCTCATCGAAAGAATGAGCTGAACAAAGGTAAGCAAAAGGACTTCCAAAGTAGATATAGACACCGCAGTAGCGTTTGTTAGAAGTGTCTCCCATAGATCAAAATGGGGTCAATCTGGTAAAAGGTGATTGATCAAGTGGACACCATGTGTAATTATTAATGTAATTAATGTAGTATGTAATAAAGGAATCACATGCTTGGTACTACAATGTTCCTTAAAATCTGCACATTTTAATGAACTTTTATCAGTTAACGGATGTGTTTTCGTGAAAACTAGTTCGTTTTCGTTACCAGCTGTGGGCCGTAAAAATCCGATTTTTTGAGCCTTTTAGGCCGAAGGTTCTGATGATGCAATCATAGTGACAGACATAGTCCATAGGTTCAGAAAACCTATTTTTTCTTCTTCTTAAATGATTACAAGTAAAATTTCAAATGCTCAGTTTCGTTTGTTTAATTTTTTTCTTTTATCCCTTGGATACATTTAAAGATCCAATTTGTGTGACTCAGTCTTAACATATTTTTCTTTAATCGAAAGTTGGAGAAGGGATTTTATTTTATTTTGTTATTGCTGATTGCTTCTCGTGATTTTGTTGCCAAGCGATGACCACATTACACATGTCCAATATGTTGCACCATCAGAACCCTTAAATATGAATGGATGACGCATATTTCGGTACTCCCAAGCGACGCACAGGTGAGCAATACTGAGGCGTGCCAAATTAAGTCATGAGAGGAAACTTTTTACTATCCACCCTTCTCCTATATGAGACTCCCTAAGGGATTGAATGGGGGTAGTAGTATAGTAGTTTTGTTTTTGTAATTCACTAGAATCCTTTCAGTTCGCATGTCAATGACACAAGAGGACTTGTAAAAAGTTTAATTACATTTGCGGAAGTGTTGTGGTCGTAGTGTGATATTTAACTTCGTTGTAAATGTAAGGTTGTGTAGTTATACGTATACCTATACATATTACTTTTTATCCTTTATCCTTTACGACTGGTATTCCTGCTATATATAGATATACATAAATACAAATGCAATTCAAGGAGGGGGCAGAATGTGTATAATGTCAAGTAATTTAAGTTCGTTTGGGATTAATTTAGCAGAGATGTTTTCATTAGAATCGTGATGGTCAGGTAGGTGAAAGAGGAGTATACATATCCACCTCAATTCTACATACATAGTTTATGGCATTAGAAATGCGGAAGAGCTCCTTCAGCGAAAACTTTTAACTGCTTTATAATGATGACTAAGTGTTGGCAATTTATTCCATAAACTCAAACAAGAATGGATGCTATTATCAGGAACATGCAGATGCAGAGTTTTTTTTATCCCTCGGGCTTCTTTATACCAAATGTTAGTTGTTCATTCGATGAAGTTTTCATAAAGTTATCAGGAAATAAATATACAAACAAATAATAACGACGACAACTTTGTGTAGATTTAAAAATGACAGTGTCAGTTAAGAGGTGGAATGGAGAGAATTTAACAATAATGACCAAAAATATTATGTTTTTGTCCACATTGAATTTCAGAGATTTGTCAATTTGTATATTTTCAACTTTTTATGGATTCAGTTAAAGTTACAATTTTTGTAATCATACATTATCGCAATTTCTCATTTATAGTGGGTAAGTGACAAAACATTTTTTTCAGGAAGGGAAACTTATAGGGAGACGATGAATTCTTGGCATACTTCGATTACAAATGGTATCGGCAAATTAAAATTCAAAACTTTTTCCAGCTTCTTCTATACGGACGGCGATATGATAATAATCACATATGGCAAAAAAATACTCTTCTTCAAACAAGATCTGACCATCTGTCACTTTTCACAGAAAGAAAGTTAGACAGAATGCTATAAAATGTATGGTGGGCATTTGATAGCTAACTATTTCAGTCCAATTACACAGAAAACACAAAAGTCAATACGAAAATAACAGCTCATAAAATACTATATTATAATATCTTGACCACAAACTGGCTTTAATTTGAGAGATAAAATTTTTACTAAAAATCTTTGCATAGAATACTATCTCTAACATGCTATGAGTTCAGCAAGATATATGTAGCAAACAAAATAGAATGCTATCTTGCATTCAATGAAACCTTGATCGTGCAGACACCGTGTAAGGATCTGTTTGTGAAATTCGACCGGTTGTTTACATGTTTGTCCAAGCCTCTGCAAGTTTTGGATTGTTCCATGTCAGAGGTTAACTGAATGCTATAAGGTAATTGTAGTGTCATTTATTTGATCGGGGAGCTTCCAGATCAGTTCTGCTTTTTTTTGTTCGTGATTCTGACGTATTTTTATATGAATAATGCCTTTCGGGCAGGGCTTTAAACATCTTTCCTTTCTTGAGAGATCAGCTATTTCTGATGAGATCGCGATCCCGCATTGACAAATCTTATTGAAAACTATTTGTTCTTCCAACCACTAATCTGTTGCTATATAGATATTTGGTAAGCTTTTACTTTAAACCCGTTCGTTTCTGCCCGCTCCATCAGGTTTAATGCTATGACCCAAACAGTGGTATTACCACTCCTGGCGGAATAGTGTCTCATTAGAAAATACAGTTGGCTTACTATTAAAAGAACCACTTCGATTCACGAACTTCTGGGGCACCTATTATTGTGTTACGGTTTAGCTTAGCTATTTTCTTAAATCTGTGATTTATCCTTAAGTCAGGTTTTTCGACAAGTGGGATTCACTGCTGGTATTTTCTAGCTATGCAACACGAAGAGAAACAACGGCTGCAAACAACTGCAAAATAGAGCAAATAAAACAATTATTTGAAAAACAGTTAATCAATGATTACCTTCAGGTTTTTACCCCAAGACTTTTATCTCAAATTTTTCGGAGAAAATAGAATAATTTTTTCATTAACAGCATTTCACATGACAGTTGACTATTTAACCTAATACCGGTTCAAGTTGTCTTAAAATTATTTATTTTATAATACATTTATAAAAATATTATTTATTTAAATATCAATAAAAAATTGAAAATTGGTGCTAATATAAACGATAAGAGCAACTAGCTGCAAAGGCTTTCGGATCCTAAAAAAATTAAAGCAAACTTAGTGAGTAAATGCTTCTACATTCCATAAACACTTCAGGTTATGTTGCCGTTATAAAGGGTGTTTCAATATTAACCTAATGTTATTAAAATTGACATTGTATTAAAGATCAACTTCTTTTATGTTGAACAATGTGGTGACGTGAAATAACGCTAAACGAAATAAGACCAAATTTTAATTTTGGTCTTTATTCCGTCTTCAAAAACGAAATAACGCCATAAACGAAATAATGCCAAAAATGTTTTGTTTAGTTTTGAAAATAGAGCCAAATCATTTTATAATAAAAAGAAAGTTACGTATGGGGGGCCTACGATAGGATTTGGGGTGGGTGCGAGTTTGGGTAAATTCAAAGTTTTTGAATAAACTGCATATACGCAAACTTGCACCCACTCCAATTTCTATCGTAGGCCCAGGCAGGGAGGCAGGGGACAGCATGCCCCACCATACCAAACTCACTGTTTATACGCCGCAAGCCTCAAATACCTTTTTCTTGTTGATTGCAAACGAAATAACGCCAAATTGGCCTTATTTCCATTTCTTAACTGAAATTAAGTCAAACTCTAAATTTAGAACGTGCATTTATGCATAACTAGTGAAATTTTGTAGCTGATGGAGGTGTTCTCGAACTAGTTTTCTTTGAAATAGTGCCTGATCAGGTATCAACGGAGCTGTGAAATAACGCCAAACGAAATAAGACCAAATTTCAATTTTGGTCTTATTTCGTCTTTAAAATCGAAATAAGGCCTATTTGGCTTGGCTTTATTCCGTTGTGGCGAACGAAATTATGGGAAAAAAAATTTTGTTTAATTGTGGAAATAGAACCAAATTTTAATTTTATAATAAAAAGTAAGGTACGTATGGGGGGGGCATTCTGCGGCAAGTACGGTTTTTATGAAATTCAAACAAGTATATTCAAACGATCGTGGAAAATTATGAATAAAGTTTTCAACAAGTCAGTTATGTCATTTACCATAATTGATTTTTTATAAATACCATGATCAGCTATGGACGAAGTTGGGTTAATTTTGTAGATCAAGAGGTTTTTTCCTCGATAATCTCTTAAAGAAGTCAAAGAAAATAAAAAGCCACCATCGGATATACAAAGCCTTTGTCAGTTATTTTTAAAACAACTTGCATACGAATTTAAAGTAAGTGAAAGTTGCGAAGAATATATTCATCTTACGTCAGTTAAACTGCCAATACAAAATGCTTTATGAATCAATGCAATGAAAATACATCTTTTAATAATTAAAAACTTGTGTTTTCTTTCAAAATTTATTCTTATGTTATTTTCGGGACACCCGTTACAACCAATACTAACATAAAGTTTATTGATGATAATCTCGTATATAGCTGCCTCACACCATCAGCATCAATCACGTTGGATTATGGGGTAAGATAATCACAATCACTCAATAAATAGAATACCAAATCCCCTGACTAATTTACAAATTAAATTCAGTCATTCGACAATGAGTAAAAGCAAACTTCTATTATACGTCCCTACATATTAACGGAATTTCCACCAACAACCCCACCCTCATTAACACATTGCCCACATACGCACTAATTAGAGGCCACATACATTAATTTATTAACAATTATAGAACGTGCCGCAGTCTGTAATTCACTGACCCCTCTCCACAACCCTTATAGATAAATTTCTATCTATATCTTTTGTTATAAAAAAAAAACATATATGACAATAATCCTCAATGTTGTATATGTTCTTAATGATTGATCATACCTCCATAAACAAGAGTAAAAGTATCTTTTCATGAAAATTATTCATTTAGATTAAAAGATACATATATAGCTACATAAAATCCAAAAGATAAACATAAGGCCCAACATGGAAACCGCCATTGATGATGATGACGATAATAATGTTTCTGATCACAATGAGCACACAAGGGTTGCATTATTATAACATTCAGACCGTGGACAATGCCATCAGGCTGGTCTTTAATTGAAAAAGGTCAGCTTGATTAATAAACTCACCCAGATGAACCCTCTCCTCATATGAAATGTGAATGTCATCGCAAGTGCACGTTTAAAGTAAGAAAAACCATCAATTTGTTGAAATTTTTTGATCTTTGATCTAAAGTTATTCGGGAAACGAAATTAATTATCTTCATCTATGATGCGGCATTTCTTCTCATTACACCACCACGGCACTGAACGCACCTATAGACTGAATTCTGGATTTCTCCTCTTCACAGAATTGACTTGGTTTTTGGTAATTAAATTCCTTTCCAATAACGAAATTTACTTCCAAGTCACGACGCACGACGAAAACCAAAATGAAGAAGAATATAACACGAGTCGATTGTCAGTCAGAAATTGAATTTCTTAACAAAAAGGAAAACGAAAGAAAAAACGTCAACTCCGGAAACTACTCATAATTAGTTCCGTTCAATGTCATTGTGATAAGAAGCACCCGGATAACATTGATTGGCTGCAACATAGTTTTTTTTATTTTCAAGATTATGGATCCAAAGAGAATCGAATTCAGTATAACTGAAGACAGTTGCATAGTGAGGGAGCATTCTGTAGATGTCATATTATCATGGAACGGCTTTTTCGCAAGGGACATTGGAAACTTTACTTCATATAAAACGACTTTAAATGTTTGTATGTGTACGACTGACATTTTCAAAGGAACCCAAAGATGAGGAAACAAACGAAGGAATACACATCCTTCCGTTTTTCATTTCTTGCTTCGACATCGATATCAATCTAGGAGTTGTTGTAGGTATGCTTGTAGATATAAAGTCGAACATGGGAACCACTCGCACTCACTCCCGTTTGACTCCTAGAATTAGAGAAGGAAATTCAATTTTAAAACTGTCGTCCAAGTTTGCCTTTTTGATGTCCGATGTCAAAGATAATGAGATTTTGTTAGTTCATTCGTATTTGCAGTAATTTTTTTTTTCTGGATTTTGTTTCAAGAAGTTTGCTTTATTTTTATTTTTCATATTTACATATATCTTAAAATTATAGAACAAATCACTAATTTTATTTATAGAATAAAAAAAACTTAATGCTTCTCATGAGCATTTCGCGAAACATATATATCACAAGTTGATCTCGTCAATATAAATAGAGAGATATACTATTACAGATTCGTATTCAAACCTGTTTTTTTAATTATAAGTTTATCTACTCGTAAATATCTACCAGCATCATTGTTTTGTTTTCAACTTTCAAAAATTGAACTGACTTAAATTAGCATGGACTAAAATAACTCCTTTCCAACCTTCATCAGAAATATGCAACTAACCGTAGCCAGGGGAATAAGAAACCATGAAAATATCTTAAGACTTGTAGAGTAATTCAGGGTCGTGAATTCTGGCCCCACGTTGGGCGCCATTCGCCAATGAGCAATAGAATAGAAAATAGTTTTCTTGGAACACACTTAGACGAAAACAAGTGATCAGAAAAAATTAAAACCAAAACAGTGTAGTAAAGCATGGAAAAGAAGTGGTTTGTCTAACACGAAATGGATGGAGGGCTCATTCATGATTGCTACTATAGGCTAAGGTCAAGTAAAATAAAGAATCTACTCATCATATTAGTTTTTTTAGGGTAATTTTTATGAAATTTCTCAACTTAAAATGGCAAACATCGTTTCTATGTTATATTAATCATATTTCAGTGTGAGGTGTGCATTTCTATAGGTTTATACAATGGCCCAATAAAGGCTATCACTCCGAAATTTATGCTTCAAAGAAAATTCTTATAATTTAAGATTTAATTGTACAAAAATTCAATAATATTGTTTGTAATCAAACAAATATTTTACTTTTAATTTAACAAACAGCTTGACTAAAAGGGTTTTATCTCATACCGTTTTTTTTTTTTCAGTAAAAGAATTTAAAATTAAAATAATTTCAAAACTACGTGGGATGGTTTTCAATTTTAGGACTGATAAAGAAGCAAAGATATCCCTATACGGGTTTGCATTTTTGTTTTCGTATCTTATTCTTTAAAGAGTTGAAGATTTCAATGCAATAATTTTTTACAACGTTGGTTTAGTCTGCATGGAAGGAATTTCTTTTTATAAAGCATGGCGTAGGCGTAGGTATAATTTATCAACCGTCTTGCCATGTCAACTATGCTAGAATATAATATTCCCCTGGGTATGAATATTTTTGTAACTTTAAATTGGTTAAGGTTTCTATAAGAAGAGTTTAAAGATTACAATATCAGTTTATTGTTTTGAAATTTTTATAAAACATAATCGAAATAACGTTGCCAAAAGAAACAGTCTTAAATAAAACTTGATAACAATATCGGTTATGAGGTTGGAGTTGAACGCTTTTGTAAAAAGAAAGTACAGTCGCTATGTTGTGAGTAAAATTGATAATAAATGAAGAGAATAAACAGTAGATTTGGAAAATATTGCACAAATGTATGAGTAGGGGAGAGGTTGGAATAGTGAGACAGTACGAACAGTGATACATTCAATTCTTCTGTTTCCCTATAACACACACAGATATTTCGATGCCAGCAATATAAGTTCTTTTTCATTGCGTAACTTTTGTTTCTACTCCATACGACATCCCATTGCGCGGTTGCTTTCAGTAAGTGACAGTAAGTGAAGACTGGAAAAAAAGGGCAAAAGCATTTTTTGTTGTGTTGCTATAATTTGTACAACTTGCGATTTACATTCAATACCTGAACCAATTTTTTTCTATATGCTCTTTTTCATATGTTCTTTTGTTCTACAAATAAAACATTACGGAACCATTGCAAGTTTTTCGTGCAATTTATTTTTTCTTAGAAATAACAAAAACTGAATACTTAGTATAGACGAAAAGAACGAATAGTGAGACATATGTATATACAGGGTGAGTCATGAGCAATGCGACAAAATGCTAGGGCGTGTAGGTTGCGTTGAGACAAGAAAAAAATCGTATGGGAGGGGGGGGTCTATTCCCCTCCGTTTAGCCGGGAGGGGCAATTTTCGAAAAAACTGACTTAAAATGGGAAAAAAATTATTTAAAATCAACGGCTTCATTAACAATGCTGTGCGATACGTTTTTGAAAAGCCAATAACTTTTTCTTTCATTCTGTGTTTAAATAAGTCTATTCTAAGAAATAGTTTTTGAAATATTAATTTTCAAAGTCAAAATTTTGAAAAAAAAAATTGAAAAAAAATTTCAAATTCATTTTTTTCAAAATTTTACGTAATTAAGTGCTAATTTTAATTTCAAAATTCAATGCTGTTATTAATTTTTAGTCAAAAACAGAAAACCGGATGCCAAAATGTGTCTTAGTTTTTGAGAAATAAAAAAAATTAAAAGTAAAACTAGTAAAATAAGTAAAAAGTTAATTCGTTTTTTTTTATTATTTGATTATAATCGGATGGTATGTAATGAAAAATAAGAAAGGAACAATTCCCTTATTAATAATTGACCTGAGCAGGTCAAATTTGGAAAACCAAAAAAAAAAAAGGGTTTTTCTTGGAAAAAAATACTTCTAGTTTTTCTTATTTTCTCAAAAACTAAGATACATTTTAGCATCCGGTTTTCTGTTTTTGACTAAAAATTAATAACAGCATTGAATTTTGAAATTAAAATTAGCACTTAATTACGTAAAATTTTGAAAAAAATGAATTTTAAATTTTGTTTTCAATTTTTTTTTTCAAAATTTTGACTTTGAAAATTAATATTTCAAAAACTATTTCTTAGAATAGACTTATTTAAACACAGAATGAAAGAAAAAGTTATTGGCTTTTCAAAAACGTATCGCACAGCATTGTAAATAAAGCCGTTGATTTTAAATAATTTTTTTCCCATTTTAAGTCAGTTTTTTCGAAAATTGCCCCTCCCGGCTAAACGGAGGGGAATAGACCCCCCCCTCCCATACGATTTTTTTCTTGTCTCAACGCAACCTACACGCCCTAGCATTTTGTCGCATTGCTCATGACTCACCCTGTATATGAATCAGATAAGTATGTATGAATACATCTATATAAATATAGATTTTTACATAGATTTTATTACATATATAGATATCCATACATACAATATAATGTATACAATATAATGTTTAAATTTGCCAAATACAACGCCAAATTACATGATAAATATAGAAACTGGATTATCGCCGCTCTTTGTAAAAACACTTAAACTTCATACGGACTATGTTTTGAAAGTCTTAGTATTGCCGGATTATAGACTTCCAAAAATAATAGCAAAAAAGATAATAGAAAGGAGATCCCTATGGTATGAACAATTAGAAGACCTTGCAAGATACTGTGGAATAGAATTCAATTTATCGAATGAACTGTAAAGATGTTATAAACAACCTTATTTCAAAGGTCGACGAACGATACAGAGCTGATTGTATAAATCTAGCCGCTTCATCGGTACACAGGTCCACATACAGGATTCTAGGATATAATTTGTGTGAAAGAAATTATTTCCATCATGAAAATAACAAAGAAATGATATCTTCTATTTTTAAAATAAGAGGTGAACTTATTCAACTAAACTACATTCCTCACCGTCCGGATTTACCAATTTACTGTAGCCTATGCAACATATCAGAGAGAGAAGATGTCATCCACTTTATTGGCAGGTGTCCTATCTTGAAAGAAATTCGAAGACAGATTTTTGGAAGGAACATGTTATCTAAAGAAGAAGTTATAGCACATCTGAACTGCGAATACGACATGAGACAACTGGTATATTTCTATAAATCGGCTATGGGCTACCGTAACCAAATTATTAATGAAAATTTTTAAAACTATCAATCAAAGCCATGTTTTTTCTTGTAAATGCCATCGATTTTTGTAAAATGAAATTGTAATTTTAACATTTTAATGAAATTGTTATTTATATAAAGTTATAAAATAATATGTAATATTTCCGTTTTAACTAAACTAAAAGTCCATAGCAACATTCCAATTCTTGTTTAAGAAAGATAAAGTTGTACTTAAAACTATACGAAATCTTTAAAAAACTTAGTATTAAAAATTACAAAATTGTAAATTATGTATTGTCACTCGGGCAGACGGCAGCAATGCCATGCTCTAATTTATTCAAATAAGAAGCAAACAATGTAAACAAAATTGAAATAATTTGAATAAAATATCTATCTATCTATCTATCTACATACAATAATGCGATTTTTTAATTTATTTTATTAATTTATCATTATTAAGCAAAAACATATACTTTTTTATTATTTAAATTAATAACACAAAAATATATTAATAGATGTGGAAATCATGTAATTGTTTATAAAAGTTGTAAGTTGTAACTTGTGTTGCTCTATTAACTTGTTTTGCTCTATTTTTGTAAAGTTAACTTATAACTATATTATAAGATATTGGCGCAAAATTATAGCCAATATAACACGGTCCTAAAATGAATTAAATACTTTGTTAACGTTTTCACAACTTATAGACCGAAAAAGTTAACTCTTTAAAACCAGGAAATCTCCATTTTATCTTTTTAGATCCGAGTCTAATTTTCTGACAGAAAAACTGAACACTCTCTAGAAAGAGAACGAAACTACACATAAACACTGTTTAGTTCCAACAACAAAATCTCTCACTGGAAGATATTAATGGAAAGTCCATAAATTGTTTATAGTATGATACAAACTTATCACCTGGTGATAATGTTAAGTTAATGTTTGTTAGGATTAACTTAACTGATTTAAAACAAGGCGACTATAGTTTTGGGCCATTGAATCTTACTGTTATTAAGCATTCCCGAAATAAAATAAATAAATAAATAAATATTTATTTAAGTAATTGTACTGTCCCACTGTTCGATCGACGCTGTTTCACTCTTCCGACCCCCAACGAACAGTAAGACAGTTTGACCTTCTGCAACAATTTAACTCATAAGTTAGTTTTTTTTTATTTATACAGTACACTTTTAATGGAGAAATGTGTCTTAATAAACAGCAAAAAAATTATTTTGAAACCTCAAAGGAGTACGGAGATATCACTGTTTAAAAAAAAGTGTCTCACTGTTCCGACCACTCGCCTATATAAAAAAAACGATTCATTTTTAGCTGTATTTATTATAATATCAATTATAGTTGTGTATTTTTCATCGGAAAATAATACATGGAGTATCAAACGATACTTCCAGTTGAACCGGTTTTTTCATATTTTTGTTTATACCTAGGTACATGTATATCGACATCATTTAAACTTATTCACAGATTTTCACGAAATTTGAATAAACTGCAAGTTAAACAAGTTACCCAGTCGTGAGTCCTAGCTGTGCGTCCCAAGAAAAATTAGATAAAAGTAAAAGCATTGTGTTTCCAAGTAAGTACCTTTTTTCAAAGACCTGATGGTATAAAAACCGAAATACCACTATATAATTTGCGAAAAAAAACTTTAAAAGTAAACTAAAATTAACCAATTTTTTTTTTAAATGTTGGTATTGCTCTGGTATTATATTCTGAAAAGTAGTTTTATCTAAGATTGATTAAAGCATTCACGAAGATGTTAAAACAAGTTAAAAGTATTAAAAATCCATCAATAAATGTATCTAAATATGTAAACTTTATTCCAAATCCGAAGAATACAATTCTAAAAAAACTTGTTTAAGAATGCATAACTTGCCTTATGTCTTGTTAAGCACAATCGCAAAAACCGTTCAATATAAAAATTAAATATCGGTCAGACTGAAAGATACAATTCTATACTAAAGACTTTCTATTTAACAATTTTTTTTTTGTCACAGTGTTTAAGAAAAAAAAAATTAAAAGATAAAAGGACGAAAAAGGATGTTTCCAACGATAACCGGGTTAATTTTCAAATAAAAAAAGAAAGAGATGCTGCTTTTCACATCTAAAACGGTATTATATCACTGTCAACCCGTCATCGTCAGTTCTTTTTCTCGGTGTTGACTTGATGCGTTTAAATTAAAAATGACAGCGCAAATAAATTTGAAAGGACCGCTTTGAAATATGAGATTTTTTTTTTCATTATTTAGCTTTCGCGATTGTGCTGGATGTTTGCATTTAACACACTATGATGAGCTGATGGGTAAAATTGTTTTTAAATTGTTTTTTTTTTTTTTTTTTTGTTAAGGCACGCCAACCTATATGCCTAGAAAAATCTTTTATGAGTGAAAAATTATTTAAATTTCAATTTTAAAATACTGTTTCGCAGTTCGATAGAGAATTGGTTGTTTTCAATACAGGTACCAATTCCTGCTTAGAAAAATATTCATTTCTAGTATAGTATGAGTAGTATTGTTTTTTGAAAAATGAAAATGCTTTATTTACTTACCTAAACCAGATTAACACTTGAACATTGGGTAACGATGGTATATCTTGTATGCCAAAATATTTTTGCAAAAATATTTGAAAGTAGGTGAGGTAGATCTAAGAAATTCAGGAACAAACAAAGTGTCTAAGTCCCCAGAACACAATCAAAACTTCTCCCATTAATATTTTTAAAAATAACCCCCGATTTCGTTAACATCACAATGGATTGGTAAAGTGTTAACTTGACAGTGAAGTTACCATTACCATACACCACAAAAACAATAAAAAATATTGTAATTAAAAAAAAAATCCAAAACTTTTTTAAACGATCCATTTATTTTTATTTGACCGTCTATTAAATGCCATCACTTCAGAAAAATGATAAAATGCAATAAAAAATTAAAAGAACTTACAAATAAAAACAATAAAAAGACTAAAAATAGTCGAATTACATTTTATTAAGTGGAGTATTTATGAATGAAATTCATTGTGGTAGTACTATATTTTCCGTCAAGTTATTACAAAATACAGTTTGCATTTGATCCTTTTATAGGATTAGCCAAATTTTGAATTTACACGAACTATTTACATACGACAAATACCGAAAAATATTGTTTTAAATAGTTTCCTCCTGCCATGAAGAATAATTTTAATTTTTTTCCTGTTAGAATATCCTTCCATTCTGAAAACATATTTTGAACATAACTGAAGACTTAAAAAAAAAACTTCAAGAGTAAGAATGAAAAAAAAAAACTGGAACCTCTTAGAACACCTGAAATCTAAATAATTTTTGAAATGCTTTATTAATTTTAAAAAAATACACTGAATTCTCATAAAAAAAATTTATTCTAAGAAAACATTAATTACAAAAATTTGCTTCTCCTTTTAAAATCCTGAACAACGATGTCTAACTATAGGTATACTCAAAACCCAATAGCTTTAACAACGAAATTCATTCATAAACATATATCTGCCCATAACAACATAAGTATATAAATTATCCTTGCCACAGACTTGTTTGTATTCCCTAAGGAAACAAATCCACCAACGTCCACCATTAGGAACAAAAATATAAAAAAAAATACAAATATATATTTGAATGTATAGAAATAACTTCGCAAGAACGAATTTCTTTAATGGAATCAACACGAATCTGAAATTATTATATAAGCTACTTACTCCCACCGCATGCCTAACTTATGTCGCATCATTAGCCATTTTGGAGTTGGAGAAACCACAAAATACAGCTACGAAAATAAAATGAACAGCCTACTTGTAACACTAAAATCAAGCCTGGAGTGTAGACTTAAAAACATTCCCCATACTTCAGTCATATTTATAATCATTTGTATGTTTCATATTCCGACAAATTGGACAGGATTAAAATCTGACTTTCATCCCACGACACGGTGTAAAATTATATAAAAAAAAAGAAACTTGAAGATATAAAAATAGCACTACCCTAACCCGCATTTCGTTTTACTTCGTAAAAAATAATGTAACAAGATGAATAAGCCAAGACTTGTAAAATACTTTTAGCTTTTTTTTTTTAGAAATCCATGATCCATACCGCAACAAAAATAAAACAAGAAACTAAGGAGATTTCACTTAGAATACGAACCCGGATGGAATATTTGAATGCAATGGCACACGGATATCATGAGATGCAAAAAAAAATAAAATATCGCGAAGGATATCCATACTCCTTGATATGAGAGAAAATTTTCAGTGGGCAATGCTTAAAAAATATGAAAAATTTCCGAGGAGAGCTTGTGTTTTCCATTTTTTTTTCTTTCTTTTTTTTTGTGCTCTTTCGATGATGATGAAATTCTTATGTCTACATTGTTAAGATTGAATAATGGTTGTACCCAAGGAGCATTTCAGAGCTACAGAACATTTACTGAACGTTAACATCGTAGCTGTAATGTTTCAGGCGTATATGAAATGTTTACTCACTGTACCCAAAATGTAAACGGTTTTGGGGAATAAAATGTCGTGTTGACAGTATATGAACAAATTCTATTTGATGTACCTGATTTGTACGTTTACAAATGTAAACGTTCAAAAACACTTCGAAATAAATAACATAAAAACTAACTTAGGTACAAATCGTTTACAGAAAAATATTAAACTGTATAGGTAAATACGTAATGCCATTTGAGATCCTGATGTTCTTGAAATTATTATTATAATATGGGAGGTATAAAAATAATCAATAATATTATATTTTTTGTGCAAGTAAAGGCAAAATATGGAACGCGAGAAATATTTTCTACCAGTTTTGTAAAACAGGTCGATAAAAATAAGGGGCCTGTAAAAACTATCTTATTTTAGAAATGATTTCTTATAAAAATATTTGAGACAATTTTTTTTCCCACAAAAATCATATTTTTCAATATTTTGTAAGATAAATTTCAAAGTCCTATTTCAATCAAATCCGTAACATGCTTTGTTTTTACTAAATATCAATAAAAATAGATTTTCAATATTTTTGGTTTTCTAGTTTGATAAAAAATGGAAACAATAATGGCCGATTTATCTCGTTTGATGATTGTTATAATAGATTTGCATTGTAAATGTTTTGTGAGTGTTAAGTTTTAACAATAGTTTTACAATACTGCTACAAATTTTGTGTTTGGTGATATTGACGATTTTTGTTTTACAGTATGCTTACGTTTGAAGATATGCTGTGACTATTTACTGTAAAGGTTTTGTAAGAGTAAAGTTTTGATAATGGCTTTACAAAACTGCTACATATGTAAACGTTTCGCGATATTAATTTTACATTAACGACATTTGATTTACAGTACGTTTACTTTTGAAGATGTGATGTGACTATTCACTGTAAAAGTTTTGTAAGAGTAAAGTTTTGAAAATGGCTTTACAAAACTGCTACAAATGTAAACGTTGCGTGATATTAATTTTACATTAACAATATTTGATTTACAGTACGTTTTCGTTTGAAGATGTACTGTGACTATTTACTGTAAACGTTTTGTAACAGTTAAGTTTTGATAATAGCTCTACAAAAGTGCTACAAATGTAAATGTTTTGTGATATTGGTTGTACATTCACGAAATTTGGTTTACAGTACGTTTACGTTTGAAGATGTGTTGTTTCAACAACATTTTGTGTGTTACAATTTGTTTACCAATCATCCATTTAGTTAATGTAAAAATACAAAACATTTTTCCAGCAACTGTATATGAATTGTAAACGACATACAATAAATTTGTAACATAAAAGGTACAAAATGCTACTTGGGTAGGCTGCACCAAGATGAAGAGGTGGAGGAACTTATGGAAAAGACATTCGAAATCAAACAAAAGATCTTTAGACGACAAGAGTTTGCGACTGAAAAACTAAACTAAAGAAGGAGCATCGACCGATAGGGATTGTTTGATACAGGAGTCTGGGATCAGCTAACCTCCACTATACAAGCCAGGAGTATTATAGCAAACAGGCAAGGCAGAGCACTGAGCCTTTAGGCTTATATAGCCAAATTAATATATGTATAGGGTATTGTTGCATGTATTGTTATATGTAAGATATTTACTCATCTCTTCTTCAACCATATACTCTATGGCTTGCATAGAAACAAGCTGTGGTAATTCAAGCTTCTTCTAATAGTTGGTTGGTGGTTTTTTTTATGTTGTACACAAAGGAACCGATCAGGAAATTATTTTGTATCAATATATAAAGGAACTGTATAAAGGCACCTATCTTTGCAAACGCGAAATATTTCTCTACCGCTCCTCAACATATCCTAAGCGCAGCAACAAAGTCGCGTGAGTGGTTGAACTGCAGCAATGGAGTTAAAATCCTTTGAAGCCTCGAAGCGGGCCTCTCAGGTAAGGTTTATAATGAGAAAACTGTTGACGACTAATTTCTTAGCAAAAACTAATTCAGCAGTATAAATAAAGGTGTGTGCAGCAAACTTTCTCTTGGATAAACCCATTTATAGAGCGGACCTTAAAATGTAAGAAAAAAAAACGACAGCTTGTCCAAAATTTGAGTGCTTTTCTAAAGATTCTTTTTCTTCTTCTTCTTCTTCTTCTTCTTCTTCTTCTTCTTCGTCTTCTTCTTCTTCTTCTTATTCTGCTTTTTCTTCTTCTTCTTCGCCTTCTTCGCCTTTTTCTTCTTCTTCTGCTTCCTTTTCTGCTGTTGATATACCCAAAACAAACCCGCGTACTTCTTCAATATGTATATCAATCAAGTCTCCACTTAAAATTTACAGGATCGTCATTCTACTATTTAAATAACATAAATATGCACTCCAACACAAAAAAAGACTCCACTGTCCACCATCGATCATTTTTATTTGCGGTACTATCCGACAAGTTATGTATTCGTAGAAAAAAAAATTGAAATAACATTAAACATGACATTAATTCTGTCTGTCTGTCTGTCGTTAGGCAGGGTTTATTTGTTGACAACGGTAATGCCTTTCATGAAAAAAATGTGACGAAATTTCATATTCAAAAAGTTATCTTAAGTTTTATTAATTTTACTATCAAAAATTTTGGAAAAAAGTATTTTCTAAAAAGTTAGTTTTTTTGAATTCCCTTTTATTTCTCAAAAAATTCGATCAATTTTGATAAACTTTTATAACAGTGATTTGTTGACAATGGTGATGTCTTTCAACTAAAAAAAATCCAAATTGACAGTACTTGTCATTGTCATAGTAAAAAGTTGTGCTTCTAAAAGTTGTGCTAAGTCTAATTAATACTGCAATCAAAAATATTAGCAAAAAGTATTTTCTAAAAAAGTATTTTTTTTTAAATCAATTTTTCTGGAAAGAAAAATTCCAATTATTTTCGACGGTAAAAATATGACGAATTTCCTAGTCGTTAAAAGGGAAAGCAAGTTCATCCCACCCAGTCGTGCCCTTTATTTTTTTGGTTCTTCGTTTAATATTGCGATACCATACGGGCTCGTTTAATAATACAAGAAAATTCTTCAGAATCGAAAAATTTTATTATACGCATAATACAATGTGCCTAATATAAGTTCGAGACAGTTCTTCACTTAATTACAAAGTAGAGTGCCAGTATATAACCTCAAGTCTGATAGTCCTTAAACTTCTTCTCCTGCATCTACATCGTCAGCCAACCATATGCTTTGAAAAGAATTTATCATATACCTCCATGGGTAACGAATAGGATTCCATATTTGTCGGTAAAAATAAGAAAGCTCTCTGAAAAAATTCTGCTCCTTTCTTTAAATCTCTATGTAGAGTAAAGAGATGTAGAAGAAGGTAAATTTAAAGAAATTCTATCCTCATTCCGGCACAGTTTGTGCCCGTTAGGCATATCAGACTAGGAACATGGAAAATATACCTACCAACCACCTTTTACCATGTACTTTCAGTAATTCCATGCAATATCACAACCAGAACAATTCATTTACCAAAAAAAAAAACACAGCAACATTTTCTTTAGAATGGATTCAGTTCGTTATTCTGTACCTGAGGATACCTGGTTTGGGAAACCATCAGACTGTAGACTATACGAATCTGGTTAAGTGTCCTAAGTGTGGGTTGTTTGGGGACAAAAATGCCTTAGCGTAGTATTGAAAAATTTACGAACGATTGGTTCATTGCATTTGTAGTACTGATGGAGTGTACATCGTCTGAGGTAAGCTTAATAAATCTTCAAGCTGAACGCCAAATGTCATCTGAACCTTAACCGGTGCAGTTTTTAAATTATAAAGAATAAATAAATCTACCTATAATAATATTACTTGAAATTCAGAATAGAATTTAAAATCCAAAAGATAAAGTTAAAGGTTAAAATATAGTAAAGTACAGATACAAACAATTTAATTTACGGTTAACCGATGAGGAGAAATTAGCAGTATTTTTGACTATTCTATTTCGTTCTCACGCACTTTCACGCCGTGGGCAAACGCACCCCTCCGGAAAACGATCCCTCTTCTTCCATATCCCTCACTTATACAATGTGATTCACATAAAATGCAAAAATAACAGCTGAAACAGGTGATGGATACGTGAATTTATGAGATACTTTGAGGGTATATCTCATCAGCCAATTGACTTAGAACTTTTGTGTAATATTATAAAATATTTATTTGATACGTTCTACGATAAAACCAATTTTTACTTGCTGAATAATGCAAGTATTGGTTTAGTGTATAAAAAAATTCGAGGTTTTAATCAAAATTGACATTACGATGATAGACAAGTCCAAAAAAGTAGGTTTCATCATGCCGTCCGTCGGTCTGTCTGTGCGGATGTGCGGTGCGTATGTGCGTGTGTGCGTATTAGCGGGTGTGCGTATGTGCGGTTGTCTGTTCACCGAGCTACAGCCTAACTAAACGGTTTGACGGATTTTCTTCAAACTTCGTGTCTAGCACTTTTTTATGATTTCCTAGAGGAAGAATTCGAATTTTTGTGTAAGCCCGGCTACAACGGTTTTAGTTTTTCCAAATTTATTCAAAAACGGCTCTAACGATTTTGATAAAATTTTGTGAACGTTATACTTAAACTGTTGTTAAAATAACTGCATTTCAGGTTTTTGGCTAAAAATTCACATAACGGAGAATTTGTGTTAACGGTTTTTACAAATTTAGCCATAAATTAATGACGGCTTACCCGATTTTATTTAAATTTGGTATGGCACTTAAATTAGACAATTGACATAAGATGGCATTATAAGTTTTTAGCTTAACAACGGTTTTATGATAGCTACCATACAACTTGATCTCTCGTTTAGGCCGTTTTTCGATATCTTTTGCTATTTTCTATAGTTAAATATACTGAATTTTTCGTAATCCCATAGTTTGCTACAAGAGCAAGTTCGTGCGACGAGTCGTTCATTTTATTTTTTGTGGCCGGCTAAAATAAGATTATCCTAAATTTGTATGGAGAGTGGCGGATGTCCTTTGGGCTAATTTTATTTTAGCCGTCCACTAAAAAAAATCAATTGGTTGAGAAGATATTCACAATCAAAGTATCTCACTTTCGTACTTATCCATAAATTATACAAGGGGATTCATGTCAAATTCAACAATAACAGCTGGAGCGAGTAAATTTGGCCAATACAAGAAAAAATTGTATCCGAGGGGGTCTTTCTTCTCCCGGAGGCTCAATTTTATAAAAATTGTTTTAAAATAGATACAAAAATATAAAAAGTAACGGTAATACTTTTAAATGCTTTGCTATATTTATTTAAAAAGTCAAATAAATCGTCTTTGTTTTAGTTAATGGTTTTTGAAAAAATAATTTTCAAACTCAAAATTTTAGAAAAAAAAAAATTTCAAAACACTTTTTTAACAATTTTTTTTTCAAAATATTGGTCTTTCTGTTTTTGTTTAATAAGAGCATTGAATTTTGAAAACGAAAATCCATAGTTTTGAAAAAAAATCAGTTAAACAAATTTTTTTAATGCAGTCACTTTTTCTTTTTTCTTAATCAATATTTTTATCCTCAAACAATGTCATCCTCAAGCTATGTCAAGCTCGCCGACGACGCGACTGCTATAACAAAGAAATTCCCTGGGAATCCTAGTTCACAACAATGGCGCCCAACGTGCGGCTCAGTCAGCAAGGCATGAGACTCATAATCAGCCTCATGGGCTCGGCCCCACCGTTGGGCGCTATTTGTGTGTGCATACTGTACATGTAGAAGTGGCAAGAACCGCCCATTTTTTCTTCGAGCATAGCCGTTAAGCAACAAGCGTGCCGCCGACACTTCTACTGCACCAAATTAATTGTTACATAATTTATTTATTTTTATAATTTGCACTTAAAACAGGTGTTTTAAATTTCCTTTTTAATCTAAAGTTATAAATGTTTTTAACTTTCTGAAAGGCTTTTAAAAACCAATATCTAAAATTCAAAGATAGTACCAAATCAAAACACAAGAAAACTCAATAAATTGGCAACACTTTCTTAACCCATTATCAATGTACAAACTAAAAGAAATGTGGAGCAAGAGGATATTCTGTGTACCCTTTTTTAAAGTTTTAATATAAAATACCATCTAGACGAACATACTATCTAATGTAGGTATGTATGTATGTTGGTGCGATAGAAAAGCTGCAAGACCCCTTTCGAACATTACCATATAAGAGTGAACACACTTATACACTTCTATATTTTCTGTTTGCCTTTTGCTCAGACAAAAATCATCAACATGATTCGTATAGCATAGCCGAGGAAAAAAACAAAAGCATAATATGGATTCTATTATAAAACAAGGACTCCCGCCTGCTGCTTGCCGGTCCGCCAAAAAAAAACCATCAGGAGTCAGAAGGGAGCTCAGAGAATGTTTTCATTGTACAGAAAACGGTTGGAGCATGTGTTTCGTTTCCCTTGTCCTGCTTGAATTTAAGCATGACTTGAGCTTTCTGCCCGCATGTTACAAAAGCTTTTAATTAAACTCTCTCATACAAACACTATCAGGACATCTAGACGCCAATGACGTAACAAAAACTCGGTTTTATACACACACAAACCGTTAACTGGAAAGTTATGAAACGGTTCAATGTTACCCCTCTTGTATTTTTAAGGATATCCCTGCTCCAGCAGAAAACCACAGAGAGCGAATATGTTATTTCTTCTGAGAACCGCCATAATACCCGAACCCGACTCCCCAACCAGAAACGAGTCAACGTTCGAGGCCGGCGGGTCATTGCGCTGCGTTTCAAGTTTTTTTCTATAACCAATAGTCTATTCTGTTCCGGTTCTGTTCGCCTAGTGTGTGCTTTTTGTTGTTGATACACAAATTGTTTTCTAAGCATTCCATCGCATCATATACCAACAACACAACATTCATTCTGACAAATTCCTAACACTACAAATTAGATATAGTTACCGCTATATTTGTAACTGCATATAGGTATGCATAATATTAGATACATGCAACTATCTTTTGCGCGCGTTACTATACATCATCGTTTGTTTGTGTTATTTAGTATTGAAATTTTCCATCATTCTGTTTGTGTATGTGTGTTAATGTATAGTTTTCATATTGACTGCAAAAAGAAACTACTATAACTATCACTCTGCAAGGATGACAGCATTTTGAAAGTATCGTCGTCTTCGTTTCGTTTAAAGATACAAAATTTTTGCGTAGCCGGCATTTTCGAGATTTGTTTTAAGACAAAAACAAAAACTAGTGAATTTGTACGTACACAAGTGAAAGCGGAACCGGGAAATATCCTTGGAGAATCGAGTACTCAAAAAGACCGGTTAGAAACAACTGTCGAAGACACATAAAACTTTTATTAAGCGCGAATTAAAAACCATCGAGAAGTGATTTCAAAAACCGTTGTTTCAAGTGGAAAAGTTTGTTAAAATTAAAACTATTAAGGATAAACAGGACTTTCTTTGAACCCTAGAGAAGTAAGGAAACGAATATAAGGTAAAATAAATCGTATTCCGATTGTTGCATCCAGACTAAAATTTAAGAGAAAATGCACTTATGTATGTTCTTTCTTAAAGGATATATTTTTAAAAATTAGTTAAGTAATCCTTGAAAGTAAAGTCCGGTTTTTTTTAAAAAGCAATTGCATGTCGTAGAAATTCACTCTTGAATTAATTTAATAGCTTCATTTAGATTTTATCTTTTTTTCCGCATTTTGGCGTCCTTTTTATTTTAACTGGATACATAATGGTACACATAATTTCATCAAAAAGGACTAAACCCCCTATCCCCCTCAATTAGTTTCAAAAAAATCATCTGGAACTAGCTGTAGCTTCTTCTGCTAGAAACTGAGCTTTATTTCTCTCTTGTGAAGTATAGAGATATAGAATCGTATCTACATCTATACAATTATACTATCCCTCCCACAAACCCTCCTCTCAAACCATCATACAAACATCATTTGAGGATACGCGCGCATTGTAGATTGTAGAGAGTTATAAGGATAGGAAGGATCCCCCAACGCTACGTAATTCAGTTTCCGTTGTTGTTAAAGAGTATTCACACTGTTCTGGTTCTATTGTGGCCCTGAATTGGGTGTATGGGTTGCGCATGGTGCGCAAGTCCTGGCCAGAAACGGAAACAATGGATATAGAGACAGAGAGTTGGGTGACATTTTTTTTTTGTTTTGGTGTTGTTGTTGTTGATAATTTTACCCAAAGTGGAGGATACACTCTGGCTTAAAGTGATAGTGGTAGTAGTATAATGACAAACCGAACATATGACTGTGATTTGCTGTGTGGAGGCACACTCAACATGACATAAGGGGGGGAAAGATATCTGGAAACCGGCGTTCTATGTTGCTTGCTTGAGGATTTGTAATGGGAAATGGGACAAGGTAGTTTTTAAACAAGCTGACTGACGATGACAATGATAAGAAAGGAGGTGGAGACTCAGGAGGGTAAAATTTTGTTGTTGAAGGTTCTGTTTTGGGTATATAGATGAATATGTATGTATAAAGATGTTTGTATTCTTTTATATCTTCTTCCCAGGATTTTCGGCTTTATTTATGAAATATTGTAACCAATACGATGGGCGAGGGGTTTAAGTAAAGAAGGACGACAGAAAACAATGCAAGGACACCTGTTGAAGTAAGTTTATGTCATACTAACGAAGAATCTAATTCATTGATTGATATACCTATAACTAGGTAGACATAGCTACACCGCAACCTTCCTAAATACCGGGTTATGTTTGGACTATTTTGGTAATTATTTTCGTCGGTCTGGAAAGTGATTTTCAATGCTAAATGAATTGGTATGAGTAACGATTTTTTTGTTGTTGAATACAACCAAAAAAAAAGGAAAAGGGGGAAATCAACGAATATGAGGTAATATATAAGTTGACCTTGATTTTAATATTGGTGGTGTAAGTTATTTATAACAGCTGTTAAATTAGTTCAAAACGATTTAGTGGGGTAGGATATTTTTCTTACTTGAAACGCATATGAAGACTGGTTATATCTACGTATATATATATATAGTATATATACTCTATTTGTAGGTGCTAAAATCCTTAATAACTAAACCAACGGGTTGACCTCAGTAAACGTCGGTATAAGCCTATACCGGTTATGGATTATTGAGCCTAACTGAATGCTGGGGTCATTGCATTTTTTTCAGAAGTTCCTAATAGATCTACCTCTGTTTTGCGATTGAAACAGAATGTTTTATGATAGTGCTTTTGAACGGGGATTACAGCATCTCTTCTGAATACATGACATTAGCTGGGTCTGCGTGCTTTATTTGACTCACGATGGTATTTTTGACGTGTAGGCTTCTACGGGTCTTCTTACTTCTGATTCAATCAAGCTTTGTTACTCCTGCTGTCATTCGAAGCATCTTCTTATGAGTTGCCGTCAATTGGCTATCATACTTACTTTGTGTGGGTACATTGTCCAACATTGGAAATTGGTTACGTATGTAAGCGCTTACGCCCTATGCTTACGCGATGGTTGATGTCGTCATCACAGAATTCTTTATCGTTGATCATAGATCCAACATATCAGTAGGTGAAGTGGGTTGTGGGAAAGTTGTGATCCCACGTCGGAAAATGCGAAAAAGAAGAAGAAGAAAAATCCAAGATATTTAAACTTTTCGCACTGGGGAAGTACTGTTCCGTTCAAATAAATGTGCGGAATAGTTTGGATGGGCAGAATAAATATTCTGTGTTTTTTTCGCTTTTACGAAACCATTTTCCCTCTAAAAACTCCACCCATATACATCAATTGCTCGTTACAAGAATGAATCATTTTCACTTGGATGGATCTTCATGATGTGATACATCAGCTTGATAGAACGGTAATTATCGTAGTTTCGCGTAGGTAACTTTTCTTAAGCCCGATAATTTTTTCAATCGGAAGTGTCAGTCAATTCTTTTGTAGTTTGGTGCTGCTGTTGGAAAGTATCGTCTGGGGAACTGTTCATTTAAAAGTCTTTCGCAGTGCTTTCGCCACCTGTGAAGAATTTTTTCGTCATCCACAAGAAATTAGCCCTTTTGAGCCTAATTTATGAACTTTGGTGAACGAATCTCCTGGGAATTTCTCTTTCTTCACCCGGAAATTTCAAAGAAAGTTGCGCCTTTGTTTATATTGGCATGTTGCAGTTCCAGTTCCGTACTCTCTTGTTTAAGTTGGGTGCATTTCTTCTTTGCTATTCTTTCTTCGAATATCGGTATAGACTACATCAAGGCATGCTTTTCATCAAAGTTATGACAGGGACACATTGACCATCAAGCTTTGAAAGCCGATTTTTTCCTAGCCATCACTGCTTTGGTTTCATTGCTTCACCATTATATTTCCCGTTGAAGGTGGTGTCATTTTCCGGTTCCTAACAGTGATTTTGCTTTCTGAAGTCAAGTTTGTTGCACATATTTTGTCCATTACACTCTTCATTTCTAGCTCTGTTGATGGTTGAGCCACAGAGCATTTTTCATTGTAGAGATACAAGATTGTTTTCGCCATATAAATCTATAGTGCCGCATTTCAGGCCACCGCATGGCAGTCCTCGCATAGTCCTTATTAGTTTCCTGATATATACCCATTCAAATCTCCGCCTAAAAACAAAAGTTCTTCTTTCGAGATGTTCTTATAAAGTTTTGGAAATCTAGCCTGAACTTTTTTTTTGCGCTTCCTCATACGCAGGTTGGGGAGCATAGGAACTGACAATATTCCAAACCCTACCTTGCATCACCAGTTTCAGAGAAATCAAACGATTTCTAGACTTTGAAATACCCAAGACGCTACCAAGTTACTTTTTTGCAAGGGTAATACCGACACCGTTATTTCGTTGCCCTAATCCATCTTGAATGCTTTTGTTTTGACATCCAGGAAACGGGCCATGTTTCCAGTGTTTCGCCATTTCGTTTCATGAACCCACAAGGTGTTTGATCGTTCTTTTCAATATCTCTACCAGCTCGTAACTTTGTCAGTTCATACTTTCAACATTCCAATTCGCCACTCTCAGATTTCGACTAAACTGTTGCATTACTTCGCTATAGCTCCCGGAAACCGTCTAGTTCTGAACCATTCATTTCTGCTATGTCAGTACCGAGCATAGCAGTAGTATTACTTGGTGGGGTAGTCCCCGTTGTATTACCAAGTACTTCCATAGAGCTCGAAGTTTTTCGACAATGGTATGCGCTAGTTTTTTTTTTTATTACTTTTAAATACGCCGGTGATCTCCAGTCGCGCAAACTTGGGACTCACGCATGCACGCTGTTGGGAAAGCTTTAAGGTGTTATTGTGGCTTTGTATATGCTCTCTGTTATTTGCCTATAGATGTCTATCCTGGTTCAGATATGTTTATACCCAGTAATAAATAAAAAATGTCTCAATGTTCACATACTTTTCTTTCAAATATTTTTAATATATTTAAATTATTTTTTTGATCCCATTTAAGTTTTATTTAATCATGTTGGTTAATCAACGCGTCGATAAAAAAGGTACACAATTCCCCCAACAAAGAGTTAATTAATTTGTATACATATTAAGTTATTAAAAATAATTACCTACCACGTCAAGTCAAACAAAAAAAAAAAAAAACCAATTCAAGAAGCTATCAATCAGTACAACACCAACCGAACCGAACATCTTTTCGCCTGCCATAACTTTTGAATTGAATATAAAAAACTTCAATATTTTCACAACTTCAAAGTCCTTCTTCGCATATGAAGGCGAATACCGGCGCTTAACATAATTTAATACCAGCTTCATTATAAAGTACAAAGCCCACCATTCATTACAACATCCTTAACGAATATTATTCCCTATTCAAATCTCATACACTCATATAAAATCCAATCAACAAATCTTTATATCTCGCATTAAATGAATGCTTAAATAAATTTCCTTGTGGAAAATTTGCATTCCGCCAAGTAGCCTACCATCGATATATTTATACAATATTTTTGCAAGGTAAAACTGTGCACTGCCATGCCATCATGATAGTGTTCTTCTTCCTTGCTTCTTGCTTTTGTAAAACGTTCGTATTTCAAGTTGGGATTGATCATACAGTACAACATCAGCTGAACACCCCCATCTTTTGGTCAATTAATAGTCTCCGAACGTATAAATATACGCAAAATACAACTCAAGAACCGGAAGTTTCAACCATTTTTGTGTAAGAGAAGCTATATCGTAGTATCCAATGCGTACTTTGCCACATCGCATAGTTTCAAAAAGAGGAGTAGGTACGTATATACTATATATACGACCATGTGAGGTGAGAAGTGTCCGTCGTATAGATACAAGTAAATATATAGGCATAAAATGCAAAAACGCGGATGGATATATGGATTTTGCGAAGAGTTCAACTATAATGGACACATGACTCTGGGGCTACCACATAAAGCGGAGTTGTTTCAGCAGGGAATGCGTGTCGTGTACGTCAACATGTAAATCAGGTGGTAAATTACTCGGGACACAATGCACGGAGCCTGCTGCCACTTTCGGTCGACATGGTGTCGGGTGCAAGTGCAAGTATCGGTTAAGGGAATGGAGTTACTACTACTGCTGCTGATGGCAGTGCAGACTGCCAGCACAGAGTGTAGTTCCAGTGTGCCTATAGTTGTCGATGCAAGTATAGCAACATTATAAACAGCAGTGGATGTAGGATTTGCACTTTACTGCCGCCTTGATGATTGATTGGACGCAGAATGCAGCAGTAGTTGACTATTGTTTGCTATTTTAGTCATTTGTTGGGCTCTATAAGGAGAGTCGAAGAGGGACATGTAAATGGTGTTGTCCGCTCAAAGAAAACAAAAAAAAACACGAAAAAAACCTCACGAGCCGTAAATATAATTGCAGAATAGTAATGACAAAGTGAAACCAAAGGGGGAGAGCACAATGTCAACAAGGCACACTTTTTCAGAATTACTTACACGGATGTCAGCCTAAAGGCATTTCAACGCATCATATTTCGGCTTTACGAGAATGGCCAGTTAAATGAAAGCATGTTTAAATGAAAATTACTCAGAACTTTGATTTGATATACAATTTTCTAACAAAATTATAGTTTTGCTGATTGCTAATGACAGTACGGAATATTGTAAGTACAAATGTCAGAATTGGATTTGTAAGAATCTGTCAATAAAAAAGTGTCAAATTTGTCAACTTTCTGATGACGGTTCGCACTGAGTACTTAGCAAATGTCAAAATTAGATTCCTGCGAATCTGTCCAACTGCAAAGTAACGAAGTTCAAAAAGTCAAAATAAAACAGAACTTTAATTTTAATATTTAATATATTAATATTTTAATAATAATATTTTAACTATGTGTCTACATTGTCTTGTTGCATGACACTTGTTAGAAGGAGTAGAAAGATAGGAAAGAATTATTTTGGTACAATGGATTATAGAGAGCTAGTTGATTTTTATTTTTCATTGCATACCTCATGGGCGACGTATCATAAGCTGGGAGGTACATATGTATGATGAAAAAAAAACAATGCTTTGTACCTGAGTGATTTTTGAACTGGCGACCTTTGGGCTAACAAGCAAGCACTCTTTTTTTTTAAACTCAATTTTTATTTTTCAATTTACTTATAAACTACTTAAATGCTAGACAAAAACTTTAAAACTAGCTTTCAGAATAACTTAACTAACTTACTGCTATAACTATATTTAAAAATGCCTTTCGGCTTAAAAACTAACTTAAATTAAAATTCAATATTACTTAAAACTACCCTTTACCTAAAAAAAACTAAAATATACGTCATAAATATACGTAAATAACTTAAAACTACTTAAAAATACCTAAAATAACTTAAAACCAGAACAGCCACCAGCAGCAGCCTATGCATATGCACACATGCTTAAACATATGCATATATTGACATATACCCACAAACGAATGCAATTTTATAGATTGTATAATTTTTTTGGTGCCACCACTGTCCTACATTAAATAAACCTATTAATACCTAAAAATACGTAGGTCGGCTAAGGCAACAACTTTGATCAACCATCAATATCAAGGTGATCCCGCAACCACCAGAATTGTTTTTTTTTTTTTTCTTAACCAAGTCCTTTATCTGTCCCGAAGGGCCACAGCTCTACTTAACCGCAGACGCTCTGCTCCGTTCCCACAGCCGACGTCACGATCATACAGGAGTTGCCGATCCTCAGTTCTACGGCAGGCGTGATAGATTATAAGAACCGCCAATCTACCCTGTATCAGCCCCCGACTATCTAAATAGAGAAATGTCCCGGCAGGATGAAACCGTTAAGACAAACGCTCTAACTATATTCTTCATTGCAAGCAAGCTAAGCACTCTATCTATTACACCATTGCCACCCACACCTTAACTATAACACCTTAATTTTAGATTTTACAAGAGACTTGAAAACATGAGGTAGTTTTTTTATCGAGATTTCAGAATATTTGTGGGCTGTTAAATGTAAATGTTCGACCCCATGGTCGAAATCATGGTCGTTTGGCCGCCATTTTGAAAAATTTACACCAAATTAATCAATTTTTTGGTTGAGAATATGTCTGTAATTTGTAGTTCGATTTTTATTTTGTAAAATTTATTAAACTAACTATTTAAAGTTAAACAAATTTTACTAAGACACAATTTTTGCTTTATCATATAGTTTTTGAGATATTCAAGATAAAATTAAACCACTAAACTAATGGATTTATTTATATTTTTAGTATTTATTGACACCATCCCAAATCACGTGTGTCGTTATAATACATGAACTTTTTTTTAATTTTGTGTTGATGCCTTATTACAAACTTATTAAGGTATAAACCAAATTGAATTTCATGTTTTTTTTTTTCGACTTTTTTAAAAATGGCCACCAAATTGATAGATTTTTAGTTTAAAGGTATTTCCGTACCCATATGTGCAGCTGTCCAATTTTAATTTTTTAAGACACATTTTTTACATTTTACATTTTACATTTTTTAGTTCGGCCAACGAGATTTCAGCTAAATTGCATAAAAAAAATAATAATTTGTAATTAAATACTTTTTAAATAAAATAGTGAACTGATATTTTATTCACAACGCATTTTGGTTTGACTATACAAACTTCAGGTAACAAACAAAATTGAAAAAAAAAAATTTCTTCAGAGACATTTTCTTTACTTGTTTACTTGTGTCTTAAATATTTCATGAATTACTTCTACTTGGTACTAAATGATACAAATTTTCTGGAACGATGTTAATCTTTGAAACCATCATCTTTCTTTCGGTTTATTATTGCCATTCAGCAGTAAACGTAGAGTCAGATTATATTCACCTCGGTTCTCTTCTATATCACTATTTATATAAGTTTGAAATACATTTGTTATTCATGTTAATTCTGAACAAATAAAAAAAACATAAAGTTAATAAAATAAGTAACTGGCATCGTTCTATATAATGGCATGCTTATTTGCTATCTATAAGTATCTATAGCCCTGCACCGATGAAACTACATCCTTAGATAATATAGGAAACCATATAGATCACACATTTTCTATTTAACTGCGTATATCAGATATTTTTATTTTGAATGTCATATTTCTTTTCTAAAGATGATTTATTCTGAAATATTATCTTCAATCTTTAATCTAATTAGCTAGAATGCTCTCATATCTATACACGGCTTTAACATTAGGCTATAGTGTCATCGATGTGATCATCACAAAATATTTCGCTATTAGATCTAATATAATTAATTTTTTCACACTTAAATAGTACTGTTCAATTCAAATAATTGTCTGCTGGATTAGTTGTCGATCATCATAATGCTGACAGCAAAATTATTTTTACAAACTTCATACTTAACAATATTTGACTAATAAATTCATTGAAAGTCTAACACGAGTAATATAACATTCATTCAAAGACTATATGAACATTTTTGAAGTACTTATTTCATCAAATCACGTATTAAACTCCTACAAACTATTTTTGTTGCTGCAGACCTTGAACTTGGATAAAAAAAAAACCTCAATGAACTTCTCAAATACTTTCGATCAGCTGAATAATTAAAGACCATTAATTACGCTGAGTTCATAGACATTCAATCAATACATAACCCTTATAAGTACATACCTATATGTATAAATAATAAACATTTAAGTATAATTAACATTCCAAGCATGATTTAGTTATTATTCATCAAAAGGAATAGCGTCTTTTATTTTTTGTTGCATACACTAGGGTGCCCTTATTTTTTAACTTGATTATTTTTCGACGCATATGATTTACTTTTTTTCATATTGGTCTAAAACACTCGCACAGTAAATTTCGTTTCATTTGGTACACTGCAACCCGTGCCGACTTCCATCCGAATAAGTTCATACAAGTTAATATGAAAAATAAGACGGGTAATTTGCATGTTTTGTCTTTTTCTACAATCAAATGCAATTGATCGTGATATCAGTGACAATATGCTGGTTTGACATAAGAAAACGTCGGCAAATATATTTTGAAAATTAAAAAGAAAGAACTAACTTTTACATGCTATAACTCCTAAGGTGTAGTACTACCTTCCAAAAAAAAATGGTAAGCAAGATAGAAAGAATATCATATTTTCTTTCGAAAAGCTCTTAATTTTTTTTTTCCGATAAGCCATTCCTAAGTTATTTAAAAAAACGTGTTTTTCAAAATGGCGGCTTCAATATACCACCACCCCGAATTTTTTTTCTGAATACTGGAAAAAAACCCACAAATCATATCTAATCATAAAAATGCATAGATATTTCTGTTGCATAATGGAAACCAAAATTTGTTTCTACCGACTTGGCTATTAACAGAAAACGTTATCCTGATTGTAAAAAGGAAATCTTTAAAAGGAAATATTCTGCATAAATTAAATTTGTTATGTTTTGTGTATATATTTTTCATTGTAAATTGATGTTTAGTTTAAAATTTTTGAAAAACTTTGCAGGTTAGTCGGCACGGGTTGCCGCCATCGTAGAAGATTAATATTTTGCTAATATTTTAATATGATGTTAAAAATTAAGGGGGTATACCATATATGCATATATGCGTTAGCAAATTCTAAAAAAATAAAATTGTGGTCATAAGGGACACCCTAGCATACACTTTGGCTTTTTAAGTTAAAGTCAAAAATGTTTCTAGTGGATGGTCATTATTAGCCGACATCGGAGGAGATTTCGGAAAGTAGCTAATCGTAGGTGGTACTGACATCTATCTGGTTAAGCAGTGAACATCTTGCAATGGGTTCTTCGACTTATTTGGAGTTTTGGTCTTCAAAGAAGTGGAAAATGACGTGTTAGTTCCCTCTGAATTATAGAATGGCCTGTTTCTCCAAGTGAACCTTGTTCGTAAGGCCGATTTCATGCCAAGGTAAGATAAAAAAAATTATCACCATCGGCCAACTTCTTATATAGATGAATTTATTTCAGACGACCCATCAGACACACCGATAATGATGACAAGCTACAAACGTTCTTGTTACGACGTAAAAATATTTCTATTTCTTTAGCATCAAGCTTGGTGCTAAAGTGTCATGCTTATGGCAACAATTCGGATGACGGACAAAGTCTGATTGATTTAGCATTTTCTTGACATCTTAGTGTCAACAAGGAGATTTTATTTACAAACCTAACATACGAAAAACCTACATCTTAACAAATCTTTTGAGTTACCTATAGATTTTGTATATACCGGCAGCATCAAGTATGTAGAAAAGTAATGTTACCAGTGCCCAGAAATCCCAGGTTCATCACAGAATTCCCAAAAGCATATAAAACAATTCCACAAACAAAAATTAAAACTTGGTTCTTTCTATAAGGAAAAGAAAACGGAAGAACACTGGGTTACGAGGAGAAAGAAGAAATGGCGCTAGCCGTACATTTTACCGGTAGGTTAATACGACATTTCACTCCTACAACGCCCATATTGATGCCTGATAGGAAAGCGATGGTAATCGAAGTCAAAGCTGAAGATTTGAAACCATTGTTTCCGAAGGTTTTTGAACTGTTATGGTAACAAAATGCCGCCATTAAGACCTAATGAACCATTCGAAATAAACAATGCCAGACACTATAGTCCCGTCGAACCGAACCCATGCAACTTCTTCTTCTTGTTCTTGTTCTTCTTGTTCTTCTTCTTCTTCTTCTTCTTCTTCTTCTTCTTTTTCTTCTTCTTCTTCTTCTTCTTCTTCTTATTCTGCTTCTTATTCTTCTTCGTCTTCTTCTTCTTCTTCTTTTTTTCTTCTTTTTCTTCTTCTTCTTCTTTTTCTTCCTTTTCTTCTTCTTCTTCTTCTTCTTCTTCTTCTTCTTCTTCTTCTTCTTTTTCTTCTTCTTCTTTTTCTTCTTCTTCTTTTCTTCTTCTCCTCCTTTTTCTTGGATTGTTCCAAATCTGAAACCTCTCTGCTTTCTACATATGATAGAAGGTATGCCTCTTAACTTGGTCTTGCTCGTGCCGTATTTTGTTTCACGAAGATATTTTTGACGTAAAGGCTCTTATTAACATTCCATCAAGCTTTCTTATATAAGTATATGTATCGGGAGTGTTTTGGTATTCTTAAAAAATTGTCCAGATAAGCATAATAAGTTCGGATAACCTCTTCATTGGCGTTGGTCAGAAACTTTTTCACCGAGACCTTTGATTTTAATTTTTGTATGCACCGTTTGAACCTTATTAAACCTAATAAAAGCATAATGCTGTCCTGTCATCAAGGCATTTCATTTTGTTTACCATGGTTTTGCTGAAACTTGCTGGCTAGGAGCTAAAGTATTCACCGACTTCGATGGTTAGGTCTATAAAACTAGTGTAAAGCAAAGCTTTAAAAAAAAACTAAATTCGAATTTAGGGGTGGTTGTCAAGGTATATGCTGTTTGAGGCATAAGCGACGAAAAGGATAAAACCGGAAGTATAATAAAAAACCCTTAATTTACCTAACGTACATTTTCAAAAGAGGTTTCTATGTATAAACGTTACTTTCTTAAAACAAGATCCATAACGTTCAGATATTTCTAAATTATTCATATAAAACTTTAAATAATTTACATCGACAAATAAGGCAATCTCACGTCAAAATTATTCAAGGATAAGACGTAGGCAAAGAATTTCTATGTTTCACTAATTTAGTGTTGCACGTTGACGACTTTTGCCGCACACTAAATGATTCGCTAATAATTCTCTGGCATTTTATAATTAACATTCTATGACAGAGTATAGTAGGTATACCCATTTGGAATTTATAATTTTTTGTCTTTTGAACCGCTTGCATACCCAAATTTGACAGATTCGCAAAGGAACAAAAAAAAATACCCAAACAATTTGAATTTCGCATTTCATTAATGCACACAAATTTTTTTTTGATAAATCACCTTCCATTTATGTAATTTGTCTTCGGAAGTTAAAATTAGAACTCTTACAATTGAAATTATACTTCATTATCGTGTATCTAATAATTAAAATGTACCCCAATTCATCGTACTTTTTGTGATGTCACAGGAAAGACAAAAACGTTGAATACTTTTACTGAAGGGATGACGTATTGTCGGAGGCCGCTGGCTATTTTCACGCAAACGACTTCGTTACGTACAGCGCACTGACAACACCATCCAGTTAAAAATGACTCGACAGCAAAGACGCACGAGACGGTCGAACAGACGGACAACCGTGTTGTATTTCAAATTCGGATACGAATAGGACATTCACATTAGCATGCAGAAGACATTGCCAAGCTATACTCTGTCTCACCCACAGCTTGTTCTTTGTCCTACGACACGAGTGATTTGGCGATGATAATGATTATGATAATAATGAAGATGATTATCATTATCATTCAGATGGGTATCCGTGAGATAAATGAAAGGAAAAAGTTTTTGGCGCACATACCTATTCGTCGTCGCATGCAATGAATACCGATATCAAATATGTATCTATTGCATATAATTCTACCCCAACCTTGTCACGTCACGTCACGCTATAATGCTTAAGGATTCTCCCCAAAAAAAAATCGCTTCCATATAAGATACAACGAATTTAAAAATTAGGTTTACCAAGGTTCCTTATGGATGTCAGATGAGGAGTATATTACATCCATTCCTATAGAATAACTGCACATCACGAGAGATAAATTTGAAAGGCATTTATAATATATGCAATTTTGAAGTACTACCTAACCTATAATGCCTATATCCAAAGTTAAGTATCATGCCGATAGATATTTGGATATCAAATATTGCAATATCAAAAGTTATAGTTTGTCGATATTACGGATTCATTGTGAAATCGGATATTAGGTAAGTAAATTTCATCCATCAGAGATGCACATATCCATGGATAGAAATATATGTATTTATTTTACAAAAAGGATAAAGGAGGTTGAGATTTGGTCTTGTTCAAAGAAAAGCATTTCAAGTATATACACACAATGCGGATAATGTAATGAGTTACGAAATGAATATTGAAATTCAATTAGATGTAGATAAAGAGTATAAGACTATATGGAATTGGTATGGCAATATGAAAATTTTATTGTTTATTTAGAGAAGATTGGATAAGATTTAACCAAATAGTTAATAAATATGGCAATTTTTGTTTTGATTGGAAAGATGAGTAGAAACTTGTATTGGTATATAACATGAAGAACATTTTATTCTTTCCATTGTTCTTAAGTTTAACCAAGTTTGTTGAAGAATAATTGGTCATACATAAAGTAGCTTCATGGCATCATGAATGTGAATCATGTATAGAATTTCGACATTAAGGGGCCAGTTATAGCTATCAGTAAAACGTATCAGTAAAAATTTTCTTTTGCATTTTTTTATATTTTTGTACACTATTTGAAACAAAAAAAAAGATGTGAATCGATAACAAATAACATTAAATAATTTTTTCTTGAAGAAAATCTATATTTTGATATATATTTTTTGTGAAAAAACCATTTATCTATTTTACTGATGTAAATTCATTTTACGTATCAGCTGACTGTCATTGCACCCAAAATGAAACAAATCGTTCCAATGATGTGCGTTCCAATTTTTTACTGTTCCAACACATCAGTAAAAATTTTAATGAAGCAATTTGCATCCAGAAAATCAGTTCTATAGGTAGGATAGCCTTTTTACTGAGATATTTTTACTGATTGCTATAAACGCTCATACGTAAAAAATTTCAGAATTCATTTGTTCCATCATTTACTGATGGTTTTTACTGATAGCTATAACTGGCCCCTAAGGAAAACGCATCAGGAAAAATGTTCGAATGGATATTTTATGTTGTTTTAAATCGATTTTAAACACAAATACTACACTTATTGACTACAAATAACTCAAAGAATTTTTTTTTGCTAATAAATTTTACTATAGAATAATTATTTATTGTTTAAAATGTATTTCTTTATTTTCCTGACGAAAACTAATTTTTCGTGCCAGCTGTTTGACATTTCAAAAAAAAAATGGAACAAATCGTTCCAATTATTTGAGTTCAATTTTCACTTGTTCCACTGACAGATTTCTGTCAGAAAAAGTTTTTCGTGTGCATTTCAATCAGGAGAACAGCCTGTTCACTGACACATTTTTCCTGATCGCTATAAACGCACATCAGGAAAAAAATCCTGTTCTCATTTGTTTCTACTTTTCCTGATGGTTTTTTCTGATCGCTATAACCGGGCACTAACTTGCGTTCTCCGTTTAGAAACAAAGTCGCACAAACTTTCTCTTGCGACAAGTTACTTTCGTGTTAACCACTAGGAAATTTAATTAATCATTTTAAAAACAAAAAAAAACCTCGATGATAGAGAAGCTTAAAAAATTATAGGTTTCGTCATGCCGTCAGTCGGTCTGTCTCTGTGGATGTGCGTATCTGCGTATAAGCGTATGCGCGGGTGTGCGTATACATATGTGCGGTTGTCTGTTCACCGAACTACAGCCTAAACAGTTTGGCGGATTTTCTTCAAACTTCGTGTCTAGCACTTTTTGGTGATTCCCTAGAGGAGGAATTCGAATTTGTGTTTTAGCCCGGCTATAACGGGTACCTTCCATATAACGGTTTTAGTTTTTACAAATTTTCTCGAAAACGACTCTAACAATTTCTATAAGGCTTTTATGTGATATTTTCAGTTGTTCTAATATAACTGCATTTCAGGTTTTTGGCTAAAAACCCACATAACGGAGATTTGGTGTTAACTGTTTTTAACAAATTTGGCCATAAATTGATAACGGCTTACCCAATTTCATTTAAATTTGATATGGTATATAATCTTAATATTTAACATAAGATGGCATTTAAAGTTTTTGGCTAAGCAGCCATTTAATGATAGCTACCATAAAACTTCACCTCACATTTAGGCCACTTTTTACTTTTCCAACATAGTTCAGCAAATTACATTTTGCGACCCAGTCGTGCATTTTACCTATGCAATAAAAAATGATTTTTTATTGCATAAGTATGCATAAAAAAAAACTTTTGCAAAAATAATTTTTTTTTTATCTTAAAAAAAAGATAGTCAGTGTTAAAAAAAATTAAAGCAAGATAAAAAACATCACATTTCGCAACAAATCACTCATATAAAATTTTATCGAATTTTATTGTATTTTTTTCGAAAAATTTAGAAGATCGGTTTTTTGCAACTTTTAAATTTTTTTTTACAGTATTATTAAGGCCAAGCAGTTGTTTTATGCCCAGTTTCACCAAAATACACCTTAAAGCATTTTAGTTATCGGAGTAATAAAATTTATTGGCATTTTAACTTAAAATGGTTTGCACCAACATTAGGACGTCAATTTTTAAAAATGTAGAAACTTAATATGCTTTTTATTCACCCCCACACATGGTCTCTTATCAATCGGAAAATTTTAACGTTCTCTTTGTCTTGCATTTTTGAGACACCTTTAAAATTTATTTGAAGCGAAATGGGACTTTAGTTTATTGGTTTTTTTAAACTGAAAGTGGTTGTTGAAAATGAAAAATGCCATTTTAAGATTTAACAACCCAATTAATATTTAAAAGTGTTTGGAGAACCTGGCCATTAGAATATGAAATTTCGTCAAAATCGTTGAACTCGGTCAGTGTAATAACAAACGGTTCTGTGACGTTAATAAGCTGGTTCTGTAAAAAAATTCTCATGAAAATCGAGGTTTTAATTAAACATGACATTACGATGATAGAGAAGCCAAAAAAATTAGGTTTCTTCATGCAGTTCGTCGGTCTGTCTACTTGGATATGCGGTTGTCTGTTTACCGAGCTACAGGATAACGTTTTGATTTTGATAAAATTTTGTGAACGTTATATTTGGCGTGCTGTTAATATAACCGCTCTCCCGGTTGTCATCTTAAAATGCACATGGTGTAGCGTGTAGGTCAGTCAGTAGGTGCCAACCAACATTTTAAGAAATTGAATCTCTTGAATTTTCTTTATAGATACTAAAAGTTAAATTCAATAACAAATGTCATCACTCTGTTATGAATCACCCTGTTGTTTAACTATCAATTCTGTTTTTTTGCTTAATTTTTATGTTTGTCAGTCTCAAATTTTTGACCTATCTGCTCCATTGACCCCACTGTCATCGACTGAAAACTATTATAAACTATCATTCAAATTGGCATACCAAACCACAACCAACGTTACCCTCATCCTCAACTCATTGCTTCCGCGCCTCCATCACTACCACACCGCTTACGGCATCATCATCAGGTTAGAGATGTTATACCCTATAAAAATTCAATTATACTCCCATTTTCCATATTCAGGCCAGGCCAATGTGTATAATTTGGACGATAGCTTGACAATGTGCGAACTCCGGATGATTCATGAATCATGAAAGAGGCGAACAATCCCACAACAACCCATCATGTCGTCCGTCGTCGTGCCGCGCCATCCGTTGAGAGAAACTAACCAACAGGGAATAAAAATAAAGAAAACAATGTTTAATTCATAAACCGCACACCATCACCGTTCTCTGTTCGTGGAGGAGGGTTCCAAAATAAAAATGTCTGCAAAAATAAATCTGAATAAAATATTTCACTAAACGCACAACCCCGAATCTTTAATGAAGTTTTAACTTGTTTTTTTTTTATTTGTTTGTTGTTGTTGTTGCTTATTTTCCAGTTGCCCCATCATGGGTAGTCAATCTTTGGGGTTAAGCTAACTCATATTCGGGTTAATTTTTGTATTTGTGAACTTTGGATATTTTAAAAAATATATTAAAATTGGAACGGACATGCTATCTGTACGAAATTACTTTCAAAGGGATATCATATGCAATAAGGAAGTTAGGACCTTCTTATTCCAGACAAATGTTAACATAGATGCCAAATTAAGCTATTATCTTAAATAGATTATTGGAAGCGCGTATTTTATTTTTCTATTTTAGTTTTTGAACACGAATCATCTGGGATCAACTTATAGGTCAGTCACATATAAATTGATAGCTCTGATGCCACATCTGGCATTCAAGGGCGGTTTAATTAAAAGTGAACAAAAAAAATTGTGTGGTATAGCTTAATGGGTGTATCTAACAATAAGTCTGAGTTTCTATATGAAATGCGATGAGTGAAGTGTGTATGGATGCGTTGGTGACAATGATTCTGATCCGGATGACACAATCATTCAATAAATGAATTAAATTGTAAAAGCAACATGAAAAAAAGTTCGGGTGGATATGGACAAGATTGGGTAGGTATATCTATATATTCTTAAATGGGGGGGGGTGTGGTTGTATTTTTATAAACCTAAACGTGGGATGATAATCATTTTTACCTTTTGAAACTTCACTACGAAAAACTTGTAGATCTATATATACGAGAAGTATACGATATAATGACTTGTCCTACTTGTTAATAAGCATGGTGGTTTTTAATAATTGTTTTAATTAAAGCAGATTATAAAATTTCCAGATGCAATGTGGTTTAATTTAAGAGTAAAAGTTGAGAAAATTCCGCAAGGTAGTTACGATTATCTTATAAAGGTGTAGGTTTCAACCTATTTCGTAACTTCGTATACTGTGTCATTATCCGTCCCGTTTGACAGCTTATTCACTTAATATTTGTTAAGGAAATGCTTTAAAAATAAAAAATCAACTCAATTCAAAATTGAAAGATCCAATTATTACCCGCTTTTTTTACGTTTTCGTAAGGATTTTCAGAACGTTAAAGGTTTTTGAGTAATGAGAATATAATTACACCATCAATTTTTTATTGAAAAACGGTAACTTACTTATTTAATAAATAAATTTGCTTATACCTAAGTCAGAAATCAAAATCTCAGATTAGGGTAGAAAATACTGACATTCAAAGAATATTGCACACACTGTCACATAAGCTCAGTAGTGAATTAAGTGGTAAATAAAGTGCACGATTGGGTCGCACGCACTCTTGTGGTGCATGACTGGGTTGCACCTATATTGTTCTTGTGGCAATTTGTCACGAAAATTAAATTAAGTGCTTAAACTTCTTTTTACAAAGATTCAAACAAAAATCAAAGTATGTAGAATTTTGTATTGCCTAAATATCCAAATTAACCAAAAAAATTATTCCAAAATCGATAAATCGATGTTTATTTAATATTTTTTATTAAAAAGTTTTTTTTTCCAAATTTGAAGAACTCCATTTTAAAGTGCTTAATTGTTTGCATTTTATGCATAAAAAATAAAAAAAATTTGTCAACCCGTTTTCCAAATATTGAATATACAAAAACTTGTTCAAGTCATCCTTTCTAAAAAAAAGTCAGACCTTTCTAAAAAAAAATTTTTGGTTTGAAATAAATTAACCCGTTCATGAGATAGCTCAAGAAAAAACTAACGGTTCAATGGGAGGTACCGTTAATAGGCTTGCCAATTTTTTTTTTTGCAATTTAACAAAATTTAAAACCATCAGTAATTTTTTTCAAGAAAATCGTTGGAGCCGTTTTCGAGCAAATTAAGCAATATTAAGCAGGTACCGTTATTTTTTGACCTAAAAAAAGTTCTACAAACCCTACATACCAAATTTGAGGTAAATCGGTTAAGCCATTTAGGCTGTAGGTGCTGATACATACAGACTGACATACAAACAGACAGACAGAATTTCCAGAACCATTTTTTTCGTCTTCGCTATCATTGTAATGTCATTGTTTGATTGTTATCTCAAAGTACCTATAATCGCAAGTAAAAAAGTGGTTTGACCACTTAACATTTATCTCAGACAAGAAATACAAACAATGTAATCAAATGGTAGTTGGAGGGACCGGACGTACGAAATAATTATCTTCTTTAGATAAATCTAAAACGCCAACAAAATCAGCAGGCACCAGTAGGGGAGGTGGTCGAATGACAGCCACGCCACTTTAGGGTAAAGTATAAAAAATTGAAAACCCATACTTCCAATTTTGTTTTATTTTATATATTTATAACATAAAATAAAAATTACTTATATCTTTACGTTTCTCAAAAGGAACGAATCTCTTATCACATATACAATTGAAAAAAAAAGTTTAAAAAGATATCCAACTTGACTGTCATTGGCGATTGCCCATCATTGAGGCAATGACGGTCAAGACTACTGTCAAGTGGGTTTACTTGACAAAAAATAACTTACAAATAATCCCAATTTACTCCAAAACGGCTTAATCGACTTTGATGAAATTTTCAGGCGATTTTCAGAGTATCCCAACGACTGATACTGCATAGTTTGGTAGGGATCGGCTGAAGAAAAATATATGGCCCGGGCCTGGCAACGCCAGTAAAATATTCAAATTGTAATGACGGTCAGCTGACCGTGATTACACAAAAAATTACAAAAAAAAAATATTTTTATAAAAAGTTCGAAGTTATTATTCTGAACAAAAATCACGTATATATATACGAATGTACAGAGCATCTGATTGATTAATAAAAAAATATTAAACATTTATAAATGCAATACTAACATAGATTATGGATCGGCTGAAAATTAGGTACACTAAAGTCACAGACTTTCGTAATTTTTGTCTTTACTTCAAAACCTGACAGATTTTTGAACTTGATGAACGTCAAAGTTGTTTATTCGTTCTTCTCTATATACCTACCTATTCTGTTCAAAATAATGACTTTATTTCGATTTAGTTACGCCAAAACTATTACTGACCGTCATCGTCATAAGCATAATTTTCCCTTCCCTACCTATATTGCGCCCCTAATTCGATATCGCCACCAAAATGGAAATAATCCACGTTAAAAAAAAAATGTATGATGATCGTCCGATTTCTGTAATTGAACAGTTAACACTGTACATATTATACCCAATGCCCATTGTCATCTTATTATGGACTGATTTTTACCCGTTGGGCTACATTTTGTAAGGCAAAACAACCAAAGGGACAAATTTATCTGCTACCAAAGTAGGTATTTTTTTTTTAGTTTAAGAAGCTCAAGCTCGAAGTTTCGATTTTATCCATATTTGTTACCTTTGCTCGTCATGGAAAAGATTTGACTGTGATAACATATTTGTCATATAAAAAAACTAGGTACCTACCTAGGTATAAAAATCTGCATATTCGCACAAAATTCACAAGAAACTTTCTTCGTAAAATTATTTAATAAAAATAATAAAACTCACCACACAACGCAGCCATTACCATTTGCCGCCATATCATTTTATTAATACCGTAAGCTCGTATGTTATCCACAACTTCCCCTTTTTCTAAAAAAATATCATCTACGATAAGCAGAAAGCAGAAAAAAGAAAACACTACACTACCATTCCACCAACACTTCCAGTCTGCACAGGTGGACCGTTTTAAAAATGAAACAAAACAAACGACTGCGTCGACGTCATATTAATTAAACTCACAAAACAGAAATGAAACCGGCAAACAATACAGTTCGTTGATTCCATTCCTTCAACAAATAAAAAAGCCCAACCAACACCAAACTACACAGATACAAAATTTTCAGAAATATACTCTTTCTCTTCTAGAGTGTTGATGAACTCCTTACGATATTCCACTACATCGTAAAGCAATACACCAAACAAGTGAGAGTAGCTTAGCTATCTTGTCACTCTTTCATTCTTCCATACAATCCAGCAACACACTCTTATAAAATACTGAAACAAAATGGAAATGAAATGGTTCGTCATCGCATATACAAAAACTAAACGATGCCGTTTCAACGAAGTGTTACCGTATCTCGCCGATTAGTCTTGTTTATGCCGGCTGCTATGCAACATAATCGTGTCTGCGTTTTGTCTGTGTGTATCTCTTTAATGTCATCTCTGACTGCAGTTTTACTTATGGAAATACAACTTTGAAAAATCTCTCAAAAATTAACTAACGGGCGACTAAAAAAATGTTTGCATCAACTTACAATGTTTGGATTTAAGTGAATTTTTAATTAATCGGTTAAATTTTTGTAAATTCCTTCGGTTAACGGTTTACGTCGTCCTTGTTTGAATACAACAACAAAAAAGTAAACAAGTGAATTTTAAAAATATAAAAGTACCACAGATACCAAGTCAAGAACAGAAAACAGTGCGTGTGCAATCTAACAGATACAAAAAAGTGGTTCTGTTGTTTGTTCGTTATTCTTGTTCTTCTTTCCCTTTACACATTGTTTTGGTATCAAGTTTTGTTTTTGATCCCCCTTTTTTTTAACTGGTCACTGACGTCGTCGTTGCTCGAACTGGACATTTCCCTGATACGTGTTTTTACAGTTGAGTGCCCTTTTTCAAAATAAAAAAAAAAAAAATAAACAAAAACTCCAAATTCACGTGTGTGTTGAATGTATCTGTCTCGATATGAAAACGATGAAACCTGTCCCTTGAGTTGAAAGCATCAGATGCGAAGCAAGTGGAAAGCTATAGCTACCTACATTTTAAAATAAAACAAAAACAAAGTAAAAACTGTTTCATAGAAAATAAACAAACGAGGGAAAAGCTATAACAAATATCATTCAATACATAAAAAAAAAAAAAAAAACGGTACACCGGTATCTGGAGCTCTTCTACTAAAAGTATCTATGACATGAGATCATTTGTTAGCTCTGATGTATTTGATGAATCTGATGTGAAGTGGAGAAAAAGTGTTTTTGTCTGATTTTTGATACTCTCATGGTGAATTAATTTGAAACTCCTGATTTTTGTTTCAATTTGTATCCTCCACAATGGTTCTTCTTCCTGTTCCTGCTACCGTCGCGGCATCGCTCATATGATCGAAAATAAGTGAATTGAAAAAATCGGGGGTAATGCCAAACATCCTATCTTACTAGAGAAAAGATATATTATTTATTTTGTTTTTTTATTTTTTCGTTGGGCGCCATTTAATGTTACTTTATTCGCCATAGTCTATTTTGTTTTGTTGAAATTTAAGTGTATATTTTGAAAAAGATACATTTCATTCTGTGCGCTGAACCCTAACAAATAAATTTACCCCTAAATAAAAGCAACTAATTCGTACTGTACTACTAAAAAGATTATCTAAATGAAATTTATCTAACAGAAGGCCACCAGACAAGTTGCTTTTAGGAATCTCTTGTAACATAAAATCCAATAAGCAATCAACAGAGAGATACGAATCTTTATTTGTTTTTTTTTTTTTTTTTGTTCTAAGAAGTATCTAATGGATTTTCAAGCAAAAAACGCGTGTGTTTTGTTTATTTTTTCGCTTGTGTTTGTAGGTACGTAATATTTTCCTTTTTTTTTTTTATTAATTTAAAGAAGTGAACAAAAATTTTTGCGGCATGGAATAGCAACAAATTTTGTTTTAATTTTTATCTTTAAAAGTAAAAATGTAGCTTTTTTTTTTAATTTTTCAAAGAACATTTATACGTTTTCTAAATTAGAATTATTTTTTTTCCTTAGCTATGAAAATATTTAATTAAAAATTTTCTTTACAGCGGAATCTTACATTTAAACAAAATAAAAATAAAACAATTAAATCAAATAAAAATAAATAAATAAATAGTGATAGAAAAAAAAAATTGTGCACAAAATTGATAAAAAAAGCAACTACCTACGAAATCTGTAAAATATTTTTAAAAATAAATAAAAAAGTGTTTTACAAAAAATAAATGTTCTAGTGAATAAAAATAAATAAATTAATTAATTAATTGTATTGTAATGTAAAAAAAATATAAATGTTAAATAATTAAAATACTAAGGTATTTAAAAAATAAAAAATCGCCAAACGAAAGAAAACTAAATAATAACGGTTAATTTTAATAACAATTTCTTATTGTAAAACAACATTAAAAATCATTCAATATGGATACACTTCCGAGCGAAATCATCTTTCGTGAATTGCAGGATATTTGCAATACTGGATATTTTTCATCACAACCATCGATCGAGGATCAATGGCAACAGGTGAGTTATTTTTTTTTTTTTGTACCTAATTAACTAAAATAGAAAACTAGAAAAAATATATTAGAGGTATTTTAGTACCTAAATGATAAAAGTAAAGTGGGGAGACTAGTTACCTATAGCTACCTAATAGGTTTTTAAATATTGAAATACAAGTCATTACGAATTTTAGAGGGGTTCGATTTTTATTTTCCTACAATTAAAGTTAAATTCAATCTCAATTGGTAAGGTAGGTAGGTTCTACTACCTAGTGAAAATTAAATTTAATTTGAAAATGCATTGTTAAGAAGCTAGTATTTTCCGGAAAAATCGTGATAATACCTAATTTTTGTAGGTATGTGAAGCTACCTTACCTAACTACCTGAGTCAAATTAAAAAAAATGGTTTTGTTTAACAATTTTTTTTTAGTGTTTATGTTTTATGCCAACTTTCATAGAAACAAAGTAATAAAAAAATCATCAAATAGATTTCAAAATATAAATTAAAAAAAAAAAAATATTATTACTATTTTCAATGTTTTTAAAAATTAGATAAATAAAAAAACTAGAAAGTTACATATCTAACTATTTAAACCTTTTAAGTTATGAAATTTGGTAAAGTCGTTTAAATTATAACATATTAGATTGATACCGATTGAAATGAAACAATAGGTAGGTAGGTATTATGTTACCATCATTTTCTTGAAAAGTTTTAATCAAGAAAAAACTGTGTTTTTTTTTTACTGAAGTAAAGTGGCAGCACTTTACGGAAATGAGTTTTCAAACAGCAATCGGCGCATTCGAGAAAGTGTTTAATAGAAATGCAATACTTTACTGTTGTTGTAATTCCTTGTTAAATAATTTTGGCAAGCAAAACATCATATGTTTCATCAGTTTTATTAATTTTTTGACAGTTAATGCTTCAATTCGCTTTTGCATTCAGAGAAGTATAGTTCAATACTTCGGTAGCGCAAAGAAAAAAAATTCTAAACAAGAAAATGTTAACAATGCAGGAAGTTGTAAGTTGTCTAAACGGACCAAATTGGAAAAATCTTAGTTTTTTTTTGAAGAGTGCTTATAAATATAGAATGTTATTAAAAACAGAATATGAATAGTAAAATTTAATTATAAAAATACCTATGATGTTAAATAAATTTATCAACAAAGTAAAATTTTAAATATTATAATTGTATTGCCAATAAGCTGACGGCAACGCCATAGCTTATAATTTTATTTACGCTATGTTACTATTATTTTTGAATATTAATCAATAAAATGAAACATTACTTACTTACTTACTTATTTCTGTATTCAATAACCGAATAAAACTTTCTCCAAGCGCCCAATATTTCTTGTTAAATAGGTAGTACTAGGTACCTACCTACCCATTTAATGATATCTTTACCATAAAACCTAATTTCTCAGTTGGAACGTTTTTGGTATTCCGATTTAATTTTGTGTTTTCAAATTCAATTTTTCAGTCGTCTGTTCAGTAGGTATAGATATTTGGCACAAACAAAAAGTTTGATTTTAAATGCAAAAATTAGCCGCTAGGTTTAAGCATTTTTTTTGCTTTAAAACGATTCTGGCTAAAGGATTTGCTAATACAAACGAAACACCACAGGCTTGGCATTATCCTACCTATCATGTAAAGAAAAAACAAAGTAAATTTTGTATATACTTTTCAGAATCATAAAATTGACAGTAGATAATAAAATTTTTCCTGAATTATCACAAGTTGCCCAAAGATGATTTTATTGAATCCATGACATTTGAGAGTGCACAATTATTTAAATATTATTTGTTCACATAAAGGTCTTCAAGCAAAAGAATACCTACATAGGTAAAGTCATAAAATCTTTCAATATAATTTGTTCAAAAAGTTCAGTTTGGATTTGACAGAAAATTGTAGTTTTCACTTCCAGTTCCATCCATTTCTGTAGAACTCGCAAAACCGTTGACTGAAAATTAGAACTATAGGATCTCGCCATGAATCTATCGGACCAAACCTTTTTTTTTCCAATAATAAAAATATGTCATTACCTGTTCATACGGTAGTTCAAAAGGTCAAGCAAGATATTAAGATAGCAAACAAATCTTTTATTATCTCACTAAAAATTAACCATTTTTTGAAAAATAATATATCTTTAACTCTTTAGTTTTCCATTCTTTTTATTTTATTATTATACATAACTAGGCATTTTACTCCACATCCTTGCCAAATGTTGTTTCGTTTCTTCAATATAACAAACAAATAACCTCTTCTTCAGTTCATTTAACTTAAGTTAAATGATTGATTGCGCCTAGTTGAGTCGTAATGATTAATGGTCGAACCATGGGACGTTGTTAAGATCGTTATGCAGGCTTTGTGTCATTCTTGTCTTGAAGTCATTTTTGTTTCCTTCAATAAAAATGAAAAAAAAAAAAAAAAAAAAAAAAACACCTGAACAATAAAAAAAAAAGAAGAAGAAAACATAAGACTAGCAATTGTGAAGATGAGCACAATGTATACCTATAGGTACTTGTAAATGACAAAGGATGACGAAGGATCTAAAAATCATATCCATCATAATAAACGTATAGGCATAATTTTTTTTTCTTACCTATTCTCACCGTTAGAAAGGTACAACACCTTTATGATATAAAAAAAAACCAAAATAATGTAATAAAAATATACCTACTGTGGTTTTTGTTTATTATGTTTATAAAGGAAGAACTTCAGTTTTTATTACGATAGGCAGACTTGGTAGAGATATTCGAATGACACTTAGATTTATTTATTATTACATTCTGTTCTAACAAGACAATTTTCTACATAAGACAAGGGATCATTGCTTGCTGGGAAATATAAAATAAAAAATGTGTTTCCACTGCTGATATTATCAAATAAAATAAATATCAATATCAGTCAATAGATGTTTTCAGTAAAAACAAAAAGTGTTATTGAAAAAAGTCGTTAAATACTAAAAAATAAATTACCTAAATAATTTGGCAGTTAAAAAGAAATTTTTGAAAAAGATAACAAAACAACAAAAATGAAACGGAATATTGCTTCCAGAAATCTCATCAGTTACCTACTGTTTATCAAACACTATTAAAGATTGAGATATAAAATGTGATTACACGAATTATGTAGGTATGTGAATAAATGTATGGATTCAAAAAAAGTTTGAGTCAAATAATGAATTCATGCTTTTCCCCACACCAATAAAACCTATAACGTATGACGAAATTACAGAAACCAATGTTGTCATTAAGATAGACGATATTAGATGTAAATAAAGTATTTTTTAGTGAACAAACACTAAAAATGTTCCTTCTTAGGAGATATAGTTTACTCATATACATGCTAATAGTGTCCCCGTGACATATTGGTTACTCAAACTTCACATAGGTCTCGATTTAAAACAAGCCCAACACCTAAGTCTTTCAATCCTCGATAACCTTTTTAGAACGCTTTTGCTAGAACCACATACCCTCCAGTTTCAAATCTTTAATTTGTCAAAACCACTGAATATTTATACCCATCGTAAAAAAAGAAAACCAGAAATATTGGGAGATCTTAAAGAGTATATATTTATATATGTATATACACATGTATAAAGAAAAGAGTATAATATAAATTTTCTCCAATTAGTGGGTACCTACGTTAAATTCGTTCCGATGCATCGGGGAAACTTCCGATAGAATTAAACGTTTTTTTATAAGCTTTATTTATGCTGTTCCGAAACGGATACTTTGTTTGGATATTTCCGAACGGGTACCTTTATAGGCCTAACAGTTAGGTAATTCCTATCGAGGTATCCGTTCGGAAAAAAATGATCTCCGTTTGTACGAAATGAGAGAATTTTCAATCGAAATATCCGTTCCGATGAACAAATAGAAGTTACTTCCGAATTAATTAAATAGAATTAAAAGCATATCTACTATTGAAGTGCGATGCATCGGGACGATCAATACATTTTTTACAGCCAGAATTGTTGTTTTTTCTTACGCAAATTAAGTTCCGACTGAAATAGCGCTTCCTATATTCTTAAATTAAGTGTTCCATGGCTTATCGAAGTGTATTTTGCATCTGCTTACTTCACAAATATCAACACAAAATTGACAATTGTCCGCCATTTGCAAATCTCGCGATAGGACATTTTGGACCACCCTCTACACGCCCTCGAAAAAAGTCGTTCCAATTTGAAGTTTTATGTGGTTTTTCATTGGAAACATTCAGATATTACTCTGAGATTTCAGATTTTTTTGCCAATATTTTTTGTGTGTATAATTTTATGTTTATGCATTTATAAATTGGCGAGATTTCCAGATTTTGACCTAGACGTACCTAATCTAGTTTTGATTTTATTTTGACCAATGAAACGCAAAATCTAAAAAGATGGGAAAAATATATCTAGATCTTTAAAAAAGCACTTTTTGCGACCAATGAAAAACCACATTAGATTGCGCTTTATTCCACCTTCCAAGACTTTCATGGGAGGCTGCAATGATACACATATATGAGATGAATGAGATGAGTCCAAGCTTGATATACATTGAACGTTGTGGATTAAACCCTCTTGCTGGGAAACATTTTTCTTATATAAACATACCCCGCAGTCTCATTTGAAAACCATTACACAACGAGTCTATCTATAAAAAAAGAACTTTAATGGTCTAAAAAACTTGAGTGTTATGAATATTTTCTTTGTTCAAAAGTTATTTCTTAAATTGATTTGGAATAGGTATTCGAATTTGCTCACAACCATTTTTATAACATATATATGCACATATTGTGTATTATGTGTGTTGAAAAAAATTCAATTGACAAACAACAATAAAAATACGAAATGAACATAAAAATACAATAAAAATTAATTTATTATATAAACCCAAACACAATTAATCAAAATTATGACAGAGCACCTAATTTAATTGCGAATCATGTAAAATCAGAATATTAAAATAAAGAAAATAATTTATCTCAGTTTAAAAATAATTCTAAAACAACTTGTGGTGATAAACATTTCTTAAACAACAACAACCAACATCAAAGCAAAAGTGTATTTAAAAAAAAAAAAAAAAAGAAAAGTTTTAACGATAAGCGGATGTAATTTTAGGGGTAACAATTCCTAAGTTAAGGGTTTTCTTGTTGATATATGAGTAGATATAAACTTGAACACATTATTACGGTGTATATTAAAATGAATCACACATTCTTGGGATGAACAGATAACAATTTGCTTAACAATTTTACTAGATTTATCATAACAACACTCTTTACTATGAGGCAGAAAAGTATTTTATTCTATAGCATGCCAAGCTATCCATCAACAGATGAATTTATATCTTAACCCAAAGGAGATAAGTAGAGAAATAGGAAGTAGAAGTTTTATGCGGTATTTGTATATCTACTATTACGGGAAACAGAAATTAAGCAACGAAATAGCATGCCATCATGCACGCAGCTTTAATATCCGATAAGTATCTTGTATCTACATATTTAGAAGAAGGATGTTTGCAAAGGTAAATTATCTTAAAAGACAATACCTTTTCATTTCGTGTATATATATATACGTATAAGTTTTGCCTATATATTCTAAGTGAACGCGCTAATAAGAAGACAACGGTATTATTTTTACTTGCTCAATAGGGCAAGTATTGGTTTCGTGAAAATTTTTTTTAATCAAACCTGACATTATGATGATAGAGAAGAAGAAAAAAGTAGGTTTCGTCATGCCGTCCGTCGGTCTGTCTGTGCGGATGTGCGAATGTTCGGTTGCATGTTCACCGAGCTACAGCTTAAACGGTTGGACGGATTTTCTTCAAACTTCATGTGTTTGTCCCTAGAGGACAAATTTGAATTTTTGGTTTTTGGCTAAAAATGCACAAAACGACAATAACCAATTGACAATAACTTACCCGATTTCATTTAAATTTGGTATGGTATATAATCTAAGCATTCAACACAAATGGCATTTAATGTTTTTTGCTAAGCAGCCATTTAATGATAGCTACCTATACAACTTTACCTCACATTTAGTCCACTTTTCAACATAATTCAGAAAATTAAATTTTCGCAATCCAATAGTTTGCTACAAGAGCAAGTTCGTGCGACCCAGTCGTGCATTTTATTTTTTTGTATTTTCATGTGTAATATAATTAGCACGCTATTTGCTCAGAAGGTGATCTCAACTTCGAGATTCATTGTTAATTGGATGCACGCAGTAGAAAATATAAAACACACGCACACATTAACAGAGCTTATACTATTTAAACGTTGATTTAACCAAATTATGTATACAAACATTACACATTTCGGACGATGAAAGGTGAAAGAACACACAATTAGTACCTACCTATATCTATAGATTATTCGGTTAGGTGTTTAGAAATGTATATTCAGTTATCTATAACTAAATACATTCTAAAAAAGAAAAACACATAAAATATTTTTTTAACTAAGAATTTGTGTTACATTTTTTTTCATGGAAAAATTGAAATTTAACAGCGAACAATAATTAATTTGCAATGCTGGAATTTTTTTAGTTTTGTTTATTTTATGCAAAACGTAAACAATTTGCTCTTGTTAGAGTAAACATGGCTGGCTACATAATATATTTTTTGTTTTATTCTATTGAATCTTAAGTAGGTATTACTGTATGTTCACAGTTTTCTATTTATGTTTGGAAACATTTAATTTAAGGAACAAAAATTATTCATAGTTTTCGAAAATATTGATTTTTGATGAGATTTAAAAAAAGTTAAATTTGTTTAATAAAAAAGTGTATGTAGGTACAAAAGGCTTCATTGATTTTGGTTTCTGTAGAGCAGGTATACTATATCGTTTTTCACTTACTCAAAGATTCGTTCTTTCTTTCAAAAGATTTGCTCTTTTTTTTGCGTTTTTGCTGTTTAATAAATGAAAAGAGGGGAGAAAGATCAAATCTCAACAAGAAAGATGCGATCTCGCGAATTTGATCTGAAATTCTGAATGCACTCACACATGGACATGAAAATTTTATTTCAGTTATATGAAGTACCCACCTACCTATGAATTTTTTTTTTTTTAATATAAGGGAAAAAATAATCTTGAATTGTTAAAAGTATGCAGAAAATTTTGTTGCCTAAATATAAGTTTACCAAAAAAATTATTCCAAAATCGTTAGAGCGGTTTTCAAATAAATCGATGTATAAAAAAAAGTTTTTTTACAAATTTGAAGAATGCCATTTTTAAGTGCTTAATTGTTTGCATTTTATGCGAAAAAAATAAAATATTTTTGTCAAGTCGTTTTCCAAATATTGAATTTACAAAAAAATAAATTAGAAAATTAATTAAAACTAAACCAAAAAAATTTTTGGTTTGAAATCTTTAACCCGTTCATAAGATAGCTCAAAATAGCTTGCGATTTAACAAAAGGAAATCAGACAAAAACCATCAGTAATTTTTTTCAAGAAAATCCTTTGAGCCGTTTTCGGGAAAATTAAGTTTTTCCAAAACAGTTGTATGGCAGGTACCGTTATTTTTTGAGCTAAAAAAAAAAATTCAATTTCTCCTCTAAGCAATGATCTACAAACCCTACATACCAAATTTGAAGTAAATCGGTTAAGCCGTTTAGGCTGATACATACAGACTGACATACAGACAAACAGACAGTAAGATAGAATTTCCAAACCCACTTTTTTCGTCTTCGCTATCATCGTAATGTCATGTTTGATTGTTATATCAATTTTTTTTTTGCACAAATGCATAACTTCCCTTATGGTACCTATAATCGCAAGTAAAAAATTGATATGGCTTTGTGTCTGGAATTTTGAATTTTGTGTGGTTTGTTTGGATTTGCAGACGTTTTAGGCGTTTCTCTTATAATAAACAAAGAGAGTGTAAAACTAGGAAATTGCGCTAATAATCTACAGTTAAACATTTGGAAATTTTTGATAATTTGTTTTATTAGTTTTTAGCAAAAAAAATGTAATAATTTAATTTAAGTTATCATTATTAGCCGAAAATGCACCGAAATTCTATTCACACACCATATAAGATTTTTGTCTAAAACTGTGGGTTTATATATTCTATTTTATCGTCGGAAACCTAACTGATGGGTCGTCTATTAGTAAATTTTTGGAAAATTTCAACCTCCAGCATAAATCGATGAAACTATAGGTATACTTATTTTCTATTTTTTAGGATTACAATTTGCGATTTAGTTCATGGGTTCAGATAGACGTTTAACTTTAATGCATCTTATGTAAATCTTGGACCTTGAATTCTAAAAATTCATCAATTATCGTAAATTTTATCCGATCTTTCGATTGAAATTAAAAGTTTACATTCAAAATTTAAATATACTTATAATTTGAAGCATTAAACAAATAAAAGTAGCTTTTAAAATTCGTCTTGCGCAGCAAAAGAACGAATCTCTGTAAATTTAAATTTGTACTGATATTGTGTCATTATTCGCAGTGAAAAAAAAATCTTTTTAGAGAAAGAATGCAGCTGAGTTATTTGTCAGAACTATTTATCGTTTTCGTTAAATGTGCTATGAGTTTATATAGGGTGATTTTTTAGCTGGTTTGGTTTTGGCAACACTGGTTTTGACAGCTGACGTGTGTTTAGTACCTTGTGTCACTGTCAAACAGCTTCAGTTTGGTTTGCAATTTAACCATGGATCGTCTTACAAATGAACAACGCTTGCAAATTATTGAATTTTACTATCAAAATTCGTGCTCGGTTCGAAATGTTCGAAATGCTTTTTTATCGAAAAATTGTGTTCAGCGATGAGGCTCATTTTTGGTTGAATGGGTACGTAAATAAGCAAAATTGCCGCATTTGGAGTGAAGATCAGCCAGAAGCATTGCAACAGCTACCAATGCATCCCGAAAAAGCCACTGTTTGGTGCGGTTTATGGGCCGGCGGCATTATTGGGCCATATTTCTTCAAAGATGATGCGAATCGCAGCGTTACTGTCAATGGTGAACGCTACCGAGCGATGATAACAAACTTTTTTTTTGCCCGAAATGGAAGTTCTTGACTTGCATGATATGTGGTTTCAACAAGACGGTGCCACATGCCACACAGCACGCGAAACAATGGCGCAATTGCGAGGCGAGTTTGGTGAACAGTTAATTTCACGTTTCGGGCCGGTCAATTGGCCGCCTAGATCGTGCGATTTGACACCATTAGACTATTTTTTGTGGGGGTATGTCAAGGCTAATGTCTATAGGGACAAGCCCGCTTCGATTGACGCACTGGAAGCCAACATCCATGCATTCATTCGTGAGATACCGGCCGATATGTGTGAAAGAGTATGCCAAAATTGGACTCAGCGGATGGGCTACCTGAGACGCAGCCGCGGTCAACATTTGCATGAAATTATCTTTAAACATTAAATTGCAAGGTTCAAACTATCGATTCAAATAAATATTTCATTCATTTTTTCGAATTTTTTGTGTTTTTAAAAAAAAAAAAGTTCTAAACCTCTTAAAAAATCACCCATTAGTTTCGCCGTGTTCTATGCAGTAGCCGTGCAGATTAACCATTATGGATGAACAGTTTACACATAAACACAACAGGATCTTGAATTCTATAGAGTTCAATTATCGCTATACAAAATTTCATTTCATTTCTCAACGCCAGAGCATTTTATTAAACAAATTTTACTGTTCATTGTTTCTGCTTCTATCTGTTATGTCAAATTGACACAGGGGAGTTTCCACATTTAGAAACGAAAGTGAACTTCTTGATTTGATTTCGCTTTTCATAGACCGTTCAGAGTATAGCTATATAGGTACTCTAAACTCTTGCAACTTTTATATGTTTATTTTTATTTATTAAAAATTATTTATTTAAAATTCAGCAGTTCTTTTATTAAGAATTGAATGTGAATTTTATGTTTAATGATAGAAAACGATTTGGTGCATCAGCGTCTATATGTAGATATATTATTTACATTGAATGTCATCCAATTCAAATTTCTTCATCCAAACTGAATAAAATATTTGAATGATGCAGATAGGTAATAAATTAATAAAATAAAAACAAAGTACGAAGCAATTTAATTCAGCCCTTTGTGCTTTAACAATTGCACCCAAAACAACCATTAAATTTAAATAAATATCTGACAGTTCAAGTTCATTTTAATGATTTACCTACATATGTAGGTTACCTACCTACCTATACCTTTACTGATAAAACAAAAAAAAATCCGAAGGATATGAATGTTTTAAAGTTGAAAAAGTGTATCAAAGTATACTTACTGCGAAAATTACAGATACATCTGTATAAAAATGTTTGATACTGATGCCTGTTTGTGACAAAGTATCTATGTTATCTTCTTACAAATCAGGCCAACACTTAACATTCTCATATACATCAATATCATTCTAAAAAAGTCTAAACAATAAACCAGAAAAGAAAAATAAGGATAACACATATATCCATATCCTGTAAATGTATGTAAATTGAGGTGTTTCTAAAGTATACGAATACGAAATATCTGTGCGTTTACTCCTACGGGAGTTACCCTTATACAAATGGGTCACCCGCTTTCTTACCCCCCCCCATAACATAACACAGAGTATGTGTATATATTTTTATCTTATAATGTGGCAAGGATAAGGAAAAGGATTAAATCAAAGTGAATTCTACTACGTCTCATTCACTTATCATGTGTGTAAAATAAACATGAGAAAAAACAGAAGATACGTATACACATGTACATTCATTCGAACGGATATATATTTATTTTTGTAATTTTCATTTGAATGTGTGTAATGTATCCTGGGAGTAACAGTTGAAGGAAATATATTGGTTACTGGGAATCTGGCACAGCATCATTGCTGTCAGATTTAATGATTCCACTGTCGGCACACATACATAATAAACATGATGATGGTGATATGTTGACATTTGTTTTTATACTTTTTTTTTCTGTTGTTGTTTTGTTTTCGTTTTAATTTTCGTTTCGTGCCCATTTCTTGTATATATATATACACATATAGATCTAGAAAATCTCCTTACTTTTAGATTGCCCTCTTTTCGTTATCCTGGCCCGTATATAGGTATCCTTGTTTATATATTTCAAGGGAGTAACAAAACCAAATACTTAATGATTCCTAGAATAACATCCAGAAAAAGCAATTCAGTCTGTGAGTTGGTTTTGTAGGTATATATCTGCAGAATCAAAGTATCTTTTCGATTTAGACTTTGACTAAAATCAAATTTAATATTCATTAGAGGGGGAGAAAATCATGACACAATAAAAGGACATTCAGGACTAAGGAATCAATAAATTCTGTTTCTGATTGGAATTCAGTTAAATATATATCGATTCACAATCAGAATAAAATAAAAGATAGACGAAGAAAAAAAAAAAACTTAAAGAGCTCCTATAAGAGCACTGGATTTATTTGTTTTTAATTAAAATGAGGTAATGTAAGCATTCGGAGAAAACTTAACTTTTATTCTTATTGATTATTGAAAGGATTATTCATTCAAGACGAGGATGCCGATTTGCTTTTTAAAATGAGAGTGCAAATGGAAATTGCATTTATCAGATTATATGAATGGATTTTCTTGTGAATTGCATTTGTGAAGGTACCTATTTATTTCTGCATGAGTATGTACCTGATACTTATCTACTTAGAGTCTGCTTGCAATATATTTCCAATTTCCACTTTAATGAGATTTGATAGTTCGAATTTAATACGATTCCAAACACTTTCGTCAATGTTGGCGTTGGTGTAGAAGTTTTTGAGTACCTATATTCAACTGCATCAGTTTCAGCTGAATCAAGTGTCACTTTAGATAACTCATTCGAAATCAATTAGCTATCTTTTGATTTTTTGTTATAACTCTAGAACACTAGAATTCCAACACAAGTTTAACGTATACCGTAACATCAAACGTGTGTTAGTTACATATGAGGCGTTCAAAATAATAATAGTCTAAGTGCCTTTTTGAAAAAAAAAATGAGATTTAACCTTAAAACACATAGTTATGATGTGTAATTGTCAAAAAAAAAGTTATTAGCGACAAAAACAGAATGTTGCCAGTCGATATAACAGCATTTTTTTCGATATCGTTGATATATTTTCATTAAACTGCAAATTTTTCCACCAAAGTCAAAGTGCACTTATTCCACTAATATTCTAAACGCCTCATATATAAAATGCAAAGAATATTGGAGATTTCAGTTGCGACTTTGTATACTAAAAACTATTCTTTAAGAGAAACTTTAGCATTAAGAGTTCACATATTGCCAGATAAAGTGGCCTAATAAAGTCGGTGCTCTACAAATTTCTTCCGCATTAACGATATCTCGGGTTCACTCAGTATAAGAAACATCCTGTAAAAAAAATTACATACATACATCTGTTTCCCAAAATAGCTAATTTCGCTAATTTTTTGTAAAAACAACACTTTTTCTTGTTCGGCTATTTTTATTCTTTTTATTCTTCTCCTTCTTCTTCTAATTTTTTCTTCTTCTTTGCAGAAAATCCGAATTAAACCAACTTGTCTTTCCAGTCAGTCCGAATTTAAGGTCTACCCCCATTTTCGCACATTTAGTGTTTTAGGATTTTCTTCTGCTTTTTCACACAACCCTGGTATTACCATTTTTAAACCTTCTGCGAACTTCCACTGGGAAGCCTCAAAGATCCTACTTCAGTCCGTAAATTTGTTCATTCGTTGTACATGAACCAATGATAGGAATTGGTATCAATGTCACTTCCCAACCAATAGAGTTTGTTGTTAATTCTTTTTCGCAAATTTTTTATTTATACTTGCTTAAAGCGAATCAACATTTCACGATTTGATCATCTTGACATAGTCATTTTCTCGGGCATCATATATATGACTGGGATGATCAGTGTTATACTGGAACTCTACTTCTATCTTCTACCAAGACTCTTGATCATTGTGTTTTGTTCTTGATCTACAAAAACACTCACATTAGAAGCACCATTTCACTATATGTTTTAATTCAGATTTCTCATTAGGTTGTAACCAATTCACACTTTTTCGAGTCTTTCGACTCGTTCTTCATGAAAATTTAAGCTTTGCATCAATATTATTAGCTGATAAGGAATCTTCAGTATGCTCTCATACTCTCCCAAACAACGATTAACTTAAAGCTGCGAATTTCTAACAAAGACACGTATATGACATAAAATTCGAAAGAAATCAATTAAGTGCTTAAAGAGAATCGATTTGAGGTTTCCAAACGAAAGACAGAAAATCTAAAACAACGCTAATTTTGTCTATTCGGCTTCATTCAACTCTTTTACGCCTAGTAGCTTATACAGCTTGTCTTATCCCTTGATTCCCGATATTGTCCAGAAAAAAAATTTCATTGTTTTCTTTGTCCTGCAGTTAGTCCAACGGTGGTAATCAAAATACCGTGTCGCTAATAGAAATATATGCAATTCGTGACATCTTCTAGTCTCACTCTCTATGCGGAATGGGTCGGAAATCTATGCATTGTGTAGAACAAAAAGTTTTCCTTTATTTCTGTTTTAGTACGATACTTATCTAATGAAAATAATATTCTTTTAGCTAATTTTAAGCAATAAACCAAATCTGTCAAAAAAAACAAAAACAGAAACCCACCCAAAAGAAATGAAATCTTAACAAATTGAATATGCTCCTATTAATTTAATTCCTTCTGGCGATGCCTATATCTCTTTTGTTTATTTCATCTTAACAATCATTTGAAAACCTTCTTCAATTTCAACACGAAAATAATGCCCATCCGCAGATATAACCGCAACCAGATCCTTTTGTTTAGAATACATACAAACTTATGTTATAATTTTTCTTCGCATCCTCATTCTCCCAAATCATATGAATCAAATCTTCATTTAACTAATTTATCTAATGACAAAAAATAAAATAAGAAAGAAAATCCTTAACCAAAATTATTTCCCCTAACCCCCCAAAAAACCTTATAAGATTATTTTCACTACCATCATTATACATCTCAGGTTTCTTTCTCTCAACAACATAGGACAGCGCCAAAAACGAAAAGCAACCAACAAAAATAATTTATTACTGACACATTTATTTTGCTACGTCTGCTGATTTACACCCTCTTCCCCTTATCGTAGTCGTATAGCTCATCTGGAATAAAGCCCCCCGCCCCATCACAAAAGTTCTTACCCTGTTTCCGTGTAGGTATACTTTTTTTTTTATAATTTATGACGTAACACGATATCTAATCGGGGAATTATTACCCAAAGCGAGAAAAGAAGTTGCACTGTTGTTTTGGATAAAAATTTTCTTCCTAAAACCATTTTAGTCGTAAATCTTAGAAAAAAAAAGGAACAAGACTTCATAATCTCTCAACAGCCTATATCCCCCCCCTTTTTATCCTTTATTTTTCTGTTTTTACAGAAATATAAAATAAAAAATAATTTTTTTAATGCATATTATAAATTTTGATGTCATTAAACTTTTACCCCCACCCCCCCTACTCTCCTATTTGTATAATTTATTTATACAAATTGTATAGGTCAACCATTTTACCAGCTTTGATTATAAAAATTGCTCATTGTGTCTGTTTTGGTTGCCCACTTGACATCTCAAGTGACATGGAATTTCCTATCGTGAACTCAACTGTCTGAAACATAATCAAATCGAGAACAAGTTGAATGAAAACAACAACAAAAAAAAAGATACACAAATATGCTTCATTATAATGGTGGATGTGTGTGTATGTCCTAATTTCTCATTTATTCATCTTATTTTACTCTATAAGCCTGCATCTAACTATCCAAAAATAAAATCATTAATCACCACTGGAAAATAACTTCCTACTTTGGTTCGACTTTAGTCATACTGTCTTTGACTTGACTTTGGTGGTGGTGACGATACGGGCCTCTTCTTTTGTAACACCCTAACTCAATTTTTCCAAAGAAAACAAAAAAAATTAGAAATAGGGGTAGGAGAGCTAAGGGCACAAAGTCGTTGACGACGACGACGGCGACGAGCAGAAATAAAGTAAAAATAACTAACACACATCTAGAATAAATTTTTGTTGTTCTATTTTCAAAAAAAAAAAAAAAACTAGAAACGTCAGAGAGGGTGTTGAGATATTGCCAAAACTTGCCAAGGGGTCGTACGCCGAGATTGACTGAGGAGGGAAGGCCCCCATCAGCAGGAGGCAAAGGCAATATCAGCAGAATTAGAAATCGGAAAGAGAGTGAGAGAAGAAACAAACGTAAAGGAGGAATATTACAAGCTATCAATTTGTCATAATAACTTTGCAAAAGATGAGTGAACGACAACGACGAAGACTAAAAACGACGACTACTACAACGAGGACGGACGGCTCCAATGAGTCTGGACACATTGGAGTTTTATTTATGTTTTGGCGAAAAGCTTTTTGTTTATACCAAATGATGAAGAAGTCTTCTGTACCCCCGGTGCCAGCTATCATCATCCATGCATACGCCTTCTTTATTTAATGTTTTTCTTCTTCTTTTTTTTTTGAGAATCTTTTTCTCAAAAATGAGGGCAATGAAAGATAAATATATATGTATATGTGTATATAATATACACAGAAGTTAGTTTGTTATCTCAGGACAGTCGACTATTATACGGTCGGTGTTTTGTGTTTGTTCCATATAATTATGAATGTGACCTTGCGATGAATGCAGACTTTTATCCAGTTTATTATTATGTTCAACTATAAAGATGTATCTTTTGTGTGTAAAGAAACGTATAGAGCTAAACAATGAGAAAATATTAAATGAATAGATGAATTGCACTTTGCTTGTTGTTGTGCGTGAGTTTTGCTAAGGAAATTTTAAGCAAAAAAAAGATATTTTATAATGATGGCAAGAAATATTCTTAGAATAGAAATTGTAAAATTTTATGCGCGGTTTTTTATTGTTATGAGAGATTTGCTATTATTAAATATTATGCGTAACTAGGGTAGACATGGAAATTGATCATCAGAATGGTTATGTCAAATTTAAAGTTTGGAATTTCTTCTAATATAAAATTTGATATAGGTAATTTAATCTCGTCTAAACGATTGTCATTTCTTTATATGGTATTATATTAATTTATATGGTAATAGAAAAATGCGTTCCAATAAATAAAAAAAATAATCATTTAAAAATGTTTTCATCAAAAGATTGCCCATTCCAAAATCTTTTCTGAAGACGACAGTAAATACCTAGTTCCACAAAACCGACTGCGCCGTCTAGACTGTTATTCAAACATGAACATTCTATATTTTATATATAGATAACCCAATGTATACGAAGACACCATTACATTTAAACTGACGGCAATGACATTATAATTGCTTTTGTAACTAATATTATATAAATTAAAATTACAATTTATTCACTATCTTACTTGCTAGAATTACAATTAAATAATTTTAAATTTACACAAATTGTAGCATTTTTATTAAAATTACAATGAAAACGATCAATTACTCAGTAGATAACACGATTCATTTAAATAACATTTACTTCAAAGAGTATAGATACAGCTATTTTCACAATTACTTTATTATCTTGTTGTAGTCAAATTGAAGTCGCTGTTATTTCTTGACTCTGCGACTAATAAAACTGCCATCCAAATTTCGTATCTGTTTTCTATCACCCTGCCATTACTTCAGGTTTTCTAGCTAATTTAATTTGCAGTCCTTAATTATGTTTTTGTTTCATTTCTTTTGTTTGTAATCATTTTTACTTATCTTAGGTAATTTTTTAAATTACATTTTCCCATTTTGTTTATTCTATTTTTGATGATTCCAAATTCACTTGTTCCCTTACAATTATTTTGAATTACCTAGTATAGTAGGTACCTACTAAAAGTACTGAAAGTTATTATTTTCAGTGCTACAACTCTCTTCTATCCACGTCATTCCTGTATCTTGTAAATTTGTCCAGATCAAATAAACATTTCAAAAACATTTAAAAAACACTTTAGAAACATTTTTTAAACAAGAAAACATTTCTGAAATGTTTTTATGATACTTTTCGGTCTTCTGGTTTTAGCGATTTGAATTTTTTTAATATTTCTCAAATTACACAGGAAAAAACTGTTTTTTTTTTGTTGTGAGAATCTAAAAACGTCATGTGGATGACAGGTGAACGAGAAACATTTCAGAAACATTTTATAAATATTTCTTGAAGAATCCACTCCAAAAGATACATATCCAACATGTTTCTGATATACAAATGGAAAATATTTTTTAAAAATTTTTGACAACAATGGTTCTTGAAAGTTTTCTTTTCGTTTGGACACATCTTGGGAAATTATTTGGCACCTATCGCGGTTGTCGATTTCGTAATCGATGAATGACTTTTTTCGATTATCGATAATCGATTACTCTCAAAAAATCTTAACGCATCAAAACAGTTGTCATATTTAAAAAAAATCAGAGCATTATAAAGGTACATTCACAATCAAGCATTGTTCGATCGATTGCGTTAAGCAATACAAAACATGAAAACCAAACGAAACGATCGACAAATAATTTTGATTCGATTGTTAATCGATAACCGCAGTTAAAAAATTGCAAGTTCGGTTTTGTTAATAGAAAGTAAATTTTTTTTTTATTTTCATTAATTTTTGTTTCATTTTTAATAAATAAAAATTGATTTTGTTTTTTTATATAATAAATAGATTTGTATAGATAGATAATAGATAGATTCATAGATAAATAATAGATAGATCTATAGATAAATAAATATAAAATTGTAACATTGCCATGATCAATTTTGATTTCCAAAATGTTAGGTATTAATCTCAATTAAAAAATCATTACCATTACCAATAGTTTTATGAAATTGGTTCAAAAAGCCACAAACTTAACAATTCATAGGTATATGTATATATATAAGCGTTTTTTTGCCATGCATTCTGTTAAAATATCTATATCAATTTTCAGTACAACTTAATGAAATCAAAAAGAAATTATTCTTGCATTAACTCACCGATAACAATGAAATAAGAACACAACAACTGCATAGTTTTGTTGCTGTTGTTATTGCAAAGTATTGTTGGAAATTTCTGTTCGAGCACGTGCAAAAGTCAAAAGTTATTGTTAAACAAAAAACATAAAATAAAAGCAACAGAAATACTCGTAGTGTGTCATCTTTGAGTTTGATATTTATATTCAAACGATGAATAAATTAAATGAAAGTGATTGAAGGACGCGCAGTATAAAAGCATCACCAGCAGCAGATATAAATAAATATTTGAGTTCGTTTTATTGCTACATGCAAAAAAAAATCCTGAAGTAGCTATTATATTTTATGCTCTGTTTTTGTTTGTTTTATTTTCCCATCATAAGATTTAGAGACGGAGGAGTATAAAAGGGAAATTTATTATAAGAAAAAAAAAAAAAAAAAAAAAACAGTAAAAATTGGCTTACCTATACGTTGCCTTTAATGATGGGAAACAAATTGAATTGTTTTGATATTTTAATGCACAAAGTTACGAATCAAGATGATCAATACAAGTTCAATATAAAAACTCATAAAATTTATTCAAATATGAGATAGAAGAATCAATCAGTGTACAATAAATATAAAGACAATAAAATAAGTTAAATTATTGTGAAAAAAATACAATACAAATAATGATACAAATATACCTAATAACAATAGATAAATTAAAAATACTTATGTAATTAAACTAAATCAAATTAAATAGATTGAACCAACAATTGTAAACATGTGAAAGGCATACCTCATATTTTTTTCTGGAACTAACAGAATGAAACTGAAATTTAACGTGGATACACTATCTATTAAGACTTAACTCCACGGTGGCGCTCCACTGCGAGTTAAATCAAACGTTAACCAGCGTCCTGAAATATAATTACCGAAGTAGATTATAAAGCAGTAACAAATTGAGAACATGTAGGTATGTGCACACTCCTTGTTAAGAAGCGAGACCGATCTACATCTCTTGCACCGAGGTGCCAAATGTTTCCGCTATGGATAACCACAGCCAGCACGAAGCTCCCCGAAAGGGCCAGCCCAACTGTTAGGGTAGAGAATGATCATGATTAAATTCCACAAGGGACATTCCTCTCGAACAAACTCTAGGGCCCCCTAACACCCGTGCTAAGTTTATTGTACGTCAAACCTAAAACGTCGTGTAGTTGGGGAAATACTCCCAACTGTAACACTTTGACATTCTGACTTTACCTGCAAAGTCACAGGGATTGCCTACCCTGAAGATGTAGCCCAAGTATGTCTTGAACTGGAACCCACTCAAGTTCCACATCTCAACTTCTGTCAATTCTACTTGACTTACTCAAGTTTTTTGACGGTAGTAACGCTCGTTACCCAGTTTATGTTCTGGGATAGAGTAGTTATCTACCGCCTTTTCGGGTGGCCTCCTTGAGTTACAAAGACCACCCTGCTTATTTGCTACTTTCACAATATGGCACTAGCCCAGTGCAAAACTAACAAAACACTCATGTTATGAAAGTTCCCTTTCAAACGTTTAAATGAGTAATCGTCAAGGACACTTTCGTGATTCCCCTGCCCTAACTACTTTTGCTTGATGTAGGGCCGTTACCCAGTTAATCCTGGGATAGGTTACCTATTGAACACGGACATTACTCTGAAGATGTTTATAAATAAACATTCAGGTATGCTCTGGTTCTTCACCACCAAACTTGAGGGTGAACGTCCTAGGGTGTCCCGTTCACCCGGACTGCTGTTAGTTCACTGATCAAGACATCTTAGATGCCGTAGAATAATGAACAGTTTAAGCCCTACCACCACGACAAGGTCGCAGTCCATCGGTAGAGTCTGGAACTAACAGTTCTTCTTTTTAATTTAAGAAAAATTAGGTTCTTTTATAAATAATAAAAGGTTAAAAGATTGGATGGTTATAAATTAGTAACTAGCCGATCAATCCTTGCGTTGCTCCGTGTTTTTTCCTGTCATTAACCGTGACAATGAGAAAACTTTCCCTTATTGGAAAAGAACCGTTTATGTTGTAAAAGCTTTTAAGGGTCATTTTTTTTAGTTTTTTCAATTATAACTCAAAAACACTCGATTCTACAAAAAAAATATCTTAAACAAAAATTAAAGCTGAAAAAATGTCTAAAAAATAGTCTCCAAAATTTACCTTTATTTACTTCAGTTTCTCAAATATGAGCTTAGAAAATCTCTGGTGTGAACAAAATAAAGGTAAGACATTCAATACCGCTTATTTAAATGGTATACATCAACATCATCTTAAAAACAAGCGTTTAATTTAATTTTTGTGCAGTTATAATTTTCTAACGCTTGTGTCTTAGTAACTATCAAAAGTACGAGTAAACTTTTGAGACAATGTCAGCTTTAATTTTTTTAAAAAATTGCTGATACAATTTCCTTGTAGCAAAGTAAAAAGAAAGAAACAATTATTGTAAATAAACTAATAAGAAATATGTTAAAAAATCCAATTTTATCTAGTTGACACATTGAAAAGCTTAAAATTGTTTAACCTCTATTCAAACGTTAAAGTTATACATTATGATAAAACGTTTAAGGCAATTGACAGGTGGCAATAAAAAAATCGGAAAAATTAAAGTAAATGAAATCTAATCCATCAAATACTTTGTCTCTTTTACAACTTTAGCACCAACTTAACATTCAGCCACTAGAATAGTTAGGTACGTGTGTGTGACCTAGTAGTGCTCTTCATATACCAAATTGCAAAATCAATGTTCTCAAGAAATAACTGCCACATAAAACAATCTAAAAGTAAAAATTCTTCGAGAATTTTTTCGATAAATAGATAGAAATATTTTTATTGTTAAGTGGCAAATCAGCTGGCAAACTAGCTAAAAAAAAATATATAAAAAGTATATAGAAAAAATAATTCAAAAGTACAATCGAAAAAATATAAGCATCTTTGTTCGATTATAACTTCATTTGTCTATCTAAAGAGCCATAATTTTTCTCTTTTCTGCACACCATACTGTGACCGGAAACTTCTTGTTTTTAATTGGCATTTTTTTTGTAGTGTGCTTAAGTTTATTATTATCGCAGACAGTGATTGTCCTTGAATCTATCAACGGAATATTTATATCACTTAAGTAAAAAGAAAACAAGACAACAACAATAACAACAACAACACAAAAAATACACAACCGCATCCGAAAATTCTTTTTCCCAAAATACCTACATGCATTCGCTGAGATGGATGATGGATAAATCAGTACAACCACTAGAGCACTTGATTTAGATTTAAAGCTTTCGCGCGATTAAATTAAAAATAAAAATAAAATCTAAATTATAACAAAATCTTATACCACAGAATTTGATATCTGAATTTTAATTCGCATTTCCTTTACAGAGCGCAAAAAAAAAAAGCATTTAAGCGAGTATAATTAAAACACCGTTAAGCATTATGAAGTGATTAATTTGATTTTGTGGTGTTTTAATTGGATTTAATTGAATTTATTATGAATTTATGAGAAAAGGGAAGTTGAGCATTTCATGTCATAAGTTTAATCAATGAGAAGATAGTCTTGTTACATTGCTTATGTATAATAAAGCAACACAACAGACAAGGGGATAAATGCAATAAATCACTATGACAAAATGTACCTAAATCATAAAATGGTATTATACTCAGAAAACCACACGCACTTTAGATACACTTAGACGGGAAGACATATATATAGATATTTTATTATTTTAACCACATCACAAGGATATTCAGAAGACTTTCCTTTACCTTGCATCTTAAATGTGTGTGGTGACATGATAAATGGAAAATTTAATGTTTTCCACCGGAAATACGGATATGATATGAAGTTGAGTTTTTTTTTTATTATTATTATTTTTTTTTATCCCCAGTCACCTTGGGTTAGATATACATACATATATCTTTTCAAAAAAGTTAAAGTATGGATTCAGCGGCGAACAAAGTTTCCCCTTTGTTGCACATCAAGCTGGAAATCACTGACAAGCAAAGTTTTAGAAAGGAATAATAAAATGATAAATGTATTTTTACTTCTTTTTATTTTTGCACAGAAAAATGGTAATAAAAGTATAATATTCTGATAGTTTTCGCATAAAAAAAAGGGAAACTTTTCAAACAATCGCAGAAAAACTTGGAGGATTAAAGTGACAAGGCTTTGTGTTTGAAGTAAGTGGGACACTGGTAATTCGATTCGTTAAATTTTATATAACATTTTTGTTTGAAGTGTTTTTTTTTTTTTTTTTTTTGAAAGAAAGTATTAAAATGGATAAGAAAATGGAAGCGAAAAAAAACTTTGGAATTAAAAAAGTGATAAATTTATGTGTATCGATGTTGTTAATGAGAATGACGAAAGTTTCCCATTTTATGAACAACGTTCATTTGACAATTAGAATATGCATTTTTCAAAATAGCAAGGTTTTTCAATGACATTACGTTTGACACTTTGTTCAAGTTATACTGAATTTTCTTCAATGTTTAACCAACTCTCCCATAATTTATAATAAAATGTTTTTTTTTTTTAACTTAAATGATTTCGGTTCGCTGTTGAGTTTTTTAAAGTCTTTTTATATATTATATTAATCCTATAAATTTGGAATTGATAAATTCTATTGCAAACGTATCTATTTGATGCTTATTCTGGAGTTCCACAAGGAAGTCACTTAGGACCTATCATTTCTTCATTCGCTTACAGTGTTGTAAATTCTTGCGTTATAGATGACAATGAAACTGTAGTTTAAATATTAAAGGAGTGATCCCTGACGAAATAATCAAAAGAAGTTGGATTGACAGATTTAGTTGATTTCCTTAGATGGCTTCTTTGTAGGATTTTAATTATTTTTTTCAAAGTTGTATGAATTTTTCGCAGTAACAAGGGTCATTCGAGGATTTTGAATTCTTCCATAAATACGAGATCTTATGGCGAGTTTGGTTTTAAGTTATCTTTCGAAGAAGTCATCGAATGCTTTGGCTTTATCCTACGCCGATGAAACATCTCTATTTGCAGCTGTGGTGACTACTGGCATAAATGCTTTTTTCCTGGTGACTTTTTTGATATAATAAAAGGCAGCGGGTTCCAGTTCGATAGCTTAAAGCCTTTTTTAGATCTGATTGTCTTTATAGTGTTTAACGGAGTTTTGGAACTAATGATTCCGTACAGCATGTTCTAAAACATCGATTGCAACATTAAGGTTCCAAAATTTGTTGGCGGTATGGAAAAATAATCAATTACCCAAATGCTGATGTTACAGGCGGTAAAAACGTTATATATTTTGTAAGTTCACATAAACCTTGACTTCAGAAAAAAGAACAAAAATATACGTATACAAAAATCTTTCACTTATTGGATTTAAAAAAATATAAAATTTCGAACTCAATATTAAAAGGTTTGTTTTTCATTTAATATCATAACTCATCGTTATAGATATCAATTTTCAATCAAATGAATGAATAGAACAAACTTTTGTCTGTAAGCACGAAATATCGAATATCACGAAACATATGCATTGTTAAAGTGTGCTATTGAAAATTCCTTTAAATAAAATTGTTTTCGATAAAAAGTTTTTTGAAAAAGAATTTATATTTATAAAGAGATACCTACCTAGTTGATTGATAAAAAGTATCGGTTTGCATGTTGTCTTATATGAGTTTTGAATTAAAGTTTTAAAGTGAGAAAAATATTTCATTTTTTATCACTATCTGTTAATAGAAAATGGAACTACAGTACACTCACGATAAAATCAACTGATATAGAAATTCAGAAAACTACGTCAATAATAGGGTTTGGCAAAAACGAGAGAAAACATTTCGAGAATATTGATTGAAATTACTTGTCCAGCTACACCGGTAAATCGTTATTAGCGTAGAATATAGAACCAACGTTTTAGACCCAAACATTAAATATTGCGTGTTCGTGAAATTTTTGATTTTGTGTTTTGTCGATTTGCATGCGTAGGTATTGTGCATTTCTAGCTTATATTAATTATTTATAAATAATAAATAGCAAACAGTATAAACAATGGGAAATTGTTAATAGAAAACAAAAAAATGTGAAAAATTAGGAGATTTTCTTCACACTTTTCTGAAAATATGTAATCTGAATGTGAACTATAAGCGCAGAAAAAAAATCAATTCAAATCATATTCATATTATCTAATAAGAATTACTCTTATATGGTTATTTGTTGCTTGTGGCTATATTGCGTCTTTCCTTCACATTTATTTAAAAGTGGCATCACAAATTTCTGTTGAAAAGTCATAACAGCTTTTTTTGAAATGAGTTTTAATGCATCTTTGTAAAATAATAGTAAAAATTCAGCCGAGGGATTGTGTTCATGGGTGTTTCTTTTATCGATTGCGTACCTAATTTATTTAATTAAAGAATGTCTAACAAATTTCGAGAGTACTGTTTCAACTAAAACCATGATCAAACATTGGCTTTGGGTGGATTTTTCAGGTGCTACAAAACATTAAATTGAAGTAATACACATTTAAAGCTTTGTGTTTGATTTGCAATGATTTGCATTGGAATGATTGTTTTTGCGGGAGCGCTTGTATGTATGACCTGATCTATATTTTTGTTGAAACCGCAGCTCTTCCACATCAATGTTGTTTTATCATTGTTCATAGATAAGGATCTATCGATCTGGATTTGGATTAACTAATAATTTAGTAAATATAAGACTTCGCTGTACAAAGTTCGTGGTAAAATGTATATTTTTGTTATTGATATTACAAGTTCGTATGATGGTGCACTAGGCCCTTGGTATTCATACCAAAAGAGTTTAAACTTCTTCAATAGGTGTTTTACGAACAAATTCTCTGTGGAAACCTATTAACAGTATGTTCAAAAAAGTTAAAGGTTAATTGAACATCGCATAATTGGCCAGCATTGTGTTGAAACGTTAGTCCATTAATGTTGAAATGAAATTACAAATCTGTTGAACACTCTCAGTTTAGCCAATCCGTAAACATTACTGAAAATATAAAAATACCTGTTTATTAAGAAGATGAAGTGCAAGCCTTCCATTACATCTCAATTTTTCCGAAATCCCTTTTTCTCAAATGTATAGTCAGAAAGTATCAATTAGGGTTACGTTTTCTCTCTTCCTATATATTTCCAAAAGACTTTATCTGCGTTGTAGACGAAGGAAGCTTTCAAAATATATCTTTCTCAATGATTACATTTTTTTTTTATTTTTTATTTGTCAAGTTGAAATCCTCTCCATGCAGTAAATATCTCAACGTCACTAACTATCTCTATCTAGAACAAGAAAATGATGGAAACTCTATTAGGTACACGAAGAAAACATGCATCCTGTCAAGTTCCATCAACTCGAAAACGATTAGTCTCCTTTTTTTTTTTTGCCGTTCCTTATAATGTGCGTGTGCAATTATTGTTGTTCTTTTTTCTGCCTTTGGATTATTATCTCTCCATACTTTGTATTAGTTTTTGCTATCCAATCTGTGGATACACGCAAATGTGTGAAAATCCTTGACTGATGAAGCATAAAAGTGTGGTATAAAATTACCCTGGAATAACGCAATGGTTCTGTGATTGCAATTTATTTTTTCTTTTTGTATTTCAAATCCAAAAAGTATATCAGCAAAAATAGGGCAATTATCTACTTCCCATGTTTTTTTTTTTTATTTTATTGATATATTATATCTGTCTCCTTGTTTTTTTTTATGTATATGAGATGTTGGTATACCCACTTTATATCCCTGACAAATTGGCAAAAAAGGGAAATTGTGTACACTGCCTTGTGTTTTATATAGAAGATTATTTTTTTTTTATATTTTATGTCTATTTTATTTTTGGCGTCACATTTTTAAGTAAAAAAAAAAGGTTGAAAATGAATTATTGTCAAGTCTTTGCTTATCCTTTGTGTATGGGAACCACCCAGTGTGCTCCTAGGCCAGTATGCCTACATTATAAAAATGACAAAGTGTCCTGGTGCTAAAGGCGCTCAGCACACATACGGGACATGGGTTGCAGTCCAGTTAAAAATTTTCGCACACATTATTATTTATATATCTATATGTATGTATACATATGTAGATTGTAAAATAAACATTGTCCCTTTTTTGTAGACCAGGTGTGTATATGTATATAGATATATGAATTTGTATGGTGATGTATTGCTTTAGGCTTTTAGAAATGAAGAGCCCAGGATAAAAATGATGTTGATTGTCAGTCAGGTGGGAAAACAATAGACTCGTTGAAGGACATTTAAATTTGTATTCGTATGTGTGAGTTCATGTGTACATATAGGTTGAAATTTATAAAAATTTGGTATTCTGTAGTGTGAATCGCAGTGACAGATTGAAACAGAAGTGGATTTTATTATGTTTGACATTTTTAACGACAAACAAAGTCGTTGTTAACTTACTGGTATTTCAAGGATGAAAAGAGTTTTCTGATGGTTGTTGCTCAAAATTTGTTTTTATTGGTGAAATCAAAACGAGCCAATAAAAAGTGTAACTATCTATAATAAAAATGAGAAAGTTTAAATTTCGTTTTTGACTTTTCAGTCATAATTACAATCTTAATGATGCGTAGTAGAATTAAAAAAAAAAAATAAAAAAACTTAAAGAAAAAAACACAATGAATTTCTCTGGCATATACAAATCCAAAACAGGCTTCATGTAACAGCGTATATAGGCTTTAACCAGGGACCTGAACTATACCAACGGAAGAAACCAGGGCCATTATTCATTTAAATCATGTGTCGATCTTTTCAGATGATTTCAAGACCAAATAAGCGGAAACATCAGGCATCTTTTCGAATAGTTCTCCCATACATTATTCAATAAAACTATAAAATATCTGCAGCAGGTATCCTTCAAATGGAATTGCTTTCTGTATCTAAGATAACTAAAAATCAAGCCACACCTGAGTTCTAAGCCGTTCCCTCCCTTGTCACTCAGTAAGATATAGTGAATCGTTGCCGCAATGAATCCAAAACAACTAAAACAAATCCTGGAAATTAATACAAAACTCAAAATGATTTAAGAAAACACCCAAACAATTCCCCACAAGATATTTTAATGCTTGTCATACCAATTGATTTGTTCTTCCTATCTTTCTTTTCTAACTTCTTAGAAATTATAAGATCCACTATCTACCTTAAATTCTTGAAACTTCATTCAACTTCCAAGTATCGATAGAGTTTCGTGGTTAAGAGTTTTCCTGTATTTCTTCTTCCACAGCCAGTAGGTCTTTCTTGCGTTTTCCAATGTTCTCCATCAAATTCAATGGCAATTGTTGAATATTTATTTCTTTAAACCTATCAAACCATAAAGATTAATTTGTATGTTAACGAAGCGTCCGTCTACACGTCTCTAAAGCTTATACGTATTATAAAATCATTTTAACTATCGATGAATACCATTGAATGGTCCCCCTTGTCATTAACCCCTATCATGGGAACATCTTTCGACTTCAATTATTACTTCTTTTTTTTATTTAAGCAAATATCGAAAATTCACATCTATTAAAATTTATCAATGAAAATAATTCATTGAGGGGTTAGACGTTAGACCACTCCCGAAAATGTTTATATATCGTATTTCTTAATGGAAGGAAGCTAAAAAAACGTCTTCAATGTATAATTTTCTCACGAATGACATAATACCATTCTATAAATTGTTGTCATTGAAGGACAATATCAAAAATATTCATTGCTTGTTTAAACAGACACTTAAGAGTTATCATATGTCAGCTAATAAGTTCTGCAGGCATCATTTACGTATATATAAAAAGAGGAAGAGGAAGAGGAAAACAACAACAAGCAAATTTATTTATTTATTAATAAAAAAATAAATTTATCAATAAAGATATGACATGAGTGTTAATATAATTTAGAAATACTGATTAGATGAGAGAATCAATTTGATTGTCGATTTGTATTTTTCCAAATTTTCTTCTTTTTTTTTTAATTGATTTAACAGATTCGCGAATGGGTAGGACACATAAAATCAACCACTAAATGCTTAATAGATCGCTTTTTGAATAGGGTGAATTTAGCCCACATTGATTCCCATATATATTTTTTTTTTTATATTGAGCGCGCACTAAAGGGGTTATGAATACCCTTATTATGATTAAACACAGTGGAAGGAGAAACCGATGCACATTGGTTTTGAATGTCTGCACACTGTAATGAGTGGGAAATACTGTGTCTGATAAAGTAGTCCACATTCGCGTAGTGCGGCTAAAGAAAGAATCTCTGTACTTAACAGTACGTCCGAAATTGGGCTCAAGGGTAAACTGATGGGCATTCCTAGCAGTACGGGTCTTACGGTTGTATTGTTTAAGGGGAGGAATGCAACTGTCTATTTCACTAGAGCATTGTTTATAAAAATAACGATAAAACAATGACAGACATGAGACCTTGCGGCGGTGTTCAAGAGAAGCAAATATCTCGGTGAGAGAACTATCTCCTATTATTTTTATAGCTCTTTTTTCAATTCTATCCAGAAGACTCAAGTACGTTATTGGGGCTCCAGCCCAAATATGAGAGTTATACTCAAGTTTGGGACGAATAAAAGCTTTGTAAATTGTAGCCAGATCAGAAGGAGTAAAAAACTTCTTGCATCGTCGGAGAAAACCTAAACACTTAGCAGTATTTGTTGGCGATGTCAAATATGTGATCACTGCACAACAAGTGGTTTGTGATGCACATACCTAGGACCGATAGTTGTTCAATTTCCTCGATGCAAGTACCACCCATGGATAGTGGCATTGGGGGAGAGTTACGCTTTTGCGACAGTAGACAGCATTAAATTTTCGAAGAATTAAATTCTACACGGTTTTTAAATCCCCATTGAACAATGCTGTCAAGATCAGAATTTAATGAGGTTATCATACGCTGCCGTTGGTAGTCCACATCCGAAGAACAAGGATGAGAATCTAAGACGAATATGAAAAGCAGAGATTACTGTCATCAGCGAAACAATGTAGTGGGTTAGAAGTATCTTTCTAAAATTCATATTAAAAAACGTGGATGGTAGATGTTGTTCTTTCGTTCTACTTATTTTTTTTTATTTTGTAGTTAATGATTTATATCGTCAGAAAAGAAGAAGAATATCTATACCATTATGTATATGCGAAAAATTACTTTGCTTTAAAAATTACGTTTCGAAATATAATAGATATTAAATGTTCAGTTATATATATATATATATATAAACCTACCTATATGTATCCGTTCGGAAACAAATTTAACAATCGAGGTATCCATTTCGATGCCTTTATCTGAGATACTTCCAATTGAATTAACCGCACGATAATGGAGTTTGATTGATCGTGTTGAGTTTTTTTCCGAACCGTTACGGCAATTGTATTATCCTTTTTTCCATTGAATTTCTCACAGGAAAAACTTTCGTATTGATTCTCTTTTTCGTTAGTTTTTCTACAACAAATTCCAATAGTCTTTACTCAACGGTCACATATTTTATCTTTTATATTAGTTTGTTTTTCTGATATTAAAAACAAGAATCTCAGTTTGGAATCAATTTGTACTTATATTTCGTTCGTATTCCACTCAGGGTTAATAAGCACTTTAAAGCTGAAGATTGTTTCGTGACTTTGTATTTATTTTGTGACTTGAAATGAACCTACTACTCTATCGAAAGATGATAATTTTTTCAAATTGTGGAAATTGAAAGTTTTGTTTTGACATTTTTGTACAAAAAAAAAAGGAATAAGTTCTTCAAGGAAGTAAAATACTCATGACTCTTTTTCTAAGAGAATAAAGTAATTTTGGAGAATTTAAGAGAATAAAGTAATTTTGGAACAACCTAAACGATTTCCCTGACGTAAACGTCTGGTCAAACGCTAATACGTTTCGAAGAGTCCAGTTTTAGAAAAGGCGTCAGAATCTAACGAAAACATTACAGCTGTCTAGAAAGCAATTCAGAACGATGTTTAATGAGTTTTCAATACCAACCGACTAAAGAAATTTTGAAGGATGAGTTATCGGGTCGCTAATATTTTCTTTTACAAAATCACCCGATTTGATCATGAGAGACTTTTTTGTTTTGTGGTATTCATAGGGTCTAAAGAAACTACAAATATCCAGAGTCAGACTAAACGCCCGAAGATCTTTTCGAAACGACCCATTTCAATTGTTCGAATTTTAGAAGGATAGAAAACGGTCCAAAAAGTACCCTTATGACCGATATAATGTTAAAAAACTAATAGACAACACAAAGTCGGCGTCGAGTGATTGTTTTTGTAGTTTGTTCGCCAAGTGATAATATAAATATGGAATCAGATGGAAAGGTAATAATCAAATTAAATTAACACTTTTTTTAAACAATGTTTGAATTATCTTTTGTAATTATACTATTTGAATTTAATTATTTTCATATTAAAATGCTAGTGAAAAACCAAAGGCTTTCTTACTCTATTTCCATGCTAACAAATATTTCTTGAATTTACTGGAAAAGGCTAACTTGACACACCAATTAAAATAATATTACAAATAACAATCTTGCAACAAAGTAGCAAACTTGATTTGATATTGTTTCTCACTTTAACCCAAACGTATCTACGAATAGCTAGTATGTTGTACTATCAGATACAAACTGCAACGCCACTCTTTCTTCTCTTTTTTATATGTGTTAACTTTTATATCAAGTTACCATCCAAAAAATAGACTCCAACGACAAAGCCGACTATTTAACCAAAAATAAAACAAAAAAAGGAAAACAACTCCAGAACCCGACCGATACGCATCATCAAATTAGATAATATCAGGAAAATCCCACGCACATTCATTTGTTACATTCTTCCGTCGTGCATTTTTGTTTTATTTTTTTTATTCGAGAAAACGTGGTGTGATGCTAGATTTCTGGATGCTTGTGAAGTTGTTAGCCGATGCGGCAAGTCCAGAGCCCAGCCAGTCAGCCATCCAAAAGATACTACATGACGCTGACGATGACGACAATGGCGTCCGTAACGACTACGTGGATAAACCATCCGTTATACTTGGGCATTCTCCCATTAAAAGCCATCCACATGGAGACGAAGAGTTGACTCCGAAAAACCCGTTTCTAACCTACGCTATAATACTACACTTCACTCCACTCCACTTTACCATCCAATCCACTGCCGGAGTAAGTCATTCGATTTCATTACGTTGCGAGTGGCAACAAGGTTTTTCTTTCAGTTGCATTTGTTGTTGCTTTGTTTTCTTTCATTTTTTTTGTTTCTATACTCTACAAGCCTGGTGTTATGCACCGCACTGTCAGTTAAAAGCCGGGATGCGGTTGACCGGGACCGGGACGACGACCGACCGAAGCAGCGGTGTTGAATTTCAACATCCAAACGAGTTGTAAAACCGCGTGCACCACAAATGCCCACCAGCATCGTCAACATTTGTTATTAAAAATAAAAAAAAAATGTTTATTATTTGTTGCTGCAACAGCAGCTCGGTGTCAATGAAGACAACCACGCTCTAAGTTGAACAAAAAAAAAAAAAAAACTAAAATGGAAAAATTAAATCTTTCCAAATCAGACCACTCAATCATTTGCCTTTGATCCTCTTGAGCTTAGCTTGAAGATAAATTCAACAAAAATCAGAAAAGCCATGGAGAAGATGACACAGGGAAGGGAAATCATGTGGAGCAATGTTGTGGTTTTAATTATTCTTTTGGATTTTCTTTTTATATCCACTACACTACACATCAGTACCTAGACAGTATCTGGTATACATTGTACAACCCCCACAACCCACTCGTGATGTCACATAAAACAAGGATTAACTCCCATGGTTGTGTAATTTTTCTTAGATACAAAATGGAGGGATTGACTGTTGTTGTGGTTAATGCTGGTAGTTATATAGTATTAAAAAAAAAAAGAAAAAAAAATATACCGAGATTGAATGTGAGAGTGTGTTTTTCATAGGATGACGTCGAAGATAGTTAAAGTTGATATTTTAAAGGGGTAGCTATGTATGGTATATATATATATCTGTGTACAGCTATTACACTTAAGATATACAACAAGAAAAATGTTAAGGAGTTTGTTTAATAGCTGAAAAGCTAACACATTAGGTATATCTATGAAACAAGGGTTGGTTGGTTTTATGTGGTTTTTTTTTTATGGTGAAAATTAAGGAAGCTAGACCGATTTTGAATAAGGATTATAAATAGATTTTAACGACACTTATATTCGTATAGAAAGAGGGATAATGATTAACTTGAAAATTTATAGGATTACTTAATGCAAAGACAACTCAATTAGCAGATTTTCATTATTTCTTTAAGACAACCAACCTAAAGGGTGAAATTTAGTGCTGATCTTATGGCAGAAATATATTTTTACTTCTTTTGTTAGGTTCTTAAGAAAATTACTCCCACTACAACTTTTGGAACAAATACATTCTCCAGTTTGTTTGAAGCGCATGCGAAAACACACTTTTTTTTATTTAGGTAGGTATGTCCTCTTGCGATCTTTTATACTACTACCCCTGGAAATTGAATTTCAAGAAACTTTTTGGCACGAGTACGATAACTTTGGCGCCGATAATTGATAACGGATTTTTGCAGAGGGGTCAAATACAAAAAAATTTTTTCTATGGGAGGGGGTGTCTAACTCCCCCCGTTTTGGCGGGAGGGGCAATTTAATGGAAAAAGTACTAAAAATGGAAACAAATCATTAAAAAATAACGGTCATACCTACAATTAAGTACCTATTATATATTTTTTAAAAGCCAATACTCTGTTTGATTAGCCAGTTTTTAAATCAAGTGAAAACTATCCATAGTTTTTGAAAAAAAACTACTTTCAAACTCAAAATTTGGAAAAAAAAAGTAGTTTTTTTCAAAAACTATGGACAGATTTCACTTGATTTAAAAACCAGCTAATAAAACATAGTATTGGCTTTCAAAAAATATATAATAATTGATTATAGGTATTACCGTTATTTTTTTAATGATTTTTTTCCCATATTTAGTACTTTTTTCATTAAACTGCCCCTCCCACCTAAACGGGGGGAAATATACCCCCTCCCATAGTAAAAAATGCTTGTATTTGTCATTTCTACAAAAATCCGTTATCAATTTTCGGCGCCAAAGTTATCGTACTCTCCCCGACTTATTTTGTTAACTTTAGCAAAAATAAAATAAAATTTGTTGTGAAATGTATCTACTACTTTTTTCAATATTGTTACTTATCTACCTAAGAATCTACCTACTGGGTACCACCATCGGCCAAAATCAAAAGAAAAATATCAATTTTTTTTTTCAACAGGGAAAAACCAAATCACATTATCTACTGTAACTTTTGAATGGAATGTAAAAGACTTTTCTTTGATATTGTCTCATGTTATTAACTTATAAAAAAATATTTGTGTTCTTAATGCAATTCAAAAACCAAACTTTATCCCTTTCTGAAAATGAAGTTTACGAAATTTACGTAGTCCTATTTAAACCATCAGCACCGTGGTTTAACTAGCCCGGACCTACCCTACTAATCCTACTATCAATTTCCAATAGAAATAGAAAAGGATGAATTAAAAATGGTAGGTAACATTAACAGCTGAATTGTACTGATAACTAATTTGTGGGAAACAAGTATAATCGATATATAGTTTCTACTATTTATTTGCTGGTCATTTTCTTTAGAAAAAAGTTATGACCAGCATTAGTTAAATAAAAGCTATATTTATAAAAAAAACACCTCCACCACTGTTTCTTTCATGTAATCTTTTATACCTAGAAGAAGTTGGTTCACCTTGAAACGATTTTCTTTGTAATCCAAAAGAAGCATTATGCATAATATGTTGACCTTAAATATGTTATGCTTCTACTTTCTTTTTAATAAGCTTAATTTGGACAAATTAACTCTTATATTCATAAAAAAATATATTATATGATGGCGAAATGGAATTAGTACCAAACTGTCCCACTAATGTTGTACATTTGGTACAGGGCAGGGGAACTGTGGTATTCATAGCCATTAATCAGTATTAATTGAAAAACTTTACATAATAAAATCGAAAAAGCCACTGTAGCTTTACTAATGTCAGATCTATCCAAAAAAAATTCCAAAATTGGAGGATTTTTGAAAATGGCTTTACTACATCCAGAAGTTCCATTTGTATCATTTTATTTTTATGAAAACAACTTTCTTTAAAGCGCTGGTCAACAAAGCAAACCCAAAATTATGCTATCATTTAGAAATGCAGTTTGAAAAGGTGGGAATCTTTCAGAAATTTTCAATCTTTAGTTGAAATCCCAATTGTCTGCTAAATTTCTTTTTACCAAAAACCTAACTTCGATTCTCTAAGCGTCGAATGCATCACTTTTGTCAAAAACAAAACACTGTCAAAAACTGTCATTCTAAAAAGTGCCCCTGATTATAGAACATGATCGTTTTTGGAGGCGAAAATGGAGTTTTGTATGGCAAACCTACTATTTTTGATTTCTTTCGTTTTGTAGTTTCGTGGAAATCAGCTGTCAATTGGAAAGATGGGAATAATTTGCTTCGAATTAAATAATTAAAATACTCTAGGTGGGTCAAAAAGGAGATATTGAAACGACTCGCCAGAGTTATTTGGGTTAAAATAAATTACTCGAAACAACTCTAGAAAAGTTAACCTCACTGCCAAGTCACTGTAACCCTAGAGTATCTACGTTCAATTTTCAATTTCTTACCTTTGTACAAAATTTGATCAATAAAATTTGTTCGTATGTCAAATTAATAAACTATTAGCTTTCAATTTTGTTACTGCCTCTTTTAAATAAGCTACAACACAATCATCTTTTGCCTTATTTTAACCATTTACATTAAGTAACCTGTAGACCTGTTCATTCCTTTCAACACTGCACACAACAAAATCTTGTCAGCTTAAGTTAACTTGGTTCTTCATAACCTTCTCTGTGCCAATAACTTATTCATAAAGGAGAAGAGTTAAACTCATGTACAGTCAACATGTGTCTTCAAAAATAAAAAAACTGGTGTCTCTTCAAATACTTATCTGTTTCTACACGTTCCGATGACAACCTCTTCCCTAATTTTATTTCCTCAAAAAAAAGTGTCAAATCAATGTCATTCTCTTAAATTAAAAGAACACCAATTTTTCCCGATTCCTATACATATATGTACGATAAAAAAAGAATCAGAAAAACAAAAAAAAAAAGACAACCTCATGTGACATAAAAACTCTACCGCAAGGATTTTTAATTCAACAACCATTTTCATTTTTGTTTTGTGGAACGTGGTATCCATTATCTCTCAAACCACTCTGTAGACTCATTTCCACTATAAAATCTCGCACTCTTGTGTGGGCTTAAAGTCCTTCTTCATCTTAAAAAAAAAAAGATTATGTGTGTAGGCATAGAATGTTTTAAAGGTAAATAATTTTTCTTTCGTTTTTTTTTCTTTAATTCTCTACTCCGTATATAGTGCTATATCGGATTTCTGTCCTAAAAATGACACCCATTAACTGAACTTGACTTTCTTTACAACGTGGTAGAAGAATACATAAAGAGGTAAAAAGTATATCGTCATCTTTAAGACTAAGAAACGACATCATCATCTCCATCTCCATTATCCCATCCACATGTCCTATTCCCTTATTGTCTCTTGTTGTTATTTACCAAAGAAGCCTAAAAGGGAGATGAGGACGAGAAACACGCCAAGATGACTTTTTTATACCACACAACGACGACGTACCTATACAGTACGCTTACGTAATTAATACCAACAACAAAACCATCCCTCTGAACTTAGCTTTTTTTTTTTGTTGTCGCACTCATCACTTAAAAAGTGCTCGGGGACTCGAGGGGTATCTATCTATATAGTATGATGGCTTGAAAATTAAATGCCTCTCGGTTTTTTGTTTAAATCCTTTTTGTTGGAATTTAATTAGGAGGCTTGATTTCTCACCACAAAAACCACCACACACACACTCACATAAAAGCTTAACAAAAAATTGTTTAGACAAATTCGTGGCTTATTAATGACAAAATGTGATGTGAGGATGAAAAAAAGTTCACTTTAGTGTGACACAACATGACAAACTCCAAAAAGATGACTTTGACGTGATGACAATGCTGATATTGCTAGAATTTGAACTGAACCCCCCATAGCGCGCCCGGTATAGAAATAAAGAAAAAAACAGAAACCCCAAAGTTCGACACCATTGCACATCACTAGCAGAGAGATATCAGCCAACAGTAGCAGCAGCAGCACCACATCGCATCACATAAACGCTTTTAGAGATGTGTGATGACGAGCGTGAAAAAAAAATCTTCATCAATTTTTTTTTTTTTGGTTCGACTTTACGGTGCCGTGTCGAGGAAAATGATTACTCACGAATAGATTGACAAAGAGTGTCGTTTGGTCGTGTAGTATGTACGTATGCGAGGATGGTAGTTTTTGGGATGGAATTTTTGTAATTTTCCGCCTGTTAAACTTCTTAAGCAGAAACTTTTATTAATTTATGGCAATGTGACATGTGCGCGCATGTGACATTCTTGACACTTTCTATAATGGATGCGAATAAACTTTAGAGTGAGTAGAGGGAGTGGACTTTTTAATTCTTTCATCATACATTTTTATTTTGTTATTTTATATATAAAAAAAAACTTTCTATGGCTTCAAACTCTTGAAAGCTTAAAGATTGGATTGTAATTATGTATATAATGGAAAATCTTGCTTAGGCAAGTGGAAAATTCATCTAAAGTTTTAAAAATGACTTGTAATATAGTTTTTTTTTTAGTTCTTATAGTTTTTTTTATTGGTGATTCAACAAGAAGTTGCTTGGAAGTAATTTAAAGTTGTCTAGACAAATATTTGAAGTATAGTTTCAAGATGATTTGGTATTAAGGAATAATAAAATTAATATTGGTTAAAAGCCAACCAGACAACGAGACGTTGTAATATAATCGGTAAACTTGAAGACCTTCATGAAAAAAATGTCTTTCATAGTAATTTCACAATTTATTTAACGACCTTGGTAAGATATTTATTTTAAAATAACAGACAAATTTAGATGGAACTTCGATTCGAACGTAGTTGGTAGGTGTAGGTTTATTATTTCTTAGAAACATCGAACAAAATAAAAAAAAACAAATTTGCCTTAATTAATTCAATTAATTGTTCTTGCAATAAACATTAATTTTTTAACGAGGTGCTTGCCTAACACTGTATTTTTTGCACAAAATGTTCCGGATCACGGGTTACAATTTGTGGCAAAAAATAGTCTCTTATTATGACGTTACGTTTCGATCGATGATTCCACAATCCCATAATCTACACTAAACCGTCATTTTATCTGAATGTAATGAATGGCAGCTCTTCAAGGCAAATATGGTAGTTTTGCTATAATTGACGTTGATACAGGTAGTGGTACCCATCAAGCAAGATATGTCCGGAAGCAGTGTTGCTGCTCAAACATTTCAAAAGGGGTCCAAAAATGAAGCTCTCATAAAAAAGAGGGCCACTACATAAAATACTAGGTACCTATTAAAAAAAACAAATAAGAAATTTTGATATCTGTTTTTTCATTCGAAATATTGAGTTTTTGACTTAAAAATATAAGAAATCAGAAGAACTCTGTTTCGAAGACTTTTCCAATTTTTTCAGCAAACTGTCTTTTGGTCACATTGAAGTATAAACTAAAGTTAAGAAACAGGGATGGTTGCCGTGACATTTTCAATGCGTCCATTATCTTGTTCGTATAGAAAAACAAACATTTTGAGGGTCATGGCAAGACGGGTTCCAGTTGACCATGTGTAGTGTAGTTATTTATTTCCAGTGGTCTGCTTTACATTATAGGGTGCGATTTTCACCCTTTGATAAAGACGTTCATCATTACGTTCTTGCAAGTTGTCGGCTTTTCTAATTTCTTGAAAGCCAATCTGATAATCAAGTCTAATACTGTGAAGCGTGGCAAAAACATTTTTGTGTTTTCGTGGAAGCAGTATGTTATAATTAGGTTTAATTTTATTTGAAAAAATAGCTTTTATTGCCGCTTAGGGAAATTTAAAGCCCCCCCGCATCTCTTTGCGTCTAACATAGGATCGAGGACTTTTAGTATGTTTACCTGTTCGCAAGTCTAAGGAAACCTGCATACTTAGTTTTTCTGCTCTCGATTTTTCCACCTAGAATCATTCGTTGACTGGAATATTAGCTGAATGAAAAAGGTGATACCAGCTTGCGAGGTATTGCCATTATCGCAACCTGTTTAACAGCTTATGTCACTGCCAGGACCTTTATGCTTGGAAGATGCTCTTGTGATCATAAAGTCTGCCCGGCCTAGTCCTTATTTTTTGTTTTCAAAGAAACTTACAATAACACTTTCGTGGGTAGAGATGGCTTTACGATCCATGCATATTGACAGTCTTCCCTGTTGTGAAAGAGGTTTCGAATCCCCAACCGGGATTCTATGTTGTATAAACCTCCATATTTGCGCAGAGATTGTTGTCCGTACATGTAAAAGCAGTAGGTGGCCAATCGGACCTAGTATCAGGCTATTCTTTTCAGGCACATCAGAGATACCAAATTATCAGGCTCACTTTGTTACCGCAATTTCATTAATTTTTTTTACGAATGCCTTTTAGCACTTACATATAATCGCAAGTATAAAAAGTGTACCTACGTACCTTAATTGATTAATTTCCGAAAGCAAAAATCATGTTTCTAAATGCAATACACGAATTAAAAATCTGGAATAAAATACAAAGCAAAAAAAAAAAATAACATCTAAAAAAGGTTCATATACCTTCCAGCAATACAATCCTTATTGTGAATCAAACAAAAAAAATATACAAATATATTTTATATCATCTACCTGCATATAGGGATGATCAGAATTAATGAAACCAATGCAATGGTGAGGCTGTAATCATAAATAATCTTTTTAATTGGAATTTATCACCTGAACTCCGATGCCTTTGAACAGAAATATATTTATTCTGATTGTACCTACGTTATGTTGTCGCTTTAGGGGAAATAGCTAATCCCTGAGTTTTTTTTTACTTTTTTTTAAACGTAGGATTAAAATAACAAAAAAAAGTGTATACATTGTTGCACGTCACTTGAAATTGGATATGGAAGCATAAACGAGTACAGGCAGTTCGTTACTTAGGTACCTGATGTGATATACAATGGTATTAAGGTGACAAAGAATGAAAAATTGATTTCAAAACAACTAAATTTTAAAATAAAAGATTAAACGAATAGGTATTTATTATACGTAATTTTGGTTCTAAAATATTAATATTTCATAACCATTTTTATTACACAGGGTGTTTCGCATAAAGATAGAGTGTGTAGGATGCGTTGAGACTAGAAAAAAATCATTTGGAAAAATCCTATTGAATTCTTATAACATTTTGGTTATTAAAAAAAAAAAAATTAAAAAAGGTTGATTTTTTAATCTTCAATAAATTACATAAAAGTCCAGTCACGTAGAACTAAGAAAATGTTGTTTTTTAGAAAAGGTTATTTATTTTTTAATATTCTCAAAAAGTACAAGACATTGGCATCCGTTTTTTTTGTTTTTTTTTTTTACAAAACTTTTAGTTTTTTTTTTCAAAATCTTCAATTTAAAAATTTTTTTACAGTACAAAAAGTATTAACGAAAACAGTTTTTAAAAGAAGATAAAATAAGAGATTTCCGGCTTTCCAAAAAAAAATAAACCCTGGCATTCTGGGTTTTTACTGTTAATAAGTAATTTTTTTTTTTTATTTCTTTAATTTTTTTTCTTTTTTGAGTAATTTTTAAAAACAAAACTACGTTGTTTCGCAGTCTGCTTGTCTCAACTCCGTACACAATCTAACTGGCAACATCTGCAGTAACAATATCCTTAAGCAATTATATGCAATAAGTCTGACTCCATCAGCTTTATTAGGTACTTCGAAATCTTACTCTCCCAACTCGGTTTTTTTTTTTTTTTTTTTTTTTTTTTTTTTTTTAAGTTTTTATATTTCAATTTTCTTATAACTACTTACTTGCTAGACAAAAACCTTAACAACTAGCTTACATATTAACTTAACTAACTTACTGGCCCTATGCGAGCGCTCTAAATTATACCATAACCAACTTAAAATTATTGCCTTTCGGCGTACCTAGCTTAAATATTATAGAAATTCATTTATTAATTAAAAATAAGAAAATTAGGAAAAAAACTTATTATATGTATCATTTTTTAATTTTTTATAAAACTTAAAACTACACTTAAAACTACTTAAAATAACTTAAGACTAGAACAGCCACAGCAACGGTTTTTTTTTCGTTTTAGTGCCACCATGATTGTTTTGTAATAACCTAGCCTACTTTTAAAGCCAAGGACACGCCTAAACCTGCGCAAGTCAAACCAAGGCATTAAACTCAATTAGTGAACTTTTATTATTATTTATTTTTTAAATTTTATTAGTTATTTTACATATGATTCAACCACCAGAACTGGCGATTTTGGTCCAATCTATCTATCTGGTCCCTTTCGGACACAGCCCTACTGAACCGAAGGCGCTCTGCTCCGCTTTCTGCGACGACGTCACGACCATAAAGGAGTCGCCTATCCACAGTTTTTCGGCCGACGTGGTAGATCAGCGGTACCGCCGAACTATCCTGTATCAGCCCTCGACTGTCTAAAAAGAGGAAAGCGTCGGGTGGGATAAATCCGCTTAGACACACACTTTCGTAGTATTCTTCTTTGGGGTAGTAAGCCCCGAAAATCAAGCCATTAGTTGAAGTCATCGCTCTTGCAATATGACCCCGAATCAGCTTGATTAAAAAATTATCTATTCTGTTTATGTTAGCCCTGTTGTATAGAACCTCGTTGGAATAATATTTTATGTACTCCGACTCTGGTGTTCTGTGCAATCCAAGGCAGTGTCTAAGACACTGCCTCTCAAATACCCGAATCTTTTCCATTTGAGATGGTGCAACGTTGAACCACACAGGACATCCATAGGCAATCATCGGCCTGATTAAAGCCATGTAACAAATCACCTTCACCCTGCTATCAAGATGGCTGCTGTAAAACAGGCGTCTTGTCAGGGCAAAGGCTCCCCTAGCCCTGGTCAGAGCAGCATCTATATGTCTGTCGAAATACAGATATTGATCCAGCCAGATGCCAAGGTACTTCACTACACTTTTACTTGCCAGTGGCTGTCCAAGGGGTCCAACGATCACAAGTTTTCGCCAGTTCTTTCTCGTATCCGCAGAAGCTCTAGACAAAGGGGTTCTAAACAGAATAGTTTCGCATTTCTGAAAGTTGATTTTCAACTTCCAGTCATCGCAATATTGCTGAATCTTGTCGAAGTCACGCTGCAAAAGAATTTTGATAACTTCAACTTTTGGACCTGTTCTGTACGCTATTAGATCATCGGCATACGCAATTGCATGAGTTAGACTACTTATAAGATCGTTAGTGTAAATGTTGAAAAGAATCGGCGAGTTAACCGCTCCCTGCTGCAGACCATTTTTTATTTCAAATATTTTGGTAGACGTTACGCTGCCACTCTTGACAACAAACTTTCTACCGTTGAGCATATCATAAAGTATATACAATAATGATTTACTAACACCAAGTCTGGTCAGCTTTAGATACAGACCTTCTAACCATACGGTGTCGAAAGCTTTCTCCAAATCAACCAGACAGGCACCCGTGCACTGTTTTTTCGCATTGTTCCATTGAATTTCAGAAACAAGCTTAGACGCGGCATGAATAGTATCGTGTCCTGCCTTAAATCCAAACTGTTTATCAGGAATAATATTTTTGTCCTCAGCCCATTTGAACAAAGCCCTATTGAGAACTTTTTCGAATACCTTACTGATACTCGGAAGGAGACTTATCGACCGTAGATTTGCCGGATTGGAGTTATCCTTCCCCTTTTTAGAGAGAGGATGTACCACTGCTGTCTTCCAACGCACTGGATAATATGCATTATTCAGTGCGTTGTTAAACAATGTGGTGTAAATGTCGACTGCATCCTGAGGTAGATGTCGTAGTACAATATTGGATATACCATCTACTCCTGCCGACTTCTTTTTCTTCAATGAATCGAAAATGATCTGAAGTTCTAGCTTCGAAATTAACAGGGAATCAGACCCGTTTCGCTCGGCGATGATGGCGTTTGCCAAGTGTTCTTCATTGAACCCCAAAAAAGATCGGTTCTCGGATCGCCATTGCGTTATATCATTTCGAAGGTCGGAGTGGTGAAGCAGGGCTCTGCTTTCCAGTTCATGATTTGGGCGAATACTGGTATTCACCTTATACACTTGCTGAAAAGCAGCCCCCACAGCCTCCACTTTCTCCTTAGGATCCTCGATAATGAAGAAATCATCATTAAAAACGGCATCCCCTGGATCTATGCCTGCGTTCAAAAGTAAGTTTTCGTTTTCAATCGTTTTCTGAAGCTTGAGACACGGAAGGTCATTTTGATCTTTCCGTCTGAAAATTTTATTAATTTTAGGAAACATACTTGGGTCACTAGAGTTAATAGCCCGAATTCTATTATTCCAATAGGAATTAATAGTCAACCTATAATTCTGCTTTATTAATTGATTTATGTTTTTAATCGAAGACTTCAGAGTCCCAATCTCCGAATTATGTCTATCAGTGAACCGTCTGTACAAAAGTTTTAGTCTTGTAAGCAGTCCACTTTTTTGTCTGTGTAGTGCGTCAATTGTCGCGTTTCGGTACTTGGCAGTTGCGTCTTGTTCTTTGTAACGTGGAATAGTCGTACTCATTGTTTGTTTTATGGCCTCGTCCATTTGAAGTAGGTATCCGTCGATCTCTTCGTTTGTTAAATTTCTGTCATTAGGTGGAGATATGTTTTTTAAACGTAATTCTCTTGTCAAGGTGTTGGAAAAGCGTGACCATCGCATTTTACTGTAGTTGAAGGTATGCTCAGGAACATACTCCTCTAACTCCACGAGTTCGTTTGGAAGTTGAATCACAGCAAAAAGTCCGTTGTGGTCACTGTCGTAGTCAATCGTTTGTAAACAGTTTTTTGTATCTTGAGTCACTGTATCAGTAATTGTCAGTCTTGAGTCAATTAGCAGTAGGTCCAGAAATGCACCGCTTCTTGGAAATGACGGCCTATCTGTAGCAAAAAGATCGATTCTATACTCAATATTGTACCGACCCATCCAATTAAATAGATGGTTCCCTCTCGGATTTTGTATTTGATTTCCCCAATCTTCATGTTTGGCGTTCCAATCACCGGCCATGAGATAAAAGTTCTCCTCCAAATTCAATCTAAGGCATTCAAAAAGTTTTTCGAGTTCTGCTGTAAAATTAGCTGGCTGAGGTGCTTCTGGTGCGTACACCGCGATTACATACATTCGTTTCCCCTGGTGGAGAGGAATGCATATGATGCAGGCTTCTAGCAACCCGAATCTGCGCACTTCATTCTTATAAATTACTTTATGACTAATGCTCTTTCGTACAAAGATTGCGACCCCACCCCCTTGTGAGGAGTTTGGCCGGTCCCTTCTTACGATATTGTAGTTATTATGAGTCAGTTTGTGCTTCTGATTTAGCTTAGTTTCGCTAGCCAAAAGCACATCAGGACTTTGATCTTGCAAGAGGTGAAAGAGATTTGCTCTTCGTTCGGTCCTAATCAGTGAATTTACATTCACAGCGAGGACTTTAAAGGGTCTATCTGGCAGCGCGCCTTTAACCGTTAAGCGTTAAGCTCGGCAGAATAGAGTAGAGATGATCCACTCTAGTTGCCTGCTCCCGGATCTCTTTTTGAAGACCTGTTAACTGACCCTGAATGGCCAGCAACACAGTCATTAGATCCGCCTCTTTCGCCGGCGCCTTAGGCACGGGGACCTGTTTGGCTACCATTGGTTGAGGCTGTACCGTTCTTTCCCTTCCAGACGCCATTTGGGCGTAAGAAATCTGGGGGTTGACGGGCGTTGGGAGAGGACGGGCTGGTGGTCGTTTCTCCTCTACTATTTGCTTTGAGACTATTTTGTTTTTTTTCATGTCCTGAAACTTTGGACATCCCCGATAGTTAGCAGGGTGTCCTCCGCTCTGACAAAGTACACATTTAAGCTGGGTTCTGTCGATAACCCGTTCCTGCCCTAGTTTGCATTCCCCTGACTTGTGGTTCTCTCCACACTTTACGCATCGTGACAGCATTTCGCAGTTCGCTGCGGCGTGGCCGAACCTTTGGCAGCGCATGCATTGAAGCATGTCACCGCGCCTTTTTAATTTATCCCAAGTTACAACCTGGTAGTCTAGGACGGAAATACTCCTTAGTCTATCCAGTTTGCTTTTGGGTGAGAGCTGGACCAGGAAGAACGGTAGTTTCCGCATCTCCCGTCTGGCCTTTACTGTGGTAAATGGCTTGACTCCGATAAAGTCGAGATCGTCGTTCGCCATTTTGCGGAGCTCAGCCAAGAGTGCCTGTGGTTCCGTTGAGGAATCTATGCCCTTCAAGAGGACCGTTTGGAGTTTGTCTTCTTTTGGCGTAAAGCTAAAAAATTCTGTGGTTGAATCTTTAAGAAGACTTCTTATTTTCTTATGCTGTTCAACTGTGAAGCAGTTTATAGCATGCCTATCTGCGCTTAATCTTTTAACTGTAAAATTATTGCCTATGGCTGACTTACACAGATTTATTGTATCCTGTAGCTCCATTTTGTAGGTGTTGATTGGTGGCACTTTTTCTTTTTTATTTTTGCTGCTGATGATTCGGCCGCTGTTGGTTCTGCTGCTGTTGGTTCGTCCTCCGTTGTTGCTGGGACATCTGTTGTGTTTGTTGTTGTTGCTGCTGCTGCTGTGATTGTTGTTGCTGTGGTTGTTGTTGTTCTGCTTGTTGTTTGCATGTTTGTTGTTGCTGTTGTGTTTGTTGTTGTTGCTTTTGTGGTTGTGATGGCTGTGGCTCTAGTTGTTGCCCTATCATTTGCTGTTGCAGTGTCTGCTGCGATTTTATTTGAATGGCATTTTTTTTCGCCCGCTGTTGTGCTGCTTTTTCAGCCTCCTCTAGGACCTTTATCTTTTTGCGCTCAACAGCATCAAGGTTCTCTTTTTCTCTACGCGCCTCTTGTTTTTGTTTAAGAGCTTGAACCATTTCCGTAAGGCGCGTTATTTGCTCTGTAAGGGAATGTATTTCGTCCTCCTCAGCTCTCTCTTCTTTTTCGGAATCTGATGATTGAGCTGCTGACGTCAGTTCAAGCAGCTTACTGTCTCCTGTGAAGTGCCCTTCACCACCATCCGATATATATTCCATCTCATCGGCGGTGTCGGACACTGTATTTTCCAATTGTTGTTGGATTGTTTCTGCTGCAGTTGCCTTAGCTATGCGCGTCATTTCCCTCCCTTCAGCTGGCAGCTCAGCTGTAGTTGCTTGGGAATAGCGCTTTGCATCGTCATTCTTCCTTGTCTTTCTCCTTTTCTTTGGGGCTGTGGTGGCTACATCTTTCGATGAACCCGCTATATCGGCTGTTGCATCATCCAAAGTGCCGGCTGTTGCTTTGCTTTTTGTTGGGGGACCATCTTTCGATGTCCCCGTTTTTTTAACCATCTGCTTTTGTTGTTGGTGACGATTTTTAATTATTTCGTCCCAAAAATTATTTAAAAAAAAGCCTTGGCCCTGGTGGGAATCGAACCCACGCGCTTGGGATCCGCTCTCTGCCACTCTACCAACTGGGCTACCTCGCCGCTTAAAATTGGTAAGTTAATTGCCGATGCTGATTGTGCAATTATAGCACTTAATATTTACAATGAATTTAACTCAACTTGAACTACCGAAATTTATTATGTATGCTGGGAAAGTCGTCAATGCGTCCGTATGCTTTCACAACTGAAGATCGACTCATTCCCAACTCGGTATTCAGAGGTATATTCAAAGAACCTGTAAATCAACCTTTTTTTCTGGCAACAGGCAATCACCCGAAGCAAATATATCAAGGGCTTCTAACTTATTCTGTACAGTTAATCAAGCTCTACCAATTACGTTGCTCTCATACTTTGTTGCTTCGTTCAAGGGTTAAGCAGTGGTGTGCCAAGCCAAGCTCCTATAGCATCAAAGGCTTCCAAAGTACATTCTATGCAATTATAGTCTAACTCAAGCAACTACGTTGCTCCGCAGTTTGCAATCTCTAATTTTTGGTAGTCAGATATCTTATTTCTGTGTTCAAAAGTGTACTGAATTGAAAGCTTTGAAACTAAGTACACTTTTTTTCAAAAATCATTAGCAAAGGCATATTAAATTAGAAAGTCCCTGTTCTTATTTGACACAGTAGTTTCCTACTTCAATTGCTTGGAAGGTTAATATTTCAAAATGCATACCTATTTCCTTTTCCAAATATATATGTACATAAAATATACCTATGTCATGTTCACATGACCTAAGTTGTTAACTTTTCTCCAAATTTATTGCCAAGCCTTTTTGAAGTAGTTAAACAAATATTTGCTTCCACTCAATGGAATTCTACTCTCTTTCAGTCAACTAAAATGCTTTTCCCCGGCAATAGAAAGTCGCTATAAGACAAACAACAGCAGCTCTACATATATTCATACCTTATTAAGTGCTATTGACCGATATGTACACACAATTGATAGTTTCGTTAACATCGAGGATGCTTCAAGTAGGTACAGTGAGATGTTGTTATATGTGTATCTATATCCAAACAAAAAAAAAACTTACTGTTGTCAACAACTGTGTACATCGAAGATAGATATTGACTTTCCAAAGTTTTCATTCCTCACATCCAAATAGGGTTCCTTAACCTCAAGAACTTTGTGACTTTGTGTGTTTGATTGGTTTTTCCTAAAACTTTACACTCAATCAATAGATTTTCTCAAAAATGAAAACATCAATTGAATCCCCCTTAAACAAAATCTCTTTCTCCCTTCATATAGTTAAAGTTAACCTATTCAAGCGTAAACTTAAAAGTCGAACCATTGCCAAAAAGAGCACCAGGGAAAGATACATTTGTAGAAATGTTGCATGGCATGCACGTTTTACCATCTGGAATGAAAAATACCACAGACATTTTGGGATGGAAGCCAAATTGTAATTAACACTAACAGCTCCGCCATCACTTTGTGCGCCCCCCAAAGGTGCGATAAACATTAGAAGCTACATATTTAACCCGAGCATGCGAGGGTACACAAGCCGCTCCAAGTAAACATGCATCGTCTAAACATTTTCTATTTGAAATGCATTTGTGTCGTAAATATCTTTCGAGTCTGTAATATATGTTTACCACCGACCGACCTGCGCCATCTATAACTTGTTCCCGCGCGTCACTTCGAGCCGCCTGTGCACACTTTCTATATATATATATACACACATACCTAGTCTTATTAACTACTGTTCACACTTTTTCTTCCATTTCGACCGAAAGCGAGAAGAAATAAAAGAAAATCCACTTACTTTGCGTTGGGACCTTTGGAAATCGGTGATAAGTAAATAAATGCAACAACAACAAAAATAAAAAAAATAAAATGTAGAGTCCACAATTAACAGATACAGGTTATCGCACTGCCCTGCCATGCCGTCATAATATGCTTGCTTGACCGGCTTGCTGTAGGCGTATTTTGTGGCTTTTGTTTGTGCATCTGGATTTTTAGAGAGTCTTGGCTCGGACTTCAGACACCGACTTTTTAAACAACCACCACCGCGCGCCATCACCACCTCATAAGGCAAATAGGTCAAACATGACTTTTGAATTTAAACCATGCACGTTGAGAAATTGTTATATTAATGCTAAGTATCTCCAGTTGATGCAGACTCTGATATTTTGTTAGTGATGCCACTTTATATGGAAATTGTTTATATCGTGGGTACGAATGACCATAAGATGAGTAATGTGGTAAATGCAATTTCTAGAAATAAATGAATAAATGATAGTAAGCGAAACATCTTCCCTTTTGCACAACATCGAAAAAGAAAAAAAATGTATGAAGTTGCATTCTTTAGAAATATCGAGACAAGAAAACAATTATCGAACAACTTGAATTTTAGAGAAGATATAACTGCATTTTCCATGGTTAAATATCTGCTTCAGAATCTCTTTCGCTATCTTAAACGAAGTCTACATTGAGGAAGTTCCTCACAAATAAATAGGTGGGCACTATGGTTTCAGTGGTGGAATGCGAAGATTGTACTTTCACTGTACGTGTATTTGTGGGATCGAGTTCTATATTTAGCAAATCAAATTCACTATTATTATAATAGACCAGCATCACAAAAGGATTCTGATGATGGGCTTGGCAGCTGAGGAAAATCTAGAATTCCTGCCCACAAAGTAGTGGATTAAATCATTAGGAAGTTAATCTTTTCTGTATTTTAAAGTTAACTCCCAATTAAATAGTAGATCCGTCACAAACTTCCTAAGCTGGGGACACATATTTCATAGATCGATACAATTGCCGTTAACATTGACAATATTTGAAGAAAACGGGGAATTCTATTGGATACTGGTAAATTATTCATATAGTTAACTAAAGATTGTCAGTACAGAGAAGTAGGACGTATACATCTCAGCTTGGTTGCAGCGTTTTGCAAAAGTCTATCGCATAATAAAATTCGTTTGGCAAACTTTAGGGTAAACTAAAAGGTTGCAACAAAAAAAAAAAGATCCTTCTCAGATGGGAACATTTCCACAATTGGTAAAGAATAAGCTTGGAATGTTTAGAATTCTAGATAAAAAAAACTCTTCAAGACAGGTTATGTTGATGTTGAGTGAGCTAAGATTTTTCTCACATTATTATAGTGCCAACAAAGAAGAATGATATTCTTTGTTGTGGGGTGTCATTTTTGTCACCACATGTTAAAAAAAGGATTTTAGTTGCAATCAACACATGCTTTATGTATTCAAGAAATCGTATCTTTTAACTAAATGAACATTCATTTTCGATAAACTTTAGTAATCTTCCAACCCTATCACGATCTTATTTCCTTATTAAAAAAAACTTCATCATAATGTGCAGACTTCAGGTACGAGATCATCGAAAAAATGTTTGTCCATTTTGAATTCAATCCTAATGTTTATTTTTCATAAGTAATTCATTTTAAGAAAACAAATCTTTACTCCTAACCGGATTCTCAAAGTGGAATCACTGGTCAGTTGTATGCTTAAATACTATTGCACTTTGCCTGGCTAGTTTAAGGAAAAAGACTGCGAGATGTATATCTTCCCAAGTGTAAGTTTCACAAGGAATCCAATGAATCTAATGGAATTTACATAATTTAGTCACTGCGGTTGGATTGCAAATGACAGATGGTTTTTTTTTTCTTACTGTTGGTTTCTGTTTTATGTACCTACTTGTGCGAATTTTATAAGTCTGTGAGATTGTCTTTATAACTCTGGACTTCGAGTCTAGACGTTCAATCTATAGGTAATGGAATGTGGGGTAAGTGCGAGATTTTATGTGCACCTCTTGGTTTGACAAGACTATCTATAAAGTTGGAGCATTGTATTTCATTGTAAATTTATCGATAGAAAATTCAATTATGCAACTTCGAATTGAAATCGATTTAAATTTATGGGATTGTAGATAGCGCCACTTGTTATGTCGACCAACGGATATACATTCCTGTTTATATTGTTAAAGATAAAGGAGCGATATATATATATGTATGTATAAAAACACCAGGAAGTTAAGCAATTTGCTTTGTAATTGTTATTGGCTTTAAGTGTTCCATAGGTGTTGTCTAAATGGATTCAATGTAACAGGTTTTATGATTGAATCTTTAATTTGGAGACAATTTAAGAAAATTGCAATTAAATTGTAGATATGAGAGATGTTGTTGTAAGTTCAAATTAAGAATAATGAATGAAGAAGTTGAAAAAGGAGAACCTATTGATTATAAATATAAAAATATCCAAAGGCAATAATATTAAATCGTCGATTTATTCTTAACGTTGCTCTTTAAGTTAGTGCTGCAATGCATTTTATTTATAGAGGTGAAACATCAATTTTTTTTTTAAATTTTAATATCGTTTATGTTTTGTTAAAAAAAAATAATTTAATGTGTCATAAAACTAAATATATATCTTTTTTTACTCCCACCTCGGCAAAAAAGTATCAACTTAACCCCCCAAAATAATAATATAAACTTTAATGTTCTTAAGTGCCTTCACGACCCTCTATATGCCCTTAACTGCACAAAAGGCAGGGTTTAATGGTCCATAAAATATTTATTATAATCCACACGACTCTATAACCTTTCTGCGTCAACTAGCACCAATTACTATGGGAAAGGCGCAGTTAATTTCATTGAAAATGAACAAAAAAAATATAAATAACGTTTACAATCTTTACCTGGGTAAAGGCATCCCTATATTCCTTCTGTGTACCTTAACGACCTTTCGAAAAAAACAAAAATAAAATAAAAAAAAAACTTATGTCCCGTTGTATCTGTCAGAGAGAAAAAGTTGTAATCAGTTTTAACCTTTTTTTTACTTTTTTTCCTGAATAAAAATATACATGTATTCCGAATCACCCTTAGTATAGGTAGGTACTCCCGAAACAATTTCATTCATCTCCAAAAGATATGCTTACCTTAAATGGTTTTACAGCACTTAAGGTTTATATTTTTAAAATTCAAATTGGTAAAAAAAAGTTTTTTTTAAGGTCTTTTAGTGCCAGTTTTGCATTGGTTTGTAAGAATTAATTCGCCCGAGAGGGGAATATCGGTTTTCATTTTGATGTATTTATTTCTTTTTCAATTTTTTGACTTGCTATGAAACATTCAGTGACATACATACATATATATATTTTTCATATAAAAGTAACTTGAAAGTAAAAAAAAAAACAAATTTCAGATTAAAATCAAACTTTACCTGAAAGAAAAAACAACAAGAACTAAATGTTTGAATCTTAATGTTTCATTGTTTCCATATACAATAGAATCTCGAAAAGATAAAAAAGGGCCCGTTTAATTTTTTCAAATTGTTCATCTTTCCAAAGATTGAACATTTGTTTTAGAATTATAAGTAGGTATTCATAAAAAATTATAAATTTTAGTCATTTTATATTTAAAACACAGAAAACTTAAAAAAAAATATCTTCAAAAATGTCTTATTTATACATGAGACTTAAAAAACTGTTCCATAAGTACCCTTCTGTCTGAAAAAAAAAAACGAATAAAGCGTTCATCTTCCCGATTCGTTCATGTTATAGAAACGTTTATATTTTCGAGATTCTACTGTAGTTTAAAAGAAAATTTTTGAATTGTTTTCTTTTCGTATTGTTTAAATTTACTTTACTTAACTGTACTATAATTTACTGTAATGTAATTGACTGCACAGTACATTTCAGACCTACAACTGTAGTGTACTGGAACTTGCTTGAATGTACTGGTATGTACTGCACTGTACTATACTGTTCATACTGTGCCTTACTGTATGTTTTCCACTATACTGGGTTATACTGTACTATATTGTACGTTCTGTACTTTAATGCACTACCTATATAGTACCTGTACTGTACTGTACTAGGTGTATAGTTTTTAATGTACTGTATTAAATACTTCATACTATACTGTATTATGTATGATGTACTGTACTGTACTGTACTATATAGTACGTACTGTAAGCATTTCTGAAGGATTGGATTGAAGCGTTTCCATCGATTCGTTACTATATACTTTTATGTTTTATGAAAATAAAAAGAGGAAATCTTTTTGACTTGTAGTAAATTGTCATCATATATTTTTATAAAAACAATACGATTCTTTGGTGTAACGAGTAATTTTTTAGTTATTTTATCAAGCAGTATGTTTTGAAATTTGAATTATTTTCGGTGACATCCCTTAACTATCTTGTTAGGTATATTTGGGCCCAGTGTCCCAGCCATCTTAACTTTTGAATATAAAGTTTATGAATTTTTCGCCAGAAGTGTATTTTGCTTTGGTACATTAGACCTTAGACAATTAAAACCATAATTCTTACCCTTATCTCGAACAAGTTTAGGACTTCCTACTTCCAACTGTGGTACGAACCTTACCTACATGCTTCTGCACCATACACCAGTATCGGAATATGGAGTTTTTTGTAGAGCGTTTTCTTAGTTCTCTTATCTTCCACGTAGAAATAGTTTGTCATTGTTTTTAAAACCTTCTCCAATAAATGTGTTAACATAAAGTGTCACGCATTAATACTGAAAGTTGAGAGGTAGTGAATGAATTTTGGCAGATATGTTGCCAAATAGTCACTTTCATAATTGTAGCATTAAAATAATGTTAATAGGCGCCACCTTGTTTATTGTCCTTGTCTCCTTTCAAGAGATTTAATAGTATACCATCATTTCCAAAGTACCTCGGAACTGACTGAAGACGCACACAAATATTCTCTCCCGCTGGACCTGAAAAACCAACAAAAAAAAAAAAATACACACAAAACAAGACAGGACAACAACCAAACAAAAGACCTCCATAAAAGGCTAATAAACGGTTGTGTAATTTGATATCCAAATAAACCCGACTTTTGCCACGCTAGAGTGACATCGCCAACAACGACCAAAACGACTGATGGCGAACAGCATCGCTTGATGTTGAGGCACCAAAACAATATACGAAAAAAGCAACGCAACAAACAATGCCCTATTGCCACCACGATGACTACACCACACAAAGGATTCAACTCCCGTCCTTTTTCAGTTTTCAAAAGAAGCCGAATCCAACGCAAACCAAGAAATAAACCATCGACAGAAGAAGAAAAAAAAAATGTATAACCTGATCCCGAAAAAACCCTTCTTCGTCTACTCAATTTCACTGATTGGCTGTGTGTATACACCAAGTACACACAGTAAAGCAAAAAGTAACCAACAAAAAAAAAATAATAATAAGAAAAAAAGGACGAATTTTCAAAGAAGTATGATAAAAACTTTCTTTCCTTTTCGCTTGACATGATTTTATTTTCTTCTGCTTTTGGGGTTTGCATTGGTGCCCTTTTCCGGACTTCCTTTCTTCATTCATTTTTTATTTATTTCTTCAGGTTTCTTTTTTTTTTTGTTGTGTTCGTCGTTCTCTGTGTTTATTGTGTCACTTGAACCTGTTCATAACCTGTGGCGCTGAGAAGCAGCATTACCGCTTAGTAATGTTCTTTAATGGGTTTTCCTTTCAAAAGGGTGACAAAACAAATTTTTTTTTTTTTGCAAAAGAAAAGCGTCGAAAAAGGTTTGGAATTTCAAGGAAATGCGTATTTGAGGATAAAGGAACATAAGAATGATGACACAATCAAGCAAAAAGGATTCAAGAGCTTCTTCAGACTAGCATGAATGAAGAAGTGACAGAAAATTGTATCAAGTTAGTGTCAAAGGCGAAATGAAGAAATATTTTTCAGGAAACATAATTTTACATTCTATTGATACGCTATATCTACGCATGTTAGGGGATACGTGCAATGAAATAGGAAATTTGTCTTCTTTTCAAATTGAAAATGAAAGGAAGTCAAAGTTGAAATATTAAAATGAAGGTAACTTATTGAAAACTAACGGTTATCGAAATACATGTCTGTTTCTTTTCGTTCGTGCACTCTAAAAAATATTTACTAAAATCAAATGAATTTGTCTTTAAAACAAGGAAAATTGGTATTGATTTGGCGCCAAAAAGAAAATTACTTAAAATAAAAACCCAATCTTTACTTGTTGTAAGTAAATGATTTAATCATTTTCAAAATTATATCCTTGAAACAATGCCACGACTTTCCCAAGGTTTCCTAAAAAACAAGAAACATGTCCCTAAAACAAAGCCTTGATTTACCAAAGTTTCCTCAAAACAAGGAGATATGTCTTTAAAACAAAGCAATACCAGCTTTAAAATAAAAAAAAAAAATTAATTATTTTAAAGACGCTGTGTCTTTGTTTTGAGGAAAAAATTTCTTAAATTTAAAGATCCTCTGGCTTTGTTTTAAGAACAAATTTCTTTGTTAAGGATCGTGTAAAGGTCGCTTAACGATTAAGATACCGCAAATTTATCAGTTTTTGTTCATGCCACAATTTCTCGAAACAGCTCACATTATTTTGATAAAAAATTCTTATTCGTCATAATTCTTATTCGAGATAAAAACTGTATTCCAACAAATAACAAAAAAACATAACATTAATGATATAGAGAAGAGAAAATTAAAGTATGTTCTATGTCCTTCATTTCGGGCAATCAAGAATCATATGCCGATTTCAGAACTATTCGGACGTCTTGGACGTTCGTCTGCCATGCACAACAACCGTTCTCGGACGATTACGGCCTTTCTTATTCCAGCTAATTTATTCAATATCTATTTGTCCCATAAATTAAACGACAAATTCACGAGATATCAAAGCAAGTTATGACGAATACAAACTTGTTTTGATTTTTCGTTGAACTAAGTGTGGTACTTCCTGCGATAGTACGTGGAAATAAATGGATATTGATAAATTTGACCGGCGAAGTCCAAGCACTCAAGAAGTGTATGTAAATGTTCGTCCGAATGATTCCGACCCGAAATCGGCCGATGATTCGGTTTCAGTGTATGAGAGCCGCTTTGATTATCTTGTTAGTAGTTTTGATATTTATCGTATCGTAATTTACGTATATCGTAATTTTACGTATAATTTCGTGTGTACATACCTATACATCCATCTGCAAACATTTAAAATCCAGTACGATAATTTCAATAGAGCCCCGTGGCGTAGTGGTTGGTGTGTCGGACTATCACGCCGGAGGTCTGGTTTCAAGCCTAGCTTTTAATGCATTTAATGTTTTTTTTCAGGGGCACACTGCCTCTTGCGAGACAGTGACAAATCCACCAAGAGTATCATTGTCATGAAAAGTGCTTCTCAACTTAGTCGTTCGGATTCGACGTAAAATTGTAAGTCCCCTCCAATCCTGTAGAACTAACAACGCACACAGTTGTAAGTCACTAGGCCGTGGTTCTTCGGAGCTGTCACTGTCACTCAAATTTATTTTATTTTTAATTTATTTATTTACGATAATTTCAGAAAACACGGAACCAGAATCAATTAAAAGTTATAAAGTGTATGCTTTAATTTTAAATGTAGCTATCTATGTAAAATGTGTCTAAGCGATAAGATAAAAAACGTCAAAAAATTAACTCTTTCGTGCACTTTTTTCTTATTATCTTCATTTTTAAATCTAATGCTATCGAATCATGATTGATTTCTCATAATGACGTCGTTTTAATCGAATCACATACAGTTGATGTTGATTTAACCACTTCCCATATAAATAAAAAAAAAAATATAGGTTATTCTATTGTGCAATGTTGTATCGAAATTGCACAAAAAATTAACAAAAAATAAAAAAGCTTTTTGTTTAAATATCTTTTAATTAAAAATAAATTAAATTCTATTGAAAATCATAAACGATTGAAAATGACCTTAAAATAGTATTAACAGGAAAAAAAAAAATAAAACAAATACAAATTAAAAGTTTGTATAGAATTATTGTGTGGTGAAAAATTTAATTGAATTTATTTATTTCGAATAACTATGTATATACACACAGTCTATCTTTTATTTGCAGTATCACTATTCATTGCCAAACCTTTTTTTTCAAATATTCTGTATAGAAAGATAATTGAGATTTTCAAAGAACTAATTTATTTTATTTTTTTTTTATCCATGGCGTCTCTCATCAATTTGTATAGATGATATAAAAAATAAAATAAACTATAACCCACACAAAAAAAAAAAAAACAAAAAAAAAAAAAAAAAATCGCTTGTGAAAACAATAAAGATAAATTTAATGGAATTTGTTTGAACTTGGAAATGTATCTGTCACGCGTGTGAAATTATATATTTATATATAGATAAATCATATGATGAGAAAATTAAGTGCGAAACATATTATTTGTTTAAATAGATACAATCATGTATTTTTTTTTAAATTATATAGAGAATCTACAGTAGGTATCTTTATTGATTGCACTAAAGCTATATTTATAAAAATAGATGTTTAAAATAACTATTTGTATGTCAACAAATTTATTAATGTTGTGTTTTTTTTCAATTTCAGGTAAGCTTGGGGAGATTCAATCAAAACTTTTTAACTTGAAATTAGTTACGTGTGAGTTAACATTTGAAGAAACATAAACTAACAGAACCTATGTACCTATTGTATATATGTATGAATTATTAATTTAAAAAAAAAAAAACAATCAAAGAAATTTTATAAGAATCATCAAAAAGTGTAAAAACAAAGCACTTTCTTCTTCAACAGAATAAATTGATTAAATGACACCATGGGTATTCATGAATCGATAAAATATTATTCTTTGCAGTAAAACATAATAGTCGTAGGTATATACAAAACGCATCCTAGGAGTATTTTTAAGTTAATATAGAGAATACTGAAAACTCACGGTTCTGAACACATCTTTTCAATCAAAATCTCGGCGATGCTCCAGCACTCCATGATCTCTTAGACGTCGGTGGATTCTTGGAAACGTGCTATGATGGGGACACCTCCTATCGGGATATCTTTCAGCGTACAGTTTTTCGGCTTCAACGACTTCGACCATTAGCTAAACCGTAGCAGAAATGCATGTCCGTTAATTCTTCTCGGGTGTATGAGCTTGACATCGTTACGTGTTAATGAGTTAATATTCAAATTTGAAATAATTACTAAGCAAAACTGCAATGCCTTTTATTTATCTTGCGTTGCAATTTTCTTTTTTTTTCATTAAAAAAAATGCGGTTTTATTGTCCCTATTGTCCCCATACCAGGTAGAACCCATGGGCTGCGGGCAGGCCAAGGCAAAAATATTGACAGGTCAGTTTTCAGAAGTTATCAATGAAAATAATATTAATCCAGGGTTATTCCAATACTATTTAATTTTATTACGTTCTCATAAAACTCCAATTAAAAAAAAAGTGAAAAAACTAAGATTAATGCTAAATAAATAAATAAATTGCTTCGTTACAATAAAAATAAATGTTTTTCTTAGAAAAAGGTGGTTTTGGTTTTTTTTTAATTTCTTGAGACATAAAATGTTTGCATCCGGTTTTCTTATTTAGACTTAAAATTAATAACAGCATTGAATTTTGAAATTAAAATTAGCACTTAATTACGTGAAATTTTGAAAAAAATGAATTTGAAATTTTTTTTTCAATTTTTTTTTTTCAAAATTTTGACTTTGAAAATTAATATTTCAAAAACTATTTCTTAGAATAGATTTATTTAAACACAGAATGAAAGAAAAAGTTATTGGCTTTTCAAAAACGTATCGCACAGCATTGTGAATGAAGCCGTTGATTTTAAATAATTTTTTTCCCATTTTAAGTCAGTTTTTTCGAAAATTGCCCCTCCCGGCTAAACGGAGGGGAATAGACCCCCCCCTCCGATACGATTTTTTTCTTGTCTCAACGCAACCTACACGCCCTAGCATTTTGTCGCATTGCTCATGACTCACCCTGTATAGTTTATCATGTTTATATTATCTCAGGTTTCGCATACAATTTGGGAGATGCATTTCTCTTTTCTACAGCGTTCACTCCATTAAAAACTGCAAACTTGATGCTTTTAAAACGGTGTTATGGGACGAATCTTCTATTGCACTTTTATAGTTGCAGAAGTAGGTACTCTCGATATATTCAAACCTATGTACTAAACCGTATAGTTTGGAAGAGGTGTTCTACCTCACGGAGTAAGCTTTTTCTTTTGTCCTATTATAGGTACTTGACTCTTTTAGAGTAATGGAAAAACAGCGTTTATCTGTAAAAATGGTGAATCTTTTTCCCGTAGGATTATGTTCCTTCTTTTCAAAGTCATTGAAATTTTAGAAATCGTCAGCTAAAGTAATATCTTGAAGAACAAAAACCATTTCATGACCAGAATTTAAGTTTTCATAGCAATAGATTCAGTGATTTGGTATTTTGTCTCAATGAAAAGTGGAGCCAATTTTTGCATCGTTAAATTATTGCGTTTGATATTTCAAAAATATTTAATATATTATGACTTCACACGCTGCTGTAATCTATATATTAACTGCTCCGATTTGTATGCGACTTTTTTTCTACAGATTTCTATCAACGATCTTTTTATCTAATCTGATAAATTATTTCGCTAATTACAGCACTTGCTTACGATTTTCTTGATTGGACAGTGACAGGTGCTTCTATAGCCTATAGCCAAGGAATGCTTACAAATCTCTCCTGAAACAATTAAACTGTAATACTAGGACTAGGAAAACGATCACTCAAAGGGTTATTAAAACACTTTATTTGATTTAAAACAATGCATTCGAGCATTCAACATTCGTGTAGTGCGGTTAATGAAAAAAATTCTGTACCTACTTCACTGTATTTCTCTTTATGATAGAATGAAGTATCATTAAGCCAAATGCAGTGAAGTACAGAAATTCTTTCGTTAACCGCACTACACGAATGTTGAATGCTTGAATGCATTGTTCTAAATCAAATGAAGGAATTTAAAAACCCTTTGAGTGATCGATTAATGCTGGACATTCATATAGAACGTGATAACTTGTTGCTTAACTTCACCAGGTTTAGTTTGTGTGGATAATCATCAATTTTAAAGCACTTTTTAGAGATTAAAGATATCCTAATAAAAATGAGCTCTTGTTAACAGTTTAGATATTCCTTCTTTGCTCATGCTTCCACAAACAAATTTTCGCAAGAGAAAGTTTTCAGCTTAAGCCGTGGAAAGGTTCGGTTAAATAAATGCAATAAAAGAGTCATCCTTAACTCATCCCCGATTTTCCATGCACCACTATATACAGGGTGAGTCATGAGCAATGCGACAAAATGCTAGGGCGTGTAGGTTGCGTTGAGACAAGAAAAAAATCGTATGGAAGGGGGGGGTCTATTCCCCTCCGTTTAGCCAGGAGGGGCAATTTTCGAAAAAACTGACTTAAAATGGGAAAAAAATTATTTAAAATCAACGGCTTCATTCACAATGCTGTGTGATACGTTTTTGAAAAGCCAATAACTTTTTCTTTCATTCTGTTTTTAAATAAATCTATTCTAAGAAATAGTTTTTGAAATATTAATTTTCAAAGTCAAAATTTTGAAAAAAAAAATTGAAAAAAAAAGTTCAAATTCATTTTTTTCAAAATTTTACGTAATTAAGTGCTAATTTTAATTTCAAAATTCAATGCTGTTATTAATTTTAAGTCTAAATAAGGAAACCGGATGCAAAAATTTTATGTCGTTCTTAAGAAATTAAAAAAAAACCAAAACCACCTTTTTCTAAGAAAAACATTTATTTTTATTGTAACGAAGCAATTTATTTATTTATTTAGCATTAATCTTAGTTTTTTTACTTTTTTTTTTAATTGGAGTTTTATGAGAACGTAATAAAATTAAATAGTATTGGAATAACCCTGGATTAATATTATTTTCATTGATAACTTCTGAAAATTGACCTGTCAATATTTTTGCCTTGGCCTGCCCGCAGCCCATGGGTTTTACCTGTTATGGGGACAATAGGGACAATAAAACCGCATTTTTTTTAATGAAAAAAAAAAAGAAAATTGCAACGCAAGATAAATAAAAGGCATTGCAGTTTTGCTTAGTAATTATTTCAAATTTGAATATTAACTCATTAACACGTAACGATGTCAAGCTCATACACCCGAGAAGAATTAACGGACATGGATTTCTGCTACGGTTTAGCTAATGGTCGATGTCGTGAAGCCGAAAGACTGTACGCTGAAAGATATCCCGATAGGAGGTGTCCCCATCATAGCACGTTTCCAAGAATCCACCGACGTCTAAGAGATCATGGAGTGCTGGAGCATCGAAGAAGCGAAAGGCCAGTTTCTGATGAGTCAAGAATCTTAGATGAAAGTATTCTGGATTTAGTCCGAAATAATCCCTCCGTCAGTACAAGAAGGATATCCACTATGCTTGGAGTGTCCCAATCTAGAGCATGTCGAGTACTTCGGGCGGAAAATTTACACCCGTACCACTTTACGCCTGTTCAGGAACTCACCTCAAACGACAAGTTATTGAGAACCGAATTTTGTAGAACATTACTACTTAGAAATGAAACCGAACAAAACTATTTTAGAAGAATATTCTGGACGGATGAAGCACAGTTTACTAGGGATGGGGTTACTAACTTCCACAATTTACATTATTAGAGTAGCGCCAATCCACACAAAAAAAAACAAAACAAATCACAACACCGCTTTAGTTGTAATGTTTGGCTTGGTATTGTTGGACACACTGTGATCGGGCCCCGGTTTTTGAATTCCATTATTAATGGAGAATCATACCTGCAATTCCTACGAGACCTTGTACCCGATTTATTAGACAGCGTTCCATTGGTTATAGCAGATACTTTAATCTACCAACAAGATGGTGCTCCAGCACACTATAGCTTACAGGTGAGAAACTGGCTGGATGATCATTTTAGTGACCGTTGGATCGGAAGAAGGGGCCCCACGGAATGGCCGCCTAGGTCACCAGATTTAACTCCCCTTGATTTCTATGCATGGGGATTTATAAAGAATTATGTTTACGAAGTGGAAATAGTATCATTGGAACAACTGAAAGAACGAATTGAAGTCGCTGGAGTCAAATTGCAGGAAAATTTGTCAAGCATAAACTTATGTGAAGCCATTACAAGGAGATATAATCTATGCCTACTAAACAATGGAGATCATATCGAGAATTTTTTATAAGTACTTCCAATAAAAAACATAGTAAAAATAAAAGGAATAAAAAAAACTAAAAAAACTAAGATTAATGCTTCTTAAATTGCTTCGTTACAATAAAAATAAATGTTTTTCTTAGAAAAAGGTGGTTTTGGTTTTTTTTTAATTTCTTGAGAACGACATAAAATTTTTGCATCCGGTTTTCTTATTTAGACTTAAAATTAATAACAGCATTGAATTTTGAAATTAAAATTAGCACTTAATTACGTAAAATTTTGAAAAAAATGAATTTGAAATTTTTTTTTCAATTTTTTTTTTCAAAATTTTGACTTTGAAAATTAATATTTCAAAAACTATTTCTTAAAATAGATTTATTTAAACACAGAATGAAAGAAAAAGTTATTGGCTTTTCAAAAACGTATCGCACAGCATTGTGAATGAAGCCGTTGATTTTAAATATTTTTTTCCCATTTTAAGTCAGTTTTTTCGAAAATTGCCCCTCCCGGCTAAACGGAGGGGAATAGACCCCCCCTCCTATACGATTTTTTTCTTGTCTCAACGCAACCTACACGCCCTAGCATTTTGTCGCATTGCTCATGACTCACCCTGTATAGTCCCCGGTAACCCATCACCCTATAGATGCCTAGATGATCTTGTTTTGTATTCTTAGACTTTTTATTTTTTATCAGATTTGCCAATGAATATAGTCAAAGAGCCAAACCTTGCCAACTCATTAGCGAGGGCTTTTAAAGATTACGAATCATATTCGAAGAAAGTCTGTTTAATGTTGGTAGAGAACCAAACTTCGATGGTGTCTAGTTCAGTTTAGAAACATTCCGACGTCACCAGCTCTTAGTGACAGGTATTTTCAAATGACCTGGGTCAACATAGTACAATCAAAACGATAGCGACCATATAAAAGCAAGTCATATTAGATGATATTAGGTATTTGGATTGATTTTTCGTTTATGCTTATAGTTCACATTTAAAATTTTGTATGGTGTTGATTTTTAATTTATTGAAGAAGTATTATTTTGGGTATAGAAGGATTCTTCACACAATCATTTGAGCAAGGTAGGTCTCAATTTTAAGTGGGAATTGGACGTATTAATTACTCCATTATTATTGCTTCATTCAGATAACCCTTCCTCCAACAATTAAAAACTTCTTATAAATTAAACATAAAGTTTTTGTTTCATAGAAATCATTTGAAATTATTTCAAAATTCAAATGGCAAATTGACGCATAAAAAAAAAAATTCTTAAACAGAACACAATGACATTCAGATCGTCAATTTCCACAGTCTGAAAGAAAACCGCAATATCTAAACGACATCATCGCAATCATCTTAGTTGTGTCGGCTTTGTTCCTTCTTTTCCTCCCAAACCGCGAGCATCAGCACTTGCACTTCCATACCACCACTTGGCTAAATCGTTTAAGTGCATCCCGCCCATCATCGTCATCAAGTAGGTAGCTGCAACGGAGCGCGCAGCTCACTCATTCGCTCAAAGATTCTGATTCAGATTCTATTGCTGGGAACTGAAAAATAATCCTATATCCAGTGTCGTGTTCATTGGGGAAAATCGGAAATAAGATAGCTACAGAAGTATCTGTCTGTATATCGTTCGGTCTTACCTACATATACTAGGTATATTTATTTTTTGTGGAAGTGTATCTGATGCAGTTTTGGTTACAGTTCAGTTGCAATTGCTATAGTTGTTCGGTACTCTCGATTCTTCTGTCTGTCTGAGCCTGGGATGTGTCTGCGGATTGCTTCGGGTGAGTGATGCACTTCTCCGATAGTGATGCATCTATAAAAAAAACCAAGAAATTATTGCAAATAACGATGATCGCGATGATAATGATCGTTTCTTTTAAGAGAGTCAGTTTATCTTGAGTACAGTCTCGCTGCCAATATATTTTATATATGTAGGTATATAACAGCCACTCGATTAATTTGCACAAACGACTATAACGAACGAACGAAACGGAACGGAAGTTTGTGTACGTTCGCAGCTGATTACAATTTTTCTTTTTATTTTTCTTGCTCCTTTCATATTATATTGACTCTTATCCGGTCTCTGGCACTTTTTCAAGTTTAAATAGAAAGACTATTTTATTTGTGTCGTCGTCTGCGTATAATCTTTAGAGACTCATTGAAGAGTCATTTTAATTCATCATATTATACAACCGATCTTAGTCATACATATACGTTCTCTGTGTGTCAGAAAAATGCATTCAATTAGAAGGAATTTTTGAAATCTCATTCATAACAATGCAAATGCAGTTATAGTAGAAAATGTTTTTGTTGGAACAGTTGGACTTTTCAAGTTGAATTCCCAGACAATTCTCATGGAATTGATTGAACAGAGAATTCGCAGCTATTGTATGAGTAATATATATATATTTCTATGGAATCTATTGAATGTCATGTCCATAGAGAATAAGTATTTTTGCATCTACACTTGTATATTTATATTGTGATTTGAGAATGTTCTTAAGCCATTAATCAAACCCTTTATAGGATGAAAAGCAAAGTTGTAGATACAACTGAACACAGGCGACGATGTCAAATTTACAGTCATCCAATTAAAGAATTATTGTTGTTTTATAATAAATTAATTGGTATTTTTGAAATGTTTGAGAATCAGAAGAAATTTTGACTTTATATCTCGAAAAACGTATTGAAAAAAAGTAGGGGTAGGATAGGTATCACTTAAACTTAGCTTATTGTCAAAAAAGTTATGTAAGTTGAATTGAAACAATCGGAAATTTGTGATGAGTGCAAAGTGAGAATCCGCACGAAACGCCATTTTTTCATGCTTATTTGAATCCACTAAATTAAAAAAATTCCACTAAAGTCCTCTACTTAGTTGAAATTATGTGTATTTTATTTATTATATAATATTTTCAATACATATAGTATATTGAATTTGTATTATAACAAAAACATTATTTATACTTCAATGGCTGAAATATTTTGGAAAAGATACAATTTTCTTAGCCCAAGATATAATATTTTGAGAACTTAACCTTTTACTCTCAATGAAATTTCAGTTGATCCCTAAGATTTTGGAAGAATCATTGTATACTGTTCGAAAACTAACGTGTTCGTTTCGAGTTTTGCATCTTGTTCCTTCTGTAGGACTTGTTGATATTCCTGAAGAACCAAACTATCGAATATAAAAAAACCATGTATGTTACTTAATTTACACTTTAATCTCAATTGTTCGATTAGTAGTTCTCACAGTTGTTTTTCAATTATTTTCATTATGCAGTTTATCAAAATTTTGATTTGGATTCTATTTGTGTTAAGTGTTCTTCTTCGTATAAATCTTATAAGAAAAGTGTCCAACCTATACTCACTAGATTAGTGCAATAATTCAGTTCAGAAATGGTACTTTTTGACATCAAATAAACCTTGAATCTATGTAAAGCTATCTTTGGAAGACCAAAATACGGTCAACTATTGAAATGTTTTCTATTTCCCATTTTCATTAAAAAAAATACAAAAATGTATATGTACCTACAATGATTACGTCTCAAAAACTTGACCAAAAGAATATACTTCGAAAAATCAAACAAATTAAAAAACTACTCAAACACTACCCAAGTACTCATTTTTATGGAAAAAACATCCAGTTCAAAAAAGGTAGAGAAACAATAGGAAATTTGGAGCAAAAATTATACAGTTAAAAAAAAAAAATATTTCTAACCTCCATATAGTTTCAAAGTCAACTTTTAAACAGTAAAATTTATTCGGTTTCACAGTTTCGTTTAAACCTTGAACAACATTCAATTTGTAGTTTAAGTTAAACGAAAGTATTCTGCCGTTTAAACTTCAGTTCAGCTTCTGGGACCACTCTCCGAGTGACATTTCACTTTAAGTTTTTTTCCAACGTTGCGAAACATAACTTCTTTTTCAGAAAATATAAATGATAATGTTGGAAATATTTTGTTTGCATGAAACTCTCCTTTCGAATAAAACGATTTCGCTGTTAAGCTTACTCTTGAACTTAATTTCTTTTGTAGGTATCACTTAAATATTTCACATCCTCCATCTACCTAACCCCAAAAATGTCAAAGTTTAATACCACCAATAATTGTAAAACAAATATCGTCCCCTCAGCCTTATTTGCTTCTATATGCTTGACATTGCTTTAATCTCCTTAAATGTATATTTATCGAATTTGCATACAATTCACGTTTTTCCGTTCGTTAAATTGTGCTTATTTTTTTTTTCAAATTTCGAACTCCCTAAGAAGGTTACAGGGCACACACAAACCCATACCCTTTCATCTTAATGGAATGATTTCCACCCTCAGTACTATACCAAAAGATAATATCAGAAATTACATATCAAAACGAAGTTGCTAACATTCACAATAATAACCCTCCTTCATTTTCTTCTACCCCGAAGAAGGAAAAAATAAATGAAACACATTTGTTTAATATATTCAAAAAAAAAAAACAACCCGAATTTCCTTGCATCGCCAAATTTTTTTCAAAAAATGTTTAAAATAAGTATCGGCAAAAAAAAAGAACTTAAGAAAAAGTATCTCATCAAATATGAAATGATAAGAAAATGTTCAATTTAGCAAAAAAAAAAACACCCCTCCAATATCTCTAACTACCTCTACCCATTTATTTTTTATCAAATATTAGGACCCCTTATCGCTATCGACAAAAAAGACAAGAGGATCAAATTTAAGAAACGATGAAACGAAACAAAATGGGATAACACAACACATTCCATTACTGTGCATCATTACGCACACTCTAAACGTATGCGAATGTTACAAATGTGTTTCGATTTAATTCGATTTACAAAAAAAACATGCCCATGTCGGGAATTACATATATCCCGTTTAAGTTGACGTCCGTGCGGTGAGGTGGCTCAAAGCGGGAGGTACAACGATGGCGGCTATTTGCAATACGCCCATAGTCACCAGTGTCAGTTAGGACGATGTCAAGAGATCCTTCCCGCTTTTGAATTGCTTTTGAAAGGAACATGCAAATAGCACATTCAAAACACGCTGTCTTCAAAAAACATGGTGTAGGCGGCTCATCGATGGCGTGGCGGCAGCAGTGTATCCCGGCAATTTGGTTTCCTTTTTCTTTTCAAAAAGTCGAAGGCAAACTTAACCTCTTTTGCCACTCCACGTATACAAATAACGCACAACCCTTTTTTGAAAATTGACGGTCGTCTTTATTATAGCCTTTTAGATACGCACTTGGAATTTTTTTTTTTTTTATTTTTTATTTTTTGAGTGGATGAGATATATTTTTTATCCACTTTTTCATCTTCTTCAAACATTTTTCAAGTGACGGTTAAAGGTAGCTCTGTATCTGCCTACAAGTTTTTCTCTTTGCCACTCAATACGTGCGGTTAAAAAAAAAAGTTAAAAAACAAAAAGTGGGAACAACAATAAAAAAAAAGGACAAAAAACCCAATCAAAATGCAGCAGAGTGTATATGTTGGGTGTAAAGGGGCAGGCGATTGTGTCAATATGGGAGAGATTCCCTCCATCCTCTCGTTGGTATGGATAGATCCCATGGGAGCTGAAATAAAATAAAAGTACATAAAAAGAGTGCGAGTGTGTGGGAGGAAATTGAATTTCTTCGCTTTTGTCTTTCCTTTGATATTTGAGTTAATGCATACAATGAGGGACGAAACTCCAAACCCGACTTCTGAATCTATTTACAATTTTGTTTAATATTTTTATTGGCAAATCTTGTGTTTACTTACATATATGTTCATATAACGGTTATTACGTTAACGAAGTACGGGGTATAGGTACGGTAAACATTTAGAGGCAAAAAAGAAAAACAAACACTCCTAAAATCTGAAGAAAGACTTAAGATCGACTTTTTCTATATAACATTCAAAATTCAGTTCATTTCAACTTTTAAACCAAATCTTACATACACAAATCGATGTACCTATGAATGTTCCCTATATGGACTCCAAAACAGATGGACTGATTTTGGTACGATTTTCAGGTCTCAAATTCAGTAAAATTAAAGCGATCCATTTTTTTTGCAGGTCCTGTTTTGTTCATATAGGTTTTAATAGAAAGATAGTAAAAGCAACGTTGAAAACGATATCCTTTCAATCGTTTTAATTTAACTTTCAATCATTCAATTTTACGGATTTAGCGGTTGATCTGCGAAGTCTTGTATCAATAGGATCGGATTGATGCAGGAATGAAAGTTGTCAAATAATTCCTCCACATTGATTTCTAGATTATTGAAAAAGTTTTTTTTCGATAGAATCCCAAGATTTATCTTTATGATTAAGAACTGAAATCTAGGGCCAAACGAACGCTTTTAGAACCTCAAATGATCAAACAGAAAGGACATGACTTGACCGATGAGGATGTTAATTTGCAAATCATTCACTGAAACACTATATGGATAACAAAATTTAAAAATCAGTGATGTCATTCTTTTAACTTTTAGTTGATTTATAAGCGAAGAAAGTACTTAAATAATTAAAGAAAAAATGGGTTGAAGGAGAAAAAGAGGACATTAGGAGGACAATGTTAGAAAAAGGAGGAGAAATTACTGTCCTCTTTAAGAATAGATGACATGATACCGAAAAAGAGGACTCTCAACAATAGGACGGATGGTCACCGTACGTAAATGCAATGAAATTTATCTACTGCTTTTACCAAAAAGTTTCAATTTGTACGGAAAATATCTTGTTTCTCATATATGGTGATCTTGTTCTAAAGCAGGAATTCAATTCTACATTTTTCCTTCCCATCAATCAACACCAACATATACATATAGTTTTGATCAAAATCTTTTGGAGGATTTTCATGGTTGGTTTAAGTATGTCACTTTGTTCCCGATCAGATATTTTACTTAATCAAAGATATCCTGGTCCTGGCTTAGTACCCCGATCATCGATGCAAAAATGCATCTTACGATTTTTCGTGCGAACTTGGTACATTAGCAATTCCGTCAACCTTTCATCTACATAAGCCCCCACTCGAAAAAAAAAAAAATTATTGGACGTATATTAGAAATTATTCCTTCAGACATGCACTTACTTAAATCGGGTATAGTAAGCCTCGAAAGTCTTGAGTTTATGTCAAAACCTCCATGTGAGTAGTGGTTAATATGACAGTTCCGAACTGATCCAGTTGGAAAAAATACTAATGCATTCAATCGCGAGAATGCCATAAGTTGTGTGGCATTCCAGCAAAAAAGCTTATATATTGGTTCCGGTTGATGAATTTTTCAACTCAAACAATTTCGTTTCCTCATATATAAATCATGTTTATTTCAATGTTACACCAAATCAGCTTCATTGAAAAATTTCTTATATAGTGTGTTTCGACGTTGAAACCATATTGGAGCCATACAAGAAAATAATCGGAATGCCATATAACTTATTTCAAAAAGAAAGAACGCCCGTTATGGCTGATTTCTAACGAAGCTAGAAAATAATACGCAAACATAATTATTTTCTTTCATTTTTCTTAATATTTGCAGTACTTTGAAAACAAATAAACAAAATATTTGATACACGGTATAGAGTATATAGAGATAGAACTTGTTTGGGAGATACACTACTTTGTTCGATGATATAGACCTAAGTTCTGTTTTAAAACCCAAGAAACCTCTGTTCTTGCATTTATCTGACAAGTACAAAAGTCCTGCAGAAGAAGACATCGCTTTTCTTAATCTCGGTAGGTCTCTAAGTCTTATTACAGGAAGATTGTTTGGATGATTCGTCTCTTGAATCTGATTGATTTTTGGAAGCATACTTACGTTATTAGAAATATGAAACTTCGATTTCTATAGTTCCAATATAAAACTGTTGCAAACTCCTTGAGGATTTACACCAAAGACTTCTTTAAGATCTGTTAGCGATCTGAAAGTACCTACATATTTCGGGTTATAGGTTGAAAAATCGTGTTCGTTCCACCATAATTTAATTGTTCCAATACCTAATACTTACTGATACATTACTAGCTGCATTAGCTATATAGTCAAACATACACTTGTTTTTAATATTGAGTCCACGATTTTGTACTGAGCATAAGCACTATGTCAAAGTAGGTGCTCCAAGAACTTATTTGAGTCTCTCAGAATCCTGAAAAAAAAATCCATGAAAATTATAAAAGATGAATATAAAGAAAACTTTATGGACGATCGACACCAGGTGTCATCACAAGAAACTTTCTCATTAGTAGAATAATGCAATACGGCTTTTAGTTCTTTCTTTTATTTAAGTTTCTACAAAATTCCGGGATGAAGAATACGGGGAAACGTCGAGATGAGTGCCTTTATATCTAAAAGCTTCTCTTTTATCAAAATTAGTAATGTCATTATCATAATCAAAAGTTACAATTCTTTTACACTTCATTAGAAGCTTAATTCACAGCAAACGTTTCGATATTGGTCTAAATGTTTTGGCTCTTCACTGACATTCACTTTAATCTAACACAACAAAATCTTAACTTTCTTGGTGATTTTAAACCGAGTTAAAGCTAAGAACAAACAGTTCGAAGATTAAATTTTGGCAAGCAGAAAAATGCTTTCATGCTAAAATGTCTCCATATTATTCTCTATATACAATTTGACGAAATAATTGTTTTCTTTCAAATAACTTAAAAGCTTCGTTAAAGCTTCTATTCAATTTCGAGTTAAGCGAGAGTTAATTTTCCGAGAAATAAAGTTGACATATATGCATTATGAAGATAAATAACTTCTGGGACACGCGTTCATAACATCCAAAACTGATAGAGTCATCTACATCTTTCCCCAAAAACTTTGTTTTTCTTCAGCTTGTATTGTTTTTTTTTTATTTTATACTCACTCAATACAAACAAGAGAATGAAATCTATTTAATTTGAATTCAACATTGTCATTCTAAACCGCATCTTGACAGTTCAAATAATGATGATGCTTATATTGTTTCCGAAAAACTTCCATTATCAAAACCTCAATCATTGCTCTCCAATTTTATTTGATATTTATCTAAAAGCCCTTTTCTACCATTTTCTTCTAAAAGAGACACCCAGCATTTTTTTTTTTTGTTAACTATATAGAAATTTCTTCTTTTTAATATTCAGTCCCCAACAGACGAAAAATAAATACAAAAAAAAACAAAACTTATATATATTCAATGTAATGGTATGTAGAAATGTATCTAGATACAAAGATACATAAGCCATGGACCGTGCTTCCGACTGCATTTTGGTCTTTTATCCCCCCGCTCTTGTCTCTTTTTATTTTTTTTATAGACGATGGAGCTTCGTGATAATGGTTCGTTTACATTTTTATATATATGTATATAAAAAAAAAAAAGAAAATAACAATAAAAATAATAAACAGGAAAATGATTGGAACCCAAGCAATTCGGTTTGTGACGGGTCTCGTTTTCTGTTTTTGTTGAAACAATTTGTATGTGACCCTAATTGAAGTCAGTAAGTTGAAGTATGAGCATTGTATGTTTACGTAGAGGTGTACTTTCATTCAGAATTTGATGATGCCCTCTGGTGGTGGTGTTCGTACCTATGTTTCTCAATTTGTTTCTATCGTTCTGGGGTTCAGGGAAGAACCATTCCATATATCAAATGTAATTAATCACCTTCTAGATTATTAGATGGGATACCATGACTGCGGTGGTGTGGTGGGATTGTGCCGGCAGTAATATTCTCTGATTGTATTGTATATCTATGTTTGGTTGGTTCTATGGTTCGATGAATGGTCCGGTCCGGTAAAAAATAAAGAGAAAAGAATGTTTTGAAGTTCTATGTGTGCTTTTGACACAAGAGTTTCTATATTAGTTTTTCTCTTTCATCATTTTGGGTTCTGGTTTTGTGTGTTCTTCCAATGCTAGAACTACGTGATGAGTTTTTGTAAAAACGTAGGAGAGAATTAGAATAATTGGGACGTTTTATTAAAAAAAAAATATTAAAGGTTAAAATTTGGAAACAAAATACATTCTTTTTAAAACAGCTATATACAATAAGTTTGAATCTAATATCAACTTAGTTGAATTCAATCGTGTTTACAGTACGTCAAAAGTACTACACAAGAAGTTTGAAGAAAATCCGTCCAACCGTTCAGGCTGTAGCTCGGTGAACATACAACCGAATATCAGCACATACGCACGTCCGCACATCCGCACATCCGCACATCCGCACAGACAGACCGACGGACGGCATGACGAAACCTACTTTTTTGGTTTCTCTATCATCGTAATGTCAGGTTTGATTAAAATCTCGAATTTTTTTTTACATGAAACCAATACTTGCCCTATTGAGCAAGTAAAAACAGTTGGAAACCTTACAAACTTTTAATATAAAGTATAAAAATATTGAGAAGCTTTCCAGAGAAATTTTCCCTACTCCAAACTTAAGACTTCAAACACCTGAAAAACTATACGAAGTTCGAAAGTATTTTTTTTTATTTTTTTTTTTTATATATATTTAATTCTATATAACATATAACTCTCTCTCTGAGTATAATGTCCAATCGTTAAAAATACGTGCGAGAGTGATACATACCTTGACTCTCTATCGAATTGTCATTCGTATTTATGGAAGCTGTTGCTGTTAAAAACAGCAATAATTGGGTATTACAATAACACACAAATTTATATTTTTTGTGTTCCAATCTTTCCCATTCTCCCTTATTCAATTTTTGGGTGGGGAATAGAACGTACAATATACCTAATTGCCACTTAAATTGCTTCTAGCTGATGGTAACAACTATTTTGTATTGTTACTCTTTGTGTAGTCAATAATGTTTGTGCATGAAAATCGACAAGTATAAGCAATGATATTAGGATGTTAAAAAAATATCTAACAGTATGTGATTTGTATTTTAAAATGCTTTTAACTAAAATTTTATGGTATTCACTAAGTCAAGGCGACAGCGTCAAACTTTACTTCTTTGCTTTAATTATGTAATCAATAATAAACTGTTCTGTCAAAATTACTTTTCAACTTTAATAAACTTTATTGATTTTAAAAGGACGTTGTTTGTGTAAAATAAGTTAGAAGCTCAGTTCAATTTTGTATAGAGGTCTTATTTCGATAATGCTTCAACAAAAGAGTAAATGCTTTTTTTTTATGTTATATGATTCTGCGAGCTACTGTGACAAATAATTTGATATTTAAGTTTTGTAGACAGTTTTACTAGGAATAACGGTGTCTAGTTTCGATAAAGCTTCATTTTCAAACGAATTGGCGGAGATTCGTTTTCTTAGGTACACAAGAATGAAGTTATGAATGTCAATGTGTGTATACCTATGTATAATCTACAGCACCACTATGTCAACACTCAACAGTTTGACGAATGGACGCCTTTAAAAGCCATCGTTTTAGAATTAAAGCATAAGTGGGAATTCATATTTCGATACTTACACATTTCGATTTTTAGGCGTAGCTGTAGAAAAAAAAAACTGATGACTAGGTACCGAAAATCGTATTGTATTTCTGAACAATTATCAAAATCAATATACATAGGTATATGTATTTTTAAATAAAACAATGAGTTTGATAAAACAATTGAATGACTTACCATGACATTTCTCTATTGCTTTGACATTTTTCTTATAATGATTAATTTACAATATAAAAGGTCAGAGAAGATAAATAAAAAAAAAAATAAAAAATCTGTAACCCCATCAATGCCACAACCACAACAAAGCAATCCTATTTTAATTTTCCGACAAATTCCAATAAAGTCATTCAAGTGAGAAGCCACAATTCCCAGCGCCTTCAATTTATCACACACACAATACAACACATAGTGGCATAGAGTAAACCACCATGCTACATCATATTCAACATGCACTCTTCGTTGCATACACCCGCTCCGGGGCCGACTTGGTATACGGCACGGCTTGCTATGCTGCAGCATGCTGTATGTTATGTTGCAATTCGGCAATTTATCTCAAAAGTCAATTAACTTGAGGCATTCGTTTTGCAATGCAATGTATCTCTCGCTCTTTTGTTTTGCTCTCCTCCTCCAATATTCCACTGCCTCCATCACCACCACCCGAGTTTGCTAACAACAGCCTGTTCACCATCGCCGCCGACACCGACGCTGCCGCGGCATCGCATCCATTTACAGTAGTGGTATGTAACCATAACCAATTCCAGAAGATATATCTTCGTTAGTCTTATGTCGTTTTTGTCTAATTTTTTCCCTCAATATTGTTTTGTTCCTATTTGGGATTTACTCATTCAGGGAATTGTATATCTATCGACAGCACAAAAACAAAACTGCATAAACTAAACAAGGAATACATAGGAGGAACAACGAGCAACTATCATGGTCGAGCATCTGAAATTAAGTGCAAAACTAACACCCGACAAATAACAACCATCGACTATTTGTGAACACCCCCATGGTATATGGTACGAGTATCTGTTATGTGAGGGCGCTGCGGGCGCTCTTCTGTGTTAAATTGTCTGTGATAGAAAATCTCAATTGCATTGGAAGTACAAAAAAAGGCTTTGATTAAAAAAAAAAACAAAACAAAATTCAGAAGTAATTACAAGTTGAGTCATTTTTCTTTAGGTCTTACAAAGTTTTTACTTATTTTCTTGGCTTTGGCCGTGGGGAACCATCTGCTGGGACAAACAATCACACTGAACCAATTTCGAATGTAAATAAAATGAAAAAGTTTATTGTTAAAGTAAATTTTTAATTTATTTTGGTAGAAAATACTTCATTGAGACGAAATACTTCAGTTTTTATGGTGAAAAGAACGAGTTTATAATATTTTTCCCAATTTCTCGTTTTTATAACGAACACGTTTTTTACGATATTGGATTTTTTTAAGAACAAAAAAACCTTTTTGTTGAGTTTAATATAAAATTTTTAAACGACGATAAATTTGTTTGTTGATTTTATAATACAGATTAATTGATTTAAACAAATATTTCACCGACTCAATCATTTTATTTGCTGATTCAATCAATAGTTTATTGTTTCCAAAAAAAACATTGGAACTGACACAATATATCAGTTTGTTTTACTATTAAAATTATTGGTTACAATAACTTATGTTTTTTTATTAAATTATATGTAGACAGATGGTATTATGACAGTCCATCAATAAACTGATTTTTTACCAATATATATATAATAATTGTGTAGTAATAAAAACGAAATGCAAATCCTTACTTCAATAAAAGATTTTACTGACGCTATATATAAGTTCATAGTACCATAGTTTATGAAACTAGAAACAGATGAATGTATTTTCCGGTTTAGTTTTCTAATCGCTAAAAAAAGTAGGTATTTGTAATTAATGCAAGCAAAATAATAAACGTTTCGTAATATCAATGAATTGTTCATTGTAAAACTATACAAAATGGATGAAAAACGCCATTGTTTATTAATATAAACAAATAATTTTTGTCCGTGTATTCGTGTAGGTACAGTATGAATTGTGAGTTGTAGTAAAAAGTACATCCATTCATAATCAGCCTGACGGTGTGGCGTAGGTTGATCAAATGGTACTGCATTGATTTCAATTAAATACTGCAGTTATTGTGCTCATGAATTTCTTCGTACTCAACTTTTTCACAATAAAATTACTAAGATTCTTACTTCTTCAATGGAAAGCCGTATAGAATATTCAGTGGAAATAACTTAACCTGTCACTTCGAAGGCGTAATACTTAATCCCATCAAAATGTGTCTCACTGATTGTGTCGTACCCCAGGTGTACAGTTAACATTCATCATCATCAACTGAAAACGGTGACATTTTGGTAAAAGGTCTTTGTTTTATTTTCTCGTTTAGTTTACTTTCAATTTCTTGAAATCACAAATGTGCCCACATAAAAGTTCTCGCATATGAGATTCCTTGAAATTAAAATGCCAGGAATATGAAAGAGGGAAATGTCTATGTGGAACCATATGAATGTGCAGAACAGACTATGATACAATTTTGGCAGACAATTTTTGATCATTAAATACGAAAATCTGTTAAATGAAATTGAGGAAGTATTTAAATTCTACTGAAGGTTGTGATGAGAAAGGATGCGAAAAATATATACTTATACAGTCCGACTGTTTTAACTGATTATAATATATAACCATGTTAGAAGAAAAACAATCAACCCACATACAATTATTAATAAAATTAAAAGAAACTTTCAATAGAAAGACATGTTTGGTGAAATTCGCAGATGTTAAATGAAATTTAATGGGAAATCAGAGTGGACATAATGAAATTTTTGAGAATATATGTACGCAGTTTTGTGTGCCATATTGTTCGAAATGTGATTTAATACCAACAAACATTTCTAGAAATTTATAAATTCCTAATAAATTTCAAATCGTTGAAATTTATTATCAAAAGATTTATTAACAAAGTATAAATATTTTCACAATCTGATTTTACACTTGTATTAAATTGTTTAAATCATAAGTATTTGAATAATAATACTTAAGACTTAATACTTAATAATGGTTCAAATTAACTATTAATTTTACAAAGCTAAATTTAAGAAATTCATGTAATTTTGTAAAGCAAATTTTGTTAAGAGAATCTGTATTTAAAGGTTGAAACATAATGTTCAATTTGATATAGAATATTTAGGAAAATATCTGATATTTCTACTTTTTATCTGTTACTGTTGTAAGAAAAAATATACGTATCTTAATAAGAGATAGTTCATCAGTCAATCAGTGATTCGGTAATGCTTAAAGATCTTCCTTACTGGCTATGGGAAGATTACCCTATAAAATTTCTCATGGAAGAAAGAGATAAATGAACTGCATTAATTTTGACTTTGATCTTTATGTAGTTAATAATAATCAGTATCGTATAACTCCGTCAGAATTCAATACGAAAAAAGTTTTGTTGATCTTTATTTGCCTCAAAGTATGTTCATATCATTGCAATCTTTGTTGATTGATGCATCACATTACCCATACTCTTTGATTATGATTTTTTCAAAGAAATTAACAAATGAATGATGAAGATTGACAAAAGATTTATTTTATACAACGGATTCCATTTGATACTATATGTCTTTTCTATGTTTCCACTGTGGAAAAGAACACGAACATCTAGAATTCTTTCTAAATAAAAACTATCGTTTCAGGAAATAATCCGCTTCCTGATTAACCATGCCAAAAACCTGTTCAAAATTTACGAACATAGAAGAAGATTACTAAATATTGCTTAACAAAGTGTTAATGCTATATCTTTATTGTTATTTTTCTATTCGAGAAGAATTATTAGATACCATTTACATCGGGATAACAATGTATTCCAGTTTTCTTCTTCTTCCTTTAGTTCTAATATTTCATCTATCTTTTCATATTTCGTGAAAGAAATTTGAAGTTCTATCAGTTTATCAAAAATTCGTGTTTTTAATATAAATGTTAGCTCATTCAAAAGGTTGAAGTTCTTAGATTTTAATGGTTGATAAAAGATCTTTGTAACAACAACATTAGTGTCAAGCTTTCAAGTATTCGAAGTCCGACGATAAACTATGAGTATTGGGTTAACCGTTTTAATATGCAAGAAGTATCAAACAAAAAAGATAGATGTCCGTAATCAGGTTATGGCTGATGGTCTTGTGAGTGAATTCTATATGTAATCTGCATAGAAATTCAAAAATAGGTGTTAGAAAAAACGCATTTCCCCAATTTTGTCTGCAAGCAATAGGTAACCGGAAAGTATCAGGAAACCTATAGAAAACTTGTTGATGACGGACACTCTTGTCTTATATGTATATATATATACATATATATATATTTCCTTTTAATATAATAAATATGATTCACTCATTTAAATATTGATTCAATCGTCTGATATTTAGCAAAAATGGATATTGCCTCATGAGCAGGGTTCGGATTTTGAGGCATTTAAAAACCAAAAAAAAAAGCAAAAAAGGTATTTTAAAACTAATTATAAAAATATAAGGTATTTTGTTGTATACAGAATGTAGGTACCAAAATTAAAAAAAAATTCTACGTCAAAAAGGTTAAACGTTCTTTCCATATGTGCTAAAACCAGGAGCGCCCCAGTTTAAAGTTGCAATATTATTAACTTTTTCTTTTCCAAGAACTTAAGTGTTCAAATTTACCATTTATTACTTCGTTTATTTTTCAGAATCAGAAGGTATGCATGATTTTTGTTGACGCATAATAATTCGCGGGAGAAAGTGTACGCAAAACAATTTTATAGAGTCAAAGCATTATTATTGTAAGTTTGGGTGCTTTTGATAAAAGAAGAGCTTCTTATAATCTTTTGCTTCTGTTCTGACGATTTTATGATGTCGAAGTAGGCCGCAACTCTCCCAGTTTACTGATTCACCAAACCTTCTGCTAGTGGGGCCTGCCGGGTTGACTTCAAAAAATATCGACGTCAACAGTTGTGGATTGTTCCATGTTTGAGGACAACTCATTATATGTGTCATTATGTTTAGTTGATCCATTTATGTTGCATTCAATACAAATAAAATAGAAAAAGTGAAAATGGGAAAAAGGCATTTAAGATAAAAAAGGCAAAAGAAGGCATTTGCCACAGAATCCGAACCCTGCAATAAATTTCTTATAAATTTCTTATAAATTTTTAATACATTTATCATAAGTTAAAAAGTTGAGATATTAGTGAAATGGTTGTTAATAGGTAACCATAAAAGATAACATAATAGTTCATGGTAAGAAAGTACACTTCATGGAAAGGGTGACTTTTGATTAATGCTTACGATTGTATTTGCTTATTATCCACTCAAAATTAAACAATAAACAAACATAATTTCCCTCACCTTATTATTTAGATTCATAATCATCAATGTAATTCAATCCATTTTACCTCAACAAATATTGTTCATCAATAAACGTTTGTAATTCAAGACCTTCAGCAATAATTCTCACACCAATAACAATAAACCATCATATTCTAATTGATTTAAAGTCCATCCTTCCAATTGTAGCAAAAACGCGAGAGAGTTTGGTGCTGATGTTTAACCCGATACGCACTAATTCGAAAACCATCAATTATTATTACCAATTTCAACTTATCTATATATAAATAACGGTAAAGCAGATTGTATTCAAAGAACAAAATAATGCTGATTTCATATATATATATATATATATATATGTATACAACATCAATACACAGCACAAACCACTTTTAAAGTGCCACACATTTTGGGTTTCACATTTACGTGCGTTGGCAAACTCTCGTCACTAATTTGATGCAATCATTGTGAATATTTTGTATCCATGCGACCATTTGCGGGGGCGACCATCATGACGGACATGAACAGTGGGCATTGTATAGAAGCATACTGACCATCATCAATGGGGGTAATAAATTGTCTCATTAAGTTTGATTGTGCTTGATAGATTCGACAGTCGAATGGAACAACAACTAAAGTTAAACTGCATAAATGTTTAGGTATTTTTAGAATTGCTTATAAATATCGTTTAAATAGACTGGTCTAGAAAATTTGCGATGATATAACCTTTTCCGCTTTTTTTTTTTTTTTGTTTTACCGGGAAGCTTGTATGTATACATAATTTACATTAAATTATAGAATAAATGCTAAATTGCGAATGTAAGAGACTTCATCTCTTACGACATAAATATCATGACATCAAAATATATTATGTTAATAATAGACCTGGCAACCCATAATTTACAATTCCATGTACTTGCATCGTCTCTGAATTAAAAGCTTTTATTTCTTAATTGCTAAAACAGTATACATAATTGGAATTAAATGATTTGTACTCTCTCAAAAATAACAGAATGATCGAACGATGTTTAAACTGTTTTTATATAATTTAATTTGCTCTTGTTTTATACAGTTTCTGATTACTTTGTTATGCAAAAGCTCTTTTTATTATTTTTATGTTCTATGTTAAATTTAAGGGCAGTCTAAATAAATCAGTCGAATGAAAAGTACCTAATTCGTTGTTATTTGCTTGAATTTGTTTTTTTTTACTTTTTCTTTGCGTTCGCTCCATGAAAAACCTTTTTGCATGTTTTATATTTTGCATGTGCTTTAATTTCTTTTAATTATTATTAAATTGAACCCCCTACACGAAGTAGATAATTATTAGAAATTATCTGAAATAAAAAAAAGCTTGTGTTTTCGTTGAGAATTGACGGACAAATATGAACTTATTGTTTTAAGTGCGATAACTATTAATGAACCTCTATAAAAATAGCTCTAGGAATTCTCCAGGATGAAAAACATTTCTGAAGAATTTAATTTCTGATTTTGAACTGACTCTCTATCTAAGCCTGTCTTAGAAAACAAATTTCTGATAAAATATCCAACTTCGTAAATAGTCAATAACAATTCAGTCATTTTTAAAACCTCCTTAAAGCATTTTCTACTTCATTTATTTCAGTGTCAATGCAAATAACAATTTAATTAATTTTTTCTTATTAAAATTAGAATGAGTGTGGCAAACAAGGTATGCCTCATCAAATTTTCTAGTTAATAAAAATGCATGCAAAATTTTAAATTGTTCAAGTGATTCATACATTCATTAAACGGTTTCATTTACAATTTTATTAGTCATTTAAATTATTATTCATTGCATTGCAATTTACAAATCAATGTCAATAGGTCTGATGAGTAAGTAAGACTCTGTCACCTTAAGTTTCTATCAACAAATATATTTTAAAGATTTTTTGATAAAATAAAAAAGAAAAACACTTAACTTAACTGAACATAATGGAAATATATAATTTGAAATAAAAATTGATTTCATTTTGTTATGTCATCAAAATATTTTTATATCAGCGCTTAGGGTAATGTGGGGTTATTTGAGACACTTTGTAGTTGAATTCTGACTGAAAATATTATTTAGCATGAGTCAGTATTGCCAGATTCTTTTAATTTTTAATGTTTAAATGGCTCCATTTTTCAAAGGTGGATTAATAAATACATGCTACAAATTTTATCAATTTTATTTTTGTTTTCAAACCTTGTCTTTGTTTAGTTGGTGGATTGCTACCATTCAAAAATACGCTATTTACTGATTGATTCTAGTAAGTATTTTTATAATTTGCATTACACTTGTCACTTATGGTAACATAATAATATTCATAACTTTCCCGTGGTCCAACTTACACCACTTTGCCGTATTTAATTTAGTCCTTTTGTTGTAAGCCATTTTTGATTGCTTTATGCACGTGAATAAATTGGAATTAGTTTTGTTCTATGAACTTTAGATATTTATTTTGAATTTATTGTTATTTTAGGAGTGTTAAAAATGGATTTCGTGTTACGTGTTAATTACGTGCTTTACAGCAGCCATCTAAAAGAAGATTGATGAATGTTAAAACCTTTTAGTTAAAAATAATAATTGGTTGCATATTTTTTTACAGGATTTATTTGATAGATTATAATTTAAGGGAAAAATATGGAATGGATTATAATTTAAAGGAAAAATGGTTTATGATGCAAATACATTCGAAATTAGAATATAAATTGTACCAGAAAAAATAGGACTTAACAAATATTAAAGGCTGACACACCTCAAAATAAAAAAAAAAAGAATTATCTTGTGACTGAATCTAAATTGATGTGAAGGAGATAGTAAATGTCGAGATTCGATAGGAAGTTGTATCACTATTCTTACTGCATAATATCGATTTTGGCATTTTTCCATTTGCTGGAAAAGTAGAAGTTTTTGACGTATAGGTAGTTGTTAAGAATGTATGCCACTAAGGTCTTCAAGTCTTTAAAACAGTCAGGAAATATTGTCCCCTCCAGTCGATTTCTTTATGTCACTTCTTTGTGGGTTATTTCTTCCAAATTGGTGATTTCTTTGCTGTTTACAAGGTCGCTATAAGGATTGTTGTCACTAAATTCAACTTTCTTCTTAATTACAGAAGAATTTATGACAGATGTATTGTTTCCAGTATTCCTGTGGAACTATTTTGAAAGCATTGGGACCGGCAACCGAGTCTCATCAATTTTATCTGAAACTGATTGTATTTTAATGTATTTTAATTTTGTAATGCTTAATAGAGTCTTAGAACATAACGTCAAGGCATGAAATGTTACTCAGAACAATCTGCTAACTGCAAGTTGTTTGTAAGTTTATTCTGGTAAATTGCCTGGTCACCTAACGAGCTTGTCCATTAATCTGAAGAAAAAACAATACTTTTAACACTAAAAGACTTTTAATTGTGAGTTCTTCCTTTACTTCGCCAGCATTAAGTATATTAAGGTATAGTTTTTTTGAAAGATTCTGTTTTTTTTTAATTGATAAAGCAAAGATTGAAATTAAAGTTAAAATTAAAATTAATAACGTAATAAATGAAAAAATTAAAATTAATATTAATATCTTCACATTAAAATTAAAATTAAAATGAAAATTTAAATTAAAATCTAAACTGAATTGATACTTAAATTGAAATTGAATGTGAAATTGGGAAATTTAAAATGTGAGTACATGTTGTTTAGTTTAGTTTAGTTTAGTTTATTTTGTCAACAAATTACAATAAATTACAATAAAAAGCTTAGTTATTATAAAAAAAGGAAAAACAAAATGAATTAAAACATTTTTTGGGAAAAGTTAGAAAGATCATGAAGTTAGAAAAATCATGAAGAGACTTCAGCCATCATTCTTTGCAAGATTCTTTTCTTAAAGGTATCTCTACTAATATTAATTGAAAAACAGTCAAAATAATTATTGAATGTCTTGGAACATCGATTAAAGGTTTCATTCGAAGCATAATTAGTCCTTGAGTTCGATTCTACTAAAAATTTCTTGTGTCGCAAATTGTGAACGTTGATATTTACAGATATTTTCGAACAAAGAAAAGGTGAATCTATATTACCTTTGAAAAGATCAAACGCAAATAAAGCCTCAGACAACTTTCTACGATTACGAAGACTACACATATCAATAAGTAATAAACGATGAGAATACCGAGGCAACACAAAACTTTCAGTACTCCATCCAAGATCCCTCAATGCAAATAGTAAAAATTGTTTTTGGACAGATTCAAGTTTCTTGATATCAACATCATAATACGGAGATCAAACAACACTACAATATTCAAGCAGTGAGCGAATCAATGAACAGTAGATCGCTTTTGTTATGTAAGGATCATTAAATTCTTTAGATCTACGTTTGACGAATCCAAGCATACACATGCTCTTAGCGTGAATTTTGTCGATATGGTGCTTGAAAGTTAGTTTATTATCAATAAGAATCCCTAAGTCCTTTATTACGTCCTTACGAACTAATATTTGATTATCCACGGTGTAGTCAAAATTAATTGCACGTTTTTTCCTAGAAAATGAAATAATATTGCACTTTTCCACATTAAGCTTCATACCGTTCATTTTACACCAGTTAACCAGTGTGTTTAAACAATGTTGTAATGCTTGACCGTTAAGAGTGTTATTAACATTATGAAACAATTTAAGGTCGTCTGCATACAAAAAATATCTGCACCCTCTGAACAACAAGGGTAAGTCATTTATAAATAATAAGAATAAAAGGGGACCGAGATGACTACCTTGGGGTACCCCAGAGGTGACATGGATTTGACGAGAAATAACATCACAAAACTAAACACACTGAGTCCGATTAGACAAAATTAAACAAATAAGCAAGTTTCCATGAATACCATACTTTTTTAATTTATACAGAAGAAGGCCGTGGTCAACTTTGTCGAAGGCTTTGCTAAAGTCAGTGTAAATAGCATCAACCTGGTTCCCTTTTTCCATTTCCAGAAGAATATGTGACGTATAATCTGAAAGATTAGTAGTTGTGGATCTACCTTTCAGGAAACCATGTTGATGCTCACTAATGATAGGTTTTAGTACTACACTCAACTTATCAGTCACAATTTTTTCAAATAATTTAGGGATAGCTGACAATATTGCAATTCCCCGATATTTGTTAATCTTAGACCTATCAACGTTCTTAAATATTGGTATCAGAAAAGAATTTCGCCACTCCTTAGGGAAAAAACCACTAGAGAGAGAAAGGTTGAAAAGTGCAAGTAATGGCTTAGCAATACTATCAGCAGTTTTCCTTAAGAATGACGTAGGAATGCCGTCGGGACCACTGCCCTTGTTAACATCAATACACTTCAGTTCACGGACAAGTTCGAACATAGTTATTGACATAGAACTCAAATACATATTGTTAACTTCAATGTGTTGGAAATCATTAACATCAAACGTTATAGAATCATTATAGACTGTTTCAAAAAATAAAGCGAATAATTCACAAATATAAAGATTTTATGTTTTTATCTCTAGAAGCACTACCGACAATGAAAGAAACTTCAATAACTGACATCAGTAGATAATTGATATAAAAATGTGTGTTAGTATCATAAATAGTGTAGCTACAAATATAAAAATTTTGATTATTCAAATTGAAGCTTCTTGATTTGTGCTCTATAAAATAAATTAGAGAAAACCTATTAAAAGTTTACATTGTTTCTTGGTACACTGGTATCAAGATACCTAATGTATCTCCAAATATCAAGGCTCTTAACCAGAAAGTCAGCTTAACTCCACAACAATGCATTTTTTACCATCCAATAAAGAACTGTCTATCTCGTATATTATAACCCCTCCTTAATAATCGACAAATTAATTCGAAATCATGATGGGATTTTTCAATTTTTCCAATACAAAATCCGCCGAATTGACTGCAAATCTGATATACAATCTCAGTATTATAAAACATATGCACGCACGAATATCTTTTCACCAAAAAGTAAATTGATTTTCCACTTCAGTTGAGATCTCGATTCGATTTGTAAATTTTTTTTTTCTTTTGCCAAAACTCATGTTGGAAAAATCTTTTAAATAGATTTATTAATCATTTCTTATTTTGACAATTCAAGTGGAAACTGAAAAGAACATCAGACTTGTGGCTAAAGTGTGGCCGCGTATATAATATTCCATGATAAATCGGCTTAATAATTTTTTTTTTTTATTTTTTTTTCAAGAGTAAATTTGTAATGCAATTAAAATTACATCTCGTGTATTTATAAGTCTTATGCAAATACGTGTATGCAAACACGTTTTCATTTTTATTCCCTGTAAATTGATGCTTTATGTGAATTTAATGTTTGTCGATTTGTCGATTTTATATCGCAGTGCAATTAATTGGAAACAAAGTGTAATATGTGTGTAATCCTATTAAATTCGCATGAATTAAAAAAAAATACAAACAAATAAAAAGAATATAAAAAGTAAATAAAAGAAAAACAAAACCAATTTGATGGTAGGTATCTTTTTCATATTTTTTGTATTCCGGAGATGGTTTTAATTTAAATTTTTTGAAAAGTATAGGAAAACAAACATTACTTAACAATTGTATTTTTTTTTATATTGAATAGCACTCTAGAAAAAAATATTTTTTCTGGATTCTGTAATAATAATGTTGTAAAATATAATTTTTTCTACACAAACAAATTCTAGAAATAAGTTTTGCTTAGAAAGGAAGTAATTGACGCCACATGCTTTGCTGGGTTTTGCCATCGTCGTTTTTGAAGAAATACTAACTAATAAACAACAGAAATTTCTTGCTGAACCTGTTGTAGTTTGAAAAAGTGAGAATGTCTCAAATCTGAAAATTTCGATTGTTGACGTTACCGTTAATTCAATTTTTTTGCTGATAGCAGTGAACACTCTTAGTGGAAAATTAATTTTGTTTCATTTGCCTTTTTAAAACATTTTTTTCCAAAAACAACTTCAGTTTATAAACTTAATATCTGTTTTTATTAAAATTAGAAACTATTAAATCAAATTATTAATTCCTATTCCAAGTTTCATCATTTTTATATCGAAATGGTAATTTCTATCAAAGTACCAAATTATTTTATTGATTTTAATGTACTATTTTATTGTGATAATAAACTTGTTCTTGTTTCAATCAACCAAATTAATTGATTTTGTAAACTGAATCATAGTGCCAATTAATTATTTTATAAGATCAACGAATCGAATTTGTTTTTTTTTCCAGATTTTGAGGTTTAATAATTACATAGTTCCTTTATTATTTCTAGTTTTTTCATTTAATTGCTCAGCTTTTAAAATATTTTTATAGTTGTATACAACTATCATATGTTAATAGGGTAATAGAATATTAAATGAAACGTGATTTGATTTGATGAAATGTTTTCCAAAATCAATAAACGTGTTTCAATAAATATTAATTAATTAATTGTTTGTCACAATGTACTGCAGTAAATGTGTTCAAAATCATGTCACTACTTTCAAAATAAAAAAAAGGTGTTTTACTGGAGCAATTTTTATACAACTAGGTACCTAACAATTAAAGGAAATTGATTTTTTCAAATTAATAAACTTATTAACCCTTCGAGTAATAACATACATAAATCATACTGAAAAAAAAATTGAGTTGTTTCGGAAACTGCAAAATTATAAATGAGTTAAATGACAACTGAATTTTAATGAATTTTTGCTATAAAACAAACATAATTTTTTCGTGGAAGGCAGGAACGAACTACAATATAATCGATTTATCCAAGCATTTTAATTCCTACGAAACGTCTACACATAAAAGGGTTTTACTTTGTGTATCATAATTGCTATTGTTCTCTGTCTGAATGTGTATACTTTTATAAATCAAGAATGGACTTCAATTTTCTTTCAAAGAATTTAAATCATTTCTTTAATATCCGATTATCATTATTGTTTGTACCGCAACGTGTCGAAACTCCTTTTCGACGAGAGTCCTGCTTGAAATATTTTTTTTTTGTTTTAACTTCTTAATTTGAAATACAGGGTGTTCCCCACTTGAAGGTGAATATTTTGGGAAATAATTTTTAGCTTGTTATTAGCATATGTTATATATAAAATACTTATAGTAGAAAATAAATCAAAAACTATCAACCTACAACTGACTAAAAGTTTCCTTGTTCTTATGGGGAAGTAAAAATAAATAAATTTAGTGGCACTGACAGTTTCGAAGAACCACGGCCTAGTGAATTACAACTTTCAACCAATCTTTTGGAGTATTTGTCACTTCTTCGCAAGAGGCAGTGTCCCTGAAAAATCAAGGTATTCTCGAAGCTGGGCTCGAAGGCAGAACTCGGCCGGAATGGTTCGACACATTAACCAATGAGCCACGGGCACCATAAGGAGTAGGGTTCCTTATTTTCAAGAGTAGAAGCCCTATAACCACCTCTTTTTCAGTTGCAGATTGTTAACTAGTAACATCAAACAGTTTTTTTTAATAATAATTTATTCCTTTAAAAAAAATATGGTGAAACAAGAAATTTATTTCTCTGCTTTCCCGCCAAAAGGGTTTAAGGACATAAACACATCTGAATAAATTTTTTTTTGTAAAGCGAAAAATATCAAAACACCCTGTGCATCACAATATTAATTCCTGTGCACCAGATTTCCTTTTCCAATTTAACTTAAAACAAAGAGAAACAAACTGAATTTTCATTAATTTTTCGCTACGTTAGCGAAACTCATTGGATTTATTATCCTAGAATATGATTCCTTTTATTTTTATTTCTCTTTTTTTGCGTATTTAAAATCATTCACGAGAATACATATATTTACAAAGGTAGGAGTATGCGAGTAGATATGAAATTATATGAGAGAAAGAATGGTCCTACTTTTAAGTTGAATGTTCGCTTCGAGCCTATGCACTGAAAACTTTATTTTTTTTTTGTTTGTATTCATCCTGCATCCAACATCCTACATCAATGAGCATGAAAAAATAAAACTAATTAAAGGATATGATAATGATTTTTTTTTGTTCTTTTAACCTTTCCTGTGTGAGTATTTTTTTTTCTTGTATTCATTCATTAATAAACGAATGTTCTTTCAAAACGGAAATATGCGTGCATGTGTAGTTTTTTTATGTAGTTAAAAAATATTAATGAATATAATTAATTTCATTGTAAGCATTTAATGAGAGTTTAATAAAATTGATAACATTTTATTTTTTTTTTATGATAAAATTGTACCAAAACAATATGGAAGTATACTTCCATCCTTCAGGTACAGAGGTCAATTATTTATAGATAAATCGACAGGCGATTAACTCTTTTGTCTAGTTAAAAAATTAACATCCAGAAATAGGTAGATCAGTTGAATTGCAATTATTTTATTGATGAGTGAGCTACTCAAGTGAAAATAATTAATAAAATTTAATGAATAAAAAAAAAAAATATTTTACGTGATCAATGAGTTATTATAGAGATTTTCAGATTTTCAGGGTGTGTGGTAAAACGCATAACATTTATAAAACTTGAGATGAGAGCAAATATTATGCAATTAAATTTTAAATGAATTTAAAATGTCATTATGATGAAAACAAAATTTTTAAATGAAGCTTTATTTGTTTGAATAGTTAAGTGTATTTTTATTGGATTTAGCATCAACAATAACAATCAGGCAATATTTTATAATGAATGCATTTTATATAATTAAGGTGATGTGATCGTGATGATTGAATGTGGTGTGTTGATTTAATAAACAAAAAAATTCAACCTGATGTGTGGTTTTAAACTAGTTGTTCCTATCGTTGGTAAAAATTATGAAAGTTTTCATGTTTAAGTTGGTTAACATTGTTGAAATATCTTTTTCTCGCATTTCTGAACTCGCCTCCTGAAAATAAACCAACACGCCTTAACCAAAGCCGTGACTTCCCTTTGAAGTCTTAAAATGATAACTTCGTCTTCGAAAAGGATTCTCATTTTTTGAAATTATTACATCAAATCATTAGAAATATATTGAAATTAAGAGACAAAGTTAATTTCAATTATTTTGATATTGTAATATAATATCCTCTAGGTGACCAGCTTTTCGTTTTTTGGTAACGATTTAGTTTTGATGACATTTTTGTTTTCTATTTTTTTTATTGTTATAATTCTGATAATTCTGAGTTTTTTTTTTTCAGTGACCTTTCACATTAGTATCTACTAATATAGAATTTGTATCTAAAATTTCTTTGCTATAATTCTTCAACAACAGATACATCCTCTTTCCATTTGACTATCGAAAGCCTGTAATTTAATACTGTTCTCCGCACTTACCACTATTTAATTCCCATCTGGATTTTCACAAAAAAGAAAAGAAGCATAGACTCAAGAGGACGTATTTGTCGCTCAAAAAACATTCGGAACCACTACAAATCTATAATTATTTTTTAATTGTGGAAACCCTTGTATTGGAAACGACTTCGTCTCAAAGAATTTTCTGATCTTCTTTATCACCGGAACCACATAACTCTCCAACTTAACTACTTCACTCCAAAGATCTGCGAATTATTGACCTTAGATTTTTTTTTTTTTTTGTGGTTAGTGTGTCGGACTATCACGCCGGAGGTCTGGGTTCGAGCCCAGCTTCGAGAACACCTTGTTTTTTCAGGGGCACTGCCTCTTTTTGTTATGAAAAGTGCATCTTACCTTAGTCGTTCGGATTCGACGGTCCCATCCAATCCTGTCAAACTAATAACGCACAAAAAAGGATTGGTTGAGATTTGTAAGTCACTAGGCCGTGGTTCTTCGGAGCTGTCAGTGCCACTAAATTTATTTATTTATTTTTGAATCTGAAAGCCGTATTTGAATTTCTTGGTTTTTACTTTGTGCCGTATTTTGTTGGGATGATATTATTTTTTTTTTTTTTTTAATATTATTTTTCGGTTACCAAAGATGGAAAAGTTCTCCTGCAACTTCTTCTACTTAACGCTTATCGGCGATCATTGGTTTCGACATCATGTTTCTCTATATATCAATATATCCAAGTTGTTTAAACTTTTCGTACTTGAAAACCACTGTTCAAATATAAAAAAATTGTCTGCAACCCTCATGTTCATATCAAAAAATAGCCAGTATAAGTGCAAAATTCAAATGTATCTTCATTTCAAACCTATTTTTCTAATTAATTTCTACCAAATAGAAATTCTACCATTAGAAATCCTATTACCCCTCATATTTCATCACATATTCCCTATTTCTTTATCACACTATAGTATAGCACTTGTGTGCACAATTATAATGTCTATACACTAAAATACATTTTAAAATAAAAACCACTCAAACCATAAAAACCACGAACAGAACATTAGACGAAATATAATTTATAATACCACACACTATGAACAGCTGATGGCAGATACGATGTTTTTGAACCATAAATCCATTTATCATGTATGAGGATGAGAAATGTTGAGAGTTTTTATTTTAAAGCAATTCTTGTTTTTTTTTCTCTCTTTGAACAGAAACAGAGAGTAATGAAAAATTGTTAGAAAACTACAAAAAAACAAGTGTCGGAATTCTTTAGCGAAAAGGTGTTTTCTGGAAAAGAAGATATAAATAAAAAAAACTATACCTACTTAAAGGTGACGAATCTCACCAAAGGTTTCTATACTGCAAGATTAATGTGCAATGAGATTTTAATCGTTTTTTGATATATTATCATGACAATTACTAATTTTTCAATTGTTTTTGAAACTACGACGGTGAAAATTCAATTAACGAAAAACTAAATCGCATTTATAAGGGACCATTGAATTTGATCAGAGTATAATTACAATGCTAAAAGTATCGGAAAACTTTGTCATTCTTGTCGAAATCCGTACCGAAATCGACTTCTTCAGAAAGCGACTGGCACGTTTTTGTTCGTTAAATTTATTTAAATAAGAAAGCTGACAAAACATTACCTTAATATGAGATTATGCCCTCTTGTGTTAAATGCTTAAACTTCATATTAAATTTCAATATAACAAAAAGAAAATTTCATTAAAATACATAAAGTCGTTTTCAAGAAATTTAGAATAACAAAAACCATTATAATGTGATGTTCATGTTCCTTGTTTATCGGGGAAAAAATCTTTTTCAGAAAATCAACAAAAACTACTAGGAACGTTTTATAAAAATTCTTCAAAACGTTTTTGGTTTGTAATTCATTAAACAAACCGCTTGGACACGAAATTGTTTTCAATACAATCTCGGAAGCTACATTGGTGGTTTCGAACTAGATTTTTGCTCTTCCGATTTTATAAATGTTCTGACTTTGAATATAAAGAAAAAAGACATTACGTCTATTGACTTGGCAGCCACATAAAAAATTATTAAATAAAGGACAGTGACGGTAAACTTTTTTAATGCAGAAAATGTCAGAATTTTCAACCACGCGGAAAAGAATCCTTTAATTTGAAAAACTTAATTGGAACATTTTTGAAGTTCTATAGAATTCAAATTCTTTGACTACATACACGCACTTACCTACACTTTACTTCCACCCAACTTATCCCGAAATAATTTATCAAGATTCATCATTTTAGTTCTTATTTTTAATTTTACTTAATGAACTCATACAGTCCCATCACTATAGGCTTTTTTTTGTTGTAATTAGTCAGCCTGAACTTTCCGCGTTCACAAGCGATTATAGTCCTCGTTTTGCATCGTTAGTTACCATTAACCAAAGCGCAGTACACACAAAAATAAAAAGCAATCTAAAAATGTATATATTTTTGTATATTTTGCTGTTCAAAATTTTACGAGCGAAAAACTAGTAATTTGCTTCAAAACAATCAACTTGGTCATTCCTCCTGCTAGCACATAATAAACAAGAGTGCCATAAACCAAATAACAGAGAGTTGGGGGCGTCCAAAACGAACCGAACTCGAGTCCCGAACTTTATAAATACAAACAACATTTGGAAAACACGCGGCACTGATGACTGGCTGGTTGGCTGACGTTTTTTCGCTCCTCGATGTTTCATTCAACCAAGCGGCAAACGAGTGGCTGTAATTTATGGTGTAAATGTTTTTCAACATATAGCACACAACACCCAGAGAGATACAAAAAACAAATTTCAAATATTACTCTCAGATAGATACCCTACACTTCACAATTTAAATACATTATATTCGCAGATATATAGAAGGATCTATATCTGTATCTAGTATATGTAATTGAAGAATAATATTTGGTGAGCTTCGCCCGCTATTCGCGCTTCATTATTATCACAATTGTTGAATCAAACACAGCATGAGCGCCCGCCACGTCATGAAAAGGAGTAAGGACCCGTTGTGGTTCCGTATCGCTTTCAAAAAAGAGGGACATACAAGAACAACATACAACCATTCACCACCCTCCTTTTTTTATTTTGGTATTTTATTTAGATTTTTTTGTTGTTGTTAAATATTTGTTAGCAATGCGCAATATTAATGTGACCAACATGTGTATTTATCTTGCAGAACCATCGTTATTACTTTTTGTTGAGTAATTGCGGTTGTATTGTTTATTTATTTTATCGTTTGCATTATTGCTAAATTCAAACCGTTTGCTAAATTTTTAAAAATATCTTATGGTATTAAAGTGACCAGATTCTGATTCAAATTTCCTCAGCAATTATCAGTAAGATAGAATTGGCCTATCTATACGTCAAGAAGAGACTGACATTTCATTGTGGGTTGCTTTTTCTGGAAACCAAACTGCATATTTGGACCTATGATATATATCTGATAGATTTTTAATGTAGAAATTTCTTTTCAGCGGACTGTTGGAGATATTTTTCGTATGGCGTTAGGAATAGACTTTTTTACTTCTTCCAAACGCACGCGTCCGAAGGCGGATTGATTTTAAAGTCATGTGATCGCTTAGGCTTAATTATCCGCTGATGTTATCATCACTTCTGGCATTGAACCAATTAAGATTGTCAATTAGAAGTTCTTCTAACTCCAGTCTCTGTTAAGTAGCTTTAAGCCTTTGCTGTAGAAGTTCTTTTTCTTCCGTTCTTGAAGAAATTAAACAAAGTCCAAAACAGTGTGTTAGTTTTTATTGGTGGTGTCAAGTGCCCTCATGTAATATTTGTTTTGAGCAATGCGATATTTGTGTTATCCGTTCATCAAAGTCCTTTGTTTTGTTCTGATTCCCTATACTTTAGTATACCCATCTTCTGATTCCCTATTGTGGCAATTAGTTCCCTTCAAAAAGCTTTTAATTTAATTTAGTTCAAAAGCATTTACTGAACTAGTTCGTTCTTCTAGCTAGTTCATTTAGCTCACTAGTTGATTTGGATCTTGTATGCAATTTATCATAATGTAGTTCTACAGTTGCTTGGACAATTGCAAACATCTGACAAATCGAAAAGAAGACGAATCGAAAAAGAAGACAAATCAATATTTTTTTAAATCCACCTCTTCAACTTTGTTAAATTAAAAATAATGTTTAAATTAAACCTCTAATGCTGGTAACCATAACCCAACCACAGGACTTAAACTCAGCTTTGCCAACTCGAGTTGAATTGCGTGGGTGCACACTACACTAATATACACAATGTGTAATGGCAAAACAAAACAATCACTTTCATGCACAGATAAATATGTGGCAAGTGATGCGGATATCGGCCAGCTGTTTGCATACATATTGCATTTAACTCAGCAGAATGTTTTCAATTCCTTGGAGCCGTATACGAACGGCTGGTGTACTTCAACAACACTTTATCTCTATATAGGTATAGTATATGTATCTAGATCTATGCTGTATTTTAAAATCCTGTTGTCCTTGTAAATAAATGTTGTGGCTTTTTGAGTACACCACCACTGCATTGAATTCGAATATCCATATATATATATGATAATATATACGTATCCTTCTATATCGAGATCAACAAACGTATCGGTCGTTCCTTCTAAAAAAAAAACTAGAAAAAAAAAAACAACTCTCAGTATCTGTATACAATATACTATACATAAATACCGTGTATCTGTATATCGTACATCCTTTAAACTCTTGGCAAGTGCAACCCCAGAATTTAGTTTCAATTGAATATTCAGATCATATTAATATTTAAATTCACTATACCACCCCAACCACATTGAATATACATGGATCAAGGAAACGGAAAACAAGATGCTATTTTAAGTTCAAGATGTACAGATGGAGCACTCATATATATTATAATATCAAACATACATACATATAAAAGAGAAAAGATTCTAGAAGTAGATGTCGCTCTATATGCCCAGAAGCATCAGTGAAAGTCTTTTATGTTAAGAGAGTTTGTGTTTGCAGCACCAGAACAACACAAATTTTATACAGAAAAGATTGTGTAGAGAATATGAGATGCATGTTTGCAATACATTAAACTATTCTTCAAGCTTTAGGATATTTAAAATAAATTATATTTAAGTAAATTTAAATTTGTCATTTTATCAAAATCCAGAAGCAATTTTGAGAATTTATATAAATGATTTGCATTTTATGTGATTGGTTTTTTGGGGGAAAAATGGAAGTACATTTTCTTTCAAAAGTATTGTATAGATATAGATACCCTTAAGATTTAATGGAATGGCAAGTAATTTATTAAATGACTTAAGTCAGACAATACAAAACTTAATGTAGCAAGTAATTAAATTGTATAATGTAAATGAATTAAATGAAAAACAAAACTTTTACATTTCAGTGAATTTTCAATAAATCACTTTTATATAATATAGTTTGTTACACCAAAGGAATATTATTATATCATTATGCTTTTACAAAGACTGCTAATTTTGCATTTTGTTCCTGATTTGTTTATGCTTAAGACTTTCTTCGACGGACTGCTTCACAATGCTGTTGTTTAACTTCATCAGAATTGATTTTAGTTAATTGAATACAATCCTTTGAATGATAAATGAATGATACACAATTTCATTCATTTCTTTGAAGTCTCAAAATCAATTCCATGAATCCAATCATTCATTATATTGAATTCATTTAATCGATACTTTTATAACTCTGCCGCACACAAGCTGTATGAACACATTTTCTACAGAAGCTCTTGGTGGAATCGGCTAAGGTGATTTGTGATAGTGACAGTCAAAATCTATACACTTTCTTTCTGCGTAAGGTGATCATCACAGTGATAGCTAAAAACCAATCACAAAAATATTGTGATAGTCACCTTCTCATGAAATTGATGTTTCATTTTTATTTTGTGGCAATGTGTCTAGAGTTACCACACGCATACAAAACATTATTAAATTTTAAACTTTTTTTAATTTCAGTCACCAAATCAACAAAAACATATTAATTTTACCATATAAGTATGCAACAATCGAAAATAAATGGTTAAAATTAGAATAATTGCATTTATTCACTAAAAAAATAACGATTTCAATGAATTTACTTAAAAATATGACTACGGCAACAATGTTTTTCACAAATGTCACTGACAAATTGAACAAAGTTGAATTGACTTGAATTAGTGGATGTGATCACTTTACGCAGAAGGAAAAATCAGTTTGATCACAAGCGGTGATCAAAAATGTGACAATCAACTAGCATCTGATGCGATTCCACCCTTGGTTTTTATTTCAAAAACAAATACCCAAATCATTTTAAGTTAAAGTAAACAAGCTCATCACTGACTCACTTACTGACGGTATTATTACAAAAATGTTCCTTGCTTAGAACCAGTTCATAGAAACACCTGGCGTACCGAAGTACCGGGGGCCCGTGGTAAATAATATCTCATGCATGAGTACGAACAGAAGTGGCGTGGTGTCGGCATGGTGACTCTTACCATCGCCACGCTAGATTGGTTATACCAGTGACCACCACGAGTGGCGGGCATCATATTATAATTTTGCGTTATTTCATAGTTTGTTTTGTTCGCCCAAAAGCAATATATTTGTAATTACCCATGTTAACGCAGAAAATTGATTCCGTACTCATTTTTGTGCAGACTTATTCTAATTCGATCAAGTTTCGTAAATCCTGATGCAGTCTTGCAAAGCACCTTCAATTTCAATTTGCCGTCAATTTGCTCTTATATTTCTTGGACATCTTCCAACATAGTGAACCGTATGTTACTGCTGAACTGCAGAGTAAACCTTTTTTTAGCTTAAGGAGGAAACATTTTTCGGACACATTTTTTAAGACACTTCTTTAACCCTATACGCCTACGCAATAGTTGATGATATTTTTTTGCACTTAAAAATCATTGTTCCGATCAAATTGATGTTGCTAATAGTCTTGAGTGGATCAGAAAATGGGCAGTATAAGACTTCTGTCTTTTTAGCGCTTATTTTTCTGTTTTTATTGAGTGTCCCACAACTAATTCACAACGGTCCCACGGCAGAACCACTCCAAAACCACGTCAGCTCAACGCTAGCAGCACAGCAGCCCTGCACCATACATTAATTTTCTACTTTTTTTTTCAATTAGACCTAAAAATAATGAGAAATCTTTTTGGTAATATCATATTTTTTGCATCAATCAACATGATTGATGATTGATAATTTACTTGACAATCCGATTCTCCAGTTTTTAAATTTTTGAAACATAACAGTGTTTTGATGACAGAAGATATCGTTGTTTTACTGCCACTTCGATGAAATAATCGATGTCATCGCATAAGTTGCTTAGCCATTAGTAGCACTGTTTCTATTTTCAATGCACTGTTTCAACCAAATAGATTCATATATTTGTGCAAACATGAATTTATTTAATTTTATAATTTTTGTTTTCTTTGAAATAAAAGGTTCAATTTTCCGGTCTATGAAAACAATTGATGTCTTCCTAACATACAAATTAACAAGTCTAATGACTTCAGTCAAAATTAAGCTTTATTCATATTTCACAGTACCTACCTACTCTTCAAATGATGACAAATATTTTCAAGAAAATATTGAATTAGCCCTCCTCTACTCTTTCCATGTAAACAAACTTCAAAGTCAAATTATCATCTTCAAATATGTTGCTTAGCAAATTTGTATACCTGATCTTAATATCTATCTCAATATAAGTGTTCCTATAATAAAAAAAAAAATCTTTAAGCACTTGCAAATTTCTTCAATTTACTTCTTGAAACCATCCAAGTGTTTCGTTTGTAAAGTTAATTGGTTTCATATACCTACATGAGTTCAAAATTGTTTCGTTTTGATTATATCAATGCTGCCTTAGTAGCAGACATTATTCATAAAAATATATGATGTTGATGATGTCTTCATATAATTTTATGATCATCTTTATAGTCAATAATTTTTTTTTTATTTGTTAGAATTTTATTTAACTTGTGTGTCATGCAAATTTTAGACTTTGAAAGTCATCCGTGAATTTACCAATTTTGTATTTTTTTTTTTATTTACAAATATCTTAAAGTCGTTTAACATCTTTTCTAAATGAGGGGTGATTGGGCTATTATATATTTTTGTATCGTGATTTGAATGAAATTGACTGTTGAAAATTATTAGAATTATATTTTTCTGAAATGTTTTAAACACAATCATAACATTGTATCTCAATAACCATGATGCATAAAAATACACAGACATTTCAACTGTCTCTAAAATATAACCAAGTTTCCATAGTCTAAAAATAAACTAAATATTTATTTAACTATCGCAACTGACAAACCCAATGAAACTTAAATACATAAAAACAAAAAAAAAGAAGATGTCTATATATCAATTTGCGAACTTCAAGGTCAATCTCATAAAACACTTTTATGTCTTTCTTTCATTTGAAGAAGCCGGCAGATTTTTTTTCCCAGAATACATAAACCATATTATGGATACAAGTGAAATGGTTTCCTGCAACGGTTTTCGATCGTATCGCACAGTGGGACCGAACGATCCAATCTATTTAAACAAAAATTATTGTGAGGAATCTACATAGTAAAGTATGCAGAAAATGTTGGTCTCTGAAAATTAGTTTTTAATTAATTAAATATTATAATATTATTTAATTCTAAAATCGTTTTCAATTACGCACGAAAAATCAATTTTTTTAGTCAAATATTGAATTTACAAAAAATGAGAAAAAAATTTAATTAAAATTAAATGAATTACTTTTGCAAAATATTGGTTGGTTTTAAAATCCTATTAAGTCATCTGGAGCTTTAAAAAAAATTGGGTTAAAATCGATTAATCCGTTCACGAGACTGTAGGAGTTACCGTTAATAGACTTGCCAAAAACTTTTTTTTTAACTGAACAAAAGTTAGTCAGATAAAAATCATCTCTATTTTTTTTTTTTAAGAAACTCTGGAGCCGTTTTCGAACACAATTAAGCTTCTTTATTTCGGTAATATGGCAAATACAGTTGCTTTAATTCTCAGAAACTATGGTAGGTAGTTGAAAATATAATTTTCGAAAATTAGTTTTGTCAAGTTTTTTTTGTTAATTGTGATTCTGACAAAGTTCTAATTTTTGCATAAAGTTAGCACACACATCCTTATCATTTTTCGAAATTGGTATTTTAGAAATTTCTGTTATTCCAAGTTGCGATAATATTATTTTTTTGATTTTTCTGTTAAAACTTATTTAAAATAATTAATTTTAATGCTGGATTTTTCGTGTGTGTACAATTGATTTTTTAACCAATACTTATGTATATGTAAATTTATATCAAATATTTTTAACCAGTCCCGATTTCGTCTGACGAAACAACAAAAAAATATAAAAAAATGTTAGGTATGAATATTTGCAATGGGATCGAATCGTTTGGCTTCACTGTTCTTGGTTCTTGATAATACATGCGTAACGTCATTGAACGCTAGCTTTAGTCTTATTGCTTCTAAAAGAAGACGGCAACAACGACCGACGCGGTCGGTGGTACTGAATTTCATGTAAACAAGTAATCATAGCCAGTCGTTATCTATCCAATTCCCCTCGCCGAATTCTATATAACCTAATTTACTTGGAAGATACAAAATTTCAAATACAAACACAATACTTCAGCAGCATAACATGTGTTTCACGTATTCTATCTAATCAGCAAAACAAATTCAAAATTTAAACAAACAAAAAATAATGCAAACAATTTTTTTTTTTAATGATAATAAAATTCACTTTCGCTATAAATATATTTATGTGCGAATAAATTCTCTAACTAACATGTGAATGCAGACATGACAATATATATACAAAGATATCTAGATATATTTTTTAAAGCTTTACATATGTATGTGAAAATTAAATTTGGCATGACACGTCTTGAAGGGGAAATAATTATTGTGGAGGTGTGATATTATGATATAATTTATTTGAGAGGAAGGGGTAGATTTACATTGGGGTACGCCGCGTGTGTGGGCTTCTCCTCAAAATAAAGACAAACCTGCTAAAGAAATCATTCACAATTAGTAGTTAGTCTTTGAGTTTGATTTGTCTTTTTGATTATAATAAGACTTATTTTTGGATTGGGATTAGATTTGAAAGGAAACAAAATAAATAATTGAAAAATTTATAGCTGAACTTGATTTTCTATCTTTAACTTCGCTGATTTCTTTGATACCCATTTAAGCAGCAATCGTCCAATAATAATAAAACTTTATCGCCCATTTTAAGGCAAAAGATCTTTAAAGTCGTTTTTAACACGTTTTGTGGCCAAATTTAAGACGACTGGTTCGGAAAGCAATATTAGCCAACATCCGTACGTCAAAGGATCGACCGAGAACATTTCCGACGCTCGTGAAATTGTTCAGAAAAACTCGAGAGTGTATAGATTCTTCGCAGCAAGAATACTGCCTTCCGCAAACTTTAACCTTATGAATTTAAGGCTATAGCTTGGGTCTGAATATGTTCTAAAAGATCCAACAAACTCAGGAGCTCAAATTTAATATCTGACTGGAATTCGGAACGTTTAAAAGAGGACCCCAGTCTTGGTTGGTTTCGATTTGGAAAGACTGTTTGATTTTGATCTCCAATTTGCGTAAGGAGTGGAAGAAATTCAAGATTGCAAAGTGATTTCCCAGCAAACTGGAATAAGTAATTGCCCAGCAAACCCGTCTTCTGCTGATGGATTTTTTTATCAAGTCCTGACAAAATATATAAATAAACAAAACCTTTTCGGAGGAATCAAGTGGTAAAATCGTGAATAAAATATTTATTTATTATCATGTAAAATATTCTATGTGGTCAAACCAATAATTCAAAAAACATGACATATAAAAAGACAAGCATTACTTAATTGGGAATCTCCTCTAACCGAAAAATTCTGCTAAGCTGTAAGAAAACACTGCGTTAAACCAATGTTGGGTATTGTAGAAAAAGGATCGTAACTATAAATTCTGGTAGGTGCGAAATGAAGATCCTACGCATGACATCAAAACTGACAAAATTTTATCAGATCAGTATAGGAAAAAGAACACTTAAAATATACCGTCGTATATACACAAATTAAAGAGCAAACGATTCAGTTGGTATTTGCATTTTTTGAATGACCAACATCGCAACGTTGCGATAGTTACCCTTCAAAAGATTGAAAAACTACTGGAACAAACATAAAAACATTTTTTGAGCACAAATCTCATAAAAAGATCCTTCTGAAAGATTCTGAAAGAATCAGTCACGATAAGACGTATCGCAGTACAAACAAATTTAGAGGAATTTCGCGAGAGAATTACAAATATAGTTTTTTAAACACGCTAAGTTACGGAATCAAGAACAATTATTTTCTCAAAAGATAAAGAAACATCAAACAAAATTTTACTAAAAAATGTATATAGTCTTTTCGTATTCTGAACCATACCTACACTTTTAAGAACCTTTAAAATTTTGTTTGCCAAACTAACTGATAACATGAATGTTTCAATAACATTGAACTTTAAGCCCTTACCTGAAAAACAAAAAAACAAAACTAGGGAATTACCCTGTCAAATATAAAATTATTCTAGCAACAATTATTATCTTTCTGATAATAATAGAAATTCGCAAAACATTTTTAACAATGATAAGAACCATACGGTCATTTGTCACACTTTTAAGATAACAAATAAATGATAAGGTTTCCATTTTATTCAAAATAAAAATAAATATTAAATAATCTTCACCTGTTGACTTTTGAATTATCTAATAAATGTTTTTTTTATTTTTCTTTATTTTCAGGTTCGTACTTAAATGTTTGGATTCACATAAAGTCATTGATTTTATTATTTTTGTCGAATATTTTCACGAGTTTTCTTCGAACGATAGATAAGTTTCATGCACTTGAAAGGTATTCGTGGAATTCACAGATATAGTGTAATCACTGGAATAAAACTTCTTTGGTAATTAACTACGTAAGTAGATTTTTTTTATGTATATTGTTGTTGTTATGCCAGGTGCTATGATATCAAAATGAAAAAAGGTGACCAAGGTATAATGACTTCAGAATTGATTTTTTTTTCTCCATACAAACAAATAGGTATACCTACATACCTATACTATTTTATTTGTTTTGTTTGTTTTGTATTGAGTTCTTAAAACCTAGCTATATATACAGCAATCTTACAAAGTATAATTCCCTTCTTTTTTTGCAAAACTTCATCAAGACACCTAAATATGCCGGCAAGTCTTGATCGAATAACAAAAAAAAAAATCATAAAGTTCATTGCGCAATCAGCATTTTAATCGAAGAAAAAGACTTCGATTAAAAAATTTCTTTTGTCGTGGCCTTATAAGAATTTGTATTTATTTGTGTTGCCTCAATATGCATTCAAACAAAGATAATATACCTGAGGTTATCAATAGTATTTTTCATTACTTAAATGAGACATAAAAACAACAACAAAAATAGAATAAATTTTTTTTTTTAACAAAAAAAAACTGAAAAAAAAACCATAAACATTATAGCGACAGACCCTGCTTACTAATTGATATGATTTATCACGGTTTGGTCATGCATACGAACTTGTGTATTTGTATATCTTTTTTTTTTAGTATCTATCTATTCATAGGTATAATGTTATTTAGATACTTATATGTTTATGGAGGGTGCCATGTTAAATTAGGTATTTTTTTAAAAATTGAGCTGTGATTTTTTGGAAAATAATTGTCAGTGTATAACGACTAAGCAAAGTCTATAAGTGTACTTTAATGACACAGAAGGAAACTTGTCGCCTCTTGACTAATGGAAGATATAAGTTATGTCAAAAGAAATTTGAAGAATATATGATTTACATAAGATTTATTTAGAGAAAACCATGATATTTTTTTTTTTTTTATAGCAGATTTAAAAATGAAAAAGAAAAATATGTTTAAGATATACATATGTTATAGTGCTCAGATCATTTTTTTGAATATCTTAATCATGCGTCAAAGCACATATCTTTCAGCCCTGAAGAATTCGGACAGCTGCTCTTCGTTTCGTAGACTGAAGCCGAGCATCTTTGAAATAACTTAATACTTAACCTGTGATTGGCTGGGCTTCACTACCTACTGATCATGAAAATTCCTATTCCTTGTTTGTTCGCAAAAATGGAGCTCTATAACTCTTCTACTTGGTTAAATATTTTTCCAATCATTTTCTTATTAGTATATAGAATTTGTATCTTTATTAATTTTTTTTGTTATGCTCTATAACACCTTCATCACTGATACCCACATAAACCGTCAATAAAGCCTCGTACTGATCTGTCTAAGACCCTGGAAGTCTGGCTCATCAGTTTTTTGAATCATTTTTGCGTACACATTTTTCCCGCTGCTTAAATGCCAAAGCGCATCATACAAATCTCTACATTTATGTCAACTCGCTGAGAATAGTCCAAGCTGTTGCCACTGTCGAATTTTTTGAAACTGGGCTTCCACCAATACATCTGACCTATACAATTCGTTCTTGGTTCTTCAACGTACCTTGCACCCTGCGGATTCCATTTGAAGGATTGCTTTCTATGTATCAGTTTTCTTTACTGAACGACATTAAATAGAATTTTTCGCAAACGCAACAATTCCCGGTATCAAGATAATGGTCATTACCTGCTTCAGTCTTTTTCCGTTTCGAACATCGTATAGAGACTTCCTACATCTCCCTTGTTTTATTAAGTGATGATCGAATTGAGTTTTTGAAAGTCTGACAAATTTTAAATGTTAAAGTTTCCAGACTTTGTGTCTCAGAACGAACCCTCAAAACCGAAAAAATCACTAGTTTTTTATTTGATATCACCAAGGACAGCCGTTGACATGCTCTCCTCTACAGCGAATATCATTTTTGCCTCTCTACCTACCTATATTTTTAATTAAACTAGATGATGATTGTATAAAGATGATTACTCTGAACAAGGATTATTGCGTAAAAGGATGTGCAATTATTTTTCTTCCCTTTATATCCGCCCTTTTATTCAGTTCCACATTCAATTACAATTACCATAGTCATATTCAGAAATGACCTCCGTTCCACTCCCCATACTGATGTAGTCGCAGTCTTTATATTTCTATAGCCTGATAGAGTTTCAGGGATTATCAATTTCTGGGGATATCCTTTTTGCATTATGCCGACATCCATTGATTTATTTAGGGGTAACATCATGTGAATTGGTGTGGCTGCCAAGTATGGTGAGCTCACCAGATAGACAGACCACAGTGATTCGAGGAAATTGGAAATGGAAAATCCTAGCTTTATGGATTTTTCATTATTTCCAGCACTTGATCTACATCCACTCCACAATCCGCCTCTGCACTGCAGCCTTCAGTGTTTATTCTTGCTGGTTCTCCTCTGGCATCCATCAATTGGGTCGTTGTCGTCGTCGTCTTCCTTCTTGTATTTTTTTTTCCAGCTCACTCCGTCCCGATTCAATTGAGAAGTAGCATACCAGCAATGCCAATCCTGGGCGTTCGTCGTAATTCACTTCATTTTAGTATTGTATTATTTTGTTGTTGTTGTTGTTGTTGTTATCCTCATTTCTTATGTCGCTCGTTTGTTATGGTTTTTGTTGTTCTTTTTTTTTTTTGCATCCATTCATCTATCCATCTATAATATCTCAACCCTTAACAAAATATAGGTGGGTAGGTAAAGGTGTTTTATTTATTTATTTATTTTTTCGCCTCGTTACTATTTAAGAGCACAATGGATGTGGTTAATTGTTTTTGAAAGAAAAGCAACATAAAGCCGCATAGCAGGGGGTCTTCTCTGTACTCCTGTGATTTAATTTTTTTTCTTCTATATTGCCTTGATATTGCAGGGATTCTAAACTTCCTTTTTTATTTGTAATGCTGATGGGTGCAATGCGGGTTTTAATTACATCAGGAATTCAGGAATATTTATCATTTTTGAAGGATTTTAGATTCGTCTATTTTTTGTTTTGTGTTCCATCAGGAATGGAAATTGAATTCGTGTTATTCGTGACTTGAATGAAATTGCATGTGTATATTTTAATTGAAGCAGATTAGGATAGGACTTTTTTTTGTAAAGAAATGCGATCGAAAGAAATTGAAAATTTTAATTTGAGACAATTATGTCACAGTTGCACCGCACCAAGAAACTTTTAAAACCATTTAAGTTATCGGAGTAATAAAATTTATCGACATTTCAATTTTGTACGTGATGCAAAAACGTAAGGCGATGAGTTTTTAATTAGAACGAAAAATTAAAACCAATCCATTTTGTAGATCTGAGGTGTCGGGTGTGGATGGTAGGATTTTACTTAAGAGTAAATGAAATGAGAACATATCAATTTACCGCTTTCAACCTTCTTCTGTCTTATATTTTGAATTTTGAATACTAACTGTTTTTTTTTTATTTAAAAGAGGCTTTTAAGATTTATTCGGAACAAAATGAGTCTGTATTTTATTGGTCTTTTTAAAACTGGAAGTCATTGTTGGTACGATAGAAAAAAAGCATGTTTTAAGATTTAACAACCGATAAAATGGCATTGTTCGATTAGAAAAAGTAAATGCTGTTTGGTGATTGATGACGATTTTTGAATCGAGATAATACTCAAGAATCTATTCTTGGAAAGAAAAAGTACTTTTTTTTTTTATAATATCCTCATTACTAAAGGTGGCGCTACAGTTTGTTATGGGGCTATATGCACCAATTAACAAACAAGTCCTAGTCAACTCGGTCGGTCCCTAGCGTATTTTCTCCAGTTTTGTACATAATACATTATGTAATTGAAGTTTCAATTCAATCGTTGAGTTGCGGTCTTCCTCGCTAATGTGCCGTCACTCGTTGGTAGATTCGAAGATTATCCAGGCCAGATCAATTGTGATGTCCATTACATATGACCACAGACATTTTGTTTTCTTTTTTACTTACTTGACTTACTTACTTGACTTACTTACTTCTTTGACTCAGAGATCAGAGAGGGTTATCCATAGTCTGATCTCAGCCCTAATATCGTTTTCTGAGTATATATACCTAGCGTTTCAACACTAAAAAAAAACACCTCTTTCATCACGATGTGTTCTTTCTTCGCACGGCAATATCTAGTAATTAATTATATATATATATACAATTTGGCTTACATCTACTTACGATACTATGATGTTTTTTTTTTTTACATTATTGTTGGCACATAAGGGGCCTAACCTTAAACACTGACTTAAGTTTAACAAAATACATAATACATATACTAGTGATAAATAAATTTGATTTAAGAAGTCGGTTGACTTAATCGTCCTCAGGGTGTTCCTTCCCGGTTGTCATTTTGATTTAGGTGTTGGGGGGGGGGGGGGGGGGTACGGCGCTTAGCCGCGGTAGTGCACCGACCTTGTGTCAGCGTAGAACGAGATTGCGTTCTCGTTGTCGTTGTCCGTAAAAAAGTTCTCGTCCATGGTTTCCATAACGCTGAGATACCTTGGCTCAGGATGTCGATGTTCGATGGTAATATCTAGTAATCGCACTGCATTATTCTTTCGAAATTAATGTTGAAAAAGTCACATCAAAACACGTGTCATTTTGTGTAAAACCTTTTTTTGCATCATAAGTTTCGGAGAGGTCTTTGACGATCTTAAGGATCATCAAATGATGAAGGGCATATTTCTTCATCTTTATGCACCAAGTACCAGTTTTGGAAGAAAGCCAAAACTAGACAATGCCTTCTAAGTATATATACTCTGACGGGTAACTCCACTCTTAATACTATATTATCCATCAACACACCAACAGGCCCGATCAGCAACCCTTATGATGTCTGCAATTTTTTTGCGAATACTTGGTCAACCAATTCCAATGACTCAAACTTCCCCCAGGCCTTTAACACGGAAAAAATCTAGTCTAGTCTAAATTTAACTCCACTACCTGCAACGAACGCAGCGGCTCTACGCATTGAGACTGATATCACTACAATTGAATTTGACAGTTGCTTGAGTAGACTTCAAGGGAAGACACCTGGGCGCGATAGGATATCCTATCCGATGATAAAGAATCTTCCTGACTCAGCTAAACAAAGGCTTATTTCGCTGTTTAACGATATCTTAAATAAAGGCATCTTACCCCAAAGTTGGAAAACATCTACCATTATCCCCATACATAAGCCAAAAAAAGATATCGCTTGCGTAGACAGTTACCGTCCAATTTCTTTAATTCCTTGTTTATCAAAGGTTTTGGAAAAAATTGTTGCGAATAGAATTTTATGGTACACTGAATTTAAAAAACTTCTAAGTTCTAACCAAGTCGCATTCAAACCAAAGAGAGGGTGCATAGATGCACTTCTTCATATTGATTTCGCAATAACAAACGCGCTGACAGCTCGCAACCACATCACAATGCTGGCTCTAGATTTTGAAAAGGCATTCGATCGTGTAGGCATTCACCTTATTCTCAAAAAATTGAGAGTTTGGGGTCTTGGACCCAAAATCTTTCAATATATTAAATCTTTTCTTACAAACAGAAAATGTTGCATCAAAGTACGAAACATGTTCTCTGAAACTAAGCGACTCGATAATGGTATTCCGCAAGGATCACCTTTATCGGTAATTTGTTTTTCAATTGCTTTCAACGAAATAAGTAATCTCGTTTTAAAACACAAGGATCTAGATCACTGTATGTATGCAGATGATGTATATATACTTTGTAAATACAGTGACCTAGACAGAACAAAATTGCTATTTTCAAGTCTACTTAACGAAATTAACCAATGGTCCAACACCTCTGGTTCTAATCTTTCTTTAGATAAATGCAAATTAATTCATATATGCAGAAAACATAACTGCACTAACCTAGAATTAATTATTAATAATACAAAAATAGAAACAGTTACTAATTTGAACGTCCTAGGTCTTATCATAAACAATAAATATAACTGGAAACCCCATTGTACTTATCTTAAGAAAGCATTGGCAGCAAGGCTAAACATTATAAAATATCTTTCATTATTATTATTTATTATTAAAAAATGTTAGTCTTAAGTAAAATTGACTATGCTTTGTCCATCTACGGTTCATGTCCAAAATCAACGAAGAACATAATTGCTCCTACCTACCACCAAGCAGCTAGGAAAAGCCTTGGTGCTTTTCCAACTACACCGATTAAAAACATACTTGCTGAAGCTGGGCTCCCAACGATAGAAGACCGGTACACAGAAATCATTTCTAAACTCAACGTAAAGTTCATCTTTCAAACAGGTTCAGTTATAGACAGAGATATTTCAAAGGCAATATCGCACAGACGCAGAAGAAGAATCCCTTCTACAATACACCTTGTCCTTGAAATTCAAAATAAACTTCAACTACCCATAACCAGAACTACCAAATTTACACCAACACAACCACCATGGTCATTATCCAAGGAATCAGTCATTCTCGATTTACAGGAATTACGAAAGAAAAATACCTGTAACACCATCTACAAAGCTCGATTCTCGGAAATCTTAAATGGTTTGAAAAACAAAGGTTGGAACTTTATGTACACAGATGCTTCGAAAACAGATTTAAACACTGCCTTTGCGGTCATATCCCAAAACGGGGCAATTATATCCCAAGGCATTCTTCCAGACTTTGCGTCCGTCTACACAAGCGAAGCATTAGCTATCTTTGAAGCCACTAAGTTGAGTCTATTAAAAAAAGGGAAATGGGCAATCTGCTCCGATAGCTTGTCAGTTTTACAGGCCATCGTCAATCCGAGCAACGACACAGACATCATAGCAAAAATACGAGATATTCTTTCAAAAGCAAAGACTAAAATCAAACTCATCTGGACCCCAGGTCATGTAGGAATAAAGGGTAATGAACTTGCAGATCAAGCTGCAAACGCAACACTTAAGGCTCCCACCTACACTTTCAACACCTTCTCTCGGCGCGACCTAAAGGGACTAATCAATCAAGCTTTTCATAAGCAAACTTTACTTGACTGGGAGCATTACAAACACCACTATAGCTCTATAAACCCGAAGAAAACTCAGCCAAAGTTTCCAACAAATGTAACTAGATCCGACCTCAAAACATTCATTCGACTCCGCCTTGGTCACACAGCATTCACCCACCAACACCTGCTAAAGAAGGAAAATCCACCTATTTGCCCTAATTGCCTAAACTCAATTACCGTAACCCACTTACTCAGTCCATGTTTTCTGTCTGGGCATTCACAACTACAAGTCAACAACTATAACTCTAATCCCATTGAACTTCTCAAAGAACCGGATTTAAGCAATATCGTTAAAATAAAAAAATTATTTAATAGTCTAAAAATTTTCATTTAAACAATATAGTATTGTAAACCTAGAGCCGAAAGCCTTCGCTGCTGTTTGCTCTTATCAATAATATTACTAACAATTTTAATTGTATATTAATATCTTAATAAATAAATAAAATATATATGTACATTGTATATTATGCTGTTGCTGTTATATAAGAAGTTTTGAAATCAATAAAATTGTATCAATTTTGGTAGTAATATTGTTTGCTTTAAAAGTTTTCTGATTGACTGTACAGTTCATGTCTCGACTCTCGGCTAAAGAAACACCCAAATTTTTACAATTGCTGCTATTATTACTTCCTAATTCTATTCCATATTGTATATTAAAAATGTGAATCCGGAGAAATATTTCTTTTTTTTTTGGTGAGTCAATTATTGCAACAACTTCAATAAATGCAACTGAACGAGTCATCAGTTACACTGTTGTTCTTGCGAGCGTACAGTGTGTAAATACAAACTAAATGATCAAATTAATGATTGAATCAAAACTAAATGATCTATACGGAATTTTGTTAGCTTGATATTCTGAACGTTTCCAGGAGCGTTGCTTCAGTAGAAAGTAAGGTTTTGGCATTCTTTCCAAATATGTAACCAATTCTTTTTTTATTTATAAAAATGGAAAACTTGTGTTCAAGACAAATGCCAGATCACTTCGAGCTCTTTTTCTATGCAGAAAATATCAGAATTTGCGAAAACTTTTGGCGAAATTTTATTGGGCCTATCTTCTATATCGGCTTCAGAATAAATTACTTATATCATTATCTCCAAGATCTCCAAGATTTCCGTATGCTCAGAAATATAAACATAATTTCTCAGTGAAATTTTACACTATTGCTCAGGTGAGCGCTTAGAAATATAAACTCGCCTATTTAAACTGTATAGCAACGTCATTAAAAATATTTTAAAATGTCAATTTCAATAAAAAAAAATATGTTGCGTATATCTTAATCTCATTTGATTTTCAATATGTATTTAAAATCTAGCCTTTTTAAGCACAGGTGTATTTTATCGACTCCAATTTTAGATTCTTCGCGCTAATAGATTATGTAATTTAAATCCATTTAAATATTATAACCGTTTTTTTCTCACAGAGTAATAAAAATACAAACATTTTTTCTTTAAGGGTAACAAACCACTTTCCATTCTAACTCCCTTAAGTATAATAAAAACCAAATTCCAAACGTATTTTTTGGAGTAAATTTCGGCCGACTTTTAGCCTCTATAATGGGATACCCACCTTTATATGAGACGAATTTAGATTTAGAGCAGTCGTAAAATTTCAACACGTACACAAGCAACCAGAAAAAAATGGCACTTTTCTTGTAACAACGCACTCCCACAACATAACAAAATTTATACAAAATATTCTAAACGCGTCTGTGGCGCATTGCTATAGGTACTTCCTCCTCCTCATTCGTCGTGGTTGTCTTACACCCCACCCAACTTACAATAATCATAAAAGTTCATGCACCTTGTTCATTTATGTTTGTCGCGTTTATATATTTTTTTTTTATTTTACCAAACCCCTTGTAAATTTATATATCCTTCGGGATTCCTGAAGTGTGAGGGTGGAAGTAGCAAAGATATAAAATATACTTATTTCCAACCAAACCCTCTTTCTTGTTTTTGTTGTTGTTGAGATGCGTGCAGCAGAGAGTTACCCTCTAATGGTTCTCTGACTTGCCGTTATCAGAATAGTGGTGTAGGCTGTACGATTTTGCTCATTTTGCTGTTGTTGTTGTTGTTCTTTCACTATATGTCCTTCTAATAAATAAGACAGATCCTTTTTGCACTGCCTTTTGTTGTTTATACCGCGCACGCAACATAACATAACCACCATGTGTGCTGTTCGCTATTCGTGTAAATCGTGCCGCCAAAAGGGCGACCTGAATTAAAGGCTCTTAGTTTACAGCGCCATTGTGTTTCACGTGTCATAATATCCCATGGCGACATACGATATTCAAAGGAAGAAAAAAAAAAACATTTGACTATTTTGCTGGATTATTATGAGTGTGTAGGTTTAGGTTTTTATATCCTTATGGTTTTCTTTTTGTATGTTTTGTATTGGTAATGTGTGTGCCTTTGACCTTTCTTTCAGCTGCACTGATAATATGACTGATAATTGTGCAAAAATAACAATCGATTTATCGAAATCCGGGACAGTTACAACAACAAATGCACCGAAATCGCAATCAGTGTTACCATCAGATACCAAACAACATAAATGTCTTAAATTCGGATTTTAAAACTTAAACTCGACTTGGTTTTGAGATTTTGAATAAATTGTTCACCATTTTTAACGTTCTGATATACATATCACCATTTAGAATTCAGAAGATACGAACTTTCCATGGGAATTTTTCCGATTTTTTATTTATTACTCTATTAAATGAGGATTTTGTAGTTTTCCTTTTGAGTTATGTTTCGATAAAAAGTTGTTTCGTTCGTTATTACAAGTTAGGTTTTGATTCATCGATCTTAAAGTATTCTGAAATAATATCCAAAATTAAAGAATGCTTAAAACTAATATTTTTTAAAACAGAAATCTTTTACCGAATGAATATCCATAGTAGACATAGAGAATTTTCCTTGTTGAGAAGGGTTGTGCTACTGTAGTCTACTTGGATAAATGTTAAAGAAAATTGTGGATTACTGTTTTACTGTTAGCTTATAGTTAATAATTACTGATTTTCTATAATCCTGACAAATTGTTCCCAGGGTTCTTGAGTTCATGGTTCCCAATGAAATTTCGAAACATTTTACCGAAGAAGGACAAAATTCTAAAAACTTCTTTCCACTACGAGATCATCAATGCTCTATAAAGCCTAAATTTTTATATGTTCATAAAAAACCGACTGATGGTCTGACTCCCAAAAAAGCCCTCTAATTCACTACTCAGTGCTCACTAATTTTTTAAGTTGTCAACTTCGAACAGATTTGAGTCTGGATATAAAAATCATTTCAATATGAGTACTTTCGTTCAAGAATCAAAGAATTTTTCAAAGTATCTCTTTCTTTCTGTCAGAAGAACAATGCTTTGCAAGGAACTTGCTTGAATTGAAGTATTGAATTATATATCGAATCAGATATTGAATTCGAGTTGGTATTTAATTAAGATTTGATGATGACATACCTTAAAAGAGTGAAAATAGTGTCGGTACAGTGTTAATGAATTAAAAAAATTCATAAAGGTTTTTAGACTGCTTCCTCTGCATCAACTAAGTTTTAAGACCGTGTCAAATGAATAATATAATACCGTACGGACACTTGGCGTCCTTGGCGACAATCGAATCATTGACTTCAAATTTTCAAATTTTGTAAGCGACACAATATCTCTTTTTTTGAAACGAATAGTCGGTATATTTTAAATCTGCCCATAGACCCTTTCAATAAGTTCTAACATATTTGGCACCGAAGGAAAAAATATATTTCGAAAATTTACTTAACTCATGCTTGAAATTCGTAATTTACAATTTTGTATTGTACAATTGTATTCTTATATTTAGCCAAGACGTAATAAAAGGCCGAAAAAATCGTTCCCATAAAAATAAGTAATGGTATATCGTGAATTTCGACATCAGAATGAATTCTGCCAAATACAAAACAAATCCGGATTCGAATTTTATTTATAAGTTTAATTATTTTATATAAAAGAACTTTGTATTGATTTTTATTCTTGAATTTTTCTTAAATTCTTTTAAAATCATTGATCTGGCAATATTGCAACAAATACACAGCACAGCAATAGTAGAATAATAAAAGGACCTTGTTGGTCCATTTTTATTAGAGTATATGTAAGTGTGTACATGAAAGTAAAAATGTTGTCTGTTCGACTGACTCTATACGTAATCTAATTTTACTAAAATTGCACACAACCCTTATACCTTATAAAGATGATGAGGATGCTTGGCTCGTGCGCCCTCCCGGTGTTGTAATTCGAATAATGCACTTATCTCTAGCTCCCTGGTCCTGGTGAGTAATTGCAAATACATTCTCTGCTAATGCTATCTTAACGATGTCATATAGAATGGCGCGAGTATGTGTATATGTGTATAAAAAGGGAATTCCAAATAATCCAGGACCTTAATGTTTTATTTTGTGTGAGTTTTCTCTTACACAAATTTTTATTTCTTTTTTTTTTGTGCGGAGAATCCACTCTAATTCAATTGGACGATGTAACAAAGTGGTATAGACATGCAATATGCATAAACGGCTAGACCAGTGTTTTTTGTTGTTTTGAGAACTCTGTTATTAAAAGGACAGACGGACATACGGACATATAATATACATAAAAACATCTAGAGCAGGTTCGTTGACACGTGCCGGTGTATAGTTTGAACTAAAGCAGTTGCTTAATTCTCAGTTTGCCCTCGGGAGTTTTTTTTTTTTTTATTATTATTATTATTTTGCCCTTAAGCTACTTTACGTCATTCTGACGCTGTTGGTTGTACACACGTAATTTTCGCTACATTTTTCTATGTTCTTGCAACAAAATAGGAATCAGTAAAGAGACCTTTCGCTGACATAAAGGTGTGTGCATTACGGTTTTTGTATTATTATTTTTTGTTTATTATAGTCAAAGGATGAATGTTGCATGACAAAGGACATTGTTACGATTGTAGAACCAACCATATAAAAGAATGAAAAAGGGGTTGAAGGTGAATGTATTTTTTGTGTGGTTGAATTATTGTGATGTTGAAAGATTGGTCTTTATTATGAAGAAAAATGTTGATGGCAATAATGTTATTCGACCCTGTTTGAGAAATGTGTCAATTTTAAAAAGAAACTTTAAAAGTTGATGTCTAGAATAAATGTTCAGGTGTTCTTTGTTCGAAGAAGCAATAGTTGTAAGGTATTTTGTTCTGAAGAAATGATTGTTAGCTTAATAGTTCCAAGACTGATTTGTGACATAGGATCGATCATTTAGGATTGGACCTAGTCATACATCTAAAAAAGCTAAAGTCCAATGTATCAAATCTGTTCATTTAGTATATACACCTAGATAAATTGCGAAAAGTTAGGCAAAGATCAAAATGATGCAAGTGCTGGAAGAATCTATACAATTACAGCAATTGAAAGAAAAACATCATTTGATTGCCCTAATGCTCCTACTTCCAAGTTCATTGAACAGTTGATAAACTACCAAATTAAGTAATATCTGAAGAACCAAAACTTCTTAATGACCGCCAGTACGGTTTTCGTAAGCCTTATGTATATACATATGTATATATGTATATTATGTATATATACTCGTGATTCGAAACCAAACCAAAAAATGGCACGAATGTCATATTGATTCGGAGAAAGTATAAGTTTATTGGACCTGAGTTTCAAAAACATTTGATAGAGTTTGGTAACAAGCTTTTTAGTCGAAAGTTTATGCATTTAGTATTCTAAAATTACTTTATTTTTCAATAAGAAATTCTCTTTCGTTCATTTCAATAGAAGTTGTATAAGATGTTTTGAATTCGGAAATCTACAAATCTAAATGAATGCCTGCTCCATTTTGTATTCTACTCTTTCAAATTGTTATCTTCGATCAACTTCAAATCCTTGAAAATGGATTGCTTAGGACAGAACTTACTCATCTTCACATATTTGTTTCGAAATTTACAACCGTCCTCTTTCGATGAGGAATTGATGGAGTAGCAGCTTGGCAGTATAATATGTTCTTAGTTATTACCTTCTCAATATTGTTTATTGGGGAGTTAACAACCACATAGAATTGTTTGAAATCAACTGTAATACTCGCGACCCAAGGAATGCTTATCAGTTCAATCCGAAACCCTAAATCAGACGTACTTTAAAGTACAGATATTCTTTCTTTAGCACAAATGTGGAATTTTCAGTTGATTGTTTCTCTCTATATTATGATATTCAGACATTCAAAATCAATGAGCATCGGTGTCCCTTTTCAAACTTTGGCCAATTTTCCCAAACGCTAGTAGGTACTGTGTTAAATCTTATTATAAAAATTTAGTCCCAGTCCCATTTTTATAGAAACGCCATAAAGAAAGATGTTTCTCCAATGAAATTGTGAATAACCGGACCAATTTTACTTTTCCTATTTTTTTTTTTTAAGTTTGAAAATGACTGCTTTATGTTGTTCATGTTTCGAGAAACATAACGGACGATATTTCTTCCAACGAAAAACGTAAAATTTCACTATTAAATTCACTTTTCGGGTATTATTGTTCAGCATTAAAGTTTGACATTTTGTTCAAATTCCCTTTTCTGTGAAGAAGAATTTCTATACTTTTTTAATATCAAAATTTTTGAGTGAGTCGCTAACTAGCTCGATTGTACATTCCGTGTAGCTAACGAACAGTACCTTACATATTTACATTACAAATGTTGAACCTCATAATTCCATTTCAATGTCTCTCATAATACTGTCACCACTTGTCACGAGTTTCTTCTTTATTCAGCAGAACATTAGTAATAAATAAAGTTTAAAGAATGCGAACTGAGCATTTATTCATCTCTAATCTGGTATGTATTTTCAAAATATTTGCCTCGTTGTTCAAATGTTCCGAGAAAACTAGAATTGCTTCAGCAGCCGTTGTAAATATTTCTTCCAATAAAAATTGTTAAATTCTAAGTTTTAAAAAAAGTTAAACCCCGATCCAGATATTATTTATCCCGAAAACCCGAATCCTGCTTTGAATTATGTGAAATAAGGTTTTCTCTTTTCTCAGGAATTAAAAATAGAGCAAATATCCTGTGAAGCACACATTTCAAACGAATTCAATTGAGTACAAAAAAAAAAAGCAAGTTCCTTAACTTTACGAACTTTTATTCCAAGAATGCATCAACATACCTATACATAGGCGTTTCCCTTTAACTTTATTTTCAGACTCGTATAGAATACTTTCTGATTCGACAATTAGAATGCATCCACTTCCTGATTCCGTTTCTAAAATGAATTGGAAAGAAGGAAGTTTAATTTCAAAAAGAAAAAAAAATGAATACATTCAACTCCAATAGAATACTTGAAACTCTCACAAAGTCTCCATGAAAATAATTGAATTGAATTTAAAGAAAAGCAAATACATCCCACCTAAGACTATTCAACAAAATCCATCCTCCTCATTTTCTCTTCAGAGTTTCCGGCCAGAAAAAAAAATACAGACTTCAAAAATTCATGAATCTCTAAAAGTTCTCTTAGAAGTACCCCCATAGCACAAAAACATTATTTATCTTGGCTTCTATATAATTGAGCTTAAGCATCATCCCGAGTATGATAGAGGAGTCTCGCACTGCACTTGAATAGCGCGATGATGTTCTTCAACTATGTTGCTGCCATTGGCACAGCAACCCAAAGAGGATAGTTGGGTTCCTACATGCAACTTTAGCTCAAAGAATAAAGTCACACAATCAGTTTTTAGGGCGAAATTCAATTTAACCAACACTCATACACACAAACCCTCCCCAGACACATTGAATCCATCTGTTATTCAAAAACGAAAGTTAAGAAGTTAAAAAAAAAAAATTATCCTCATTATTATTTGCCACAAATTTCAGTTCGGAATTTTTGAAGGCATGCTGACATGCGGCCACCATCAACCGCTGCCGCCCGTTGGAAGTTGTTGCTGCTGTCGCTCTAGCCAGAGTCACCCCTGGTTCAACTGGCTGATGGGTGGTACGAGTGACTCATTCCCCTATTGAGACCCCCAAACAAGTGCTCTTAAGAGCAGATTAAATTAAAGTCACAATAAGGACATGGAAGTGCTCGCAATTATCTCAAGAGTATACTTGAACGAGTGAACGAACGAACACATACATCCATATACTAATACATTCGCGCAAATACTGAAAAGGGAAAATTAATTTTCATCTGCAAATCCAGCGGAAAAGTGCTTTTGTCGGTGGCAGGCGCTTCATTAACACCCACAGCTATATACTGCTATATCCACGCATCCTCTTTTGGCGTTCAGACTTTTTGCATTCGTATCTGAAGAATGTGTGTCTAGAGAGATAGATTGCGAGGTATAAAATTTAAAAGAAAGAAGCTGCTAAAATTGAGTGAAGGATATTATGGTCAATTAAAAAATTGTTCTTGTGACTCTTTGATTCTTAAAGGAGGTATCCTGTTTTTGTTTTGGTAGTGAAATCTTTATAATCAAACTTCAATTAAATTTTTATCCATCAGAGACACATATTTTTTGTCTTGTGTTAAAATATACATACATACGTATCTAAAGCCTCCTTGTTGTCACTTTTGTTTTTACGACAAGAGTTAGATATTTCTCTCCTGAGGTTAGCTTTGGGTATTGTGTTTGAGGTTTTATTACAGTTTTTCATGACCGCGCCGCAATAAACATCAAATAAGGGTCTTTTTTTCTCCATCGTTTTATGAGTTTTTTTTTCTGTCAGATGTTCTTGTTGGTTTTTGTTGTTTTTGTACTAAAAATGGGTTTGTGTGTTAGATAATTTTTGCATACTGTTTATTACTGTCAATTTAAATGTAATGAAAAAAAAAACAAAAAAAACTGAAGTGAATTGGTAGATTACACGTGTGCATTTGTTTTTTTTTTTTTCTCGTCGACCTACATAATATGTATACATACCTAGTCTGCAGATTGAGATTGTTTTTATATTCAATTTTCAGGATCATATAAGGACATAAATGTCATGACGTGTGTTTCATAATAAACGACCTGGATAAACATTTTATGATATAAAATAGAATTTTTTGTCAACCCTTCCTTGAGAGCAATGTGTTCAACGTGTAATTGGAATTTCACCGTTCGCTGACTTTTGTTTTTTTTTTTACTTTTTTGGATTATCTTGGAGAGAATTTCATTTAAAATGAAGTGTTAAACAAAAGAAATAGATGCGTTTAGTTTTTATGTTTTATTAAATATTTAATAATTTATGGAGAGTATATTGAAAATATGTCGTGAAATTGCAGTCCTGTTTTTTTGAGGATGATGAAGTACATGTAACACTTGAATAAGTAAAGCATCAATCCAGAATTTCACAAAGAAACGTATTTAATAATTTAAGATGTGTGAACCTCTTAAAAATCAAGAAGAATTAAAATAGATTTATTTTCAAAGTCCTTTATTTTTTCAATTTGTTGTTTAGCAATATAATTTATTTATTTGTGTATTTTTAATACATATTTTTATAACGAACTTTTTCACTTCTTTTCATCGACTTCTTCGGTTCGGTTTATCTTTAGTATTTCTTGTGGTGCAAGTATTACGATTGAATTGTTTTATAGGCGGGATCCCATTGTGAAGTAACAAGTTATTTTCTCTACAGGTGGAAATCTTCAAAAGACACTTAAAAATATTTGGTACCGAAAGTAGTCTGGGAGTTGAACCGTACCTAATCCTTAGAGAATTATCAGGAGCAATCGATGAATGTTGGACAAATTATTTTTCTTTCTTAATATAAAATCGCATTGCAAGAAGTTAAAAGTTTTTTTTTTCGCTTCAACCCATATCAGCTCATTAGGCTTTGTTTCTCCTATAAGTCTCCGAACATTGTTTCGAACATTTAAGACGATCTCCATTTCATCATTGGTATGAACTAGCAGTTGCTGATTGTGTGATACAGCGTGTTTTCGAACTACTTTTGTAACCATTTCTATTTGGAAGTCAAGAAGCATTTCATCACGAAGGATTTCGATTGGGAACGTTCGGATAGTATCAGCATTTTTTCATCGTGCAAACCCAAAGTTGAATGCCATACGTCCTAAAAATGGTTTCAATACTTGCTTTTTCATATAACTTTAATTTATTCCGGTTTGAATGATCTGAGTTTTTTTTCCTGGAAGCCATTGCCTTGATTTTATTTCATTTAGTCTGATACGGCATTGTTTCTTCCAGTCTTTTATTTCATGGACTGCTTCTTGCAATTTCTCTGTCACTTTCACAATGTATTTATCAGATACTAATACCGTAGTATAATTTGCGAATTTGATCATGATTGCTTTGTTGTACAATGTAATATCCTTAGTATATATCAGAAACATTGTTGATTCGAAGACACTATCTTGTGGTATACCGGTTTCGATTTGCACAAGTTTCCAATACTCTTTTTTGTACCGACGGTTTTTATTTGAGAATGGGAAGGTCCCTGTGCGGTTTTTACTGAAGTTCCAAATATCAGACTTTTTCAAAGGCTTGAACAACATCTAGAAATAGAGCGGAATATACTTGGTTTTCTTTAGGGGCCTTTTTAAAAGTATCCGTAATTTGATGTGCGTGTTCTATCATGGTATCTCATTTCTAAAGTGATGGATGTTTAGTCTTCGTTCTTCTATTATTTTGTTAAGACTTTTTAGGAGCTTTTATCCAAAATATTTTCCAGTCGGGATTTTGTCCAGTCGGCTTTTTCGTAGTCGGGATTTCGTACATATCTAGAATGCAAAACTTTCGAGTTTCTTCAATACAAGAACATTTCATAGAAAGTGATATTAAAGGTATTTATTCTCCAAGCCGAAAAACCATGGGTGAAATAGTTCTTATGGAATTACAAGTTTCAAACCGGAGGTAATTTAAAGATAAAGAGTATTCATTTTAAAGATAAGATTGTATTGAGCGGTTCGAAAGTAAAATTCTAATTCAAAACGAATAGAAAATATTCATTAACGCCAAATACAATAACAACACTCACTGTCTCCTGTCTTCAGATTTAAGATTCTCCTTGTCTTTGGCCTTTCCTCTTCTGAACTCGGTCTTTATTTCTCGATAGGTAAATTTCTTACTTTCTTTTTTTTCAATTCACTTAATTTGTTTATCTCATTATGACGCTCAAACAATTAAAACCAATGTGCATTGTTAACTTCTTTCATCTTGTATATACGATTTCCCTAAACGCTTGCACTTTGTAAAATCATAAAAAAAAATATATATTAGATTCAGAGACATCAAACTTTTAAAAAAAAAACATATATTTTAGACTGTCAGCTATAATTCTGATTTAAATTCAAAATTTTCTTCTGTTATCAGATTACTGAGTCCCTTCCACTATTTCCGCTATTGATATTTTAAAGATTATAAAAGCATACTTCTAACATATTATTTTCTACAACTTTTGTTGTTTACAATTAGCATTAAAAATCTCAATGTCTTGTCACGCTCTTAAACTCAAACATAATCCCCTTAACAAATTCTTATAATTATAACACTATTACCATCCATCATTTCAAATGACTACCTACTATTTCAAAAAAAATAAAACAAATTCCATAAAGAAAACTTCTTGAATTTAAGTATCAAGTCGAGACTAATATTTCACAAGTAGTTATCCGAAATAGCTTTGTCAACTAATACCCATTTATATTGTAACTTTATAATTGCTTTTTCTTCTATAATCCTCAACTCAACGACTTGAACACAAATGCCTATTTTTGTGAGCCCACTCATTTTTGTATGAATGTATAGTTTACTACTCGATGATGTTGTCTTTTCCAAGCTAAAAAATATCTATAAAAACTTATATAGAAAGATAGAAATAGAAACAAAAAAATATAATCAAATCTTGATAAACCAAATATCCCTTAGCAACAACACACAACCCCATATCTAAATACAATAAGTTAATTTCATCAATATTGATTTTGAAATGTTAGCCCCCCGGCTTCTCATTTCGCATGTTTATAGGTTCGTTCAGCTCCGGCCATTCCTTCTCAATCACCACCCAATCCATCTCATCATACCAAGACTAACGTACCCCCACCACCTAATAAAATCCACTTGGTTTTATCCTTTCAGCAAATTTCATTTGATTTTCACATTTTCGCCAAATTGCTTCTGACTGAATGCGAGATAGAAACACAAAATACTCAAGTATCTACAAAATAACGCGCGTTATCAACTTAGCTTGTATATTTCTTCAAAATTCGTCTTGCGAAGTAAAGAAAAATTTCTTTTTCCTGTTCGCTTCTTTTACAAAGACAAAATGAAATCAATAAATCATTTGCTAAGAAAGAAAGCAGCTATAAAGGAAAAAAAATAAAAGATTTAAGTTTACACAAGGACTCATTGGGATGAAGAAGGGATGTCTAATATTATATTGGCAAAGTATAACGCCTTTTCCCGCATTCACAATATCAAACCAGCCCAACTTCATAGATCGTCTTTGGCAAAAAAAAAAAAAAAAAACGACGACTTTGGTGTGTTTTATGATTTGTGTACGATATTAAGAACAAAAAAAGGAGAGAAACACGTTCTGTGCGAAATAAAATGGCGACTAACAAACATCCTTATCGTCGAAGTAACGACGACAACGACAACGGTGTTGTGGGTCGTCCTTAAAGCCTTTCCACAACCTTCTTATGTTTTTTAGTCAAAGGAAAAATATAATTTTTACATCAACATTTACCAATATATCCTGTGGAATGGTTAGGAAAATTGTGTAAAGGAGTCGAAGCGTTGCGAAAGCGCTTTATGTCCTTTTGATTTGAATTTGAACTGATTCGCATGAATTGATTTGGCGGAATCAAAGAATTTAGGAAGATGAGAGAGAGTTGTAGAAAAAACAATATTTACTTTGACGAAGGGATTTGTATTTAATTTTCAAAACGACTCACGACGACGATGACGAAGCTTTGATAGGTTTGGGGTTTATATTTTGTTAATTTTGTTGTTGTTTTTGTTTTAATAAAATTTTATTTTATTTAAATTCTTAAGAAACAACAAGAAAATACGATATTTTTAAAGCACAGGAATGCGATTCAGTTTCGTTAACTCTTTTAGATTTGGAGGCAAACTAAGTGTATGAACTTTTCTTTTATCTTTATGATATTGCCGAAATATCTAATACCTAAGTCATTAGCAGAAAAATGTTTTTAATCAAAACTAAAAAAAAGTTGGCTTTCAATTACCAATTGATTAAAAAAAAATATTAATCTTCATTTCTTAACGAAATATTTAAAGAAACTTTATTGAAATATTTAAAGAAATATTTCAGAGACGAGAATACGGTCGAAAATAACTGATATATATTTTTGAAACAAAATCGTTTCTGAAGTACTGACTGAGGACACACACTGATGAAATAATGAGAAACATTTCCTCAACCGAATAATAAGAAACATTTTCTCAAACAGTCAATGCGAATACTGTCAGAATCTCATCCTAAACTATTAAATTGGTTTTCCAACAACAAAACCCTTTGTTAAAACTATCGACAATATCACTAAAAATTTCAGACATTTAAAGAAACATTTTTACACTTCTTCACAATTAAGAATTATTTAAAAACCGAAATTATTTCTTAAGAAGCAATGAGCAATATGAAAGAATAGGTTCCTGGAACTATTGGAAACACTATCTGATAAAGAAATTTTTCTGAAATAATTATAACAGTATTGAGACTACTCATTGCTCAATCTAATAAGTTAAATAATTTATTTCCTTAGTCTTATAATTCGAATTATATAAAAAACGTCTAATACAATAAATTGTTTCGACAACACCATAACCCCTTGATGGAACTGCTGACAAAAGCAGTAAACATTTCAGAAAAAAATTAAGAAACATATAGAAAACAATTTCAAAACAATTTAAAATTAATTAAAAACAAAATTAGTTCATAAGCAATTGGAAAGCATCAAAGAAGTATTTCCGGAATAATTGGAAACACTCTTAAAACTTACGGAAATGTTTGTGAAAAAATTAAAAACACTCTTGAATTGAGATTGTTTAATGTTTATCCTTATGTTCAAATTATTCCCTTTGCCGGAATATAGTACCATAATAGATTGTAAAAAAGTTTTTCCGAAATCATCAAATAATTCCTAAAATGCCTAAAATAAGTTGTTTTGACAACACAATAACCCCTTGTTAGAAAAAGTTAGTTAACAATATCTCAGAAATATTTAAAGAAGCGTTTTGCAGACATTTCTCAAACAATTAAGAATTAATAACAAAATTGTTTCTTAAACAATTTGGAAACAGTTAGTACCTACAGAAGTGTTTCCGGAACAATTTGAAACACTCTAACGATTATTTACTACAGACAATTTTCTGAAATGATTACAAACACTATTAAGACTTTTCAGCCGAATAATTGTACAAATTATTTCCTTATCTATACAATACCATTCTATCAGACACTTCTTATTCTAAATCATTTCGCCCACCAACAACACAACCCTCTGTTAGAATTGTCGACAACATCACTAAATATTTCAGAAATATTTAAAAAAAAATATTTGAAAAGCATTTTCAATACAATTGGGACTTATTTTAAAAATAAAATTAGTTCTGAAGAAATTGGTAAACATTGAAGAAATGCTTCCGTAACTATTATAAACAATCTTACGAATATCCAAAATGTTTTTTTGTAGAAATTATTTATTGAGCCTGACAGCAACAACGTGGAATTATTTTCTTCAACTATTTTTTATCAGTTGAGATATTTAAAATTTCTTATCAAATATCATTTCCATCATTCAAACTTCAGATTTGTGATTTTGCTATTTTGAATAGAATCTTAAATATATAAGTAATCAAATAAAATCGAACAAAAAGAATGCAAAGTCTGAAAGGAAAGATTTAAAAGAAAAAGTCGAAACACTCAAAACATATTAAGACAAAACAGCGAAATAGTGATAGTGATGTTAATGCATTTTTATTACAAAAAAAAAACGTTTCTCTTATAACTTTGTTAGATTATGAATTTCTGACCTTTTCATGAGTAACTTTCTAGCCATATATTTTCCTACAATAATTGCTTTAATTAACATCAAGCATATAGTTCACGAAGAGCAAATATAGAAGCTATCCACTTTATCTCTACAAGAAGCAATTGCACTTTTTAGACCTTTAGTTTTGTAGCTTGTTCTTGCATCGTTGAAGTCATTAAGCGACATCTTGTTCCGAGAGAAACTGAATCTGAAGCAGAAACATTAAAACAGAACATCCGAATGCAGGATGTGATGGTTTAAAAGTTTTCCTCCTTTATCGAAAGCAAAAAGGAAATTCTCAACTAAATTCTGAACACTATATCCAGAAAGTAAAGTTGGTTGATTTTATTAAGGATGTGCTGCGCTAAAGTTCTTTCTATCTGTAGTATATATATGTATCTATAGATACTAGTTTGCTAGACTGTTCATACCACACTGCTGCTAATTACAGCAGACAGCTAGAAAACTGAATGAAAAGCAAGCTTGATGATGACGACGATGACGATGATTAGGATGCAAAACTTTTTCCCAACCATCCTTTTGCGTATCCTTGTTCATTACCACTATCGTCATCGTCACGTCGTCAGCATTGCCTTCTCCTTGGAAGCGCCCATTGACTTAAAAGTATGATATGCTTTGCCATTATCATTAAATTCACCGTTATAGACTTGTTGGACATGGTTATCTATCTATGCGTTGTAAATGAACCGTCTCCTCGTTGCTAAGGGTCATTAAGTTCGGAAAATGATGAACACTGATAAATGTATCTAAATGCAATTTGTGAAGAAGACATGAATTCAATTGTCATCGGCATCATAAAAAAGATTGGCATTTAGACATGGTCAGACTTTATGAATTGCTAAAGCAACAATAGCCTAAGTAATGTCTAGGATAGAGAGGGACTTAAATGACGGCCGGCATGTCCAAGCTGATTTTTATTATTCAATATTGAGAGCCGCCGCCGCAGTCATCGTCGTCGGTCGCGCAGGTAAAAAAGAAATTCTTTAGACTGCACTACAACTGACGACGACGAACGCTCTTAATAAAATTCAATGGCGTGCGCCATTTAGGTAGATTAACTGCACCACCAAGGTGCGGGACTCAATAAATTAATATAAGGAAATTAACTTTATGCCCACGACAAGGAGGAGGAGAGTCTTTGTCAGCGGTCTGAATAGCCAACTGACTTTGTGGACTAACTTTCCCGTCAAACGACTACGATTCTAAAGAAACGGCTGCGCGAGGAGGAATTGTAATTAGTTTATTTTTTTTCGTCATCCATGATAATCATTTTGGATTAATAATATAATACCTTCAGGGGTTTGAGTTTGTTTTCTATTCAAAGAAATATCGATGCAGATGGCCATTAAATCGAATTAATTTATTTAGATAGTCTTTTTTAGTTAAAATTAGATATTTGTCAGGAAACTCGCTAAAGTCAGAGTATACGAATTTACGTGATGAAGCGAATGTGGAATTTGTGGAGGTTACATTATGGTTATGTCAATGGCATGATTAACACCATACTACGTGCATAATCTAAATTATTATTTCCTAGTCGAGAAAACCATTTTAGCTCTTGATGAAGCTTAGGAAAGACTTAGATTAATGTCTATACTTATGAAATCATTAAGATCGTAGAGTAATCGACGATGGGGAGATACAAAACTGAATTTTCCAATTCTTGCTTAACTTACATCTTTTGAGAAAATCGGTGGAAAACACGTTACTCAAGCGTACGACTGCCAAATATCTATAAACATATTATTAAGTTAGTTTGCAGTTTTCTTAAATGTACCAATCTCTTTAATAGTTTCAGATACAAATTTATTTCGCTGCTAAAAATGCTATGCCGCTATGCTGCTGCATTATTCATTTTTAATCATTTTGTATAAATGCGGATCGATTGATTCATCATTATTTCTCGAGACGTATGTCATCGTCCCTTTAAATTATGGTACCAAAAACAGGACTGTTATAAAGCTATAGCGATAACCGTTCCCGTTATTGAATAACCTACCCCACATTGAAAGATGAACGGTTCGGTCACCTCCTTCAGTATAAAATTTAATCCTAACAGCGGCTAGCTGTGGTTGAATAAATTCTTCTCCATCTTCTGAAAATGTCAGGTATCACCATTCATTTTTTTTTCGTTGCACAAACTTGTTCCAGTTTCATTTTTCAAAAACTAATTCTTTTTTTATATTTCCTATTAGTTAATTTATAAAATTCCAATAAAAAAAATGTGAATGATTTTACTTTCCTTTTAGCAATTAATTCATTAAAACTACAGCCCGTATGTGCCTTAGAATATATTAAACTTATTAACTTAGAATTTGGCCTCCCTGAATTCATTTAATCATTAGTTTTGATTTAATATTGATTTATTTTAGATAAATTCAAACCAACCTACGGCACAACTTTTTCCATGAAAAAAGGAGTCTTAATTTCTAAAGAATCACGATCTTCAGACTGCTTAATCTCAAAGATCAATTTAAATGAACTGAAAACCAATAAACTGCCTTCAACCAAAAAGACGAAGAAAATGTCGTTAAAATAAAACCAAAAAATACTTAAAGCCTTTAAAAAAATTCAACCCAAAAAAAATATCTAGTCAAGTCAAAAAGATTTTTGAATGAATCGAAGGAGCAAAAATAAATATTTCTTTTTTTTTTCCTTATTCTCCTGTCAATTGACTTCTTTTGGTATGCCCTTTGGTGTTCCACGGTGAAAAGTTAATTTTTTTTATATAAGCACTGTGTGGAAGAGTTTATTTACCTTTGGGCATGCATGTATGTATGTTTATGTATATGGTTGGAATATCTACATTTTACCGACCATCAAAGGTAGAAGCTCAACAACTTTCACGGCTGATTAGAAATCATATTAAATTATCCGTAAGCAAATTTCAACTTGATGATGATGATGACACACATACACACACACAATAGCTCCTACTCTGTAAAATGTGTATTTGCATAATATTTATAAAGCCACAAATGGATTAGTATACAGGTTTCATGCACAGGGTGTTTTTAAATTCGAAAGATGTATGATAAGACTTTTCGTAATTGCAAGTTTTTTTAATAATGACAAAAGAGGTGCCCATAACTATTCCATAGAAATATCCTTCTCCTTAATGACCCATAAGCTAATAATACATTTTTGGTTTTACTTAAACCTAGCTCGTTATAACTTGACCCTGCAACCTGAATTCTATTCTTTTAAAACACATATAGACAATACACAATAAGATTTCGCCTAGAAATAGTACCAAATTCTTTCTTCCTTCTTTTTTCCGAAGAAGCTAAGGATCTTGAACGGTACCACATCTTTTCTATTTTATCGCTTCATTTAAGGATCTTCTTGTGGGGTTCCCTGTATTGACCTCAATAAATGTCCTCGGCAACCTCCCGGTTCTAGATTTTTTCATTTTTTTGAGGCCGTAATTGAATGTTGTTGTCTCTATAATTTTTTTTAGTTTCAAGAGTTCTTTGGTCTGCCTTCCATATATATTCCATAATTTTGGTATTGAGGCAAGTATTTTCATATGACCCATCTAGCTCAGGGGCCGTTAATAGAGACCAGGAAAACGAAACAGGAAAAAATGTCAGATCGATAATTTATAATTTTTATTCGATTCAAAACACAAATGTTACACTTATCGATGGCAAATAACTCAAAGAATTTTTTGTGATGATAAAATTTTCCGTTGAACAAATACTCATTGCAAAAAATGCATTTATTTATTTTCCTGATGGGATCTACTTCCCGTACTGAAATTCCATCAGGAAAATAATTAAAAGTATATAATAATTAATTTTATTATCACAAATAATTCTGTGGGTCATTTATCATCGATAAATGTAGCATTTGTATTTCAAATAAAATCAGAACATATTTAATTATCGATTTGAAAAGTTTTTCCTGTTTCGTTTTCCTGATCGCTATAACCGGCCCCTAAGAAGATCTCAAATTCAGAAAGGGTTACAAAAGCTTTCATGAGGAATACTGTTTTAAAGTTAGAAGACATTTTCGAAACTGGTTTTTCTACAACTTATTTCTTGTTTCAGTTCAACTTATCCCAAATATCGTTACAGCTATTAATAGCTTAAGTAGTATCATCCATCGCTTTAGAGTCATATTCAAGTGAATGCAACTCATCAAAATGATAAGTCGTATGCTATAAGATAACCACAAGATACAAGCAGATAGGTTGTCATACGTTGTTATGGGCTGAGTTGTCTTGAGATTTGTTGTGCTAGAATCTTTTGTGAGAAGTTATATGATGAACAACAACTTTTCTTTCGCAATATTGACATAAAATTTATCTAAGTAAATAAATTAAGAATAGCGAATCGAAATAATAGTCTTATCTTCATTCTCACAAGTTTTCTTAAAAAATCACTAATATGATAGCTGTCCATATCAGTAACACCCTGTTCAACTCAATAAAAGACCATTACCGGCTGATGAAGTTGAAACAATGACTAGGTATACGATTGATTACCTTTTTAAAAAAAAGTATACATCTATCTATACTCATGTATGGATGCGATAATCAAAGTTGCATTTCAAATGGTTGTACGATATAACCAATTATCTTAACCATCATCAGACTCATATTTATAATCACCGTTAAAAGTTATACGTTATATAACCAACAACCTGGATTATAAAGTCTAAGGTGATGTGTAAATAAAGCTATGTGGGATGTCTGGCTGTACATCAAGCTAATTACCTGGCTCAATGAAGATCTGTGTGATACTCCAATAGAGAAATTTCAAATAACCCACTCATTATATTTGCATCCTTTTGGCGCAATTCATTTGATTCGTTCGTATTGAAATGGGGAATTATTTTTTGTGCAACCCAATCATTGTCATCATCATCATTACTCCTATCCTTTAGACTTTGATTTAACCAACACACCACCGCATCGATTTTCAAAAAAGCGATAACGAATAAATTTCGTCTGTTACTTGTCTGGATTTTGTGTGGGTGTTTTTTTTTTATCGTTTTGTATTTCATTTGCAACCAAATTGCATTTTATTGGCAGGATGAGGGAAGAATATGAATTATGTATTTAATATTTTTTTTTTTTGTGCTACCATAACACAATTATTTTATTGACATCAACTCTTAGTGTGGTGTAAAGTTTATTAAACAGAAAAAAAATTATGTGAAAATATGAGGATTGGTGAATTATGACAGAAGGATCAACTTTTTGTTTATTGTGACAGCTCATATCAAGTTGAGAATTTTGAGGTTGGGAAAAAAAAAGTTTTTTTTTGTTAAATTATGTTTTTGACTTAATTTACATATTATGTCACTTAAGTCGATATATCGATCCCCTTGATGACAAATATGTACTTATTTTTTTCTCAAAGCTTTCATAAATCGTCTTGGATTAAAAAACAATTCATAAAATTCCTTCGACATTTTTTCCAAATAAATAAATCCTTACCTGACATTCATTTAAAAAATAAAACATAAATATATGTATGCACAACAAAACAGCAAATTTCAATTTCCAAGAAAGAAAAATTCCTTTCACGAAATGACCTTTTATCCTTTTTTTTTTTTTTAAAGAACACAATAAAAATTGCATTCCAGTGCTCTGGTTGAATCAGCTTTTGTTGGACAACATCCAATTAGGATAGGCGCCAGTAAAGCTGTGAAACTGACACCAAAAAAGAATCACTCCTACAAATAAAAAAAAAGAAGAAAACTAAAGAAAAGTAAATGAACTCGGAAAGAAGCAAAAATAAAGGAAACAGAAACAAAGAAAGTTCATTGAATGGAATGACAACATACTAAAATATTTATGATACAAATTAATGCAGTTTTTATGTTAAAATAATAATGGCCTTAAATTGAAGGATATGCAGGAAGTTTAGGTATGGTTATTTTTGAGTCAATGTTACGGATAATGTTTCAATTCATAATCTTATATCCTGATGGTCGAACATGTTACCAAATCGATTCTTTTGCCATATGTTGCAATCTCTGCTCTTAAAAAATTATACGATGGTTGATGCTCATGGTCTACCAATTGTTCCTTAAATTTGAGAAAAGCTTACACTGATGAAATTAATTCAGAAATCCACTAACGATTATTACAACAGTTCATCAGAAGTGCTGCGTCAGAGGTGTTAGGATTTTCACAATCACCTCCGCAGAAGAAAACCACAGCGTGAATTGGAAGATATGTAGAGAAACTTGGTCAAGAAACATGTGGCTAATCTTCTTAAAAATACAACAGAGAATTATAGACAACAAATTTTTATTAATCACCCTGAGCCCCTTAAACAAGTGGAAACACAGTCATTACAAATCTGGAGAAATTCCTGAAATGCTGAAACCAACACCTTAAGTTCCTAATACCAATTGACCAAAATGAGATCAAGGGGAAACAATCACTCGCCTCAAATTTACCATCAACGCTGAAATATGGGATTGATTAACTTTTGCTACTCTTTTTTTTCCGGCTAAGTAAGCAATCTAAGAATAAAGTCCTATAAAAAGGAGATGATTAGCAAAATACTTGTTCATCATTCCGGTACTCCTTTGTGTGATGCAGAAGCATGGATCATGGGTTACAACTCTCTTGAAATATTCTATTGAAAAGTCCAACTCATGATTTTTGGCACAATACTTTTTAAAGAAGATGATAAATAAACGAACTTTATGAGATGAACAAAGACGCATCAAGCCTTATAACATTTTACTACAATCCAGGGATATCAAAAAATAGTAGGAACATCTCCGAAGTAGTGATCAGTTTGAAAAAAATATTTCAGTGAAGTCAAGTTAATGACTTCACTGAAATCTTTATTCAAACATAGCAAACATACAAATTTTAGAGTTCAATGAATCACATTTGATTCAGATTAATATATTTGTCCTTTGTTTTCAGCGTCCGTATTAATCAAATATGATCTAAGCATACATGCAAAATTGATTTATCACATTTATATGTCTGATGGTAGTTTTTCTTTAAAAAATAGACAGCAACGCTGTCCAATGAATCACATTTGATTTACTGCATTTAATTTGTACCCCTTGCTTCCAGTAAAATATAGCTCACCTAAAAGTTGACCGTATTAAATTTTTTTAAAACTTACATAATAAGCAAATCAATATAAAAGAGAAAAAGGAAAACATGGAAGTAATAGCATAATACAAATTATTGATGTGAATTACATATGATTCATAGGTGGTAATCGTATTTGATTTAAGGAAGAAGTATCGTACGTCCATGAATCATATATGAACAAAAAATAAAATCGTATCAATTTTTAGGGACGATGAAAACAAACTACAAATTAATCTTATGAATTAAATATGATTAATTGGACAGTCAACTTGTAGTATTTTTTCCAAAAATTTTTTTTAAATGTAATGGTGTATGAAATCAACTATGGATGGTGACCGTGAAGTTGTTGAAATCAAAGTGGCACATAATAAATTGAATGAAATAAAATGAATGAAATGAAAAACCTAAATAGGTGGAAACGTTTAAGGCGTTATACTTATGCGTTATGCCAAATACCACACATAGGTAAGTCGAATCTACAGTAATACTTTTTGTTTTCAATTGCATCCAATGAGGAATTTCGAAAAGTTATAAGGAGCATAACTGATTTAAACTCGTTTAATCCTTGGTTTAATAAGTCATCTAACTGCGTCGCCATCTGCTAGTATAAATAAGGTTTGCCAAAAGATTTTTGTGTCGACTATACGACTATATCAAATCACTCCTGGCATGTTCCACAATACGCAAACAAACTCTAAGTATACTTATGGTAAGTTCCACAAAAGAAATCATTTGAAAGAATTAAAGGAAAACTATAATTGTTGCATTTAACATTTACACCATTGAACGCGTGCACTAATGTTATCAAACCAAAATAATATTTCATAGCACGAAACCCAAAATCAAACCGCATTTACACTTCAAAGCATTTAGCTTTCAAAGTTTAATTCAAAAGATATATTTACGTCTATTACATTTCTAAATATAAATACCTGATGGTGAGCTCCTTCCTGATACTATATCAGAAATGGACTAAAAGTGAAAATTCAGAAATAGTTTGTATGTCGTCTAACATTGTAGAAATCGCGAGAGCCTTGCCATTATATTGTATTACCGTCTAGAATTTTCAATGTGCTTTCTCTATGGGTTTTGTAAGTTTAACATTTAAATATATATATACAAGGAATGGTAATTGTGGTATAGCGTGGGTGCAATGGTAGTCTTACTTCATGAGGTTGAAGACCTCTTTACTTTAGTAGCAAATAGTTGGTGGAATTGTGGCAGTTTTGTGGTTTGGTTGCAAATGCAACGATGATGGCGCGCCGCATCACCTCCTACACTCCTTAGCACTTTTAGAATATAGAAGTTACTATACCCTGAGGAAGGACGAACACAGACTTTTTGTTGTACTTTTATACCAACGCGACTGATAGTAGGAATATTTGCTATAGTTTTGCGGGAAAATGAGCATTTTTTAAAAGTTCTATTGCAACTTCTGTTTAAAATTGGTGTAGGTAGTCATTGTCTGCTTTTTGGCTTTTTTTTTAAACGAAGTGTTTTTTTTTTTATTTAAAAAAAATGAGGTCCGTTTTTTGAAATTAATTCTCAATAGAACGGATAAAACATAGAGAAAAGTTTGCAACAATAGTTTTGTTTTATAACGTGCTTAACCAATAAAAATAGAATAAAAAAGGAAGGTTATTAATAAAACGTAAATAACTCTCTTCATTTCTAAAAAAATAAATAATTTAGTTAAAAAAAAATAGCAGAAACCGTCCAGTAAAAGGGTAAATGTTTTTTTTTTATTAACAGTAGCAAGTTGAACGGTCAAAGGTCCAGGAGATGTAAATTTCATATCTAAATTGTCAATCCTGCTGATTGACATTTGCTAAAATTATAGCATGTTCCGATAGGGTGATGATTTATGCGCTACCTTGTAGTATTTTCTGTAGTATATTTATATTTCTGTAGTACCTATTTGGAACATAGCGATTGTAGACCAGTCGGCAGTGACTTTTTTCTTGCATGATTGCATTATGGAACCCAAATTTTGTCTCTGCCGACTGGCCTATTTCTTTCGACTGATAATATCTTCTCTACAGAGAATGACAGTAGTCCCCAGATAATGGAACTCTTTTTTTTATCTCTCGGTTGTCCAAGTTACATGTATCTACAAATTTATTTCTGTCTTCCTTGTTTTTGCTTGGAAAAATACCCCTCAGCTGAGACAAGAAAAACTAAAACAATAAAGAAGGTTTTACAATCCCCCACCACGGTTATTTTATTTTACGGCAGCGTTTGGAGTAAGAGAATTCTTACTTCTGAAAAATTTACAAAAGCTAGTATCCGCCGTTTTGAATATATAACTCATGTGTTTCAGTTTTTTATTGAGGAGACACTTTATGATGTGCTATATTTAGCATAAGGTGCCCATAAAGTGACTAAAGAGACCAACACCGATCTACTGACCATCCGTGCAGAGCGCCTAATGTTTCTGATATTCCAACTTCAATTGAATTTTTAAATGTTTATTCATAGCAAATGCAACTTTAGTGCTACAGGAAAGAAAAATTGCTGAAATTGATCATTAAAAATATGATGTCATTTACCTTGAATTCGTATCTCAACTTAAAATGTTGGATTTGCGGCGTTTAATAATAGTTCCTTTCCATCAGTCCTGTAAAACAAAGAAAATGCACAAAATGAATTGTTGAAAATATAAGTATAGGCTTAGGTTCTTGTTATGAAGCTCTCGTGGTCACGATTTACTTATTTATTAGAAGTGCTTAAAGTACCTCAGCTATCTGTATTTCTATTCGGGACAATTTGTTTAACCAAGCATTTTTACAAATTTCCAAACTGTTCTGACTGTCTGTTGCTTCTATAGAATTCATTCTGTCCAGAACAGAAAATAGAATAGTCTACCATGTATAAAGTGCAACACTAAACTCTTCCCCCATAACCGTACTTTTTTTCTAAACGCCAGACGGCCATTTTCCCGCTCTTCCTGCCATAGATTGTTCTCTTTCTTTTATTCAAGTCGAACCAAGAAATTCAAAAATATGAACAACCAAAAATATAAAAAAAAGATTCTGCGAATACGCGGAAAACACCATATAAAAAGAGTTCATTGTATCTTTTAGTTTGGCCCGAAGAAAAGCTTCCACAATTGGGTTGAATCAAAAGGAGGTGGTTTCGGTTTGGCATAAAAATTCTTCCACACACAAAAAAAAAAAAAAAATTTTAATCCAAACAAAACGATGACGAACAGAATAAGCAGCAGCAAAACGCTTTTTGAGGACAATGTAACTACGCTTTTGTCTACAATGTCTGCTACTCAACTACTACATTATATAATACTATACTACGAAGGAATCCCATGTTTTGTATATTTTCCCTAAGAATTGCATTCTGTCTGTGTATGGGAATGAGAGATGAATCATCTTTCCGACCATATTTTGTTTTTAATGAAACACTTCTGCTGGAAAATTAATTCACTTCTTTTATTTTTGTATATTTTTTTTCTTTTTTTTTTTTATATTCCAGGATTTGTTTTTCTTCATTCTGGTATTTTTTTTTTAATACACTTTCCGCAGGATAACTGTGGGAGAAATGCAAAATGCACACTGCAGATATACAAAAAACAACTGCTGTGTCGTCCTTATCCATCGTAGTTGTAGCCTTAGTTCAAATTTGTTCTTGCAAATCCACACTAAAGGACGATGACGATTTTGTATTCATGTCCAAGACACAATAAAACATAAAATGGGATGAGGAATAAAAAATATTATACCAGAATAATAATAGATAAAAGAAAAAAAAATATATATATTGTTTAAGGAAAAATGAATAAAAAATTAACCCTACATTTATGAATCCTTTTGTGCTAAATGCAGCCACAGGCTTTTTCTTGTCGTTTCAGTCTTCTAGGAGAAGATTTTTTTTTTCATTTAATTGTATTGTATATCCATAGCCTTATGCTATGTAGATCAGAGTGAATGTAGTAGTCGAGGCACAGGACTATGGATTTTTTTTATGAATGAAAAAATTAAGAAAAATAGGACATGGATCAACGAGAGAAACGAATAGTTCTACTATACCCTTCGTAGATATAGTGGAATTTAATGCAATTTGCTTTCACATCTTTCGCTTTACTTGACTTTTAATAAATTTACCGCGAGTTATCGTATAAAGATACATAGTATCTCTACAGTTTTTACCAATTTTATTCCGTTCTCTACTCTTAGTTTAAAAAAAATGCATTTAATCATCATGGAGCTTTTAGTCATTCAGTCAGTCAGCAAGTCGCTCAAAGTTTCACAGCTTTGATATGGTGGTTCGTCTAACATGTGATGTTTTATACTTTACTATCACATCTTGACTTGAGGGTGTTTAAAGTAAATTGAAAAGGATGCACTTGAGATGCGATCGTGGTAAACAAATAATTTTCTCTTTACCATATTTTCATTTTACAGCACAACCAATCTATACTGATGGTGAGGATGAATGATACTTGGTAGAAATGATGTGAGATAGTTTTCTAGTGATGATAGATTGTACCATAAAAAATAAAAAAGATATTGAAGTTGATGATGGGGTATTTGAATTTGAATTGAAAATAAGCGAAGTTGTGTTGTGTGGTACATTTTGTCATGTGACATGGTAAAAGTTGTCATAAGAAGATGTGATGGGTTTGGCAGCCACTTTTAATATTGGCTGATCGGCTGATTAACATCATCAACATTGAAGAAGTCTTAAAAAGTGATTTAAAGAGCAGCATCTTTGCGTTAATTAAAAAAAAAAAAACAAAAGAAAAAGATTTTTATTTTGACAAGTTCAAATGACTTACCTACTTTTTCCCTTTTCTATGTTAGTGGAATTCTCTAACAAAATATCTAGATATATAGTATCTACCTTATACGACACTTGTATATTTAATGATGTGGGTTTTTGTTTTAAACAATATTTTAAAGGTACTAGCTGATCCGCGATTGTGTTGCTATGTCACCTTTTTCATCGTCTTCTGGGTCATTTCATTTCATTTCATTTAGTTTTTATTGAGACATTAATACATTGGATAATTTATGATTACATTATTTGGAATTCATGATAACCGACTTCAATAATTATATCTGGTTAAACTTAGTTTAAGTACACAATAAATGTTTATAATATAACATTTATAAAAGATTTTACATTTTAATTAATTATTCAATATATTCTCATTTTCATTCATATGTTTGCTCCCGACATATGTTCACTTTATGGCTCGAGGTGACCAAAATTAAATTAATGACTAGAACTACTTACAAACTAAAACTTATATAGGAAATATATATAAGAGACGAATCTTACTAAAAAGATTCCATGAGTTAATAAGCATCAACAGATAATAACCATCTACTTAGTTAAATATATAATACTATATGTATATAATAACAAGAAGATTGCATTATTACTAATAAGCTGAGCTATCGATTACATCTGGTTGAATACAAAAGTCTATGTTGTTTAATGTTTGTGTGCATACACTAGGCAATAAGGCAGATACTTGGTAATTTTTTTTTTTTTTTTTTTAATAAACCACATTTGAAATAATTATCCTCTAAGTACAGGCAGAGAAGCTTTCTCATAAAAAGGTAGTTTTAAATTGGAACTGGGAGTTGGTTCAAATAATGGTTGGGATCTTATATTCAATATATTTATAGGCGATAAGTAAAAGAGGTTGTCGAGCATACTTTCGTTAATGTTTCTGTCCCAAATATCTTTAATAATTGGGTTCGAGTGGTTTGCGAGAGATATAAATTTCGTTTTCAATTGATTTACCATATATGTGAAAAGAGGCTCAATATTACATTCTTTATATATTTTTGCATTTGAATACCATTTTTTGTTCGGTCTTCTGTATTTTCCGCAACAAAATCTCAACATTTTTCGTTCAAAACTCTCCAATTCATTTGCTGCTGTTGGTGAAATACTAGACCAGCACCCAAAACCATATGTTATTATTGGTCTGATAAGTGTTTTATAGATAAGGAGTTTGGTTTTTTTTGAGGTGAAACTTGACGAAAGTAGTTGTTTAAGCATACCGGAATACAATTTGGCTTTTTTCAACACTTCCCTGGCATGTTTATTAAATTTAAATTTATTTTGGTAGTGTATACCAAGAAATTTTGGATCCGTTTTCAGTGGGATCGGAACATTATCAATTTTTAATGAAAGCGTTTTACTTTCTTTTACTGCTTTACGGTGCCCTTTTCCATAGACATTCCTAAAACATGTAATCCTACTTTTCTCTGCTTTAAGTACTAATCCCCAGGAGTTGAGATACGATGTTAATGTGGGAACAAAATCTTTTATTTTGTTAAGAGCATCGTGAGGTCTTACTGCACTTGCTAATACTTTAGTGTCATCTGCAAACAAAAAGGCTTCCGACTCACTAAAATTGAAAGGGAAATCATAGAGGTATATGTTGAAAAGCTTCGGACCAAGGAGCGAGCCTTGAGCTACACCCATGAAGACTGAAAACTCATCTGAATGTTCAGATGCAATTGAAATCATTGCTGTCCTAGAACTAAGAAAGCTGCTTATTATTCGTATAAAAGCTACAGAAAACTCAAGCGTTAACAATTTAAAAACCAGTCCGTTATGCCAGATAGAGTCGAAAGCGGCTTGCAAATCTAGGTCTAGAACAATGGAGCACTTTTTATTTCTAAGGTTTTGAACGATTCTATCGTTCATTACCAGTAAGGAGTGTTCAGTGGAATGGTTTTTTCGGAATCCAAATTTTCTTTTCATCACAGAAATTGTCTATGTTTTCGGCTAGAATCCTTTCAAAAAGCTTTCCAACATTAGATAATAAGGATATTGGACGAAAATCTTTGATGTCGTTCGCCCCTTTTTTTTTTGCTATTGGAATAAGTTTTGATTTTTTCCATGCTAAAGTAAAGTACCCATTATTTATGCATTGATTAAACACACAAGAAAGGGCTACGTCGAGCGTATGAGGGCATTTTCGCAAGATAAAATTAGAAATATTATCGATACCACACGATTTTTTGTTGTTTATGTTCATTCTGTGAACATTTACTTTCTTTGGAGAAGTAAAAGGTAGAGCTAAGTTGTCGGAGGTTGTGTAAGATGGTAGAAAAGAAGTTAAACAGGTATTTTCATTTCGGTTTTGAAACTCGTTGACTTTAAGATTAACATGATTTGTTAAATTCCTATCGAAATATGGTGTTTTTTCTGAGTATAGGTCTGAATAAACTGTTTTAAATGCATTAAGTTTCTCTTCATTGTCAGAGAGTTCCTCTCCATTATAAGAAACGTTTTTCTTAGCTATATTTGTGCCAGAGTACTTTCTGCCAGTTATTCTGTCAATCTCCTTAAAAGCTTGTGGAGAAGGCTTTATTTTTCTTAAACGAGACCTAAAATCATTATCGTCTTCTGGGTCTCTATCATCAAGCTTCACCAGTCGGTTATATTAATTTTGCCGTCTCCAGTTGGATATATCTACCAAGGCGTTGGAGATTACTTTGGCAACGTAAGTATGAAAATAAAATATATCTCTATTTCTTTTTCTCTCCGGTCTGGCGGCAAAGACTTAACGGACTGATGCGTTTGGGTTTATTAGCAATACGAAGTTTCTTAACTAGCGTTATGTGGTTATTCAGCTTTTACAACAATTTTTTAGTTAAATTAATGCACACTTGTCCCAATACTCGACAAGTGTGCTCGCCCCAAAAGACCAACAACTTTCCAAATCACCCTCCAAGAAACAGGCTATATTTCCATTGTTTCACAATTTCTTGAAGTGACGAGATGTGAAGTTGCCTTTTCTTTTCAGGTGGTAGTTTTTTCCGTAAAGATAAGATATTACTAAGTTTTTACCTAGTGAACATTTCGTTAAATACTTTTTTCATGTCAGACGGTTTTCGATTGTTTCAAGCATGAAGTCAACTTAATTCTGATATGCCTTGCATTTTTTGTACCCCAGGAATTTAAATTCTTTAATGCTTCAACTTTGTTCACACTGTAAATTATTATAGATCAAATGTACCTCATTGTCTAGTGTACCACAGGTAACGATTTGTATACAAAAAAAAACAAAAAAAGGCACTTAAACCGGCAAAGAACTTACAGTGCACACTATAATCCATACTGGTATACTTACATCCTACTCAACACCCATTAACTGCACTTTAATCCATTTCAACTCCAATTAACCACAAAAAAAAAGCATATCCTTCTGAAAATTGCATTAACATCTTTCAGAGTTCCACCATCAAAACCAGGACTAAACAGTCTTCTTTTAACCATTACATCAGATTCTTTTTTTTTTTTTTCTCATCAAGTGAAAATATCATGGTATAGGTATAGAATTGTATATTAAAGTGACCACTGTGATAATAATATTTCTTACTGCAATGAAAGAGTCCTTTAATGAAATGTCCGGCTAACGGAACTATATCATCCTAGACCACCATCTTAAATGACATAATAAAACGAATGAAGTCTGACCACTTTCGAAAAATGTCCTTTTACTTCAACTCCTGTTTTATTATAGAGTAGGTTTGTAAGTACATATACATATTTCAAAAACAGAAAACTGAAGTACTATACTAAGCCCTCATCTTTTTCTATATATATATATGTATGTACCTCTATCTACAATAGGAACGCATTAGGAAAATAAGATATGAAAAAAATAAATACTTTTTCCATCTTTTCCTGGACTCAAATGATGATGATGTTGTTGACGACGATGATGATGATGATTACGAATAACGATGTCCTTTTTCCATTGCATCTCATAAAATGGATTTTCAAATGATCTTGCTATATGCTTTTGGCATCCCACATTATAACTTCTCGAGGAACACCCCCAACCATGTTCCTTTTCGAACAGACTTCCGCCCCTGCCAACACACTTCGTCGTTTTGTGGTTTTTACATTTCCATTTCTAGAAATGAATTAGAGAAATTACGAAACCTCTCTTACATTTTACGTATATATCTGCAGGGGTTCGTCGTTTTGGATTTTTTTTGTTATTCTCGAACACTCTTGTCGCAAAGGATATCTATAGAGAGGTTGGAGTAAAATAAGTGAACAAAAAAAAAATACTAAAAACGTAGGGTTACTGGCTTTTATGAAATTTTACTTATATTTTCTGTCTCGTGTTAGAAAGGACTTCTATATACTATGCGGTGTTTTGTTGTTATTAACTTTTGCTTAAAAGCATCTCATGCATGTGCGGTTACTTCTGGTCCGGTCACCCTTGTGTTGTATTTTATTCCTGATGTCATTTCTTGGTACCTTTACCGCATTATTATACAGAATGTGTAGAGATGGAAATGTTTTGATCACTTAAATAATAAAAAAAAAGTAGGACGATCCATGGACAGGACATGAGGATGTTAAAAAATAAACAAAAAGCTGAAATACTTTGGGAGTAGTTTAAAAGGTGCGGGCGTTTTGCTTTGCTCTGGAGGAGAAATACTTGTTTGTTCTTCCAAACCATTAAAAGTGTGTAGAATATTCATTTTTGTGGTGGTTTCTTTTGATACGGAAATTTGTCGATTGTTTTGTAGTTCATGTGATGTAAATTAAGTTGGAAGTTAATAAATATTAGGTTTTGAAAACGGTTTTGGACTATGAATTTGGAAAGATACCTTTGGTGGTTTTTCTTTTCATAAGTTTTTGTTTGTAAGAACGTAAAAAGGGACAATATAGAATATAAATGTTGTGAATAATATCATTCTAAACACTTTGAATATGAACTGCACATCCCAATCTATTTTTGACTTATTGACTTTTAAGTACAAATTTATACAGTATGCCTTTCTTATATCTAATCTTATATCAAAACACACAAATCGGTTTCGTTCTTGCCTTTTATATATTTCCCCAACTTTTGATAGAGTAAAAAACTTCAGTTTTTTCGCAACCTTAGAAATAAGATGTGTCGAAAATAATAGAAATTTAAATCACTATATGATTTCCAAATCCTCTAAAATGCTTTTATACAATTTCCGAAAACATTTCACGGTAAAGCTTCTTTTTCACTTTTAATTGATTCTTTAACAATTTTAACATAGTTTCGTTGAGTCTAGGTTAATAGCTACTAGCAATTTTGTTGAATTCGTGTCGATAGCATTGCCCCAGACTTTAGCAAAACATTCAACAAACTGTAACGTCTGATTTAGTTCCTCACTTACCCATTTCAACGCACCTTCATGGAGTACCACAAAGTAGCCATTTAGATCCAATACTATTACTATTAGCAATCAACGATATTGTATAAGTTCTTAATTGTTGTTCAATCATCAATCATATATATGTGGACAATATTAACATATTCATCGGCTGCAGATTCAAGTGTCTAAGAACTTCTTCTTTTTAAATACAATACCATTTTGGTGCTATACATCCGAATAGAATCGCACCAATTACATTGTGCTGAACAGCTTAAGAAAAACCGATACAAAATTCTGTGTTTTCTACGAGGTAATGTAAATAAAAATATTTTCTTTGGAAAATTGGTTTCAGGCTAAATATAAAATCCATTCACCATAAAGTGTAAAAAATATTGTTGTTCAGATTTGTTCATAAAAATGTGAAGATACATTAAAGTGTGACTTTGCAACAAATTTGTTCTTCTCCTATGATCTGACTTTCATTTATAAGGCCTTTATTCATTTATAGCTTGACGCATTTCTTTCTGTAGTCTGAACTCTTCTGCTATTTTCAGTTCTTCGAAATAGTTCGATACATTTGTTCCTCGACACTATTCCGCCATAAAATTCGAAAATCTAGAACTGCAATAGCTTCAGATCCAATTTCCAAGCGTCCAATTTCAATCTCATTTTTTTCAGTTAAAATAATATTTCTTCTACAGCACTACATGTATGTAAAATGTCAATAAAAATAGATGAAAATGCAATGAAAAATATTATTGTGACTTAAAACAGATATTTGTTATTTTAATTTTGACTTATTTTGTTTTCGGGTTCGGGCCTTTCACCCAGTAATTTTATAAATATTTTCCATTATTGTGTTCAACTCACAATGAATTTCTATATGTATTATAAACCGAATAAAAATTTAAAAAAAATTGTTTTTCTGTACAAAATTTCAAAAAAGTTGCTTGAAAGTTTTTGTTTGTTTTTTTTGGGATAGAAAATTATCTTAACAGTGCATGTTCTAGTTGCCCAAAATCGCAAAAAAAATTATTTTTAGGAAATGACGGAAATTATTTAGTCACCGTTATTAAAATCCAAAAAAGATCAAACGATTAGGTACACATGATTTCCCTTAATGACTTCAAATCTAATCATCGTTTTAATTAGTTTGTGGTATTCATTATTGTTTCTAAAATAAACTTCGTTTGATTTCCAACAAACTTACCTAAAACAATTAATTATTGGTTTTAGAAAATCAAAACAAACCTACCTTAGATACCTTTTTATAATTCTACTCCAAGTCGGCTTTTTACTCTCTTCCTCTTTCTAAAAATCAATCTTTTTCTATTTCTTCTTTCAACATTCATTCTCCCTATTATTTCATACTAATTTTTAAACAAAACAATGAACGCAAAGTAGAAAATTAAAACCTATTCATTCACCCCCGCACTCTGGGAGCAACAACAACAACAACAACTAAATTCAACAACAATCAACCCTAATCAATGAAAGACAAGCGGTCGCTTTAGGGTTAATTTACAACACAAACATTCATTCTTTCCAAGCGAAAAATAGAAATCCATACTCATATACCTGATACATCTATATAATACATTTACAGCAACATTGATCCCCATGTTACAGGGTGAAACAAAACAAAACAAAAAATTCCAACAGAACAAATTCAAAGGGGATCTTTAAAACTGGAACACATGACTTAATAGAATTTATACATATAATTCTCTTCTAGGTGTACCCAGCAGAAGTCCTCCTGCTAAACAAATCCATTTCTTTCATTTCATCCTGCTCCTCGACTCGACCATAACCCAACAAACCGACTCTGGGTACCCTTTTTACTATCAAATCAACGCGGCAACGTCGACAACGATTAATTACGAAATTTTCCACACATATCCCTATATACAAAACATACACATATATAGAAACTCACATGTCGAGGAGACAGTTTGCAAATCCAAGGAATAGTTAAAGGTTCCAATTAATCCTTGTCATCCACTTGGTAATCTACTTCATGCGACCCGCGCCTCACTGAACAACTGGGGTTGCTTTTTTGCATCATTTTGTGGCCTTTGATAGACGAAGGAAGAGAAATAAAAAAAAAAACTGTTTGATGTTGTTGTATAGGCACATATAATATATATGTATGTATATAGAGTAGTGTTACCCAAAGGAGTGCGAGACATAAAAGTGAGGAATTCCTCTAAAAGTTAAGAGGACAAAAAAATTATCTCGATTCCGGAAATGAATTTACCCTTATACATATATGGGTCTTGCTGCTTTGAGGTCGTTCCATTCCAAAGGGTACTTTTGTCATTTGGAGTGATGGTAAATGGCAACGCTGCGGTGTCATTAAGAAAGTTTCACAGTCAACCGAAACACACAGAGGTTCACTCCTTCGTTTGTTGTGTCAGTCGTTCTTCCGTTTGTTCGTTGTTAGAGTCCCTCTTCAGTTCTAGCTCAATATTTACAGAACCTATAAAGTCATCACATTGCATGGCAATAGTCGTCGTCGCCGTTACTTTAGTGGGTATATAGTTGCGGCAGAAGTTAGTTTAGAGGTTTTAACCTCTATTTACATTATTTTCACTCATTCCTTTGGATCGTTTAAAACTCGATAAGGAAAATTATACGTGGATGAGGAGTGATTTTTTTTCATTCAATTTCTGTGGAGTTTGGCGACGATGGTTTAGTGGGTACGGATACTTTGAATAGTTTCATGTGGTATTATGCTTAACTATGGCCCACAGGAACTGTTGTGTCTAGCGTCAAAAATTATTTTTTTTTAAGAGTGATATACTTTTAAATCTTTACTTTTTCCAGTTTCGCATGACAAAAGTTGGTTGAGGTTTCCCTCCGCTAGGCTGCGCCACTTGACATGCAGTCTCATTTTACTGTGTTCACCTTGAGGTTGAATTCTAAACTTTAGTTGCTCGAGAGAAAAGAAAAAAAAAAGAATTAGTTATGATTGGTAAGAATTATTCTCCGACTGATCTCAGCGACTGATAGATGTATTGTTTATTAACTTTAGGGTGACAAAGTTCTTAATTAAACTTTAGAGTTATAGCTGTCTATCTCTATATGGTATAATTTTTTCCAAGAGGTGGGTTACAGGTGTTCTTTGATAATATCAGCAGATTATCAGTAAATATCAGCATAATTATACAAGAATTCTGAACTATTATTTCAAGAATAATGTTGAAGAAGTCACCCTTTACAACCCGTTGCCTTTTCTAAAACCTTTGTTTATATTAAAGCATTTGATGATATCGTTGCCGACCTTATGTGAAGCAGCGTGCGTTATCATAAAAAGGTAGTGGGTATGTCTACCTGTAGCTGCAGTTTTGTTTCCAAGATATGTAATAGTGCACTTCTTTGTTCGATTGAGAGTTATCCTGCTCTAACGCCACACTTACATGAACCTATCCTATTAATTACAAAGGTCTTCACTTCATACAAGTCGTTCGCACAATCTTTAGCGATGTCAGGAGACTAATGGTTTTGCAGGTGGTGCAGTTTGAATGTCCGGAAAAACAATGCTGATATTTCATTCATCGAATATGCTTGCCCCCTGACCATATTTTGCAGAAGAGTTGGTGCATACTACTCCTAACCGATTCATCGCCTGCTGCTTAGAACTGTTAGGCAGCTATGTGTTCTGCTCTACCAACTTTATTAAGATATTCCTTACTCCACTTCCTCCATGTCGGGTAGGCGGATTTTGTGGTCTGCGTCGTTCTTTTTGAATTCTACAATCTTTCGGAAGGGGATGTTATATTCATGATCTTCATCGCCCTTATAAAGATTTTGGAAGTGATCCTCAGAACTAACTGCAATATAGCAATGATGGTTTCTGGATCAACTTTGCTGTAGGCTGCCAGTTAGGGCTTTGTTGCAATGTGTGTAGTTCTTTTTGGTTGAAATTTTTTTGTTCGGCAGATTATAGTAGTTTTTTTCTGAGTCAAAAATGATGCGTTTTGAAAACTTTTCACATCAAGAAATCATGATTTAATTTTCATGCCCAACAATATGATTTTCATCAAAAATCTTAAAAGATAATCAATAACACATTACTCCAGTTGCCTCCTCTCCCGCACCCACGCTTCTTTCCCTTTCGATTTCGTTTCTTCATGAATTTTATATCGTCTGCAAAAAGATTTATTCTGACTGACCTTGCTCGTTCTCTGTTATGGATACATTATTGGATCTCCTACTTTTTTCAAGATGTCTTGCATTCTAAAATTAAATTTCCCCCCTCAAAATAAAAAAAACTTTAATATAAATAAAAAGTGACATGCATTTAACTTCTTTGCTCACACCCTCTATAGATGCGATACGAATCCAAAATTATACCCAAAGTAGTACAAACATTGCACCTAAAAATAAATAAATCCACAACATGTGCGTTTAATATACAAGCTACATGAGTACCAAGATACATCCAATACATCTAGGGCATTTGATTAATTACAGAACGCATTTCAAGAGCATTTCATTAATACATGCAGCAATGTCGTTGTCGCCTGTCGGAATCATACAACAGGGAACGCGTGGCATTACGTGGTATGATAAATATGCATTAAATCTCCCAACAAAAACAAAATAAAAAAAAAAATAAAAGGAGATAAATATACAATTCTCACTGTATACGTTTTTTATATTAATAGCCTTGACAATGAACATCACACAAGTCGACAAGTCACAAGCCCAAGGCGAAAAGATTTAAAGTGAAGTGCATCCTGACAGGGCTACGTTCTCACAACGTTACAAATCCTTCACACTTGACGACAAAAATAAATTAGGGTTTTTTTTTTTTAATAAAACAGAAATTTATAATGAATTCTCCTGTTGGATGTAAAAATAATATTTTATTTCCAAAAAAAGGTGATTCATTTAGGTATAATTTTGGGTTTTAAACATGAGTCGATACGATGTATCATTATATAGGTATGTATGTATGTTTTCTGTATCGGATGTAATTACTTTTTCTTTCATTCATAAAATTACACTGCTCAAAACAAAGAAATTTCTAATTATATTAAAGAAATAAAACCACAAAGTCTATTTCTGTGAAAAAGTGAATAAAATATTTTGTTTTCAAATTCGCTTAAATGCATTGTTTCACTTTTTTTTATTCTTTGTACAAAAAAGCGATTCTCATATTCAGTGAAAAACAAAATCATGTGCCATGGTTAACGCTCGTATCTGTACTGTTTTTCGCAGTATTGTACTGTTTTTTGCTCTCAAAAACTGCGTAAAACTGCGTACTGTTTTTTTTTTTTCAAAAATACAGCTTTTATTTTGAGATATACAGAATTTCAAATCAGCAGTTTTTTGAGCTTGTAAGCAAACGTGAATGACAGTGGGATATTTCCATCTTTACATTGTTAATCTCCGAGTAGGAAATTTTCTCCTCAATGAAAAATTTCTTGGTGAAATTTATACCACTCTTATATATTAGATAAAGTTTTTTTTTAAAAATGATCCCATATTTTTTTCTGAACAGTGTTTCTTGTTAAATGTTTATTTTACACAAATCAATGATTCATCACCACCCCCAAATCAACTTTACATTATCCAACCCGATGTCGACATCATGCCTCGGTCGTCGTCGTCGATGGCGGCATATCAGTTGTGGTGTGTTCTAAAAATATTTCTAAAACCATATTCTATAGTTTTTACATTGAACTTGGAAAAACTACTCAACTCAGTTTTTCTACCACAAACCGCAGGCAAAATTACTGCCACCCGACATATTATTATTTTCGACGTTATTTTCTACCGCGAGCGCCTTGGATAAGTTTATTACACTTTTCGATTAGTGTAGGGGTGGTTTTTTTTTTGCAATTTGTGGTGGGTGGAAGGAAAGTGGAAATAGTTTTTGTATATATTTTTGTTTTGTTTTGTTTTGTATCAGCGACATTCCGACGACTAGACATTTTCCGGGAAAAATCATTTAGTCATTTGTGTTTATTATTCACGATTTTAAGTGCACATTTTATCGTGTTTCGTTCGATTGAAATACCAAAACAAAATAAAATACATATACATATAACCGAGCTGCTTACAAGATGACTGTGTATTTTGTGCAAACTATTTTAGCGGCGTATATAGTAAATAATTCTAATAGTAGTTGTGTGTGTCAGTGATGGCGTCGGCGTCGGTTGTAAAAGACTTTGTCAAATGAATGATTAAACAATTATTTGCGGAATGTAATCGAATACTTAATGAGTGCTGTAACATGCGCGACTGAAGCTTGAAGGGTAGAAAAGATGTAACTTGTCAAACATTTCGAAAGCTCTGGATGTAAGTTTAGATGCATTCGGAAATTATTATTGACACATGAAAGATGTCAGAGTCTAGTCTGTGTTTAACCGCGAAACTATAGATATAAATGAAAATCGTTTTTAAATTCATAAAGATATGAATGATGTTTCTACTTATTAGAGAAATTCAAGGGCAATGAGGGTTTTTTATAATTTGTCAAGACATTAATATTAAAACTAATTGATTTATTTTACAAAACCGGAACTGCTAAAAAAGAATAAAAAAAAATTAAAAAAAGAAAACATTTTTTACACCTAAATAAATTAGGTACCTTAATAAGTTGGGTATTTTTTCTGCACTTTGGAGCGCTGTATCTTTTGCTTCCGGCCATTTTCGGTAGGCATAATTGTCATTTATTAATGAGTGACATTCAAGCAAGAACGGAACAAACATTCAAGCGCTCCAAAATAAAGTCGGAAAATCGCTCGCTATAGCTCTCTTACTATAAGGGGGTAATTGAAATTCCGCAGGCTGCTAAAAGGTTTTACGAAAAGGTCTACACATAGAGGTATCTAGCTCATCGCTTGATATTTTTTGAGTGTCTAGTCGATTACTACCGTAGTTCGCTTGACTATGGTGGTTGCCATTAGTTGCCATTACGCCACACGCCAGTAGATATACTACAAAATGCTAGCAACAAATATCTAATACAACAACCTCAAATCTCATCTCTTTCTAACTGTTGTAAACATAGTATACAATGTTCCCGTTCAAATTAATCCAAAAACCTACAAATTTAAGGTCGTTGCATTAGATAGTTTTTGCTAGCATCATTGTATATAAATTTTCTATAGTACAACCATGAAGCAGCGCCATCTAAAGAAAGTTGTTAACTGCACATTTGGAGGTTCTTACATTTACTAAGTGTCTATTCTGTTACCCTAACAATAGTCGTCTACGAAACAAATTAATAATATATAATGTATTTTATTGGCTCTAAAATCCATATTTCCTTGACAAGAGTCGTAAACAAAACAAAAATAATATATGTTTACGACTGTTGTCAGGGTTACAGAATAGACAACTAGTAAATGTACGAACCTAAAAATGTGTTTTTTTCACAAGTTTCTTAAGATGGCCAGGCGGTGATTATTCAGCATGAAAATACTATAGAAATGTATATACAATGCTAGCATTTTGAAGTAGTTTATTTTTAGAAAAATATGTAATGCTACAACCTTTTAAAAATTTGTTTTTTTTCGGGTTGGCTAGGCAGGATACTGAATTGGCCAAGGCCAATTTTTCTCCATTGGTGTCCATTCGCTCTATACATGGTCCAGTTATACGTTTTTTTGATAAGGCTTATATGTAGAATATTTGAATAGAAAAAGTTTGAAATATTTACTAATTTATATATAAAAAAATGTATCATCCATTTTCCCCGTAATAACATTTCTTAGCTGTCTGTGTATTTTGTAAATTTTTAATATTTCAATATCTTCATTTTTCTGATTCAATTTTACTCAATATTTGCAAATACAAAACAACATAAAACACGACGAAAACTTGTTAAATTTTATTGTAAATAATTGCGTTTAGTAAGAAATGAGTGCAACCACACAAAAGTTCAGTAAACTTATAGATAAGATAACCGAAACAGGCCGATGTATTTTATCAACTTCTTTGTTAAATTTCAAAACATACTTACCTTTAACTCAACTATAAATCAAGAAAAAGTAAAATTAAAATTTGTCCTATTTGGATTCAATACAAAACAATAAATAAACATATTAATATTTTGATATGGGAAAAGATTGTCTCGTAGGTGTCATTTCAGCAATAAGGCAAGTAAAAGTTTCTGTGATGATGTAACCAAACTTATCGCAGCTGCAGCTGTTATCTATAGTATAATATTGAATATCTTGTTGAGAAATTGAATTCGTTGAGAATTGAAAAGGTTTGACGTGGTTTCATATAGATTAAACATTCCTGATCCAAGACAATATACTAGATAATGTCCTATCAGGATGTTTTATGAATGATTTAAAATGGTTACCTATAGTCAATATAGCTGATAAAATATTATATGCGATATTAGGGATACTGTGGATTTCTCTTTAGTTAATGGGAACGGAAAGGATCACTTTCTAAAGAATCGGGCACACGATATGCTAAGGTTCTACACATGTTACACTCCTAACCTGTTTAATTGTTGTTCTCAATTTGTACCTGAAGGTCGTGTGACCGGGATTATTGTCTGCCATTGTATGTTTCATAATGTGAATAAGGAATAAAAATGAAATTCTATTCACCGACAGCTTTTTTCATTTCACGTTTCTTTTAAGTTTTCGCATTCAGTTTTCTTTTTTCCCTGTATTCTTTTCTAGAGTATCAAAAGATCAGTTTCTCTTTACATAGACCGCTTTATATTTTCATCAAAAACACATCATCAGTAAGTTTTAAATAATATAAGGCTTCCTTTTTTATGCATTTGACTACAACATTATTATAATAAACGTGTTTATTTCGTTAATCTGTAAAAAGTTAATACATTTTCTATTTTTCTTCTTCTAGTACTTTTTGGCGATTTTATAATAATATGTCATCTGAGAACATATTCCTGAAAATTTCAAGAATTTTTATAAGAGATTTCTTCTGGGCGAGTCAATTCCGATTTTTCCATTGTGATGGAGTTAAAGATTTCCTCAGGTCCTCTCTAACGTCTAATTCGATCAAATTATGTCACTCCTGATGTCATGATTTCAATTGCTATCAATGTAATCTTAAACTTTTTGTGAATTGTTAAATATTGTGAACCATATTAAATTGTAAGACTCATAATTGCAATATCTTGAACAAACAACCGATAGGAATTCTTTTTTTTTTTCAATAGAATTGGGTAGATCCACCTCAATATTGGAACAATTGTTACTTGTATATTTGTCATATTCCTGTTTATTTACACATTGCGATTTGAGATATTGATAAAGCCCCACAATTGTGTTATTTTTGCAACACTTATATCTTTTTTTTCTCAAACATCACTTAACCCTGGTTAATACATTCGAATACCATATAAAGTTCTTAATTAGTTCCCAGTATATTTCTCACGTTTGCCGTAATAACCTTATCTGTCACATATCACTTGAAAAATTGATTGCAAATGAATCATCATTTAGCAACAAATAAATAAGAATTTTACAGAAAAAAACACAAAATAAAATTGCCTTTTTTAATAACATAAACACACATTTAAGTATCTCATTATAATATCAAATTAGATTGTTAACGGTGAATCAATCTTCCATCAAGCGATGAAGGCAACTAATGTTTCATTTATCATCAAAAATAGTAAAAAAAAAAAAACTGAAAGTGATATCTCAACTATGCCTCCACTCATGTCTGAGGTTTCACAGTTTGTTTAAAATTGGTCTGAGCCTTGCGTGTGGCACGTAACTGTGTCATAGATACTAGACTAGAGTATCTTCTGTTCGCCGTTATCAATCATCCCGCAACGAAAGTGTTTATTTAAGGTTTTCAATGAGTTTATTATTTCTCAATTTTCAACGCGTTCTTTTGTCTCCCGCAAACACGAAGATCAATTAAACTCTCTCTGCCGGCTATTAATCAAAACAAGCTACAAGTTTTGTTTGTAAATAAATATTTTCAAACTTTTATCTCTTAACTTGTGTTTGTCTATCTTTTTGTGATAATCTTTTTTTGTATATGACATAGTTAACACCACGCGCATTCGTCACTGACATGCGCAAACGCATAATTGCATACACATCAATTTCCCACATAAACCTGTTCCCACAGGTAGCGGTGCATTGGAATCGGATATCATCCGTTGCAGTATTGCACCATAGCGGTTTCCTGTTGCTGCCCTGTATTGGCTGGTCAATGACCACAAATACCGAGTCAGCACTATAACTGAACATCAAGGCCAACGGTACATCGTGGGACTTTGGGTGATAGGATAAGTTAGTCTTAAGCTAGACGTAAGAACAGTTAGACGTGTTATCGTAATAAATCTAATATACAGTAAAAACCTTTATCGTGTTTAAATAAGTAAGTCGAACCGTTGGGCCGGCCCTCTTGGGCCGGCGTTCGCGTTTTTTTTAGGATTTGCCTTCGGCAATTCCTTTACTGGCGCCCGAGCAGGGACCGGTAATCTGCATCCTTTTCGCCTGGGAATCCGTATCCCTCAATTTAATACGCTTCTTCGAAGTGCAAATCACTGTACACATAAGAACACAGTGACTATTTTAAATTGAGGAAAATCGTTCACATACACATGGGAACATGTGAATATTCCAGAAGGCTAAGGGATGTGGAGTGAAGATTGTGCGTGCCATTAGTAGGCCATGAAGGGCTAAACGGGATCAACACGACACTTCCTTACCGGTTTCCTTTACGCGACGCGATCGTAACGCGAAAATTAACATCGTTTAATTCTCTTTGCAGATTCGAAATTCGCCGTGCGTCGTTGGAAGAAAAACTTATATTAAAAAAGAATTTTTATTCATTAGCATTCGAAATGCTCAAATTGTGAGTGCTGAAAGATATACCGAATACCATATCGTGCTACTCTGTAAATTAATAAAAAAATAATTAAAAAAAAAAGAAAATTATATAAAAAGAAAAAAAGAAAAAACATTTTATTGTGAAAGCTTATTGTGAGTGCCCAAAAAATATACCAAATACCATATTGTGCTACACTGATGTGAATTAATAAAAAAAATATAATTAAAAAGTAAATTACCTATATAAAGGAAAAAAGTGCTAAAAAAATATACCGAATATCAAATTGTGCTATATTTTAAATAAATAGAAAAATAATTGAAAGGAAAATTATTATATAAAAAAAAGAGAAAAGTCTTTTTTGTGCTCTTTATTGAAAAAGTGAGAATTCGTGCTGTGTAATAAAAAAGAAGGAACGAGCAAAACAGTTTATTAATTGTGGGTAAGAGTTTTTGTATTTTATATATTTAATAAATATGGATGAAATGAGCCAAAAGGTAGTAGAGTTGACGGGGGCCGTGTCCAACTTACTAGTCCAAATAAAAACCTTCGAAAGGAGGATGAAAGCTATTGAGGACGCGGTGAAAGCTGCGGAACCTCCGGCTGTAGCTTCAACTAGTGCTGCGGTTGTGGAACTTCGTCCCCCGCAAACAGAAGCAGAGCTGAAGGAAATAAGCCACCTGCCTGACTGCGTCAAAGAGCTACAGGTGTTCAACGGCGACCCCACACAATATGTGTCGTGGATTCACGCCGTTGAGGGGGTTTTGAAGGACTATGAAATAGTCAAATCGAAACCCCTGTACCGAGCTATTTTGCAGCACATCCGTGGTAAAATCCGGGGTTCTGCCGACGCCGCTTTGGTGTCCTATAATTTATTTGGCACCGACTGGTTGGAGATGAAACGCTGTCTTTCGCTGCATTACGCAGACAAGCGCGATATGCGCACACTTGAACACCAGTTAAATCAACTAGCTCAAAAACACAGCAAGCTAGATGAATTCTACGCCGCTGTTAACCATCAGCTATCGCTGATGGTTAACAAATTAAAAACTGAATCCTATGGGGAGGAAACAGTAAGGGCCTTGGTTGAAACCTATAGGAATAGGGCCTTGGACGTGTTTGTGCGTGGCCTAAACGGCGATATTTCACGTATGCTCATAATTCAAAGGCCAAGGACCCTTCCAGAAGCGTACTCCGCATGTCTAGAGATACAAAACTTGAATTTCCGGAGCAACATTATCCATTCCTCTGGACACTCAAACTCAATAACGGCTCCTGTCAACCAAACTTTCCAAAATCCCGTTAGTCGATATATACCTCCTCAAAAAACCTCCCAAACAACTCCGGGAAAGTTTAATCGTCATAATTGGAACTCCTCTCGGGACAATGGTCCTCCACCAAGACCTGGGCCTAAACCTCAGGAAAAGATGGATGTAGATAGTTCATCTGGCTCACGCCAGGTTAACTACATGAACAGGCCCCGCCGAAATAATGCCTTTAAGCGAAAGGCATATTCGGACAGATTTCCTCAAAAACAGCAGAGGTTATTCCACACGGAGGGATATGAGGAGGCTGAGGACGACCAAACCACATATGAGCAAGAGGCCGTTGATAACGTAGAAGATGAGGTGAATTTTATGAGGGACGGGAGTCTAGCGTACCATATATAGACTATATTATGAGCGATGGAAAAAAATTAAAGTTCCTAGTCGACACTGGAGCTAATAAAAATTTCATTAGTCCCTCCATCGCTCAAAATCCCGTCCGTCTATCTAATCCCTTTAAAGTTCATTCTGCAGCCGGAAATATAAAAATTGAAAACAAAATAAGTGGTGCATTCTTTCGTGGTGCTGGTATTGACTCTATCATATCTTTTTTTATCTTGCCGGGCCTTACATCCTTCGATGGGATCATTGGGGACGACACCCTTAAACATCTTGAAGCCATTATCGATAGAAAAAATAATACCCTTATGCTCAGATCTGGTGTTAAGATTCCATTAAGAGAAAAAATATCAACTCAAATTAATGCTATAATTGATGAAAATCTACCAATTGAAATAAAAAATAAACTTTCCTCTCTTTTGAATAAATTTGACCCCCTATTTGGCCCAATCAGTGGAGATGAGTCCATAAACACAAATGTACAGGCTGAAATAAAAACTAGTACAGATGAACCTGTCTATAGCAAGGGATATCCTTACCCAGCCCCTATGCGGGATGAGGTTGAAAAAGAAATTAAGAAACTTTTAGAGGAAGGCATCATTAGGCCCTCCAAAAGCCCGTACAACTCTCCTATCTGGGTGGTTCCTAAAAAACCTAAACCTACAGGAGAAAAACAATATCGAATGGTAGTTGACTTCAAACGTCTCAATGCAGTCACAATTTCAGACGCATATCCCATACCCGACATCAATGTAACTCTAGCTAGCCTGGGAAAGTCAAAATTTTACTGTACCTTAGATCTCACTTCTGGTTTCCACCAGATTCACATGAAACCGTCAGATGTACCCAAAACAGCATTCTCAACAATGAATGGCAAATGGGAGTTCCTAAGACTTCCATTTGGGCTTAAGAACGCACCAGCCATATTTCAGAGAATGATCGACGATGTATTGAAACGATACATCGGAAAAATCTGTTATGTCTACATTGACGACATCATCGTGTTTGGTGCTACAATGGAGGAGCTTCTGGGGAACTTAGAAATAATATTTTCGGAACTTCTAAAGGCAAACCTCAAAGTTAACCTTGAGAAAACACAGTTTATGCAAACTGCTGTGGAATTTCTCGGTTATGTAATTGGATCTGATGGTATTCATCCAGACCCGAAAAAAGTAGAATCCATTCAAAAAATCTTGCCACCTACGAATTTGAAAGATCTTAAAAGTTTTCTAGGACTAACATCCTACTATCGCAAATTTATTCGCGATTATGCAAAAGTTGCAAAGCCTCTCACCAATCTAACACGAGGGGAAAACGCACAAGTGAAAGCAAATCAATCCAGAAAAGTAGTAATAACTTTGGATAACAAAGCACTTTCTGCTTTTAATGATTTAAAACTACTTCTTACATCTTCAGAAGTACTTGCATTTCCAGATTTTGACAGAGCATTCACATTAACTACAGATGCGTCCAATTTCGCCATAGGAGCAGTTTTGTCTCAAGGTGAACCTGGTAACGATAGACCCATTTCCTACATTTCACGATCTCTTACCAAAGCTGAAGAGAATTACGCTACAAATGAAAAGGAAATGCTGGCAATTGTCTGGGCGTTGGACAATCTTCGCTCCTACGTATACGGAGCAAAAAAGATTCGGATTTTCACAGACCATCAGCCTCTTACCTTCGCTTTAGGGAACCGAAATTTTAACGCAAAACTGAAGCGTTGGAAAGCAAGGATAGAGGAATACAACTGCGAATTGATTTATAAACCAGGTAAATCCAACGTAGTTGCAGATGCTCTATCCAGGCTGAAAACCGAAGTCAATCACTTGACCGCCTCAGCTTTAGCTGACGCGCCATCAAGCTCTCAAGTTACGGAGAACGCCCTAGTTGCAGCTAGAGATTCTGGTTCTACAACAGAAACAGCGGTCGAAACATCAACAGACACTGCTAGCGAAACTGTCCACAGTGCAGACCAAGATAGCACCGATCTGATCCCTCATGTTGAGGCTCCTCTTAATGTGTTCCGAAATCAAATAATCATTAAGGTGGGAAAAGGCCTCGAAGCTTATGAGGAGCCTCATCCGGGCTATTCAAGGCACTATATTGCTCTTCAGTTTCTGGATAAGGAAAAATTAGTAGAAGTTATGAAAACTAAATTAAAGCCAAATATTCAAAATGGCCTCAAGATTCAAGAACCTTGTATAGATTTACTGCAGCAAGTGTACTTGGAATATTTTATTAATTACAAAATCCGTATAACGCAAAAAATTGTGGAAGATGTCACTAACGAGGATCGGGTATGGGACCTCATAAGTAAGGAACATAAACGTGCACATAGGAATGCTCGTGAAAACAAAGACCAAATTCTTGAGAAGTACTATTTCCCTAAAATGAATAGCCTCATTACACGTTATGTCAAGTCCTGCGATATCTGTCTGTCCAATAAATACGATAGACATCCAGCAACCCCTGAATTTCAACCTACTCCAATTCCCTCATATCCGTGCGAAATACTCCATATGGACATAGTGGAGATCCAGGGAGAAAAATTTATTTCATGTATCGATAAATTCTCAAAATTTGCGAAATTGTTTCATATAAGAAACAAATCTTCCCTGCATCTTAGGGACAAAGTGATTAAAATCCTTCACTACTTCACGGTCCCAAAGATGTTGGTCACGGACAATGAGAGGAGTTTCTTGAGTCCTATAATGGTTAACTTTATAAAGATGCTCGACATCAAAATGTACCAGACGCCTGTTAATCGCAGCGAAGTCAATGGTCAAGTCGAGAGATTCCATTCCACGATCCTCGAAATATATAGATGCCTGAAAATGGAGTATAAGGACCTGAAATTAAGGGAGTTGCTAAACATCTCTGTTGACCGATATAATAACACCGTTCATTCGGTGACCAAACGCAGACCTTCGGATATTTTCTTTAATAGAAGTAGCCGGATCAACTTTCAAAATATGGCTAACTTCCGTGTAAAGGTAAATCATGATCTAAAAGAAAATCTGAGATACAACCAAAATCAAAAAAATTCTTGGTACAACAAAAAGAAGTCGTCCCCGAAAAAATTTAAAAAAGGTGACGTAATCTATACTTCTTTCAAAAGGGTACAAGGAAAGCACAAGCCGTTGTATCGAAAAGAAATTGTAGCCAAAGACAATAGGGTAACTATTGTCACAGACACAGGCCGTAAAGTACATAAAACTCAAATCAGGAACACGTAATATAAAAGCACGTACATATGTACAAAATAAAAGAAAAAGCACACAAGTTACAAAAATATATGCACAAAAATTAGTTAAAACACATAAAATGGTATAAAGCACATAAAATTTGCACAAAATTAAATTAAAAAGCACACAAATTACAAAAATATATGCACAAGAATTAGTTAAAGCACATAAAATGGTATAAAGCACATAAAAATGCACAAAATAAAAAAAAAAAGCACACAAAAATTACAAAAATTATTAAAGATTGCATTAGCAATACACAAAGCACATATAATGCTAAACATGTAAGAATACTTACATAGTTCATAATACATATATGCAAAAAACAGGTAAAAGAAAAAAAACAATTTCTTACCGATATGCATATTAAATAAAAAAACATACATAGAAATTTTTTTCAAAAAATACAAAAAATTTATAAAAAAGGGGGAAGAGTGTGTCATACACCTACACCTACCTCAATTTCCTTTCCAACAAAAAAATTACAAATTACAAATTTCATGAAAGCTTAGTTTAACCAATACATATTTTTTACCAATAATCATATAATTAATCTTAATTTCTTTTTCCAGCATTTAATAATCTTTTTTAATCTATTTTATAATCCATATATTCTTTTTCCCTAGCATTAATTATATAAAAAATATTGTATAGCTTTTAGGATAGTTATAAGAATCAAACAGCAAATATTTAAAATCAGTTAATCTAATTTAAAAATACTTTTATTGAACAAATAAGATTATTCGTACTGGCAACCGTCGAGGGTCTAAATATCTTCGACTACAACGCCCCACTCATATCACTCAAGGAAGGCAGAGGATGCATAGTTGACGGAAATTTCAAACTAGTGCATGTGGTTAACCTAGAACATTTCGAACACCTGCTAAAGGAGTTAAGCGGGATCATAGATACAAATATCAAGGATCAGGATCGCAAGCCAATAATCCAATTTCATCTAAGACAAACCAAAGAGCGTATTGAACTTTTGAAAGGGAAATCGACCCGAAAAACGAGATCAATCAATTGGATAGGAAGCGCTTGGAAGTGGATAGCAGGCAACCCTGATGCTGCAGACTGGAACAAAGTCCTTCAAACTGAAGAACAAATTACATCGAACAACAACCAACAGTATAAAATAAATAGCAAACTTTTTGGAATAACCCAGGAGATAACCGAGAAGATCAACCTCATTATAAGCAGAGTGAATAGCGGAATAAAAGATACGATCTCTGGTAGATTTGAACAGGATATCCTCAACGAAATACTAGTCGTGAAAAGTGAAATAAACGAAATAGTGCGTGGATGTCAGATGGCAAAGAGCGGCCTCATTAATACCAACCTGCTAGACAAGGAAGAAATTGGTAGACTCGTCAACGAAATAGAAACCCTACCTTATGCTAACGAGATCGAGGCAATAGAATATGGAACGCCAGCAGTCTTTACTAACGAGACGATGTTACTCTACGTCTTATCGATGCCCAAGGTGAGGAAGGAAGAGTTCAACCTGCTACGCACCAGAGCATCGATCATTAACAACAAGCAAGTTGATCTTAACTTCGAAAAAATGCTGGTCAATCAACAAGAGACATACGGCATCGTTGGAAATTGTCTTTCCATAGGCAACACAACTGTTTGCAGAGAGGCATCCTTGGAAAAAGTTCCTGAAGACAACTGCATAGCCAAATTGCTGAAAGGTGGTTCCACCACTTGTACTTACCGCACGAGCACGAAGGAGATTATCGAGCTCATCAATGGAGATACTATCTTCTTGACGAACTTTAAAGGTGAAGTTAAGTCCGATACCATGTCAAAAATCCTCGAGGGAACCTTCATCCTCCAAATGCAGAACGAGACGGTCCAAGTGAAGAGTAAAACGTACAGAAGTTATACTGCAACATTCCTACAGGCCCTGCCTCCAGCATTGTCGAATATAACTAGACAAGAACACAAATTGGACATTGGATACGTTCACAGCATTGGCGTTAACAACATTGAACGCCTTGGTAATCTCGATGCAAGATTTAAGATCTCGATAGTAGCTATGGCAGTAATGTTCCTGATATTCATCGGTATCTTCACTTACCTTTACCGAAAGATTCATCCCAAGTTCAGCTTTCCGTCCTTACAAGATTTTGCGGACCAAGCACCCCACGAAATGCAGCATCCGATTTCTCAGAATAACTTACCATAACCTTCCAGTTCTGACGTCATTAATCTACGGGACGTAGATCTTCAAAGGGGGAGGAGTTAACACCACGCGCATTCGTCACTGACATGCGCAAACGCATAATTGCATACACATCAATTTCCCACATAAACCTGTTCCCACAGGTAGCGGTGCATTGGAATCGGATATCATCCGTTGCAGTATTGCACCATAGCGGTTTCCTGTTGCTGCCCTGTATTGGCTGGTCAATGACCACAAATACCGAGTCAGCACTATAACTGAACATCAAGGCCAACGGTACATCGTGGGACTTTGGGTGATAGGATAAGTTAGTCTTAAGCTAGACGTAAGAACAGTTAGACGTGTTATCGTAATAAATCTAATATACAGTAAAAACCTTTATCGTGTTTAAATAAGTAAGTCGAACCGTTGGGCCGGCCCTCTTGGGCCGGCGTTCGCGTTTTTTTTAGGATTTGCCTTCGGCAATTCCTTTACTGACATATTCAATGTATTACGCAAACTAAATACCACAGGTAATCTAAAGATACATAAATATCGCATCTTGTTTCAGATACAAGTTAAGGTATTTAAGTCCAAAGTAAAAAGTATCTTCTATATAGATATGCGACTTAGCGTGCATATGAATCATGTTGTTTACTACCAGACTTGGCATTTCGTATGCGCTTCAGCTTTAGCACTTCTCCGATTGGATATACTGGTTTTGATGGTTACGACATATTCTATCTAAGATAATAACAAAATAATTTGTTTTTCAAATGTGAATTCGAAAATAACTCCTCACTGAGAAACCAGTTGTTGTATCTTTTTAGCAAACTCGCAGCACAGCACAGCTTGCATATCAATATAACAACATCGAACAACCGTCAAATCGCGATGACGGTAATGCTTGTTATTGAACGAAACCGAATCTAGTTTTAGCCAAGTTAAGAGCTAATGTTGTTGTTTTGCTTTTCGCTGATTAAGTCTCGCGGCGAATTGAAGCCATTAAAAGTGCAGACAATAACCGGCTTGGTTTGAGTGATGCAACCAATTCAAACTGGAATCTCAACTAAAGTACCGAAATTGACAGAGTTACCTTTTGTACGCATTTACAGAAGAACAGACGAATTTGGCGCGCTTTTGCGGTTACGCGTTTTGGAAGCTTGAACTCGTTTTAAATTTCATATTTTTTTTTATTTTCTTCTGTTTTATGGCTGACTTTTTATTTTTGTTATTTTTCATTCTCTGTTTCTATTTTTATATTTTCTGTTTTGATTCCAATTTTGCATTGTTGAATTTATTTATGTTATTAACACACACATCTGCGAAAATGATGTCATTAAGTTTGGTATTTCAGCAAAACAAAAAATTAAGTACACGAGTTTGACCGTTGGAAGATTTGAAATTGTTTTACATTGGAATTTGAGACCGGTCGGTCATGTTGGGAGTATGTGGGCAAGGCCGGTTCAATGTTTCGATTTGAACTCTTTGAAATTTTAGTTCTTTTTTTTTTTGGTTAATAATAAATTTTGTATTTGCAAGGGTTATTCATTTGAGTAATTAATGCTTTTTCACCTCAATAAACTTGATATCTTTGCTTTTGACAGTTATTTAATGATTTTTTTTTTCTTCTTGTTTATTTTCAGGTAATGCGACCCTGGCTTAATGTTGGATAAGTTTTTATGGCAAATTACTTGTTTTTTGACTTTGGATATTTACTTATAGATAAAACGATGCTTAAAGGCATAATTTTAAGTATTAAATTGATATGTTGGTTCATTAATTAGTCAAGTAACTTGACTTTTATGACTTAAGGTATTGAATTTAAAAGATTTACATGAAATGGATTGGGTAATGATTTGTTACTCATTTTTAAATGAGATGGGAAGATAAAAATTTTATAGCACTGAAAATAGAAACAAACAGTAATAGGATAATAAAACAAGTCACAAGAATGACATTCGTTTTGTTCATAGGGGTTAAAACAGTTGCCAACTGACATTTTCCACATATTAGATAGATGCAAGAGTAACGTTGTTTTCATATCATCTCTTTTTCGTCATCGTTTCTAGACTTTCTAGGTTTAGTTTTGTCTAAACTGTTTTTGATATCGCGTTAAACCAACCAATAAACTGTTTCGTGAAGCAGTTTACTCAATTAATTCGTCTTTAAAAATCTTAATTGACAGGAAACTACGTAGTACAGTTATTTGATTTAATCAATATTTATTAAAACAAGAAATTATGTAACCAAAGTAACAAACAAAACTTACAAAAAAAAACGATTTTTGTATCAGAGAAAAAGTTGGTTACCTGCAAATTTTTTTTTTACTTTAATGTAATATTTTGTTAGGGTAATACACATTTAGATTGAATTGATAAGTTTATTGATTTAATAAAATGTTTCTTTGTTTTAATTAATTATTTTTTTGGTTGAATGAATAAAATTCGTTGATCCCTGCTTTTTGTAATATTATAATTAAATATTATTTTGTGTTATATTTCTTACATCTAATGGCAAATGTTTCTTTTTTAATGTCCAGACCAAAGAAACATTTCAAGAATCATTGTTTAAAAAACATAACCGAAATGTTTCAGAAGTGTTTTCAATTTGTTTAAAAACACTTCAGAAATTACGTTTGAAGAAAAGTTTTCGAAAAGACTCTTAAATTTTTCCTGTTTCCAATTTTGACATTAACGTGACATTTTCAGATTTTCACATCAAAACATTACTTTCTTCCAGTGTCATTTGCGAAATATTTTCCTAATGGTTTGTTTTGCATGCAAGTTTCTATATTCTACTTTTTAACCGTCAATTTATGTAGACCTTATGTCCATAATACACAGATCATTTTTCTCATCAAACAACAAGATTGTGTTTATGTTTAGGTAAATCCGCTTTAACAAATTGTGTAAACTATATTCCTTATAAATCTAAAATTTAATAAAAAAAATACTAAACATTTTATTAGACATCTTATTTTTAATTGACTTGTCTTCATTCCCCTGATTGTTTCGAGTATAAAATATCATAAATTAAACTTCAATGCACATGAATGCTTCGATGCTTATGTATTTAACTCATTTGCCCTACAGACACAAAGTGTGTCCCACATCGATTCATGATGACATAATTTGAAAATGTATGGAAAATCTTGTTTAGAAAATAAAAATTTTAAGATAGCACACAAAATTAATCAGTTAATTTTACATTGTATACAATACAAACTAATAAATAACAAAATGAGTCAAAATTGTAAATAAATAAATATTATGTATATTAGTAACTTATAAAAGTCTGTTCAGTCAAAACCTTATATAAATATTTAAACAATTTTATCTTAAAATGTGGAAAGAAATACAAAGTTTTGCATGATAAAGTGTATGCTAATATATGTAGTTTTTATTATATTTTCATATTTTTTTTTTTTAAATGTATTTATGTAGACATGGAGTCGACGGTATTTAAGTTTGTTTTTTTAATGAGTCAATTCAAGTTTTGCATTTTTAATTACAGACTATTGATCATACTACGCTTAAGAAAATTAATAAGACATAAACTAATTTTTTTTTTTGCTTTGATTATATTTATCGTATATTTGGTTTTTTTATGCTTCCACCTGCCACCATCATCAGACGCTACGACCTTGACTTTAAAATAGTTTTAAATTCCAATAAAGAGGTTTGGTTTTATGGAGACAAAATCAGTGATGGAAAAAATTTTTTTGGGAGAAGCCTTATTTGAATTACAATAAGTAGAACACAAATTCGCATACATCGGGTTCCCAATTAGTAAGACAAATAAAAGAATCTGTATTATTTGTAGTCACAAACCTATTTTTAAACAACTATTTTTTTGCTCGAATGCCCTTTTATGAAGCTATAACTGTCCACTCAGAATTTGCAAGTAAATTTAACATACACTGTTGCGTATGAGTAACATTAAATTTGTTTTAAAAATAAAAATAATAACCATGACGATAAAGAATTTCTTTTAAGCTTATAAATTAATAATGATAATATATTTAACTCACTTTTATTATATTGATAAAAAATAAAAAAAACATATGCAAATTTTTAAATAATTAATTTGATTTGGTGCGTTAATAACTAAAAACAGGCACTGGAATCGATGGTTGATGGTAGTTGGGATCTTGTAGTAATATAATAGTAACATAATAATCTCTGGTTTGCCTCAAGAATCGCTTGTAGGGTCACTTTAGTTTTCCATATGTATTCATAAATGAATAATTATGCTTTGGGCTAAAGAAATGTTTTGAAAATTGTTGTTATATTGTACTATTTGTACTATAGAATGTCAGTTTTTATTACTGACCATTCTGTTAATTTTCATTGAATGTGTTTGAACAACAACAACAACTTAAAGGCTCTACCAAAATAAAAATAAACAATAATTTCGTTTATTATACAATGAAGTCAATTCGGGTGATGCTATTTAAAATTTCGTAAGAAAAACGTATGATGGTCTCTTAGGAGTTGTTGTTGTGATCTTATTTCTGATAGGTTTTTTTTCATTTATAGGTACATAACAAAATTATCCCAAAAAGTAAGAATAATAGTTAACAATTCAAGATTAATATTAGTAGAAAACAGTTTTTACAATTTTTCATGATTTGCTCGTAAAAATATTTTAAATGATTAGCATTAACCGATAAACCGTTATAAAAAAAAACTATTGCGACACGTCAAGACATATTTGGAGAATTTTTACAAGTGCTTACATCCATAGAAACCCTTTAATTTTTCTTTGTAGAAGTAAAGTAAAAGATAAAAAATCTTTGTCGAAACTAGCGTAATATTTGACAAACTGATATGATTTAAGTGCTAACTATCATATCATGTTCTATTCAGTTGCATAGATAAAAACATTTCTGTAACTAGCTTCATAATCCTTTAAATTAAATGTTGGTTCAGTGCTTCCAAATAAAGAAGGTTGGTTATGCATTGTTGGTATTGATTCCAGTAACCAGAACATTCGATTGAAAATAACCTAGGGAAATTGTTTATAAGCTCAACTGAGCATTTAAAGGCACTTGAAGGAACAGAAGAGTGATAGGAAATTTATAAATAATTGAAAAAAAAAATACAATTTGATTTGTGACACAGTAGTGAAAGATTTTATTCTTTTTTTTTTACTTTTAACAATAAAGCCGCCGATGCTTTACAAGTATTACTATATACAAGTAAAAACTTTCTTCTGATACAAATTCCTGAAAATCGTCTTCTAGAAAGTTGGGGTTTGCTATTCTTACTTTCGTAATTTACATATTAAATACAGCAACCTATCTAATACCCTCTTAGATATATAGAGGCGATTTACTAAATTCGCACTTAAAGCGTGTAAATAAATTAAAACCATTGCTGTTCCTAGAAATGAACTTCCTTAATTTAAAATTTACGGTAAATTTCGTTAAGAAAACATTTGATGTTTTTAACACAATTAGGAAATTTTAGAAATTTTATGGTTAAGGCAAAGACGTAGGGTAACTTGCATAAATAATTTAAGATTATCTCTCTTTTAATATGTAAATTTGGTTCTATTTCTTGTAGACATCATTCTTTTGACCTGTCTTATATAAGAATAAATAACATAGATAGACCTCTTATAGATAACAAACATCTTCATAAAATAATAACACTCTTTTTTATTGGAAGAAGTTTATAAATTTGATCAACCCATTTTATAAAAGCCAGTTCTCATAAATCTCTGCCTTTTCACATACCATACATCTACCTGTCAAAAGAATCATCCCTATATAGGGACTCAACATTAGACATCATCAACAGAATACAAAAAACAAGAAAATAAACATAAAATCCATTTTAAATATTTTAGATACCATTATAATGCCAGACATGGTTTGGGTTCGGCAAAGTATCTTCTTTTTGAAAAAAAAAAAAAAAATAAAATCATACATGCAATTTAGTTTAACGACAGACTAAAACCACATATACACATCTATTTTCATTTTTTGACCGATAAATACACCTTTAAGAAGGTCAATTGCAGGATTAAGGGGCAATTTGTTTTAGGCCATTACAATTATCTACACAACAACAACAAAACAAATGCTATTAAGAACGAGAGGTAAAATCTTTGAATGGTTAGAAATCAAATAGTACCTACAGGTTTTCACAGGATATATGAAAAAGGATACAAAATACCAGTTTTGTATTGTATTATTCTTCGGTCAGCATTTAATTTAGAATTCTTACGTCACTTAAATCATCGAGTTAGACAAAATAAAATGTATCTTTTGTTATTTATTATAGGTATATCAAGTTAAATTTTATCCGTCACTATTAATATTCGTTTGGATACACCTGGTGTGATGTATCTTATTATGAAGGTAGGTCCAAGGCTTACGGCTGACTTAGAGATTAACACGAAATCAGCATTATGCTCAAATTCAAAAAGGTGGGTCGTTTCGATTGTTTATTCGCGTTGTGTAGACAAAAAAAAATATCTTTTGCATACCTGCGAGATTTTCAACACTTTAACAATTAGAATAATTAAAGAAGAAGAGAGAAATAAGTTAGGAACAAAAAAGTTTGCACAAAAAAAAAATATAAAAAAAAGTTGTTAAGTTAAGGTTCATGGGTATGACTCCGTCTAAACAAAAACTGACGGAGCAAGCATAACCAATCTGACAAGTTTCATGTCGAAATATTTTAGTTTTTATTTCTTCTTACAGTTTCAGTTTGTTGTTGACTCTTCCTTGCTTTTTAACTTTGCTCTTCAAACTGGTTGGTTTTATGTTAATGACCCGAAGCGTGGGAAGTTCTTGGCCGCAATGCTGTTTTATTTTTGTTGAAATTTAATAAGATAATAATTTATTTATAAGAATGTAAATATATTCAACTCATGTTTAATAGGAATATATGGAACATGAATAATTTTTAAATAATATTTAGGTAAGCATTTTTGAAGGTACGCTTACATTTATGAGAGAATAATGGGATAAATTATTGGTTTCTTCTTCGGTCTATATGAAATTAATATGATTACAAGTTTGAAGATGATTTTATGCTGGAAGATAATAAAGATATTCAACTTAAACTATGGAATAAGTTTTTACATGTTTAAGAAATCACTTGCTAAAGAAGCTTCCAGCAATGGAAGGTGCAAGCTTTCTTTAACTTCATGTAAATAATTTCCGTCTTTATTTCAATGGTCAAAGATCTTGGAGTAGCATTTTGTTCACAATTATCGTTTAAAACCCTGCAGAAATAATCTTTAAATATTATCAGTATATCTAATTCGATTCTAGAATAAGGTTCTAGCGGGTCTACCACGATATCTAGAAATTAATTATCTAGAAAGTAAAAATCTCGAATATGAAAATCTCGAAAACAAAAATCTAGAATGGAAAAAATCTCGAAAACAAAAATCTAGAAAATAAAATCTCGAAATGCCAAAATCTAGAAAAAAAAAATCTTGAATGCAAAAATCCAGAATGTATGTTTGAATTTTTGAGGGAATGTTTAAAATTCGCGGGAATTTTAAACATTGTCTCAAAAATTCAAACATACATACATTCTGGATAACTTACTTCTCCTTAACAAACTTAAAGTTGACAAGTAAAGTTATCAATCATACAATTGCACAATTTTGCGAAAGCAGTAAATTAATAGGAAACTGGTTTGATAGAAACTATATTGGCACCAAAAAATCGAAGCCAACTATTTTTCTTACTCAGAAAATAAAATATTGGGTAAACTGATGTATTTGTGTTTTATTGAGTTTTAACTGTTAAAAATACAAAAAAAAAAAAAAAATCTCGACTTTTTATTTTTTTTCGAGATTTTTTTCTAGATAGAGTCTTTTGAGATTTTTGTTAATTCTGGATTTTTGTGGATTCGAGATTTTTGCGTTCTAGATAATTTTTTTTTATTTTCGAGATTTTCGGCATTCGAGATTTTTGGCATTCTAGATTTCGTCATGATCCCGGTTCTAGCACTTTCCTATTTTCGTCCTTGCGAAATACCTACATACTTTTTTTTTTTTTTTTTTTTTTTTCTTTCGTTAGGTGGAAATCTTCAAAAGACACTTGATAATATTCGGTATCAAGTAGTGTGGGACTTCTACCGCACTAAAACCACCTAGAATCATGACCAATCTATAAAAGATCGACAAATGATTTTAGTTTCTCAATTTTTAGTTCACTTTTTGGGAAGTTTGATGATTTAATACTTTCCCATCGCTTTTAGACCATCAGCTCATGAGGCTTGGTTCTTCTTAGTCTCCGAACATTGGTACGTACATTTAAGACTGTCTCCATTTCGGAGTTAGTGTGACTAAGCAGTCGCTGATTGTGTGATACAGCGTGTTTTCTAATTACTTCTGTAACCATTTCTACTTGAAGGTCACGATGTAAATCGCTGTTTCTTATATACCAAGGGCGTTTACTATTCCACGAAGGACTTTGTTTTGGAATGTTTGGATGGTTTCCGCATTTGTTTTCTTTGTACAACCCCAAAGTTGGATGCCATACGTCCAAACAGGTTTTAATACCTGCTTATACAACATTAATTTGTTTTCAATTGATAGGGCAGAGGTTTTTCCCAGTAACCAGTACATTTTTCTATATTTTAAGTTAAGTTCTTCCCTTTTTTTCTTGATGTGCTCTTTCCATTTTAGCTTTGCATCCAAAGTCATCCCAAGGTATTTGGCCGTATTGGAGTAAGGTACTACTTTACTATTAATAAAAAGTGGAACATTATTAATCTTTTTATTAGTAAAGTTTATATGCGTTGATTTTGTTTCATTGAGTCTGATACGCCACTGTTGCGTCCATTCTCTTATCTTGTCGACTGCATATTGCAGTTTTTCTGTTGCCTTTACAACGCATTTATCTGACACTAATATCGCAGTATCATCTGCAAAAGTGGCCATGATCGCATTGTTGTCCACTGGAATATCCCTTGTATACAACAAATACAGGGTTGGTCCTAAGACACTTCCTTGTGGTACGCCGGCTTCGATTTTCTTAAGTTCCGAATACTCTTGCTCGTACCGTACTCTAAAAAGTCGGTCGGTAATATATGATTTAAGTATTTCATAGAACTGCCTGGGAAGGTCCCTGTGCAGTTTGTACTCGAGCCCCAAATGCCAAACCTTGTCAAAGGCTTGAGCAACATCTAGAAATAGAGCGGAACATACTTGTTTTTCTTCAAGTGCTTTTTCAACAACATCCGTAATTCGATGTACTTGGTCTATCGTGGAATGTTTGTTTCTAAATCCAAACTGATGATTTGGTATTAGTTTTCGTTCTTCTATTATTTTGCTTAGTCTATTTAAAAGCAGTTTTTCGAAAACTTTTGCCATAATTGGTATAAGCGATATTGGTCTGTAAGATGTAACTTCGGTTGGTGGTTTACCTTGCTTTGGTATAACAATGACTTCTGCAATTTTCCAATGATGTGGAACATAACGGAGCTTAAGGCATGCATTTATTATGTATTGGAATTTTTTGAAGGCTATTGTTGGCATTTCTTTCAAGACCTGAGCCGTAATTAGATCATACCCGGGTGATTTTTTATTTGATAAATTGTGATGGCACATGCTTTTTACTTCTTTGAGCCTTACTAAGGGAATTTCTAAGTCATCATTTTTATTAACAAATTGTAAGTTATTTGCCCCTGCACTTTGTGGAAACGGCTTAAAGACATTCGAGAGATGATCTGCGAAGAGGTCAGCTTTTTGTTTCGGATTTGCAGTCCATTTTCCGTCTTGTGCTTTGATGGGCGGATTTTGTTGTTGCGGTCTATTCAGACGTTTGGTAGCTTTCCACAGTGAGTAATCAGTAGAAGCATCCGTCGTCAAACTTTCAAGAAAATTGCTAAGTGAATCATTTTTGAATTCATAGATACTTTTTTTCAATTCGTTATTTAGTCGATTAAATACTCTCTTATCGCCCGGAAATCTCGAAGTTTGCCATTTTCTTCGAGCCCTTCTTTTTTCCAATATTAACTCTGTTATTTCTACAGGGTATTTTATTTCTGTTTCTCTTCTGTTCAAAATAGTTGGCGTGCTTTCTTCTGCAGCCTGTTGCACATCAGCAATAAATTGTTCAACTTCGTGGTCAATTTGTTCACTAGTATCCATTGGGGATCTAAGGTCAATAAAACTTTCCAGTTTTACTTTAAATTCCTCCCAATTTGTTCTTTTATTCACGAGCTTTGGATTACTTTTTTCTTTTATTTCTACTTCACTCAGTGATAAAATAGCTGGAGTATGATCTGATGAAAGATCGTAACTACCTACAACACTTACATGATTTCGCTTTATACCTTTGGCCACGAAAAAGTCTATAAGGTCTGGTATTTTGTTAGGATCAGATGGCCAGTAAGTTGGCGTTCCAGAGGAAAAGAATTCACATTTGTGTTTGCGACCTGCTAGATAAAGTCGTTTACCTTTTGTATTTATAAGCCTAGATCCCCATTGGGTATGTTTAGCATTGAAGTCACCACCAACAATAAAGTTATTTCCAAGCGAATTAAGGAGTTCTTTATATTCTTCTTCTGTTGGAGAGCGCCTCGGTGGACAGTATATTGCAGCTATTTTAAACTCTTTCTTTTTCATGCCTATACTGATTGTTGCCACTTGCATATTTTCATTTATTAACCCGGCTTCCTCATGATGTACCAAGCGCTTTTTTATTAGTATTGCCAATCCTCCTCTAGCTTTGTCAGCTGGATGCGGAGCGTGATAGCACGTATAGTTTGGCATTTTGTTCTCAAAACTTTGTCCAGTGGCAAAGTGTGTTTCAGACACGAGACAAATGTCTACATTCTCTACGTCTAAAATGATGTTTAATTCGGATGCATGTTGCAAAAGGCCGTTTGCATTCCAAGTAGCAATTTTAAGTGTTCTGTCCATCATTGTTTTTTAAGAGCGACTTCTTCGCTTAGCTGTTTGATGGTTAAATCCTGTTGGTCGATCCTTTTGAGATACCTACATACTAACGTGCCTTATAGGCTTCAGATATTTTCTTTACCTATATGTGATAAAATTCCAAAATTTACGGTTTTCATTCCTGCTGTTTAATTTTTTCATATTTTTGATCTTGAGTTCATGACGGGTTTTCTTTAAATCCCAAAATTTTTCCCTTTTTTTTATGAAAAGTTCAATAGGAGCTCCCGTTTCCCTCAACAGTATCTCTTCATAGATTTTTTCTGAATAGGATAACGTTTGCATTTGTCATCGAACCAGGGGTTTCTTTTTGGTGGTGGGTTGAAACGATGCACATAAGTGTGCTGCCTTTATTATGGTATTCTGGCATGCATGCCATTAGTTATCTAAATTTAATTCCAGTGACAAGAAAAACATGCTGCAGTGATATGAAATTCAATCTGCGATATGCCCTTGCGACTTCTAGCAATTTCATTTTTCTATGTTAAACTTCCTAGTGAAACTTCTTAGAATACGCGAAATCATAGCAATCAGATTTCGTTTCGTGTATGCGCAACTAGATATCGATCTGAATCAATATGTTTCCTTTTCGGAAAGTTTTGACGTCTATTTCAATGTGGCCATTGGTCATTCTAGTCGATATGGCTGATTGATCTGGTTAACGCCATTTGTTTTAATTTTTTTTTAGTTCTGGAATGAGGAAAGCCTTAAATGTTTCCTTTCACCGGAAAGTCAACCAGGCTTTGCCCGTTATCGAATGTGTTTTGACGGTTGAATTTCTTAACAATCCTTTCATTGAAGTTTTCCTTGCCAACTTTGGCAATGAAAGCCCTTTACTCTTAGAAAGTAGCACTTATTATAGGTTTTTTTCTTAGTTGGTCGTAGAAACTATCTGGGGATCATCGGCACATATTAGAATGATGTTAACTAATTCAGCCTTTCTGGTCAGGAGGATTGTAATATGGGGTTTGTTCACCACATCGTTGCCTTCTTCCAATGATAAAACGACACCCGAACTACTTAGTGATCGGAATGAAGGTTTCTTTTTTTGAAAATTTTGGACATCCACATAATGTTATTCGAGTGTCTTCCTTCGATCTCTAATCGGTCACTGGTTAATCTGGTTGATAGTTGTTTTGTTTGATCTGGTGAACCCCATAAATTTTTCTTATTAATTCTGAAATAAAAAAGTTGCTACACCTAATAGTCGCAGGTTTTTAGTCTTCTCCCGGCCCGTTTCATCCCGTCGCGCTTTCTGGATGGGAGTTACATAATGTCTGTTTAATTTCTGTCCATGGCCTTTGTTCATCTATAAGCTGCATCTGTTACATTATAAAGGGTGTTTTTTTTAGAGGTATAGAACTTTAAATTGCAATAAAACAACGATGGAATATTCGATTGACATGATTTTTTATTTATTCGAAAGATAATCTTGTGGCATTACATTTTAAATATGATTTCTGGCATATGACTGCCACGGCTGGCTTGGATGTAGTCCAATCTGAACGTCCAATTTTCGATAACTTTTTTCAACATTTGTGGCCGTATATCGGCAATAACACGGCAGTTGTTGTCTTCCAAATGGTCAATAGTTTGTGGCTTATCCGCATAGACTATTGACTTTACATAACCCCACAGAAAATATTCTAGCGGTGTTAAATCACAAGATCTTGGAGGCCAATTCACACGTCCAAAAAGTGAAATTAGGCTGTCACCAAACGTGTCTTTCAATAAATCGATTGTGGAACGAGCTGTGTGACATGTTGCGCCGTCTTGTTATAACCAAAGCTCCTGGACATCATGATTTGAACAATCAGGAATGAAAAAGTTAGTAATCATGGCTCTATACCGATCACCATTGACTGTAACGTTGTGGCCATCATCGTTTTTGAAGAAGTACGGACCAATGATTCCACCAGCTTATAAAGCACACCAAACAGTCAGTTTTTCTGTATGTAACGGTGTTTCGACATACACTTGAGGATTAGCTTCACTCCAAATGCGGCAGTTTTGTTTGTTGACGTAGCCATTCAACCAGAAGTGCGCTTCATCGCTATACAAAATTCGCTTATGAAAATCGGGAACAACGGCCATCTCGTTTTGGGCCCATTCGACACAATTTGCAAGCGGTGTTCAGGCGTGAGTCTATTCATGATGAATGGCCAAACCAAACTAAGAATAAATCACTTGACAGCTGTTAAATCGGTCGCCGTCTTGAAAAGTAATGCCAACTTTAAGTTCTATACCTCGGAAAAAAACACCCGTTACAAGCATATCTCAAGCTTGTTGTTGATTAAAAACCAGAGTAGTCAACATTAAATCCGTTTTTATCTTATGCAGTTAGTTGTTTCTGAACTATGCTGGCAGAACTTGGATGTCCAGTTCTTACACTGTTTTGTTCGAAGACCTGAACTCCGAGAGTATGTCGTAGTGGCTTTTGAATTTAAAAAATAAATATTTTATTAATTTTGCTTACTTTAAATAAAGCTAGTATTATAATGGTACATATTAAGAGAGAAGTTTGAAAACGATAACACAACTCCTTCATATTTAAACAAATTTTTGAAAAAGAGTCCATTCAAAATATCTAACACTTAATATAATTAAGTGTTTACACAAAATGTGTGTTTGTTTGTTATTGTGAATACCTATATTGTCATCTTAAACGACTAATAATTGTGAGAACTCATTTTTATCACTCAGCAACATCAGAATATATAATTATCTCATTAATCTATAAGATTAAGTGAACTCTATAAGTATACCTTATACAAACAATAACATTCCATTTATGTCTCTCTTTCTATTAAAACAAGTTCTCGATCCTATAGAGCTTCTATAACACAAAACTTCTTTTCAATTAGCATCAAAAGTTGTTCAAATCATTTTTTTTTTTAGTTATAGAAATGTAAATTTAAGAATTTTTCAATTAAATATTATACAACAAAAAATAAATACTCCCGCTCAAATCAAAAGGAACGTGATCTTAATTGTGATTCATCCTATAGTGTAAGCACAATTATTTGAATGTAACAAGATTAGAGGAATGCAGTTGCACCATTCACCTATAAAATACCTGACTGAAGTCTCTGTAGAAACAATTTTTTTGTTTAGTTGTGCTGAGCATGGGAGATTGTTTATTTACAGTGAAGTCTCTCATGGCAGAGAGCTTTGCTTTCTAAAAATCTCTTTATTTTAAAATTTGCACTTCGCTCTGGTTTGATAGTGATGGGCTTATCAGCTAGATGTCATCAAACCATATTAAGTACGGAATATTGGTCAATATTTACCGAGTGCAATATAAAATTTAGAGAGAAAACTTCCTGCGAATTAAATTTTTATTATTAAGTGGTGTACTTTTGAATGAAATTCAATTTTAAAGGTTCAAGTCAAGGTCAGAAAACCTTTAAAATTTAAATTCATTCATAAATACTACCCTTAATAAAATTTAATTGGAATATATTTTTACTGTGTTAATTTTTCCTGCTAAAATTATAAAATTCTAAGAATCTTTTTCATCTTCGCATTATTGCTCGTTCAACTTAAAGAGATTTTACTGTACTCCATTCATCCATGAGATACAATGTTAAATACACGCTTTGATTTCGGTACACAATCCAATCGATTTAATTCTTTTTTTTCTGTTCAATTTTTCATCCTGGCCATGAGTCGTGGTAAACCGATTAAACTGGAAACCGAAATCAGAGGCAACTGCTAAAAAATAATAATAAAAAAAAAACAAAACAAACACGAAACGCTTTGCTCCATAAAGCATTCCGTTAAAATTTAATTTCAAAAATTCGAATTAAATATTGCTGGTTTGATAGCACTTGCCAAATAGTAGAATCAGCTATTTTGTTGTTGTTGTTATATTTTTTGTTTGGTTGTGGGTAATGCTTTTTTTTTTGCCAATTCCAGCATAGACGCACTCTCATAGAGATTATCGAATAAATTTTATAGTGTATGTGTGTTTTGCGTGAAAGAAATAGAATTTAATTCTCATCATCAGAATAACAAACAACATATTCGAGCAGGTGGGTGAAGAAGGGGGATAAATGTTGAGAAGTGTATGCTTTAAAGAGAAATACAAACCACAAGCGAGCAATCTAAAATAAATTGTCTAATCATATTGCGCGAAATTGTTGTGCAAATTTATTTAACCTTGGTTTTATTATTTGGCTTTCAATTTCGTATTTTAATTTTTTTTTTATTATTATTATTTTACGGGATTTGTGTGTTTTTTTAATTAGAACTACTGTGTGAGTATTTTTAGAAATTAAAATCAGAATTTTATAATGCAGACCTACGTAATGAAAAAAATATTCTTCTGGAATCAATTTGTGTTGTTTTTCAAATATTTAACACGCTTATGTAAATTTTATTGATTTGCATAAAATGTTGAGATTTCGGTTTTAAAATAATAGAAATTGCATCTGATATTATATTTTAATTTACATATACCTACTTTTAGATATTTTTTATAGAAACACTCATTTAGAAAAAGTTGCAAGAATAATCTCAAAAAAAAAAACATATGTAAATGTTCTGCAAAGAATATCACATGCCTGGCAAACGTACAAATCTAAATGTTCACACGATTTGCAACTTGTGTACCAAACTTGCAAATTTATCTTCAACGATTAGTAGAGCTATTTGCACATTACATGGTTTTTGATCATTTGCAAATTTGCAAAAATTTAATTAATTTATAAACCCGACAAAAATTATATTATTTGACTGGATTAACCTAAAATTAATGTGCCAGCTTTAAAAACTCATAATAACCCGCATCTGGAAAACACCCTTCCTCCGAATTATATTTTATTTTCTCGTTAAAATGTTTATTATAGTATTTCGTGGTCAAGACGACTGCAAATGTTTGCACATTGTTATAAATCATTTTCAAAATTTGCAAAAAAAAAATGGTTAATTGCACTTGAGATCTGGGTATTGGAAAGTTGCAAATGCCTGCAAATGGTTTTGCAAAACAAATTTTGCAATACTATTTGAATGATTTAGATTGGGCACATCAAACGGTTAATTGTAACATGCAATAAAATTCAATCAGTAAATAAGTAGACTTGCTTCTTATGATCTAAGCGGCTTATACACTGTGAAGCCATCTCAAAGATGTTCGCAACGCAATAGACTTTCGGAGTTATAGTACTTCAAGCAAAAGTCATTGGAGCCTCCAAATACCTGCTCTTAAAAAATATAGTTTTTTTTAAATCACTTGATCAGAAAATGTTGCTTTAAGCAACTTCGCTTTTAAATCTCGCACCCAAAAATTTCGCAATTTTCAACTAAAATCTAGCAAATTTAATTTTCACTAAATCAATCAAAAAAAAAAACTTCGTATACCCAAAATCGCACCAACTCCAAATCCTTTAATTAAGCCAAGCAGGAGGTGCATGCCTACATCACTGTTTCTACGTCGTATTAAAATGCCTACTTCACTGTATTTACGTCGTATTGGAATCAAACTAGTAGAGTAACTGAGTGAGATTCTAAAAAGCCAGTTTTTCAATTTTGGAAATTAAAAAAAGCTGTTTTCAAAAGTTCTAAGATTTCAGACACGCATTTTCGCATTTAGGAACTTTTGCATGCGGAATTTTAGTTCGTGAAAATTCAGAACCAACCCGATCAGTGCATGGTTGGGTACTATTGAACGATGACTTAAGTCTCGTTATTAAAATCTCGCATTTAAAAAATTCTTATTTCGAAATCTCGCAATTAAAAAAATCTTGATTTCTTAAATCTTTAATTCTTAAAAAAGTGGTTACTCTTTCTGCAACGCATTTGCTGTTATTAAATTATTTTTAATTTTAAGGTAAGAAGTTTTCAATAAAGATAATTTGCGCAAACTGGAAAAAAAAAGTGTCTTCTTTCGGTGTAAACTGAACCGAAAACGACAATCAGTTTTCAAAATCATTTCAAACCTTAACATTGGCTGTAAAAAGTCCGCAAAGGAACGTGATTTATTTTAACCAGATTTGTCAAAAAAAAAAATAATATCTTTGTCGAAAGCGAAAAATTTAAGACAATATTTCATTAGTTTTGTTCTCCTTTATATCTTTTAGAAAAATGTAAGATAATTTTGTCTGCCCATCCGCCAAATTATTTGAAAAATTATTAGAAATTAGTTTCACGTCAGTTTGTCTTTGAAGCATCATAGTATCCAGATGTCGACACAAACACAAACGCATATAAACAACAATACCTATACACACATCAAAATCAAAATGAATACAATATTGTATAATAAATGATAGAAGCGTGAATGCCAAAATTTCCGCTTGACGTTGCTATTTTTCCGATGATGGATTTGAAAATTGCGAGAGTGGAATGCCTCTGTTGCTGCCTTCCTTTGACGTGGTTTACATCCAGAGGCAAATAAAACGCATATAAATATATCTACCCTAAGCATATAAAGCAAAACAATAGAAGAGCAAGTGGTGCTGTTTTGTTGTAGATACAAATAGACAAGGGGATTCGATATAGAAAGCAGAATTCACATATTAAAATTCCATAGAACAATAATCTAGCTGGGATGATGATGATGCATTGGAGATGCGAGCAAGAGTGAAACAAAACAACAAAAAACACAGCATCCCATCAAGAGGGAAAATCAAATGAAAATTGAAGGTTATTTTGTGTGTGCGAAAATTAAATTCCATGGCCATGATGATGGCATCCTGAAAGACAGCACCAGACAGTTCCACATGTCTATGCTTTTGCTGCCTGTTCATATACCTAGAGCTTACAAGCGTTGAATGTAATGATACTCCCATCATCATCATCATCACCATCATCATCAACACATCATCTGGTACCTAGTTCTTTTTTTTTAACAAAATTAAAATCAATGAGCTCCTGATAAAGAAGCGAAACATATTTGCTTAGAAAATTTTACATTTTACAAAAGATATACATACAGAAAAGACTTCAATCAATATCATACATACCATCAATAATCAAGGATAAACAAAAATAAAAAAAACTTGGGATACTTATGTATAAATTATGTGGTAGGCAATCATGATTGGAAAACTTTTAAAAAATAAAAAAAAAAAAAAACTAACCAATCAGTGTCATACGAGTATGAATTGAGTTTTTAATCAAAATATTCTTTTGAGTTTTATTTTTATGGCGATCGGAATCAGGATAGTTATTATACAAGAACTTCCGCTCAAAGGACCAAGTTACAAGTGAGCTTTATTGAGACATATACATATATGCAATCAGGAAATTATGAAAAAAAATCTATCTCAAAAATATCTATCTCAAAAAAATAACTGACATGACAATACACCATGAGATTATGATGATACAAAAATCAGAAACAAGTGGATTCAAAAATTCAGTGAGTCAGTAATGATATGGACACGAAAACAATTGGGACGATTTTCTTCAAATTTGGTAGGTATATACTTTCTTTTCTTTTTTTTTTGAATTGATAGCTTCTTTAATTCAAAATCCTAAAATAACGGTACCTCTCGTTAAAGCAATGTCTAACAAAAATCACATTGTTGTCAAAAACGATAGATTTTGATAAAATATCATAAAATTCATTTTCGACTTGCTTCACTTTAAAATATTCAAAACAATAAAAATACAATCAAGTACATGCTTGATTTAAAGTGGTTTGTTCAACCACTTAATTCATTTCTATCTGTCAAACGCAAACTACAAAAATATGAGAGGTTTTTTTAAAATCAATCAAAAAACGTTTCCACTTGTAACGAAAACACTTTACAGTCCTTAACATTTAATTGGGTCAAGAACCTATTTCATAAAAAAAAAATACTTATTATATAGAGGGGTCGAAACCCTTAAATAGATAACAAAGTATCAAAAAAAGTTAAACAGAAGCACACATAAATTCATCACTTTCGAAGTTTGTCCGCATCCGATGTGTTGACGGTAATTAAGGAATTTATAACCAATTTTCCAGAAACAACTGCAATTTACTGAAGAATGAGAGTTGGACATAATTTTTACTTATTGCTTTATTTTTATTTACAATTATATGGCCTATTACCACATCCATAATGGATAATTTTGTAGATACCAATATAAAATTTTGCTTAATTGAATTTGAATTTGTTAATGTTTTACTATAAAAAAGTGAGAACATTGATTTGAAAAAGTAATAAAAATGTTGCCAGTTAAGCGTTCTATTAAATGCTGCGAGTCATACGAAATGTAATATTTATTTTCTCGCAATAAATATTAAAAGAAGTTATAGCATAAAAAACTATATTTATGTTTTATTTAATGTAACTCCTTAATTCGTTTTATGATTTATTGAAAGTATGGAAGTATTTAGCCAGAAATATAATTGTTTTCAACATCTCAGAAATGTTTGTATTTATTTATATAAAAAAAAAAACATCCTTCGTTGTACGAGAACACTGCGTTAAAATTAAATCTATTTTTAATTTCTTCATTAATAAACAGAGGGAGTACAGAAAGAATTAAATTCTTTTAAATTGTACTTATATACATTGTAATGTATTAACAATATACAATTATTTTAAAACAAATTGAATAGATATTTACAAAATTTTTAATTATTGTAAGAGACATAATATTAAATATAGTTCAATTAAATAAGGAATTTTGATTACTTTTCACAAATAAAAACAGCAATTTTTTAAACTTTATTCTTGAAATAAGTAAGCGAATTGACAAAGGTAGCGAATTCCATAATCTTGTAGCATGAACAAAAAAAACCTTTGGCTATTTAAATAGTTAAAATGAGGAAGAATTATAATTCGAGTTTGAACAGAGTTTGCAAATATAATTTTTTCAAATAGATAAGCTGGTTGATGACTTTGAATCATATTATGAAAGAATATGCAATTTCGTATATTTATATGTTGCCTGAGAGAACATCCAGTTACATTAGAAGAAAATCTTGAAATGTGGTCACATTTACGAAGTCCATATACATTGTGCCAAAAGGATAGAGCGAGTATGTTGAATTGAAACAAGAAAAAAATCGTACGGGTAAGGGTTGTTTATCTCCCCCCTTTTAGGCGGGAGGGGCAATGTATCTTAGTTTATGAGAAATTAAAAAAAAATTTAAGTAAAACTAGTAAGTAAAGTAAAAAGTGAATTATTTTTTTTTATTATTTGCTTAAAATTGGATGGTATGTAATAAAAAATAAAAAAGGTATAATTCCCTAATTAATAATTGACCTGAACAGGGCAAACTTGGGAAAACCAAAAAAAAAGTGTTTTTCTTGGAAAAAAGTACTTTTAGTTTTTCTTGATTTCTTCTTTGGTTTTTCTTAATTTCTCAAAACTACGTTTTGTCATCTGGTTTTCTGTTTTTGACTTAAAATTAATAATAGCATTGAATTTTTGAAACAATGTTTTGAATTCTGATACATAATTTCCTAGAAAGGTTACCTTTGTAAACTAATAATATCTAAGTTCTGAACTATCATCACAGGAATGTCTTTATAAACGAACTTTGGTACCCACAAGAAGTTGTTTATTTAATATTTTCTATAATATTTAATATTTAAAAAAGTTTAGTTCCTTTTAGACACCGAGGTAAGTTTAGTCATACCTATATGTGAATAGAAAATTCTTTCTTTCCAAATATAAGGCTTTGCCGAGCTTGATTTTAACTGTGAAGGTTTTTCTCTGTTGAACGGACAACAAGCCCAACAGAGGCTTTTTATCCTGTTATAGCGATAAAATTTCGAAATTTGTGAACGACTACAAAATAGTTAACAGTGAACCAATGCTCAGTGCAGAACGCAAGTAATTTCATACATCTACTACTACACGCTTTCCATATATAAGGAATACCGTACAATTTGTACCGGTTACATGGCAAATACATACAAGTGGCAGTGCCGCACAAGTTGCTTAGATAATCCTTAAATCGACTCATTATAATAACGGACAAAAGTAGCTTAAGTGACACTCTTGTTAAACAAACTTTTACAAAAAATAAAAAAAAAAAACTTTAACAGAATTCTTCGTAAACATGTATTTAAGATTCAAAAGGACGATAATCACCTCCACCTTGAATGAAGAAAAATTAGATGGAAAAACAACTTTTATATTCTTCAAAAGTTAACCTTTATATTATTTTCAATGGTGTTGGGGTTGAAAAAAAAAACTTTCTTTCCAACAAACAGCCATCTATTATTGAGAAAATAATCCCTAAGATCCCTTAGAGGGTTCACTTGTAATACTACCGTTCCAGACTGGACGATAAATTTTGCAATTTATGCTTCATTTAAAAGCGAAAATCATTTTAGTCCATAAAAATGGACACAAGGCCTACGTACATATATACAAAGTGAAAACAACTGAACTTCATTAGCAGTGAAAAATAAACAACAACAACAATAACCATGTAATGATAATGAAAACTCTATACATAGCGGACCCAGTTGGTCCTTGGTCCTCCGCAAATTGAATTAGGAAGATGCGCACAAAAATACTCTTTTATTTGGATTGAAGAAAAAAAAAAAATTGTAAATTATGTCGGCCTTGATTAGACGACCGTGAAGTCGCCTTTATAAAGTCAAAAACATGGCGAAGCTAACCAACATGATGTTGTCTGCAAATCGTCCTTTTTACTTTGGTAGCCTATCTAACGAAGGACGTTCTCCAATGTTCACATTTTAAATTGACAAATAATTCATTTTCAGTTCATTAAACGTTTTGTGTTTATTTGTCACTAAAATGTCAATGTCATGCTTTAAAGGGGAAGAATGCTGATGACAAAGCATCTTTAATTTTTTATTTCCTTTAGCTTTCTTTAGTTTACCCAAATAAAATAAATAATATAGAAGAAGAAGGAACAAACAAACTTAAGTGTCATTGTAAAATTCCATTTTAATGTTTAAAGTGGTAGTAGTTGCTGTCATCCAGTATCACATTCAACTTCTAAGTTTGTTATTAAGTGATAGAGAGATAGAGAAAGAGACGAGAATATAAAAACAAAGAAACTTAAATTAATTTCGCACATTTTTGCGTGAGTATAGGGAGGGGGGTTTTTAATGAGGATAATGAGACTCTTCGTCGAGACTAAAAATGAAGTCATAAGCATTTTTTTAATTCACTTTTTCATTATGATTATTGTCTAAGCATCAAAGTAGAAGTAGACAAATTAGAGGAAGAGCAAAACAGAAATTAGAGAAAAAGGACGTGGATGCTCCTTCAATGTGTTTAATTTTAAGATTATTTTTTTTTCCAACACACACCTTGAAAAGATTTTCACGTTGCGTGGTCCTTATCACAAAAAATAAAAAAGGATTATATTAACATGCAGATTATCTACTTAAAATTCGGGAACACCTCTTAAAAAATTTCATTTGTTATGTAGATTTTGATAAGGTGTAACTAGGTTTGGGTTTATATGTTAAGGGCGATTTAAAAGAGGTCAAAAGTGACAAATTCGAAAAGTCTTCGCATTCAAGCTATTACTCCGAGTGATTTGTTTGCATGCTTATGTATATTTTTGAAACCCTTCCTGCATGAAGCTATTTTTTAGTTCAATAGTTCAGTAATTCAATGTTTCAATTTTTCAATAGCTCAATAACTCAGTTGTTAAATAGATCAATAGCTCAATAGTTCAAATAGTTAAATAGTTCCATAGTTCAGTAGTTAAATATAGTTCAAATAGTTCAATTGTTTAATTGTTTAATAGTTCAATTGTTTAATTTCAATAGTACAATAGTTCAATAAGTAGTTAAATAGTTCAATATTTCAATAATACTAATTACTAAAGAGCAAACAAACAAGAGAAAGAGATACATACAGATTTAGATGACACAGATAAATATTTCCTAAATGTAAACAAGTACCGATTTTGCAATATTATGATTTGGCTTTGGATGGAAACGAAATTGTTTTGTTTTTCAATCCGGATACACTAACACATTTTCCTTCAAAATTCAATGAAGAACAAAATACATGATGCAATGACTGGAGCACACTTAAACCTAACTGATCTTTTCATATTATATGTTGTTTGTTGTCTGTGTGAACGAACTGAAGATCTAATGAACTAAAACTCAAATGTGAACTAAATGATGATAGTTCATTTAAAGCAGAATGTTGAACTACGACGAAAACAAGTACAGAACGAAAAATATATTCAAGCCAGAGGACGCAGACGGTTGTGTCAATTATTAAAAGGGTGCATAAAGCAGACACCACACATTGACACATCACATTTAAATTAAATTGCAAGATCCAATCCAACTATTTAGTAAACTATAATGAACTAAAAAAGCGAAATAGTTCAGTAAATACTTTTGAACTTATTTTAGTGCTCTTTGAAATGAAACATTTGCCGCAAACCTAAAACTTATGTCAATTTTGTCAAAAATGTGATATGGCTTGTCTGTACGTGGCTATTTTATGTAGGTATTAAATATTTGTAAAAAAAATATGTGTTCTCCGCTTAATATCTATTTACCGTGCTTTATTTGAGTATTAACTTAATAATTAAGATTATTAATTGACTCGACCCGTCTGTTACGTGACAGTTTTTTTAAGGCATTTAAAGAAATACTTTTTATTCTTTGCATTATATCAAACTATTAAATAAACAAACCGATTAAAGAAATTTTATCAACTTCCCTTGAAAAAAGGGACCCTCGTAATTGCACAACACAAAGAAGAATAACATGTCTTTTCAAATAAATAAACAATAGTGTTTGCCGTTTGTGGAATCGTCTTTTTATATGGGCAACCTAATGGGTTTATAAGTATTCGAAACAAATTCCTTCGTCCTAACTGCAAGTACTGATTTTCATTCCGAAAATTTATTTCCTGTACCTACCTACCTGACAAAGTGCATGTAGTAGGTACATTAATAAATTGTAAAAAAACATCAACCTGTGACGTACCTAATTAAATTTTTTTCAGCTGTCTTGTACCTTATAAAAAAATGAAAAAAATAATATCTAGCTAGATACCATCATTTTAATTGAACCATAAAATAAATTGCCATCAAACCTCCAACCTCGATTTAATGTCAAACTGCTGCAAGGCGTATATGATGAAGTATAGGTTTACATAACAAAAAAAAAAACAGAAGCCTGAATTTTTAACTACTCTTCCATTCATTTAACAACGTGCAAATTGTATCTATCAAAAAAACACACACACCCACACATATTTATTCAGAGCAAGCATTACAAAACCGCAGCGAAAAAAAACTTCTGCCCAAACCGCTTGCATATTTTTTCATCAATGCGTTGCCACCATGACTCGATCCAGTTGATATCCCCAACCTCATAGTCAACAATGTGTTTCCATTCTATGGTGTATGTATCTATACAAATTTATACCTATATATATATCTATTGTGTCTCCTTGTATCCTCACTTGCATCCATCGTCTGCTCTCCCTCTTGGTTAATGTTAAATTAAAATACAGAACCTACAAGGAATAGCAAAGGTATACACACACACACACAACAACAAAAGGATTCATCGAAAAAATGAGCCCCCAAACGTAATCAACTTTAACAAATAAATCACCGTCCGGCGGCAGCGCGCCAACAGTTTCCCGCGATCTCATCCGATATAGCCTCACGTGCCACGGCTGCATGTCAGAGTGCTCAGTTGTTCATCGACGATTTACAGAAACGACTTTCACCGGCAGCCGAGTGTCTCCTTCCTCTTTGATGTTCCCATACTGCTGCTGCCAGCCAGCTACACCACCTGAAATTACTTCTACTTCCATCCTTTTATGTACATACACGCCTACCAACATTGTTAAACTCCTTCATCAATTCTCCATCAACCAACCTCATCCTCCTACAAAAAAAAACTGCTGGTGGTGGTTAATTCGGTTCCCTGGGGGTTTTATAAATTTTTCGGAAAATAATTTTCCACCCAACGGCTAAAATTTCTTCCATGCCACACGTCCGAAGCCAAATGCCAAGCATGGTGAATCAAGGAACAAGAAGATTGCAACAACTGCAACTTCAAAAAAAAAAGCACAGAAATTTACTCGGTGTAATAATACGACCACCAGGTAATCGACATGAAACGGGAATGCAACATGCAATCGACCGGAAAATGTCCCAATGGGACACTGTCGCTATATGTAGTATGGCTGGGCCGGAACGTCGCCACTGCCGCCACTTTGTCTGCATCCATACGTGATACCAGTACAACCAACTGTACGACCGACAGACAGACGGACGTGTGCCTGTGCATAGATTACGAGCTCGCGGAATTTTGTAGCTGTGATGTTCTCCCTTTTTTAAGAAGCTACTACCTACTTTTTTCCTTCTTTTTTTTTCGCTGTGATAGGTCGATACAATATATGAAAGGTGTATGCTGCTGCTGCTGCTGCATGCTCCTCCGATAGACAGTAGTAACAGCAGGTAGGAGGTATGTTGCGGGCACCCGACCATGAGGATGCAATATAAAAACGTTCTCAGTGTTTTTTTTTTGTGCAGATTGAGCCTTTGTTGGTTGAAATGATGTGATCGAATTCATGCACCTATATAATGTCTATATTGCCTATATGACAGCGATTTTGTGTCATAACATGAATAAACTGTCAAAAAACCTTTTCGTAAAAGCTTAGATGAAAACTATAATAAAAAAAAAGCAACGTATCCACTTGACGAAAACAATTTTAGAATGCATCTAATGGTTTTTCCATTTGTGGAATATGAAATGTGGAGTTGCATATATGTTCTTTTCCTAACTTCGTTTTCGGTGAAAGTTTTCGAAACTTAGGAGTATGAGTTGAACATGAAAATTAAATTCCCAGTTTCGAAAAATAAAGGTATGTCTACAATTAATATTTTCGAGTTACAATTTTTGTAAGTAGTTTGTAAAACTTTGTTCCGTGGTTTGAAAATTTCAGAAATATAATAAACTTCTTTGAATATTTGACTATTTTGGGTTAGGGTGAGATCAGTCCAATACCAATGGTATTTGATTAAGTGACCAGTCTTAATACTGATGGATCTGATAACTTCGTGACTCACAACATCGTTACTACATTTGACAATGATTTCCGTTTGCTAAATCAGTTTTTGTTTACGTTATTGGTCACACTCACAGATTGTATTCTCGAAAGAAGCGAAAGCTCAAAATACTCTCCACTCATACTTGATAAAAATTACAATAGTGAAGTATGTCCGTATGGCCTAACTTCCCTATCCGGTCTTTCTAGGGAACTTCGAAAATCCTACGGACTGGAGCATTGTTGTCAATTAGCTGTACATGACCCAATCATTAGAGCGGTTGTAAACGCTAGTTTGATCATAACGTACAATCCCTAAATATAGTTGTTCAAAAATTTCGGACACGCATTCACCTCCATTCGCTGAAGTGTAGAATTCCCTGATGACAATAAATACTTTGCTGCAAAACTGTTGTGTTGAACGATATCAGAATTTTTAAAGATGCTTAGGTAGTAATAAAAGCTATTTCAGCTGTTTAAATGATCTCAAATCTTTTGTAAAGCTGTAGGGAAGACTTTAAAGCTCTGGCTGTAAGGTAATTATAGGAAACGAAAAAGAAAATGCTGAAAATACCTCAAAACATACCCTAAAATGTTTTAAGCATATGATAAAACCGTCGTGAAAAATACTGACAAGAGCTTACTGAAGATGCGCTATCAAAAATATCAGAGAAACACGCTTGCAATTGAATGAATTTTTGAAACGCTATGAATTGTGCGGTCATTCAGTGTCGATGTTAAGGTGCCTATACCATAACTTTGTTAAATTTCCTGCCATATAAACTACGGTTAACTGAAATCCTGTTAAGAGGAGTATTAACATGAGGTGATGACACAATCCAATTCATCCGTCATTGACTTGGTTTTTGACAGCTAAGAAACAGAACTCTGAGTGAACACTTCTCTAAAAAATAATAGGTAATCATTGAATAATAGATTCCCTTTTCCTACCGGAGCAGGCAGAAAAAAAGTGCAACAATTGGCGCCCAACGTGTTGCCCGAACATTTGACTCTGAGATTAAGAGTTTCTTGTTCTACCGACCTTGCTCGTTGGACCAGTGTTTTGTGAGAAACATTTACATATACGTGAGTGAAACGAATAGTTGGAAGACCCATAACGGAACTTTGCGTATGATAAGAGGAGGAATTGAAAATCCTTACAATGAGCATTACAATGGGCCTAGATTTATTAAAGCAAAGAAGGTGCAAACCTTGCTTCAACAACTAAACAATGCCGAAATATCGCTTTTTTGGGTGAGAAATATAGTGAACCATATAGTGCAAGTTTATGTGTTTCTATAAAAGGCTTGTTAGTCCAAAGCTTAACTTGCTAATTTTTAACTTTTTATTCACATTGCCTGCTTTGTTACATACGATGAACTTTCTTCAATCACTAGCCTGTGGCAACGCATATTTGGACACATTGATATCATTGTTTCAACATCATGTATCAAATTTTTATCATTCTCTGTTTGTAGTTGCAGTTGCTTACTATCACAGATTGTTTCATTTATGTTGTTACAAATTTTCAAGCCCCATTTAAGGCCAGCATTCCCTATTTCTATGGGAATATATTGACGCTGGATGTATAGTCATAGGGACACAACTTTGGCTTAATCTAAGAAGTGTTTGAAGGTACACATACCGCAATTTAATAATTAGAAAATAGAAGTGGTCCTAGTTTCCAGCCATGGGGTACTCTAGCGCTGATCCTTTTGTGAAGTATCTTTGTGTACTCGTACCTGCGTGAGATAAGAAGTCTATCCAAAAACCCTGCGCTGTCAACTGCTTTCTTCGCTTCTATTAAACCTGCAGTGGGATTCCTTATATATATACGCACTGCTGCTTGTCGAAATTGTAGGTGTGTCATATTATCATGAGAGCCAGTTCTATTCTTATAGCATTTCATATCAGCCTTTCGCATTCAGCTAAAGATTCTTAAATTCCTTTATTTCTGTAAAACTAACACATTTAAATATTGGTCTGATCTCCGAAGTTAAATCTTCGTAAAACACTTTTTTGTGCAGCAAACTATAATTTAAAACATTCTCCAATCTTTCCCTTACATTTTTGAGCTGTTTTTAGATCCATAAGTATTTGATTGACATAACGAATGGATTTATTTCCAAGCTTTCAATGGTTGTATACATGGCTATATAAAAACACTAACAGTATCTTAACAACAGAAAATAAAACCAAACCAATCCTTTTAAAGTTCTTATTAAAGCCTCGATTTTCCCACGATTTGTTTTCCACTTGTAAAATAAAATTAAAACCACAAAAACTCATTACTTACAATACTGTCTGAACATAAGTGAGGTTTAAAAATTAATGCGAAGTCACAGTCATGTAGACTTTTCAAGTGTCATCAACTCAACATATGTGGCTTACTATTCGAAAGCAAACCTTCAACAATTATTCCAAAGTCAGAGCAGCATGATAGGACAAGCGTAAAACAATCACTCATTTATTCATCCTCAAAAACCCTCACACAACCATTCCCTCCTACTATGTCTCATTCATTTCCCAATTTTGACAGTTCAAAATGAGAAGGCTTCTGTTTTCCCTTGTTCATTCTTTAAAAATTAGAATTAAAAAAAAAAAGTTGCTCCCCACTTGACGTAGGAAACATGCCACATCCGAATAAAACGACAACGAACCGACTGCCACCCAAAATGGCAAAATTTGATTGACGCGTGACCAACCAACAACAAGCGCCCAAATATAAAAACAGCACATATACCTTACTTATACATACAAAAAAAAGCCTTCGAAATAAATAACTTGACATCAATTTAATAGCTTCGCCGCGGGCTGGACCGGATCTGATCGGATGGTTGGATGGATTTGACTCAGGATATTATGAACTTTAAAAAGAAAATAGAAAGGACAACAGAAAAACGCTCCAAGAAAGTGACACGTGTTAACTTCTTTACTCTCTGTTGCTGTTGGGTGGTTAGAGTCCTTTGTCGGGCGCCATTTAAAATTGATGATGATGTTTTCCACCTTCCATTATCAGCTCTTAAGAAATGCAAAAACACGCATAAGAAATGAAAGGTGAAAGGAAGTTTGTTCATCTATATACTATACATACAATCACAACGTGTCCCAACAACAGAGCATCCATTAAAGGATTACTATTACGGTACCAGATTAAATAGCTCGCTGGCATATGTATATCCTATTGTCGGTTAATGTCGGTCTCATTATAATCAAACCATGTGATGTTTTGGGCTAAATGCGACGAGAGTGGATTTTGTGTTCCATGAAGCATTCGAATCAATGTCCATATATGCGGATAAATGGGTCAAATGGGATTTTAATGTGTTGTGAGCATTTGACCTTTGATGATGAGATTCTCTAATGCATATAGTTGTGGGATTATGTTTTCGTTTATTTTTTTTTTTTTTCATGCTCGTTCTTTCTGTGTTCATTTTTTTGGGGTTATGTCAATATGTTGAGCTAAAAATAAATCTAACGGAAGTACATATTATATTTAAGACAGGGTGTGCCTTCTTAGTGAGGATTATGTTTATATTTTTTCCTTGTAGATGTGTACATATATAATGAGTGGATGCGACAGCTGGAAAAGAATAATTTAACTTCTTTATGTATACTTAGGATTATTATATTTCGAAGGAGGTCCTAATAATTTCTTTGATCAAATAAAGTTTGTTGTTATGAAAGAAGAATTGGTGTAAAATGTCAATTTATGACCATAAGTATAGATTCAAGAATATGAAAAGTTGCTTCCAGTAATGGAACTTCAAATGAATTTCAAATGTTATCTAAGTGATCCTAGCTATTTAAATGTACTTAAGGTATTTTTTCTATCGCTACAAATAGTGATTGGTTTAAGGTGCACCAAAAAGCTTGAGCCTTTAGGTGGGGTTAAGACAAGAAAAAAATCGTATGGGAGGGGGGTCTATTTCTTCCCGTTTAAGCGGGAGGGCAATTTTCTAAAAAATTGACTTAAATCAGAAAAAAAATTATTTAAAAACAACGGCGAACGATACAAAAAGCCTTGTTATATCTTTTTGGAAAGCCAGAAAACTACTCTCTTATTTTATTTTTTAAATAAAGTTGTTTTAGTGAATAGTTTAAAAAAAAAAATAATTTTCAAACTCAAAATTTTGAAAAAAAAAATTTAAAAAAAAAATGTTTAAACTAATTTTTTTCAAAATTTTATGCAATTAACTATTATTTTTATTTTCAAAATTCAATGCTTTTATTAATTTTAAGTCAAAAACAGAAAACCGGATCTCAAAATGTATCTTAGTTTTAGGATGCCAAAATAAATCTATCTAAGGCCCCTATTACGGTTGTCAAATATCAAAACGATAATTGATGTTATTCAACAAAATTGATCCATCGGTATTATCGTTGTCAATTATCAAAATTTTTGATAAACTGTGAGCGCCACTCAGATTTCAGATCTATTGTGAATAGTTTTATTGACTAACTTGGTATTATCGTTGTCAAAAATATTGGTGTTTATCAAATTTTCAGTCAAACGCAAATTTGCTGTTGATAAATAATTTTGCTAGAACTAATTCGTTTTTTTTATGTAAGAAAACGCAGTGTATTGTTTACTTTTATATTTATTTATACAATATACAATTAATACTATTCGGTTCACTTATTTTTATTAAGATTCACTTGCACAGACTGTTTTTCTTTTTGTTGTTTGAAAATATGAGGTACATGTATGTTCTTACATTGTACCTACATAATGCACATTTCCTTTGCCTGTTCCATTATTTCCACAAAATGTTTTATCACTTTTTTATTTCACTTTTTTACAACACAAATACCTATAATAATATAAAAAGAGCAATGATATTTACTTCATTTACTCGAAAATAAATTAAAAACAATAAAAAAACTCAATCCAATCACAAATGAAAAGAATATAATTCTGAAACGTCAAACAAAATGCCCGTTCACAAGAGAATTTTGTAAATCATTCACAATAGATCAAAAATTTATCAAACGACAATCATAATACCGAAATTTTGTTTGATTGATAAATGTTATCGTCTATCAAACAAATGATCTTTGACAACCGTAATAAGGGTGTAAGTTTTTATATACTACAGGGTGACCATGTGAATATCCGGTATCTTTAAAACAACGAGCGTTTTAATTGTACGCGATTATTCCTTAGGCTTAAAAATAATCTAATATTTTCAAATGTAACCTTATCACTTTGTAGTGACAATACAGTTCCTGATGGTTAATCAGCATCTTGAGACCTTTGCTGTTAAATACAGCTCTCAAACCCCGACTCGACGGTCTTCTTGAAGGTAAAGTGACAGACCCTAGACTAGATCTGATATTTTTTTATCTGATGATGAAGCATATTAGCTAGAAAGCGTTATTTTGAATTTTTTTACTGCTGGAAAATGAGAGAAGGTGCAATTGTTTGACATCAAGTCTCCTTTTTGAAATATTGGCTTTAATTTTAGAGCTTCCGATAGAAAGTATTTCCTTCATAAGGATCTTTAAATTCTCATTAAATTCTAATTCTTTAATGTTACAACGTCTTGCTCAACAAAGGATAATATGTTCTAATTTTTTTATAATTCTAAATGAAATCCTTACATATATACAATTCTTTTATTATTTCATTCACCTTTCTCCAGTTTCATCATCTAAAGTACCATGAACAAGGAAAAACCTCGTTAATATGCAACAACAACAATAAATATTTTTTACTCAAAAATGTAGGTCTCCGTAGACACTTGACATATAAACATTACAACAACAACAAGAAATGCCATTGAATGCCAGTAGCTATTTTCATATACATATGTGTTTATATAAAAGTAAATTTGTATATGGAAGAAGACGGTCGCGACATAAACAAACACACTATAAACATCAAGCACAGGCTGTGACGACGAAGGCTGTAGAATATTATGCCTAAAAAAAAATAAAGATACTTATAGGTGAACTGGATGCTTGCTTACCTTTAAGTCATGTGTTTTCTCTGTACAATTTACCCAAGGGTAACATAACTAACGTGTAGGTATCTAACCTACGAGAAAGACAGAGCTAAGTAAGAAGAGGAAATGAATTACTGTTTACACTTACTTACTTACAATAACATTTCTTAGAGCCTTGGCCTCAGTGTTACTATTGCCAACTGCGGTGAGTTGTTTGTGGTTTTTTGCCTGATGTTTGGCAAGAAAGGATCTGATAAATCTTTCCACCATTTTTAAAAGCAATCAAATTTTGGAAACTTTCTTGTTTTGAGGCTTAAATTGTTTGCTGTTTATTTAACGAGAACAAATCATTTCTCGTGATTACGGATTTCTGCGAAATTGAATTACAAATATTTGAATTTACATTATTCTATTTTTTCCTCAGGCATTATTTTGCACAAATGATTGGGAAAATACAAAATTTGTTAAAAATTATTGTCTGGCAATTGTGTTTTTGAAAATTTTCTTTTTTTATTGAAATGCTTTGCAAACTAATCATTTCGCAAATGCTTTCGTGTATGATTGATTTCGTGTTATCGTGTAAGACACAATTATAACATGCAAACTCTATAAGTTGCTGCCAATTCACTCTCAAGGTAAGCGTACATAACTGGCGCAGAATTTTATTATTTGCCTTCTAAATGCATTTGCTTCTTCCGGTGTTAATCAATCTCAATTGATTGACTATAATAAAAGAGCGAAAGCAAACCAAATCAAAAGCTTAATTAAGGATTGCGAAGTATTAAATTGCGATTTAATAAATACCTAAATAATAAACAAATTGAGAGTTGAAAACTGCAAAATTAAATTTTTGCGAAACAATTCATGCCCATAGCGAAATGGAAACTTGCTAAATAATAAAATGCAAAACCAATATTTATGAGTTAAAAAATGCGGAATTTTTTTTTTTGCGAAACAATTAACTTGCAAAATAATAAAATTTCAAATTAAAATTTTAAGCTGAAAATTGCCAAATAATTTTTTTTGAGAATTTATTACAAAGCTTATTGAGAATTTGCAAAAAAATTAAATAATTCAATTCTAAGTAAAATCTGAGACGTGAAAATTTGCTAGATTGAATGTTCGCAAAGCTTCGAACAGGTAAAAGGGAGTTAAAAAATATTTTATTCCATAATTAAAAACTGTAAAATGAAAATTTTTTGCGAAACAATCACAAAGCTAAGAAAACTTAAAAAAACAAAAATGTTAGATACAAATTGCAAGTTTAAAATTACGAACTGAAATTTATGCGAAGAAACCACATACCTACCGCGAAATAAGAACTTGCTGAATCAAAAATTTCAAAAAGTGATAAAATCACAAGAAAATTTTATGAATTTTTTTATTTTTGTTTTGTTAGTTAAATAGACAGACGAACAAACAACAAGGGCGCCATAGACTGTCACCATCAATTCGTATTTATTAAAAATTTAATACGAATTATCAATCAAAACATGGTCAGTTTGAAAATGCACTTAATTCTTTCTTCATATACAGGATGAGTCATGAGCAATGCGACAAAATGCTAGGGCGTGTAGGTTGCGTTGAGACAAGAAAAAAATCGTATGGGAGGGGGGGGTCTATTCCCCTCCGTTTAGCCGGGAGGGGCAATTTTCGAAAAAACTGACTTAAAATGGGAAAAAAAATATTTAAAATCAACGGCTTCATTCACAATGCTGTGCGATACGTTTTTGAAAAGCCAATAACTTTTTCTTTCATTCTGTGTTTAAATAAATCTATTCTAAGAAATAGTTTTTGAAATATTAATTTTCAAAGTCAAAATTTTGAAAAAAAAATTGAAAAAAAAATTTTAAATTCATTTTTTTCAAAATTTTACGTAATTAAGTGCTAATTTTAATTTCAAAATTCAATGCTGTTATTAATTTTTAGTCTAAATAAGAAAACCGGATGCAAACATTTTATGTCGTTCTCAAGAAATTAAAAAAAAACCAAAACCACCTTTTTCTAAGAAAAACATTTATTTTTATTGTAACGAAGCAATTTATTTATTTATTTAGCATTAATCTTAGTTTTTTTTTTTTTTTTAAATTGGAGTTTTATGAGAACGTAATAAAATTAAATAGTATTGGAATAACCCTGGATTAATATTATTTTCATTGATAACTTCTGAAAACTGACCTGTCAATATTTTTGCCTTGGCCTGCCCGCAGCCCATGGGTTCTACCTGTTATGGGGACAATAGGGACAATAAAACCGCATTTTTTACCCGATTTATTAGACAGCGTTCCATTGGTTATAGCAGATACTTTAATCTACCAACAAGATGGTGCTCCAGCACACTACAGCTTACAGGTGAGAAACTGGCTGGATGATCATTTTAGTGACCGTTGGATCGGAAGAAGGGGCCCCACGGAATGGCCGCCTAGGTCACCAGATTTAACTCCCCTAGATTTCTATGCATGGGGATTTATGAAGATTTATGTTTACGAAGTGGAAATAGTATCATTGGAACAACTGAAGGAACGAATTGAAGTCGCTGGAGTCAAATTGCAGGAAAATTTGTCAAGCATAAACTTATGTGAAGCCATTACAAGGAGATATAATCTATGCCTTCTAAACAATGGAGATCATATCGAGAATTTTTTATAAGTACTTCCAATAAAAAACATAGTAAAAATAAAAGGAATAAAAAAAACTAAAAAAACTAAGATTAATGCTTCTTAAATTGCTTCGTTACAATAAAAATAAATGTTTTTCTTAGAAAAAGGTGTTTTTTTTTTTTTTTTTTAATTTCTTGAGAACGACATAAAATTTTTGCATCCTGTTTTCTTATTTAGACTTAAAATTAATAACAGCATTGAATTTTGAAATTAAAATTAGCACTTAATTACGTAAAATTTTGAAAAAAATGAATTTGAAATTTTTTTTTCAATTTTTTTTTTCAAAATTTTGACTTTGAAAATTAATATTTCAAAAACTATTTCTTAGAATAGATTTATTTAAACACAGAATGAAAGAAAAAATTATTGGCTTTTCAAAAACGTATCGCACAGCATTGTGAATGAAGCCGTTGATTTTAAATATTTTTTTTCCCATTTTAAGTCAGTTTTTTCGAAAATTGCCCCTCCCGGCTAAACGGAGAGGAATAGACCCCCCCTCCCATACGATTTTTTTCTTGTCTCAACGCAACCTACACGCCCTAGCATTTTGTCGCATTGCTCATGACTCACCCTGTATATATATATTTTTCAATATGTTGAGTTTTACATGACACAGTTGGCAACACACATCCCACCCTATTGTCAGCCTTTAACCATGTAGAGGTACGTTATAGCTTGAGTAAACTAAGCTTGCACTATTGTTACTGTTACTTTTGCTGCTGCTAGTGCTGCTACTGCAACGGCTGTTTATTGTTATTGTTTGGGGTTGTTGAATGTGCCTACTCAAGAAAGTGGCTGTTTTTTCAGGTGCAGCAAGCGCAAATACACTCGTTCACTTTCTCTTCTTCCCCTCTGAGGTGCACAGAGCATATCCATACACTACACAACACACACAATGTATCACACAATACAATTTCGTTTCGTAGCATTTGTTCAGTGTTTTGTTAAAAGTCCATTTTTAAATGTTGATGTTGATGTTGATGTTTTTTTTTTTAACACTCCCGCCAATCCTCGAACTCAGGTGGTTAGGTGCAGTGTTGACGTACAAGTACAATTTTCATGTATGTAAGTGTTCATAAATTGCACTTGCATTAGAAGATGATTGCAATAGCAGGAGCAACAATATATAATGGAATGCATTTATTATAATAGAGTGGGCGAGTGGATGATGGAGATGATGCGGCAAATGGAATTCACATAAAATCAAGTGCTTTACAAAAAAAAAAAAAAAAACTAAGTGAATTTGATGCGATGAATGAATTCTTTATCTTGTTGACAAGAGAGGATCTGAAGGGTATTTTGTTGTGATTTATCTTGAGATGGAAAGTTGTTATAGTGATTTAAGAAATCCATTACTAAATGAGTGACGATGGAAAGGGTCTAGGAATAAAATGTACCGAATTTTTGTCTAGTGCTTTCTATATGTTAATACATTAGAGTAGGTACATATGGTTTAAGTATCTCCAGACGCATTTAAGAATATTATGTGTACAAATTCTTTTTAATCCTTTTCTCTAAGTTAAGAGCAAGTTATAGCTATCATTGAAATACGTCATTGAAAATTTTCTTTTTCAATTTTAAGGCGAATCATCCAAAAATGTTGGTGTTAATTGTTTAATTAAATAAAATTGTTGAAATCTTGGTTTTGTGTTGATAGGGTAACTTCGCGGAAAATAACCAATACCTAAGCAATAACCAATAGTCCAATACTATTTCCTGTACATATGTGCTATCCAAAATCTGGAATAATTTTCCCATCATTAAATATTTTTTGTTTTTGTTTTTATTATTTGATAGTGTTTTTTCACCTGTAAAGATTTCTGCAGACATTTATATTGTATTTTAGAACTATAAAAATTACCAACATTTCTGGGAATCGAACCTGGGTCCATTTGCACCATTTGCACCAATAGATCGCTAACGACTCGGCCAATCTCGGATATGAAATAACAACAATAAATTGGAATCACTTTTAACTTGAATTATTATTAGCTACCTTTTAGAAAAAAAGCATATAAAACATTTTATTTTCCAAATCTTCGGTCTGGTTGAACGGAAAACCAAACAATTTTTGTTTTCTTCTTTTTTGTGGTAGATAAGAATTATTGTGCTGTTACAGCGATCGATACATTCGTTTTTAACAAAAGAATTATCTTTCCAACATGAAAACTTCTCTCACTAAAGTTGCATTCGTTCGCTACAAAAGAATTTCCTTTGTATTATATATGAGCATTTAAAGTAAATGTAGATAATATGTTCACTAACTATAAACGTAAAACTTTTCCATTAAACTACAATTTAAAACGATACTTTGCAAACGATTCATTCATTTGCTCCTTGCAACTATATACTGTGACAAACAGCAATGAAATTGGTTATGGGAAAAACGTTCGTTTACCACAATAAACTGGACAAAATTAGCCTTCAAACGAATGCGTTCTTTTAAAATACGTTTGGAGCTCTCGAATTACTTTTAAACCAACTACCTTATAGTTGTTAGGAATGTTGTACATTTGCAAGGATTGAAATAACCTTAAATCAAAACTGTTTTTTAATTGCTCTTTAAAATATTCATTACATGGAAACTCATAGAAATAAATTACTTCTTTCTTTTTCCGAGATGATGTAGTTACTTTTAATAAACTTAGTAATTTTGAAAAATAGAAAATTAACAATATCAACAAAAACATTCTGCGGGTGCGGCCAATTTGGTAAAAAATTAAATTTCTGACTTTCAATTTCTTTACCACATATTCGTTTAAATTATGTAAACATATTTTATTAGTCACAAAGTAGAAAATTAACTAAAAGCTCCCAAAAACTAAACATAATTATCAATCTAACCCGAAACCACAAGCCACAGTACATACATATATGCAAATGATACTAAAAGCAATCACAAATTAAAAAAAAAAATCCTTTTGTTTTTTGCTAAATTATATTTCAGTGAAAATGACAAAATTTAATTCCCTTTAAATTATCCCATTTTGGATAATATAAAATGTATAATTATGTATACTTTAGGTGTGCCTCATTTTATTTGTTAATCCTTTATAGTGACACACCTCGAAACTCCTCACAGAAATGCAAACATGGTTATATTTATTATTTTAATGCGTTTTTTGTTTGTTTGAACATTTTTAATATGCGGCTTTTCAATATTAAACTAAATGTTAAATTTGCCTAATTGTATTTAATTCAGTTGTACATGATTTTTTGTTTTATAATATCTGTTTTTTTTTCATTTCAGGTGAGACGAAGCGAAATACTATTGTTAAATAATTTGTTTAAATTATATTGGAGGACTGTATGTATGTGGATTTTTGAATTTAAATACAAATATGTACGTAGAACGTTGCAAGTGGTATTATTTTAAAGCTTAAATATAATGAAACATCATTTTGAAATTTATTTATGTAGTTTTAAAAGTCACTTAAGCAAGTTAGAGGCAGATACCTCTAAGATTTAAAGTCAGGAACTCTTTTCTTTAGCGACATTCATCTACTGTTATTCTATTAGAGTTTGTATCGATTTTTTTAAGTTGGTTGAACTGTAGGCTGTTAGATAATTTTAAATAAACAATTGCTTACGAATCGTAAATTCTTATTTTAGAGCTCTTGTCCACAACAAAAAAAGTCACATTGCTTACAAATTAAATATTCAAAAAATAGATAGATATTCTCTTGCTACTCTTTCGATTATATATTTTCTATATAGGCCTTATGGAACAGCTTTTTAAAGACTTAAGTGTTTCTTAGATCTTATTTTAGGCAATTTAAAATGATCACCACGGCAACCCTGTATGAGCTTATTAAAATCCATATAGGTTAGTAGGGTGGCGATTGATCTTCTGTCCGCCGAACTTAGATCAATAGATATAGATAGATCAACGTAGAGACAATGCAGTCTATAATGGCACATAGATACATCAAATTGTACAGGAACTATTTTCAGAGTCTGCATTTTGCTAAAGAAATGCTGGAAAGATTTTTTAACTTTAATAACATCTTTGTATGATGTACATTTTCATTTATATGGTCACATTAATCGGAGAAATTGCAGATACTGGAGTGGTACTTACTCGCAATCGAAGCATATAAAAACTATTGTACTCACAAAAACATACTATATAAATGCACATGCACTTTCAGTCGGTGAACTTATTGGCCACAGAATCAGGTAGATAAGTATGCCATGCCATTATTCCCTATTGGCCGCTCTCGCGCTCCGTTTTGCCTACTATTAGAAAGATCTTCGGGTGATAAGTTCTGCCGCTCTTGTCGAATTTTTTCTTCTACATTGTCATTGTCTGTTGATTGTTTTAAGAGACACTTGGCTTTAAACAACCTAAAAAACAAGTATAAAACGGACGAACTGACCTTTAAAATGTCTATTGTCCGTGACGTGGAATGAAAACTATACAACCTCTTTTAGAATCTTATTTCATTATATTTGTACACTAAACACTTCTTATTTTTGCGCCAAAATGACTGATGAATTATTTAGTTAAAAAATTTAAATTACCCTTAAACAAACAAATAAAAACCTTTCAAACAGAATCCAATTCTACAATCCATTATCTAAACACCGGGATTATGTCCCTCAATAAACCAACCTGTCAATAATTCCCTTAACTATTTAGTCTCTATTTTGGAGGCAAAACACATTCAATAAAAAAATCTCAATACATACATAACTCACTAACCGCAAATAATCCTTATCCTGCATTACAACCTATACAAAAATATAATGCGGTTTGCAAAAAAAATAACATTTCTATTCACCCTTATTTTATTTGTTTTGTAAATCGAAAATATTTGATACAAAAGCCGCAAAAGCAGATTAGGTAATTAAGTCCTTTATGTAAACGTATATATAAAATAAAATCCCATTAATTTGATTGTAATCTTTATAAACATTCAAGTATCTTCTTTATACTCTTTTCATATAAACATATCAATAAAATTGGAAGTTGAAATTTTAATAGAAAATCGATTTATAGAAAGTGTGTTAATCTTTTTGAATTAAATTAGAAAACTTTGAAAGTGTGATAAATTTAAGAAGTCTTTCGAACACGCATTAAATTAATAAATGAAATAGTACATATACATAGCTGGTCAAAATAATAGGTATGAAAGAATTTTTGCTGGATGCTGTTGTTCTGTTGCTAAATAACAGTTGATTTTCCTGCAAGTACTGCTTCAAAACATTTTTTTGTGAAAAAAAACAGCGTTATCCTCTTGACAATGACACCAAATGTATTACGTTTCTTAAGTGCAGTGATAAGCAGTTGATTCAATTTTGATTCAATACGATTGGTGGTATTTTATAAGTTGGTCATAAAAATAGGTCTGTTCCAAATAATATTGCAGTTCCTTTTAAAATTATTTTGTAGATGGTACTAACTTTTGAGGTTGGTTGCATTTTATAATTTTACTATCTTCAACCAATAGTTTTGTTATTTATTATGCTTTTTTAATATGGTTCACAAAGTTCACTGCCCGCCCGAAGAAAAAATGTTGGTTTTGCGACTTAGAAATTAGCCCAAACATACACATTTACAGCGAAGAACAGAGGAAAATCCCAACATTTCGTAACAAATGCTTTACACTTCAGATTAGTGCGCGAAAATAGAAGAAGGCCGAAAAAGATACAAGTTACCATTGATCTCGCCGCTTACTACTTTTTGCGAAATCAAATTTTCTGATTCTTCCAGAATTATAGGCCCACAAATTGGTAATGATATCAGTGCACCCACGTTCCGCAGAAGGAACCAAAAAGTTAGAGTCATTTAGAGCCGCCAGGAAAGTACCATTGTTGAGGCTTAACAACATATGGCTCCGAGAAGAATTTGCCTTTAGCTATACAAGTTGGAACGGACCTTGAAAAGGCTTAATATCCTGTGGAAAGGTGGAGTGATAAGAGAAAACAAAATTTGTAGTCCTCTGATTTTAGGGATAATGTCAGGATACGAAAAGGAAAGTTCTACCTACAACCCTCGCTATACAGAGCAAATAATCAAACACCGCGCAGGAAATGTTTGTTTTTCCTGATTTGGCGTCTTCTCAATATTGCGTTTTATCAAACATCTTGACAATATATGGGTATAGCGATATATTAAATAATGTAATGCTGCCATTTGCCTTGAAAAACACGGACTTCGGATGTCACGTTCAGCAGGACAGCGATCCGAAACATACGGCAGGGATAGCTAATGATTCGTTTCGAGAGAATGAAACGTCTGTTGTCTCATGGCCAAGCCAATCCCCGTATCTTTATTCAATTGAAAACTTGTGGAGTGCTCAAACGAAGATTAGGAGGCGATTATTAAACAAATAGGAACCAATTGTGGGAGACAGTTAAGGGGAAATGTTATTCCATACCTCAGAAAACGTGTCAAAAATTGGCAGAGCCAATGCCAAGCGCCAATAACTAACATTTTTGGATAATAATGGAGGATAATCTGGCTATTAGATCAATAAATACAGAAATTGAAAAAAAAAACATAAAAATATTCGTTACAACGAAAATTACTGATAGTTTAGAAAGACGCACCTATTTTTTTGTCCAAGCGCAAATGTCTAAATTGACAGTTTTGGCTTTGTATTTTTAATAATTATTTGATTTGAAAAATTTTGACTATCCTTTATTTTACACAATAAAGTTTTCTAAATATAAGTGTAAAAATAATATTATCCTGAAAAAATATTAAAATAAACGAGTTAATAAAACAATAATATAAACGCACCTATTTTATTGACCAGCTGTGTATATGTATATAACTTATTATAATTATAATCTACTGATAAGTGTTTCTAATACGGAAGATATTTAGGCTAATTTAAGAAAGACTCAAATTGCTTTCTAAAAAATGTATATCAGATTTAAATGAATTCATGCTCAATGCTTAGTTCGTAAAGCAATGTACATATGTATCTAATGTCAGTAGTGTTCATATAAAATCTATAACAGAAAAAAAAAATATTGTTTGAATGGAACATAGATTTTAATGTTTTTCCTTTTTTTTTTAAGTGACCCTACTCAGCTGAATCATCCTTAACGTTATGTACGGCTAATTAAAATTAAAATTTGTTTGTTTAGGTAAACCGCAATTAATAAATTGCCACATGTAGTCATTCGCACACGCCACATATTTTTTCCAGTGCCTGCCATCTGAAATATCATCCTTTTTAAACAAACCCTTGCAAAAAAAAATAATAAAATTAAAACAGGGATCTCTTGATTCCACAAAATGTCGCTTTTGAAAAAAACACTCCTTTTTTTGATGCTATCGAAGTGTGGTTTGAATAAAAAGAGATTGTTATTTTTGATATCTATGTATGTATATTTTCGAAATCTATAGAACTTAAAAGTTAGATAAAATGTAAAAATATAATATCCTTGCTTGTTCGGGATGGCTGCTCTGAATATAAAGGAACAAATCTAATATGTACATTGAACAAGGATGTCCGTATATTGTTTGTGAAAAATGAAGAATACGCACTTAATTAATCTTGTATCAAATTACATTGGTGCCTAAAATTGAAAAATACCTAAGTTTTGCAAAAGTAAGACGTTATCACCAGTTATTATATCAGTGTCTTTAAAAGAACCGTTGCTTTGTTTTAATAAAGACTTGTTAATTGATGGACCCATTTTGACGAATAAGTCAGTGTTCAAAATATTAAAATATTTGAAGCAAGTACGTGCGACCAAGTGTTCCCCTTCACATTGTTATAATTAAATGTGTTGAGATGAAATTTTTTGTTCATATTATGCAATTAATTGTGATGCACGTCATCTCTCATTCTTCACCCACCATACAGAAATAGGTAATAAATTATTTACGATTTTATTACAAAACTCACTCAATCTTTATATAGAGTCCTTTCTTTATTAATAATGCAAACACTAAATATTAAGACAGCTTTTATGAACATACACATAGAAAACATTATGTTCTTTAGGATATGTAAGTATGTACGAACAAGTTGATTATTTTTATTATTATTATCGATGTTTGTTATTTACACTTATTTTCGAGAAGTTGCAATAGCCTTTGGTTTAATGGTTCACTTTTCCATATACATATGTATATACGCACATTTTATCCCTCATAATGGAAACATGAGACATAAAAACCGACCCCACATCATGAAAACAAATATTTATTTTATATCTTATTTCTCTTTCCCATTATTTTTATGAGTTTTGTATTTGGGGGATATAATATTAGTATAAGTGTCAATTAAGGATGAGAAAATAAAAATAATTATTTTATATGCAAAGGTTCAAAAAAAAATGATGAATTGTTTATGAAGCAAATATTATCTGGCAAAGCTGAGGATGCCTAATTGAGTTCTATAAAGTGTTATAAGAGGACATTGGGTGGTGTGTGATAAAAAAAAAACATGAATGCTTAACATGACTGAGAAAGACTTAAAGAAAATTTTAAATTAAGGAAAGGTAAGGAAAAAAAGAACCTCAGTTAAAAAAAGGCATTAACATTGATTTCGTACAATATAGGTATCTATTCTGTCCTTTATTTTCGAAGTCATTGTACTGCTTATAAATGAATAAGCAAATTTGTCAGTTTTTAACTTCAAACAAACTTTGAACTCCAAAAGACCAAAACAATATGGTTTTCGAGTGCTAAACGATGTGACTGAGTTAAACCGCTGTGGTCTTGTCCTCAATTGATCAATTTATATTTTTTAATAGAGAACTAGCAACTGATTGATAAATAACAATATTATTGACAACGATAATACAAACATTCAATGAAACTATTCACAATAGATTTCAAATCTGAATAGAGTGGTATTTACAGTTTATTAACCATTTTGATAATTGACAACGAATGATCAAATTTGATAACAAACATCAATTTTTATATTGATATTTGTTAACCGTAATAGAATTATGTTATAACTGTTTTTTTTCCCTCTCATTTCCCGCGTGTTCTTTGATAACCGATACCTTTTATTAAATGTAAAGATTCTAGCTGTAACTTGCCACAAAATCGTTTCGAAATCTCTCATAATTTGTCGGGAGATTGCTCTTGAAATCGCCCAACTGAATTCAAAGTTCTTCCTCATTTCCGGACAGTTCATTTCCGTAAATTCTTATTTGCTACGGAGTCAATAAGCTTACAGTATTTATCTTTGATCTTATATTGTGCCCGAATAATAGGTCTTAGAAAATATTGTTTTAGTTTCTGAAAACACTTGCAAAGTTCCGAAGATGAAAAGACTTAAAAATATAGAATGTAATCGTCATTTTTAATCGGTTTAAGTTTCGGGCGATAAGTTTCCGTACTTTAGTCTGATATTCTCTTTAAGAAAATAAGTGAACATATTCGAGTCTTTCGCCAAAGTGCTGCTCTAAGGAACCACCAACTGTGTGAAATGCGTTGAGTGATCGCAAATCCGTAAAATCTTTGTCCACAGTAGAGACAATTATGCGCCCTCGTATTTGATTAGTCGTACGTTAAATGAAAGACGAGATAAAATTCACGTTGCGACAAAATTACTGACGAATTATTCTTTAAAAAAATAGAAACGAGCATTCCGTGGTATTATTTTGCATCACTTCAATAGTTTATCATTAAAACTAAATTGACAGTGGACGCCATTTGCAAAGTTATATCTAGTATTTTTTGATAAAATAGTCATTTTGCAAACACCCTGTACGAATATGGTTAATTTACCTATAAGCAACCATTGTTGACCGTCTTAATCAGTGTTTTATGATTGAATGACATATTTCAGGAAAAAATTTAAATTCTATATACTTGTCTAAAGGGGACAAAAACAAACTTAAGAACTTATTTCATAAGAGACATTTTGAAGCCTTATATGCGTCAACTTATATCTACACCATCATTATAGGATACCTTTTTGATAAATGATAACAACCAAAAGGACCTTAAAATATACATATATAGAGAATATCATCTCGGCATCTCTAAATAAGAAATATTCTCATTCACATTCTTGTGATAAATGAAATAGCACCAAAATAAATGAATAATTTATGCACATTATCAGCTGGAGAGAGAACTGGAAGATTATGTACATCACACCATAGACATTCAAGATTCAGGACACACATCATCGCATCCCAGATTCACTATAAGTCAGTTTAATATAGGGAAGACAATATTCGCTTCGCCCCCATGGACGAATAGATGTATGTATATAGCAAAGTGCCTTGCTTGCTCCCTCCGATATTATACAGTTTAATCTTGAGTGTGTCCACTATACTGTTCCACATTATTAATGTGTCACTGATAGAAATGGACATCAGTGAAGGTACGTGTGTTTTGCAGCACCTAATTCTGGGGAAAAGCTTCTGACATCAAATTCATCATCAAGCACACCCATTCTCGATCTAATAACGTTTCAGTAGTGCTTCTTCATTGCAGCATCATCATCGCCATCATTTACAACATCACATTTAATATAATGTATTATGTAGTGTTGTACTACAACAGTGTCATTGTTGTTGTTTTTGTCGTTTCTGTTGGACGCAATAGTGTGTGTAATTCATTATTGCGCTATGTCAGCAAATAAAAGCAAACTTTATTTTATGTATAGCATCCAGGATGACATGAAATATACTAAATAGTATTTTTTTTTTATCATAAATCATTGTTGCCAGATAGTCAAAGTTTTTATAAAATGATAAAATATTAAAGTTCCAACATTGTTTTGGTTTTATTATTTTTCCGATTTTTCATTTCCTTGTATAACTCCACCTATAGAAAAAAAGATTGACTGCCAAGTTCAGCTGTATACGGCTAAAATGCGGCTTAGTCCATTGGAAAAAAAAGCATATCATTAGAATCAGAAGTGGGATATTAACGATTTAACGCTAAACATTCGATCTTTTCAACCAAATGCTGAGACAAACTTAAGCTGAACGAAAACCAGTGTTAATTATTCGCCTAAGGTTTTATGATTGTGTTTTGCGTGTGTAACCGCACGTTATTTAATAAAAGAAGTATGTACATTAAAAAAATAGAAAACAAAAATTATATACACCCTTATAATAGTATAAGGAAGTTAAGAACCGTACAATTTAAATACTTGCAAATTCTGCCCAACTCTTCCTTTATTGATATGGTTCCTTTATTGATATGGTTATTAAAGTTCAGCGTAACATTGTACTCCCTGTCGGATGCCGGCCAATGGCAGCATTCTTGTGGAATAAAAAGCTGTGTTTTTTGTTTTGCGGTAACTCTAAACACAGGGTGGCTCAAAAACAGTCTTCGAATTCAATGGATTACAATAATTCAGTGCATTATCGTAAAGAGAAATGAGTGACCAAGTTGTTAATTCAAATCCTTAAGCTCCTGTAATTTTAACCGAATTAATATTTCAGTATATGTTACTCTTATGAAAAAGATGGTCAGAACAGAAAATCTGGACAGTAAAATTGCATTAGGTAACCCCTGGTTTTCCAGTCAAACTAATGTATGTAACAAACTGCTGGGTCAGACATAACTTCATAAATAAATGCAAATTTTAAGGATCTGGCAACATTTCTCACTTTATTAGAAGAATTATTGAATAAGCTATACACACTGTTAGACAGAGTTTACCATTTTATAGTCACTATGGCCGGCTACATTAACTTTTTTTTTTTTTCATTTTACTCACACATCATATATGGAATCACTCTCTAACGGAAGTAGTACTAAATGTATTTTATGACATCAAGCCTCGACAATGTGCAGCCAGCAGTAGTAGTCGCGTATATCTTTTCATCCAACCCCCCAAATTTTCAACCCCATAGAGGGATGATGAGGAGAAATTTTATGTGAAAATGGAACTGGAACAGCGACAAAATTTAATTGAGTTTCCACGCAAATACACACATATACACAAACACATATATATGAAGTAAAAGGACAGTGTTAGTTAGTATAGCGCGGGCTTTTAATGTATTCACATTGTGAATGTTAATTGGAAGTAAAGTATGTTTTAGATACGAGTATCTTTCTAAAAGCACCATCATCTAACCGTCTTCGTCGTCATCTAGCAGAGTAGAATATGTGTCTTTACATAGATATCGAAATTTAATTGTTAAGAATGTATAGTGCGTTATATATCTACATCAACACTTTAAGTAGAATGTATTTGGCTATATAGAAACCGGTGATATGGTTGATGCGATGTAATGTCGATTTAAGAAGTCATTAACATGGATTTTCATTCCATCTACATTGCAATGATGCAGGATATACTTTTGGTTAGGGTGGGAAATCATTTCATTCATCAGGAAATATCTATCTATATTGCTGTGCGTGTGCTATAAAAAATTTCTATAAAACTCAATCTCTCCCTTTTTGAAAACCTTTAAGTGTGGCGAAATTGAAGTTTATCTTGACTTTTATGCGAAAAGAAATGTTTATGGGAGAATTGTCTTTGAAATGCAATTATTGTTGTGAAATAGATTGCCTCTTGACTTGAATGGCATCCTAAATAGATGAAGAAAGATATGCGAGTGGATACGAATTTATTCGAGACTTAATTAGATTTGTTTTGATTTAAGTGGTTTTTGGTTCTTTCCAGATGCTGAAATGTATACATTAGGTATTAAGAGCTGACCCTACTTAATGTTTGTCATGTTGTGTATTTCTAAGTATGGCTATAAAATAGAAACAGCTTTGCTATGTACTGATTGGTGGGAGTATAAAATGATGAAACAATAAAAGCCGTATAGTAAATAAAAGTCAAAGAGGAATAATTCCAAAGTGTCCAGAATATATAAATACGAATGTAGTTTTATGGGAAACCTTTTTTGATTCTAAAGTTCCTGGAAATTAGAAATTATGGATTGCAATTTGCTTGTCGTGTCATTCAGTTAGAAATTGATTGGATATTCTTATCTGGAATCATTTTTTTCGGATCGATGAATTTATTTAATATTTTTTGGTGCATTGTCACAAGACTTGACAACAATTTTTTTTCGTAGAATTTTTAAAAACTTTTCTCAAAATGGACTCTAATTCTTCTACTTGACCAACTCAATCTTTCGACCTAACTTGAGCGTAAGAGCATAAGTACTACTAACATTTAAAGAGCTTTTCTTCGATTTAACTAACTTAGTTCTTGAAAATATAATTACAAGATCTGAATATTATCCAAAAATAAATCTCTTCAAGTTATACATATAGGTTTTCTATATTTTGCAAGAAAATCAAACACATACATATTTTTGTTTCATCGAAACAATGGAATTTAAAAAAAAATAATATTATTTGTAATACTTTTTTGAAAAGTTGATTTAGCTCCTTAAATCTGTTGTTATGGACAAACAGCCCTTCAACATTTCATCAAAAAAAGAATGTCATTAAAAATCAATTTTTATTCTTTGTCATGAAACATTCTCTCATAAATCAATGTTAATTTGTCTATATGTTCTCATATGTATCTCAAGGGATCAAAGAAAGAAATTCTAAAAAAAAAAAAACTGCCAACCCCCCCTACCATGATTTACATACATGTAAGTTTGCACGTGTTTTCTTCCTCGAAAAATATAATTTACATAAATTCCCTTCTACTCCAAAAGTCACCAGATATCACAATAAAAAAAAAAATAAATAAATAAAGTAAAGCTTCTTGTTTTGTTAAATTTATACGTACATATTCCATTTAAATCAGAGGAAGAAATTCTTATTAAGGATGACGTAGAGGTACAAAGTTACGTGTGTGTCGTAGAACATATCCATTTCGCTGGGAAATATAAGACAGCCTTTGAGATAGCTAGATACATTGTTGAACAGAATATTTTGTCTTTAATTTGTTTTAGACAATGCAAGGAAAATGTATTATATATGAGTGTGTGTTATAGATTTGTGAAATGCAATACTAAATATCTATGCTTATTCGAAATAATGATAATCCTTTTTAGTAATTTTAGAAATATATATTTAATTATCGTACTCATACATATACTAACATTGAATTCCCAAATTAAGTTCTAAAGGGTGTTTCGCATAAATATTGACTGGAAAGCGTGGTAGTTGAGGCATACGCCTTGGTATATCCCGTAGTTTAAGCCAAAAGCACAATATTAATCTGGGATAGACACATTTTTTTATAATAGTTGCTTATCATATAGAAAACGAATTATTCATCAATCAAGAAAGAAGTTTTTCACTCACTTAAAAACATTCCCACTGACAATGATAAATTGAAAACAACACCATTCAATGAGAGATTCAAAATGTATTAGCATTTTCTTAAGATTAAAAGAGGAATCTTAAAAAACATCAGAGGAGTCTATAACTACATATGGATTCAATATCAATCGTTTGATTATTTCCATTTATAAAACATTTCTTTGAAAATTTGAATATGCCAGACTCAAAAAAGTTAACAAAACGTTTCAAAAACTTATTTAATACCTTTTGTAGCTGATAGAATTCAGAATCCTAAACAATTTTTGATTGGAATTAGATAATGAAGATGCAAACAAATTTTGGGTTTTTCTCAAAAAAATAAATAAATAAATAAAAAAAAAAAAAATAAAAAAAAAGGCACGATTGGGTCGCACAAACAAAAAAAATAGTTTTTTTTAAAACAATTTTTATAATATATTTTTGGAAAAGAAATAAGTATGCATATTTTAAGGCCTACATTTCTTACTTCTGAAAACTTAGTTTCATAAAAATCTGTTAACAGGTTTTCAAGATAACAAAAAAAGTTTTAGAAAAATTATTTAAAACTTAACAAAAATATTTAGGAACAAAAATCGTATGCTGCCTTTTTAGAATTTGCTAGGGCAGATAAGAAAAACAAAAGAGTAACGATCGATCGCTTGAGCCGTTATCGAGAAAATCGAAATTTAAAGATACCGTTATATGACAGTTACCGTTAATCGAATTAGCTCGGAATTTTAATTTTTTCAGTATTTGATAGACATTTGACATCAATTTCAATTTTCAATTTTCAATAACGGTTATATGTCAGGTACCGTTATTTTTAAGCCTTGAACGCTAATAAAATACGTTCGGAGACATATCTTTAGAAAAAATAAAAATACTGCACGATTTGTATTTTTATTTATTTAAATAAAAATGTTTGTATGGAAAATGCACATAAATATTGTCTGTCATCAAATTCTCATATTTTATATAAGTCGGCTCTTTGTTTTATCAAAATAATTTTATTATTAGATAAACAAATAATTCATACTATATTTAACATGAAAAAAAAAAATTGACCCAATAAAAACTATCTGACAGATACAGCACATACTAAAGATCCATTGTAGGCAGCTATAATATCTCATCTCATTCGGGCAGCTTCCACAATTTTTCATTTCACTTATAAGCCATATATCTTTCAACTCAAACACACACACACACACATTATATATAGATACGCACAATTTCCCCCACGCGAAAACGGAAAAAATAATCTAATCATTTTTTTGCTTACGTAATCTTCTCCAGCCGACTTAGTCTCAGTGTTGTTGCTCGCATATTTTGAAAATTCCTCGACAAAAAAAAAAAAAAAAATCCATCACAAATGTTTGCACTCCATGATCAGCGGCGATCATAACCTCCGTCTCATTCGAGAAGAACCCCTCTTTTCAATTTTCATCCCCATAACCAACATCACGATCTGTGCTAAATTTCCATGTTTGTGGACCAAACCAACGCGTGCATGAAATGAGAAAATGAAAATATCTCAACATCGCTAATTTTTGCGGTTTTCGTAATGAAATTCCAACATATATAGATTTTATAGGTCTTCCAACTCTATAGAGTCTCGAGACTCGACCAAGTGATCGTGATCTAGTTGTTATGAAAATTGGCCGGATCGTTGAAATAGGAATAGGAATGCAAACGAGTAGTATAGCGGTAGTAAGAGAAGCGGCAACGGCGAATATAGCATGCGTGTGTTCAAGATTTATTTATTTTTTTCTTTTTAATTAAAATCCAATCGCTTACAATGTGTTCAAATAAGATTAAACGCATATGGACGTTGAACTAACAACTGGCGCTAAGGAGATAGACACCATATGGGATAGGTAGGTCTTGTTCTCAAAACTATGTTGTCTGTGTTTCACTTTCAATGCGCGGGTATAAATTAAAGTAATTGCAATGTGTTGGCTAACATAAACACTCATTGGCTATTTTGTTTTGTTACACTTTTGTATTGACTCATGATGATTATTGAAAGAATGCATCTTTGTAAAGCGGTTTTTTACAGTTGCTTTTATTCCAATAGATTAGTTGCCTTATTAATTAAAAATAAACTGTAATTTTAAGTATTGTTTGAGAGAAAAAAAAAAAAAAATTTCTAAGACCAACTGGAACAATAAATAATTGTTGAGCGTGAAAAATCCTTAATTCATTAGATAAATTAACTTGAAAATAAGACTTAAAATTACAGTTTATTTTTAATTAACAAAGCATTACAGAAAAGAAATAAAATTTGTTATTCAAGGTAAAGATGTGAACTACTAGGTCTCAACGGAAGTCCTTACAATGGAAGTTTTAACCAGTTTTGTACTCTAGGTATGTAAAATGAAAGGGAAAGCTAAAGAAGACTTCTTCCATCTATTAAGCATATGTATGTCCAATCTTTAAACAATACGATTGTGTGTGGTTTTTCGGAAAGACTTTTATAACAAGAGACGAAACATATCTCATATGGATCTAATTAGAAAAGTCTTGCCCGTTTTTTGAAAGATACCTCTATATTTATATGCTGCTTATAACTTAATATACATAACTAGCATTTTTTAGCAACAGTAACTAAATTAAATGAAAAACAAGAAAAATGTAATCCTATTTTATAATTTAAATTTTAAATGTTAAATACACCAGTCGAGCTGAAAATTCATAAATCTATTTGTAAATGTAACAATCTCAAATTGTCAATAAATTAATTCTTTTAATAAGTTACTTAATTGTATTCATGGTTTATTTCAAGAAAATCTTATTTTAAATCATGAATCGCAACTAATATGACATCCATTTTACTTTAATTTAAGATATCTTGTTGAAACAAAATAGAAAACTTATTGAAATAAAATGGGATGGAAACTTAGATAGTTTCTTAGTATATACATATACAGGGTGAGTCATGAGCAATGCGACAAAATGCTAGGGCGTGGAGGTTGCATTGAGACAAGAAAAAAATCGTATGGGAGGGGGGGTCTATTCCCCTCCGTTTAGCCGGGAGGGGCAATTTTCGAAAAAACTGACTTAAAATGGGAAAAAAATTATTTAAAATCAACGGCTTCATTCACAATGCTGTGCGATACGTTTTTGAAAAGCCAATAACTTTTTCTTTCATTCTGTGTTTAAATAAATCTATTCTAAGAAATAGTTTTTGAAATATTAATTTTCAAAGTCAAAATTTTGAAAAAAAAAATTGAAAAAAAAATTTCAAATTCATTTTTTTCAAAATTTTACGTAATTAAGTGCTAATTTTAATTTCAAAATTCAATGCTGTTATTAATTTTAAGTCTTAATAAGAAAACCGGATGCAAAAATTTTATGTCGTTCTCAAGAAATTAAAAAAAAACCAAAACCACCTTTTTCTAAGAAAAACATTTATTTTTATTGTAACGAAGCAATTTATTTATTTATTTAGCATTAATCTTAGTTTTTTTACTTTTTTTTTTAATTGGAGTTTTATGAGAACGTAATAAAATTAAATAGTATTGGAATAACCCTGGATTAATATTATTTTCATTGATAACTTCTGAAAACTGACCTGTCAATATTTTTGCCTTGGCCTGCCCGCAGCCCATGGGTTCTACCTGTTATGGGGACAATAGGGACAATAAAACCGCATTTTTTTTTTAATGAAAAAAAAAAAGAAAATTGCAACGCAAGATAAATAAAAGGCATTGCAGTTTTGCTTAGTAATTATTTCAAATTTGAATATTAACTCATTAACACGTAACGATGTCAAGCTCATACACCCGAGAAGAATTAACTGACATGCATTTCTGCTACGGTTTAGCTAATGGTCGAAGTCGTGAAGCCGAAAGACTGTACGCTGAAAGATATCCCGATAGGAGGTGTCCCCATCATAGCACGTTTCCAAATCCACCGACGTCTAAGAGATCATGGAGTGCTGGAGCATCGAAGAAGCGAAAGGCCAGTTTCTGATGAGTCAAGAATCTTAGATGAAAGAATTCTGGATTTAGTCCGAAATAATCCCTCCGTCAGTACAAGAAGGATATCCACTATGCTTGGAGTGTCCCAATCTAGAGCATGTCGAGTACTTCGGGCGGAAAATTTACACCCGTACCACTTTACGCCTGTTCATCAGGAACTCACCTCAAACGACAAGTTATTGAGAACCGAATTTTGTAGAACATTACTACTTAGAAATGAAACTGAACAAAACTATTTTAGAAGAATATTCTGGACGGATGAAGCACAGTTTACTAGGGATGGGGTTACTAACTTCCACAATTTACATTATTGGAGTAGCGCCAATCCACACAAAAAAAAACAAAACAAATCACAACACCGCTTTAGTTGTAATGTTTGGCTTGGTATTGTTGGACACACTGTGATCGGGCCCCGGTTTTTGAATTCCATTATTAATGGAGAATCATACCTGCAATTCCTACGAGACCTTTTACCCGATTTATTAGAAAGCGTTCCATTGGTTATAGCAGATACTTTAATCTACCAACAAGATGGTGCTCCAGCACACTACAGCTTACAGGTGAGAAACTGGCTGGATGATCATTTTAGTGACCGTTGGATCGGAAGAAGGGGCCCCACGGAATGGCCGCCTAGGTCACCAGATTTAACTCCCCTAGATTTCTATGCATGGGGATTTATGAAGAATTAGGTTTACGAAGTGGAAATAGTATCATTGGAATAACTGAAGGAACGAATTGAAGTCACTGGAGTCAAAATGCAGGAAAATTTGTCAAGCATAAACTTATGTGAAGCCATTACAAGGAGATATAATCTATGCCTTCTAAACAATGGAAATCATATCGAGAATTTTTTATAAGTACTTCCAATAAAAAACATAGTAAAAATAAAAGAAATAAAAAAAACTAAAAAAACTAAGATTAATGCTTCTTAAATTGCTTCGTTACAATAAAAATAAATGTTTTTCTTAGAAAAAGGTGGTTTTGGTTTTTTTTTAATTTCTTGAGAACGACATAAAATTTTTGCATCCGGTTTTCTTATTAAGACTTAAAATTAATAACAGCATTGAATTTTGAAATTAAAATTAGCACTTAATTACGTAAAATTTTGAAAAAAATTAATACGAAATATTTTTTTCAATTTTTTTTTTCAAAATTTTGACTTTGAAAATTAATATTTCAAAAACTATTTCTTAGAACACAGAATGAAAGAAAAAGTTATTGGCTTTTCAAAAACGTATCGCACAGCATTGTGAATGAAGCCGTTGATTTTAAATAATTTTTTTCCCATTTTAAGTCAGTTTTTTCGAAAATTGCCCCTCCCGGCTAAACGGAGGGGAATAGACCCCCCCTCCTGTACGATTTTTTTCTTGTCTCAATGCAACCTACACGCCCTAGCATTTTGTCGCATTGCTCATGACTCACCCTGTATATCATTCTAGTTTACTTATTTTTTTTCTTTCAAGAATTTTAGAGTATTTAGATCTTTGTTAGAGATTATTAAGAAGCAAGCTACCTACTTCACATTGGTCGGACATTTAATTATTCACAGAATTAGCACATAATAATATAATTTCGGTAATTCGGTACCTATCACATTTCTTAATTCATACCTACTATATTCAATCTTTAATTGGCAAAACCACTTTATTTATATTTTCTTCCAGACTTTAGATATGATCTCTTCAACTTAAAGCATTCTTAAATATTTCTTTGATTTGCAGTTCTTACATCTGTGTTTGTTTAATACTTCTTTAATCCAAAAGTTTTGTATTTTTGAGTAATTAAATCGTTTTTTTTTTGTATTCTTTAATACTTCGTAAGCCTACTAAACATGACATTATTCCAATAGCGCCATCTGATGCTATGTCTGTATTTGCGTTTGATATGGTATACTTTAATAGCACTTCATATTGGCTCATTAAGAAGCACAAAGTAACGTCATGCAAAAAAACTCTTGGAGTTCGAGTATAGAGGCACAGTACAGTATATTAAAAAATAATTTAAATATTTAGATTTTTAAATACAATGTTAAATAATATTTTAATTGCAGAAAAAAGTATAGTTAATATTAGAAATAGAAAGTCAAAAAAACTAAAATGATAAAAACTAAATAAAAACCAATAAACCAAAACAAGAAAGTTTTCCTCGCACAATAAATGACATATATCTTTTAAAGACGAAATAAAGAGGTACTACAGATGAATATAATTGCGATTTAAGAAGATTCTAAGAATCAATTTAGCTTCTTCAATCCTTCTTTCTATTTAATATAAACTTAAATTCTCAAAGAAGAATGAAAGTACCGCTTTAAAATTCTTAAATTCTTCTTTAAGTAATTCCGTGCTTGCATCGTAATCAATGAACACGTTATTCCCTGTGATATTATATGTGCAATTCTATACAAAAGCTTATACTTACGCGAAAAAAGAAATATGAAAGAACTTATTGCTTCAATAATTTTCATTTCTTGAAATGAGATTTTAATGGCATTTTTATGATTGACAGTAGAATTTTATTTGAAAAAAAAAATCCCTTTAATTTAAAGCCTAATAATTACCTACTTTAAGAAGATTTTTTTATTTTCTCTAATAAGCTTAATGCTTGACTTCTCAAAACTGAATATTAATTAGGTATTCAAGTTACTTTTCATGTCTGTAATGTAATGCATATACGCGAAACCTATCACAGTATTTTTCTTAACAAAATGGAAGTCTCATATAGAATAAAGAAATTATATTGAAGTGATTGTGTTATTGTCGTGATTTCTTTTTAATAAAAAAAAACCAAAACCAGCGCTTGCTAATACACCATTCGGATCACATGCAATGAGGTCTATTTTTATGAAGTAATTCGACCTTCAATAAATTAATTGCTTTTATTTTCCGAATTTGAATTTTCTATATAAAGTCAAACCGAACTCGATTCGAAAATATTGAAAACAAATAGGAACTAAGAACGGGAATTTCAAATTCTCCAATAAATTATTTTACCGGTTTAATTCTTTAAAGTCACGTTTACAAAAACTGAAACCTTCGGGGAGCTAATGACTATAACAACAGCCGAAACTTACAATAAAATTTATCTGAAAATTCTTCTAATGAATCAGTTTCTGCCGAAGTTCTAGTAAAATATATTTACAAAAATCATAATCTTTGCAAATGAAAGTCTACAAATAATCCATCAATAAAAAAATCCAATGCGTTTGTTTTTTTTTTCTTTACAAATCAGAAAGCTCGTGATTTATCACCCTTTAAATTACTTTTGTATTAAAAGTGGTTACCTATTGTGGTTTCTATAATTTTTCTGTGAATAATTAACAGAAACCTTCCACAATAAATTCTTCAATACTTAAAACATGTTAGACTAATTTGTATATTTAGTCAATTCTCTTTAAACTCCAGAGATTTCTTATGCCTCTATTGAGCATTAATTTGCCATCATGTTAGCAAACTTTCTGTGAATTTTCTACAAATTATGCAAATAACATATTTCCACTTCTAAAACCTTTGCGCATTAAAATAAAAGGAAACAAATCTGTAAGCCCAAATTACACACTTAACAAGGATATATATAGCGACCACAATCCCCAACACACTTCTTCATATAACCAATCTATATAGAAACTTTAGTTTTGTTTTATTTTTTGTCCCAAAATTATCATAAATTCTATTTTATTATTTCCAGTTCACCTCCTTTATTCATAAACTATGAATTTCCATCTAAATTCACCACAGATTTTGAAAGATTTACAAATTTATGCTTGTGCCTGAACATGTGTTGTACGTTGTACCTTAAGGACGACGATAGCATCATATCTTGGTGTTTGTTATCAAGGGCTTTTTTTCTTCTAATATTTTTTTTTGTGTACGTATAAGTATAATGTATGCTATAAAAAGTAGAGAGTGATATTTTTCTATCATTTCCAAAAAAAAACCATATCCTTCACTAAAACCCTTTTAAACAAAAAAAAAACTAATTTTCTAAGGATCCCGTTTGTTTTATTGGAGAAATGTTTTCTAATAAAAATTGTTATAGGTTTTTTTTTGTATTCGAACGTTTTCTCCACCTTACGTATAGATCCTTTGAAATATATGGCCATACGAAACGATAATTCCCGACATAAAGTCCACCTTTGATGTAAAGAAATTGGAAACCGTAACACCTATTTAGTTTACAACACTCAACCTCCACCCCCGATCCCGTCCCATATCGCACTGATTTCTAGTCTAACTTTGATAGGAATTTTCATTCTTCATTTTTTGAAACAGGCGATGTACTGTGCATCCATGAACGCCCCCTTATGTTCCTCTAAGCTGTCTTGTGTGTTAAAGTTTATTTATTCGAATCGTGTTCGGGGATAATTTTCCCAAAAATTAGGGTTATTTTTGTTCTTTTGCAATAACGGTATACCTTACGATCTATACGTGTGTCCTTACACTATAGGTACACAGTTTTGCTTGTTGGTTAGCATCAAAGGTATATGTGGAAAAGGTCCTGTGCTCTTTTCAAAGATGATTTTATAGGTACTCTACTCGTATATCTATGTTGGGGGTTCAGGGTATGTATGTGCTATAAAGCTTTCGTAAAATCAAAATTTGAGCTGATTGTATTGTCTGAGCAACAAAACGAGTTCGTTCCTTCGAGACTAAGCAAAATATGGGGGGGCGGTGTGACTAAGGGATCGGATAGTCATTATCGTTTTGTGTTGCTTGGCTTTTAAATTGCGATGGCGGGCGATAGATTGTGTCTATACTTGAGCTACAAAACACTCCTTTTTTAACGGTTTTATGCAACATGATACCTTACTAAATTATTTCATGCATATTCGTGTAAGTATATATAAGAAAGGGGTGCACTTTGCTTGAGTCCTTTAAATTCTATGAATTTATGTGAAGCAATAACGACATCATCTTAAGAATGTTCAAATGCAAGTTAATTTAAATGAACGAAATACATTAATTTTTGTATATGTATATATATATATATATATACACTACATACACATTGTCGAGACATATTGATCAAGAAAAAGATGGGTGAGTGAAAAGGGGGGCGCATATCAATGTTATTATGTTTTAACAAATTCACCCTTATACACCGGGACATCAGTGTTTCGATGTTAGGATACCTAATTTGCTTTAATTTGCAATGCAAATTTATTTAATTTTCCTTTGAGAAGCGGAAAAGTGTATTTTTGCTTTGCTTTAGTGCGCTCAAACGGGAAAAGGTCCTTTTCCCCATATTTTGGGGTGGCAACAAAACGATTTAATGATGAAATTTGTTTTACCAACTAAAAGTGGGTATAAGTGTGTGGTATTATGAAGTAGATGTTTGTATATAAGTATCGTTTAAACGTAGATATTTGTCGATAATACCTGTCTTGTTAACAGCGTATATACTATACACATTATAGGTATCTACACACATGTTATGGGGTTCTATATAAGGATCGATATAAAGAAATAAATCGAAACGATATTTGTGATGTAACCAGCGTAAATTGATTGTTGCATGAGGATATAAATAAATTGCCTGTCTATTATGTTGGCTATTAATTTTGTTTAAAAGGTTCATTTATAAATACCAACAACATTCAAACGAATATATCGTACAATTTTATTTCTAAAACAAAAAAAAAAAAAAAAAGAAATATCTTCGAGATGTTCTCTCGTCCATTTGATTATGTTGGTAGCCTTGAGATGTACTTTATTGAGTGTTTTATTATGTTTGTATGTGTGATGAAAATGTTTTATTGCTTCGTGATGGCAATATAAATTTGCAAAAGTGTTAGCAAATTGATTGTAGCTTTAGCTTGGTGTTTTTTTTACAATTTTTAAGTTATTTTTATGGTTATGGTGTGTTTTAATTTTTTAATAGATATACTTAGATACTAATATATGAGATCTTAGAGGTTAAAGCAAAGGTTATGTTCTTAAATATATAAAATGAAAACTCGTAATGTCAAAACATACCTGCTTACTAGTATTACCTATATAGATTGATAGATAGATTATTATTTATTAGAATAAGTAAGTAAGTATAAGTTATTCATTTATTGAATCGATAATTTGATACATTAACAATTTTATGAAAATTTGCTGTCAGCTCTTCATTAGAATATTTGTTCGGTGATTTTAGTAAAACTGTATTAGGACAATTTTAGGAAATACTTACAATTTTGAGTTTGTACTCGCGATTATAGATACATATATTTACAGATATATATTTACTTATAAGAAAGTTATAGGTAAAGGATTTGTGAACAAAAATCAAGTTGACAATGACAGTCACTTTAATCAAAAATTATATGCATGGATGCCTGAAACTTTGTAAAAATTTTCCGCTGTGTATCAAATGTGATACCATGTAGGTACAGTAGAGGTTTCAATACTTACACACTGCCGAAATAAGTTATAGCATTGTCTAATTTAAGTGAAAGTTGTTAATTTTAACCTTGCTCTTCCTTGCTAACTTTAACCGAAAGATATAATGAAAAGAAGGTTCTTGGAAAATACAAAAAAATCTTGCAGTAAGTGCTAAATTCGACTGCTAGCACCCAGCGCCAACTGAAGAAACCTGCAATGTTTTATTAAAAGTACCTTTTTATATAAGAGTCGAAAGTGTCATTTTAAAGAGACTTGCCAGTTTCACAACAAAATCGCTTATGAAAATGCTTTAGATTTTGTTTCAAAGCAATGTCTTACTGAAAACACAAAAACAAAATCAATAATGACAGTCAGAAAAAAAGAAATGCTGAGAATGAAGTGAATTTATATATTGAGGATACAAAAAAAAGCACATTTCGATTTTTAAAACGTTGCGAAACATAAAATTCATAACTTTTCATTCAGCAGAAATTTCAGAAACCCAATGAATATTATTGTGTATATAGCGAAATACCAATCGTTTTACACCACAAAAAATGCTCAGGTAGATACCAGATTTTCGTTTGCTTTAGAACCTTATACTTCCATTGTTATAAAAAAAAATTAAATGTTCTTTCTTTAGTCGCAACAACACGAATGTGAAATAAATTTTCTAACTGGAATTAATATGTGCTCTTAATTCCGTTGTTTTAAAAAAAAATCAGAGAATCTGTTTTAAGTCGCACAACTAAAATGTAAAATAGTTTGTTTATTTGCTATTAGATAATATTTGCATCGCGTCAAAATTAAACCAATAAATGGAGATAAGCGGTGAACGGAATTAACGCCGAAAGAAATAACCCCAAGTTGTCCTTAAAAACGAATTAAGACCAAATTTGAATTTTGTTTTTATTTCAATTTGAGTTAGGTATGGGGGCAGGCTTTCCCCTTACAAACTTTGATTTAAAAATTTTGCTTGTACCCAAACTCACACCCATTCCAAATCCTGTAGTGAGTTCAAGCAGGGAGGTCGTAGAGGGAGGGGACAGCATGTTTCCCATATATAAAAAAATAATATAAATTTAGTGGCACTGACAGCTCCGAATAACCACGGCCTAGTGACTTACAACTCTCAACCAATCCTTTTTTGTGCGTTGTTAGTTCTGCAGAATTGGAGGGGACCTACAATTTTACGTCGAATCCGAACGACTATTGTGAAAAGCACTGATACTCTTGAAGGATTTGTCACTTCCTCGCAAGAGGCAGTGCCCCTGAAAAAAAACTTTAGATGTTATCGAAGCTGGAAGCTGGTCTTGAACCCTCTTGCATGATAGTCCGGCCCTATTGCGTGATATACTTTTTTATTATAAATATATTTGGCTTTATTTCCAGAATTTAATATTTTTGTCATAATTTCGTTAACCACAACGAAATAAAGACCGAATTTAGAATTTAATTTTATTTTACGTCACGTAATACCTATGTATATGTTGGACATAACCACTTTAATTGTAATCTGTTTTTTCTACAGCAATTGATATAAACTTTTTATAAAAAAAAAAAACTTCCTAAAATACTAAAGTTCTTGTTTTAATAATAAAAAATTGAATGTCTTCTAAGAGGAATATGGCCATTTAAACTGCACTTTGCAGGCAAAATTATCAGATCCATATATGTATATAGGATTGCTAAACTTCACGTTGCGGATGAAAACAATTTTAATGCAGTAAAAATTATTTGATGGAACATCATTTCCTCTGCATATCCATCACAAAACCTTGTATAGATGAATCAAAAACAAAATCGATAAGAATCTATTAATATTCATAACTCCATTTATATTTTTTTTTTTTTTGTTTCCTCAACTGCAATAAAATGAAACTAAAAAAAAAAAAAAACCTATCTAATGTCATGCTAAAGCCATCAGCAATAAAATCACTACACATACGCATATCTTTGTATATCAGTATCTATATTTCCTCCAATTGAAAAAACCTCACTCACAAAAATGCAAATTTATTTTGTTGCACTAAAAATAAAATAAAAAAAAAATTAAAATCGACCACCTGCAGTGCAGGCAAAACTCAGTGTGTGTCCTCACTCTTTTATATAATAGCACAGACACACACCACACCAACCCGTTATTTAGGTCTCTAGGGTAAATGTTGAACAGAGGGCCTAGCCTAGGTTCCATTTCCCATTAGTTGTCATCATTGTATACTTTGTCAATGGGTTCGCATAATTTATCCTCAAATTTGTTCAAATGACATTTTTCCCGCATTTGTTTTCCCAAACAATGTTCTCCCCACCAACATCAACACACAATGTCACAAGGGAGAACTCCTCTATGTGTGTCGTCGCCGCAATGAAAATGAAAATAAAATTATATAAAATTAAGTTTAATTTTAATTTCTTTTTTTTTTTTACTTCTGAGAAGCAGGTGAGTAATGAAAAGAAGCATATAAGTGGTTAGACTTGATGATAAAAGGAACACAAAGTGGAATGCACCCACAGAAGGCGATTCGCACGTTTTATCCGCACTGCACAGTTAAAATTAAATTGAATAATTACTTAATTGCTACGTTCTTCGTTCGGCGGTGGCGGGCGTCGTCATCGTTGTCGTTGAGTCGTCAGCGTTGTATCTATAGACGACGGCGCTGTTTATGTTGTCTACCTTATCTCATACCAAACTTCTTTAAGCCATGTTTTTCATTCATGTTGGTGCTTTCGCATACGGATTTTTCTTCACAGCGGGAAAATTAAATCCAATTTGCCGTTTGTATTTTCCAATGGAATTTTCTTCTTTGACAAACGAGTGACACCACCATACACGCTTTGCATTGTCAAATTGGGACAGCCTCCTATTATATTTTTTTTTTCTTTCTACCATGACGGAGCATATGGAGTAGATACTGTTATGGGGAGCTATCTTCTTATTTAACGTATCACCGTCACTGAAAATTCACAGTGTAGGCGTAGCGTGAACGTGTTTTCATTTAGGTAAAAAAAATGTGTCATCCGAATGGAATTTATTTTCGTGTGATAATGTTCCGGTTTTATAGTGTGTTTTGTGTTGCATAGAAGTTTAGAAACAGGCTTTGAGGCATGACAGAAGCTTTATTCAGCTTAATAGCCCTGTTGGTATTGAGGTTAATAAGTACCTTAATAATTACTAGTCTAAGAGGGAATTCAAACGTTTTCTTAGCTAGGTGCGATTAAAATAGTTAGTAATATGGAGATATAACTTAAGGCCTTGAAGTTAAAGCGAAAGTTTTGAAGTTTAAAACTGAATATTTGCATAACTTCGCAAATTTTTTTTATCATTTTGTACATTGATTGAATTGAAATACATATTAAATTTTTATTGTTAATGGCGCCCATTGTGGGGACAGTTTTGGTGCGTTTAATGCAGCACATTTGCATAGCTTTGAGAAATTTTGGTATTTTTTTTGGTATATTAATTGCATTTAAATATTATATTTGCATTGTAAATGGCGCCCAGTGTTTTAGAACTTTTTACTGTTGAAAAGTTAATAAGCTTGTTTGGATACCGTATTTTAGTATTTCTTAAACAGTTTCTTTTTCTAAAAAATCTAAATCGCAATAAATATTTTCTTTGTGATCCACTGTTTCCAATCGAGTAATTAAAATATTAAATTTGTAATGGCGCCCAATCCCAATATGAGAACAATGAAGCCTGTTGTTCTCTTACCCAATTTCGATGGTACACATATAAAAACTTATTTAAAAGGGCGCCCAATGTGAGTCACTTCAATTCACTATTTTTGGTTATTTTCATTTTTTTTCCAATTCATAAAATATTATATTATTTAACCAATTTATTTTCGAAATCATTTGAGATTCAGCATTTAAATTTATTTATATATGAAAATCATCATTAGTCTGATTTAATCACTGAGATTTGAACACATACTAAAAAAATGTTTACCTAACCTCAAACACAATATTTAACATTACAAACATAAATTAATTGAAATAATTGAAAATATTTAACTTACAAAAAAAATGTCACAAAGGTAATTTTTCATACTGATATGGCTTTTATTTTAAAATTTTATTTATTATTTTTGTTATGTTCAGCAATTAGTAATCTAGCAGAATTTATATTATCTACCATGACGTATTTTTCCGAACCAATAGTGTAAACAAAGTAATAAATTAAATATAAGTATGCAAATATACCATATCCTTTGACACACAGATTAAATTTATCCTAATTGCTGTATTTTTTAGGGTATGGTATGGGATTTATTAAAAAACTGATGGTAAAATGAGAAGAAATAATATTCTTAATAAATATAAAAATTAAATATTTTTGTTTTTCATTATTATTAAAATTTCTATTTTTTAAAGGCTTAAAAATTAAAATTTTATAATAATGATGTTTTAACTTAATAATAATATATTTTTTTATAATAATAATAATTAAACTATTTTGTATTTATATAATTTTTAGGTAATAAAAAAAACATGGGAGATCCTTTATTTTATAAATTAAAAAAACATTGTAACTTAATAAAATAATAATTTAAATTTTAGAAAAATCTAGGGGTTAAATCGAATAAATATTTACATAAATCATGAATCAATTACTTTCTGTAATAAATAAATTAAATATTAGAAATTAATTACCACACGTATAGTATAATAGTGTGCAACATTGTCATGCTTTATATGCGTCAGAATGTGTGTTTGTTTATTTTTCCTTATATCAATATAGTTGGGTAAATATTCTGCGGTCGCATCGTGTAATTCATTTTCAAACATATTCTCTCTTGTCGAATATCCTGCACACATACATTATTACAAAATATAGTGAATAATTAAATCCCATTCCAATGCCCTGTTCTATGAACGCACCCGTCATCCTCTGGACCCATTGGCTCTCTTGCCACAGAATGTGTATATACACTATAGCTTATAATATATGTGATTTGAAGCGCACATACGTACATAGTTTTGATTTAAAATTAATTATTATCAACAGAATTTTCTTATAGATATGTTTATGTACAAGCACACCCACAGATTTACAAACAAATTTTATGTATAGATACAAATTTATAGAAAGTAGAAAATATATTTACATTTTAATGCAAAAAAAGTAAAAGCCAATGCATTCGATGCGATGTGGTGTATTACATTGAATTTTTGTTTCAAACAAATAAAAAAAAAATATGTTCATACAAAGTTCACGTTTGTTCATAATAAGCTTAGTAAATTTAAAACAAAAAAAGAGAAAATCAAATTTGAGCATGCAATCCATTAGTTAAATTTCCATCTATGTCATTGTAAGTATGAAGTTATAATTTAAATTTTGAATTTATCTATACAAATGTTATCTATCAGATACGAATAATTTGTATTAACGAAATTCTATTAAATTAAAAAAAAATTGATAATAATGCTAACATATTTCTATATTATAAAAAAAAATAAGCAAAAATTATGTACACAATTGATAGATATATTTATTAGTAATTACTATTAATTATTTGTGAATATACATTCATTCCCCTAATAACATTTTGAAATAATATTGAGAATGACAAAGAGAATAATTCACAATAGGGTGAAATTCGATTCACAGTGATTGCTTTAATTCGATTTAGTTATTTTGCATAAAATTTCGAAGGGGAACAAACTTTTTGTATTTTATTTGTTTGGTTTAATTTTTTTAAATCAATAAACTGTAAGTATGAATGTTTTACAAATTTTCGACAGGGATGTGTTTTTTTTTACTTAATAATAATAAACGAGCGAAGGAAGGACTCGTTTTATAATCGCATTAGCTATGGTTCGACAGTGAAAAATGTAAACTTTGTGCTTTGAATAAATATGGAACTTGGCTTGATTTGAATAAAGTTCTCTAACTTGTTGTAGAAATGTGTTATTTATATAATGGGTAATAGATATACTTACGTCTAGAAATTAAATTCTAACAATCAGATTCTACCTTTAAATAGAAAATTAATAAGTTTTCTAAGAAATTTTTTGTACATTGAATAATATGAAGAAGATGTTAAAATAAACCGCGAGTATACTAACCCATTTGCTAAAAAATCGTTTATCAGTTTTTTCGCAAGGATTCCACGTTGGGCGCCATTTTTTTATTTTTTTTTCACTAAAGACAGTAAAGGTAAAGGCTCGAAGGGTTTTAATGTATTTCATTTATTTGAATCCATTGAATCTTAATAAATTAATTATAAATAGAAAGAAATCAATGCCACCACTACGACTAACTCAGTTTAAATGTGCTCGATAGAAAATTTTTGTTGTTGATAAGAAAAGTGGGCAGAAATTATTTATACTCCATTTCCGATGATGTTATCTACTAATCTCGACTGGGATCACAATTCTCCTCTTTTATCTCCTTCCCTCCCTCCCTAAGGATCAACTTTTGGATTAGCCCGGTTGAACAGAGTAACGCCGCGCTCGACAAAACTCAAAAGTTTTTGGATTGATGCACGGTTTCTCAGTTTCTCTTCCTCTCTCTTTTATGCTTGATAATACAAGCAAAATGGGTCGCGGATTTGTTTTCTTCGCGATCGTATTTTTAAATGAATGCTTCCTCGGACCTATATGTTTTTAGTTTGATCAAACGTTGCAGTATGATTTTAACTAAGTGGTTTTTTTCTTTCTATGATAATGGTGGCAGCCTTTTCATCGATCTTACGGTTCGTGATAGTTGATGGTGGGTCATCACAATTTACTTCGTTATTGATCATAGATTCAAGATTTAAATGTTCTAACTTGGAAATGACACAATCAACTGCAATGGACACATTTCTGGTGCTGTGGACGATTCACTCAAGTGAATAATTTACTAAGGGGATAATTCATTGTGGGGGACAATTCTTTATAGTGGGCGGGCGCTTCACTTAAGTGGAGAATTCACTGTATAGCATGTATGAACCTATATAAAAACAATTGTGGCAATTCCGTATTAACGTCCTTTTAATTTTGTTTGTCTCTCTCTTATCTGATACTTTTGAGGCAAATAAAACAATAAAATATTTTTTTAAAGTGAAGATAGTTTTAAGATGTTACAGCTAAAATAAAAATGATTATTCTCTTCATAATTAAAAATCTCCTGAGAGACAAAAAGTGTTTTATGGTATCTCTGTATCAGTAGTATATTCAAGATATCTATATGCTTTGTGTGGATTTTTTAAATTATTTATTGTGATAAATGTCATGAAAAGGTTAGTTATGACACTTTTGCGGAACAAGTTCAAACATATTATAGAGATATTTGAAAACTGACTGTTGACTGTATTTTGTGTTTAAAATAAAAAAAAACTTTGATATATATTTAATTTTAAAGTCTATTTTACAACTTATCTTGTCTTCTTGTCAAAAGTTGTAACACTGTCGGTTAATATATAAAGGTGCAATGTTTTGACATCTTTTAAGCAGAATTAAATGGTCTTTTTTGTATGCGTAAAATATTCTTCTTTGATCTAAAATAGGTTTTACTGACTTGTTTGAGAAATATTATTAGCATCATCAAATTCAATACATGCTGTTACTTCTAACCCCTATCTCTCCTACCTTTTATCATCAAAAGAAATAATTGATAGGTTTCATGGAACAAACTGCCAATTTTTGCTTTTTAATTGTTACCCAACGATTTGAACACTCCACAGAAATACTTCCTTCTTAAACAAATTAATTAATTACAAGCAATATTTCAAACAGAAAAATTCACTATACAACCTCGATATGACAACCACAACATTAATAAAACTTCACATAATATGTCCGGTCCATATGTTCCAATTAATAATCCAAATATAAAAATTTTAATCTATCCCGAGTATGAATAGCTAACACGAATAAAAAAAAATTTAAACTCAAATCATGTTTGCATTAAATCTATCCATCCTCTTGGAAATAACCATGAAATATCAATTCGATTCACAAACATATAAAACAAAAACATAAAATCTCATCATTTAGAATTTTTAATTTTCAAAATAAAATCCAATCTGCCACCTCTCTTGACAAATCCAAAACAAATGCGTTTGCATTTGTTTAAGTTACATGAAGCGATTTTTTTTTATCGAAGGATGAGTAAAAGATACTCACTCATCTTCTTTCGTCCAATCCGATTGAATAAGCTTTTCGGATGAACTTCTTCTTTAACGATTTTATGAGATATCTGTGTGCCATCATTCGTTTTCTAAAATAAACATGATTTTATGTAATTTTTTTTTTATTGTGACTTAAATACGAATATTTTTTTATTTTTCTTCCGCTGCAGATATTTTCTATGCAAGTTTTGTTCTATATATCTTAAAATGTAAGTGCTGTTCTACTGTGCTGCTTTCATACAGATTCTTTTCCTAAGAATATGTTTTTTTTTGACAACTTGAAGCGTTTATTTATCGAAATGTATAAGGAGATTCATCTTCCTTTTTTTTCCCAGTGATTCCTTTCATATAAAGATATCAACCAAACAGGAATATAAAAATAAAAATGAAAAAAAAAATCTATATTATGAATCTGCTTTTGAATGCAATGCCAAGAGTGAAAGAAAAGGATATGACTCCGTTGAATAGAAGATGGCAAAGAGCTTCAACATACTAGAGTAAAAAAAAAAGTATAGGTAGGTATTATCTGTATTTCTTTTCATACAAACAAACATGGAAAAAAAAACCTATAGATAGAAATGTCAGTGATGCAGATACGATACACCCTGTACAAATGCATTGTATTTGATGGAATGCAACAAGGAGCGGGGGTGCGCAACTGTAGAGGATAGGTCATACGCGCCAGACAAGCGGAAGAGAATAAATTTATGTCGATAATATCCATGAGAAAGCTTTCCTGCTGCATGCAAATATGTGAATTGCGTTTCTGGGTAGCTCAGCTGGGATAAAATTATGATATTCCATGCATGCATGAAGATACATTTTTAACTGAATGACTCCCTTGCTGATGATATGGCTATGACGATGTTGATGCGATGTTGATGATGATTCTTGTGCGCTTTATTCGATGTGGCACACGGCTATACATTTGTATATATACCTACATATACGAACTATTTTTTATTTGTTCAGATACTTTTATATCTTTTATATTTTATCATCGACGCTATTGACATATTTCGATTCAATTCGATGAGAATGCCATACACAGATATATTTATTATTATATAGGTGTATGGCATTCTTTTGGATAAAATTTCACAACCTAGATGCTTTTGCCAATAATATTTGTTATAAATATACTATATATATAACCTACGCAGAGATACTGTGTTTTTGTATGCAAATCGGAGTAAAGACTTTTGAAGTGAAATTGATTTCTGTTGTTGTTTATTGTTATTGTTGTTGTTTTGAAATCGAGCTTAAACTATATTTATTCGAAATTGAACAAATTGGAAAACAACTGGATATACATTATCTTCTCGTTAGATTAATGAAAAAAATGTATCCTTTTGATTAAAACCTTAAATACAAATTTAAATTTTTCAATTAAATTATATAAGGCATTTATTTCAGAATATTTCTCTCTTCAAAATTATTTTGTAATAAAATTTAATTATTGTTTGGCAATTGAAAAAAGTGATTAAAAGACTGAAATATGCTTTGCGATTTGTGTTTATAGCCTGAGGTAGAATTTTTTTCCGTACATAACCAGCAAGTAAGTAGAATCATCAATCAAATTTCTTAGGACTTTCATGTTAAGAATATTTAATTATTGAAACATTAAAATGCATACCACGTTGAAATTTACAAAGGCAGAGGTATCTATCTATTCATAAGTAAAAACGTACATAGAAATTTAACAATAAGAAGAAGACTTTATATTTAAGTTTATTGGAAATAGTTTTCATTTCCGTTTTGGGGAATTTAGAATAATTTCTCTGTTGTATTCAAATTTGATTATTTTACTCATTATAAATTCAAATGTTCATAATTTAGGAACTAATGTATTTTTTTTTCTTTTCTTTTCAGGTAAATATCTTTTGGGTTATGATGATTGAATATAAAGGTATGGTGTTTTAGGCAAAAGTTTTTTACATTGTGGAAAGTTGTCAAATAAAATAAAAGTTCAATTTGTGTCTTCAGCGTGGAAGAATTCCGTACTCAAAGAACTCTGATGAAATCTAGTACCGGAAAATAAGTGATTTATAAATAGATTTGAGTTCTGATGATCGGCGGTGGGGGTGCTTTGAAATTTCTTTAAGCATATAACTCATTTCTAAATTTTGTTATTCGTGTTTTATTAAAAGGGCAAATATTCATCATCAATTTAGTTACAACAATTAAATTTATAAAGAAAATTGGGTATGGTATGTTTCGCCAAAAGCGTTTGGCAAATTTTATTTGGCATACGTTTCGAATTTTAAATGATATGTCATATAATCATTTCGCGTTTTTTATTTCGATATTTTCATTTAGTTTTTTGATTGATTTGCTCTTTGAAGTTAAGCAAATTTTAATTTGGCAATTATGTTGTTTAGCATTTTTTACTAAGCATTTATTCGTTTAAGTTTTTTTTTTTTTTGTTTGGCTTTTTGTTTTTTTTTTTTAATTTTTTGTTTGGCAATTTATTGTTAGGCCTTTTTTTTTGTTTGGGGTTCAATTTTTTGCATTTTTTTTTCGCTTCATTTCGCTTCATTAAATTACAGAAAATGATTGAAAAGGATTTTGAAAAAAAGGAGAAATGTAAAACCACCAAATGATAATTGCGAAATTATCCAAAAAAGTAAATTGCCAATTAAAAATTGCGAATTAAAAAAAATATAAGGCGAAACAAAAAATTTTCAAATTAGTTTTGCCAAAAAATGGAGACCCATAAAAATTATAAGCTGACAGTGATCATATTAATTTCAAAATTTTTAACTTAGGTACAGGTTGAAAATTTGAATTTTCAGTTTGAAAATTAGTTGTTAAAAATTAATACTGAAATCCGTTGTTAAATAAATAACTGTACTGGTGGAGTTGAGACCCATCAAATGGCATAATGTCCACAGTATAGTATCAAAGTAAAATATTTGGTGCATTCAATGTCTTTCTAACTAACCTTATTTAAGGGTAAAAATAATTGGAATAGTTTTTTATTTGCATTGAGGAGTTTTTGACCAAAATAGCCCAAAAATATAAAAAAGCTAATTTAAGATGTATTTACTCTAGGGATCATTCACACAATAGTATTATAATTTTTTTCATACGGAATGGAACTTGCATCAAACTACCCCCCACTTAATGGGGTACACTGATACATGGCAGGGGCACTTTGGTCCAAAGCCCAGTCAGCATTTATTGAAAAACTTTATTTAATAATACAAATTATAAATCTCTTCGAAAATCAATGCGTTTAAGAATTCAATTCCATACAAAAATCAGAAAATACCCCAAAGGGATGTTGGGTACATTAAAACGATATCACACATGTCGTGTTCATCAATATGCCCCAGTATTATATAGATACATATTAGAAGATATATAATAAATGTATTTGAAGCAATATTTAATACTGAAGTTCTAAATAAATATCACATAATGAAAGCTAAATTACTTTATATGAAACTGTTAGCACAAATATGCTAAAGAAAATTTATTTTGGCTTATAGAGCGCTTAGACTCAACAGAAATGTAATTGACTTGATAGACTTGTTGTGTTGGGTGCGTGGTGTTGAGTAGCCTTCTGCATTTTGTTTATGTTAATAATGACGACTGTATCTATGTACCCCATGTATCAATGATCGGGAAATTGAAATCACAATATTCTGTATTTTATGCGGTAATTTGGTACCCATCCTTAAACACGAAAAATACTCGTTGTAAAGACATCGAAAGAATAAAAGAATAACTAATATCATTTTCTTCCTTGGTATACTTACATCAACTTTGATCGGGAATTCTCCAATGACTTCTGAATTATGGCAACACTGTTTTTTCACTTCCTCGTAGATTTCTGAGATTCCTCGTTGCAACGGGGCACCACTGACACTAACCTTGTTTAAAAAAAAAATATCCATCACACATAATATCCATTATGATTAGGATACTTTGGATTACATAAAGTGGTTGATTAACCCGAAACTAATCAGTACTGGTTCTCCTATAGCAAACTGTTATCAAATATGGTGTGTGATAAAAGACGATTTTTTTTATTTTATATCAATCAATATCAATTCAATATCAGTCAACTTTGCTTCCACCAAAAAATCGCTACGACATCTTTGAATAGTTCATGATTTGGTAACATAAAGAAACTAATATTCCTTTCTTTTTTTATAATCAGATATAGAATTGGTTTCGAATTTCGTGTGTCATCTGTAAAACAAATTGATACCACTGATCCTAAAATGAAATACCACATTTGATTAAAGTGCCATACACAATCAAAAGTTCAAATTCAAATTCCTTGTGTTATCTCCCTCAACTCAAACCATTAAAATTCAAATCCAATTCGAACAACATTCCACAATATCCATTTCAGGTAATTTGGCTGATCCGAAAGATTTATTTCATGTCGAATATATATTTTCTTTTATTTCTTATGTGGTTTTTTTTATGTGTTTTTTTTTTTTTTGTAAAGGATATTTCTGTTTATCCACAGTCGTTTGCTTCCGATATTTATGTTGTAAACCCACTTGGTGTTTGGTTGGTGTCATTAGCCCTTACATAGAATTCTCTTGTTTTTCAAAGCATATTGCTCCTAAATCAACACAACAACCCTACGTGATTTAAGTTAATCCGCCATTTGCAGTATATGTACATCCCAGTAGGGTCGTTGTATCCTTTTTTTTTTTTTTTTTTGTTGTTGTGTTAGTCAATTGTCTTTTATTTGTTTTTATTTTAACTTTACCGGATGTATTACTAACTGCTGCTGTTTGGTGTCATGTCCATATGGAGCCATGGGTACATAGTGTTCTAGGATATCATAATATTTTGTTTTAATATCGAAAGGACAAGATAATATTTATTTCAGTAATAACAGAGTTAAGTACTTTTCATATTGTACATGTCAAAGCTGTTAAAACATGCAAACATTTTTAGAACAATCAGTTTCCCATGATCTCGAGTTCATCCATTACCAATTAAATTAGAGCTGCAGAGGATGAATTTTACCATACGCGGCTTTGAAATCAATGCAAAAATTGTGTATGTCTCGACTTGAAGTTCTGCAATCTTTTCCATATCTTTTGTCGGTCTCAAGATCTCGTCTGTGTTCATTGTTCAACCTGCGGGGCGAAAAGTGATTAGCGTAGTTGTCGATTAATATGTGATGCTAAAACGCTTGCAACTTTTGGCAAGATATTCCTCGATATATTTCTTGCAGATATTGACCTGATAACTCCTTTCTCGGGCATACTTCCTTTCACATAATACTTCGTTAATGATTGCTCTTTTATTGTTCTTGAGTTTTTTATAGCTGTGCCTTTCTTCTGTATACTAGGGACTAGAATTTTCTTCCTGTGTCATTTCCGATTACAAATGGAGTTTGACACAACGTTTCAGAAACATTTAAGGAATCTTTATAAAATTTCCAGACCTAACAAGCATTATGAAAACTTTTAAGAAACATTTCAGAAATATTTTGAAGCAATGAAGCAATGAATTTTGAAAATGAATTTGAATTTGAAAAAATATTTCTGAAGTGTTTCTTAACTGTTTTAATAACTCTTGATACGAAATGTTTCTGAAATGTTTCTCTGTTTGCCATTCTCGATTGGAAACATTCTATGTTTCGCAAATGTAACTTTAAGAAAGTTCAATGTTTATTGTTGCGAATATTTTAATATATCACTCGAATCGAGGGGTTTGTCACGATTGAAATCACCTGACCACTTATACTTACAATCATTTGAAATCACGTTGAAATCAGGTGGAATCACTATTTCAAGTGATGAAATTAAAAAAAAATTTGGTTTCTGATTTCAAAAGATTTATTGCAATCATTAAAAATATTTGAAATCACTAAGTTTTTTTGCAATCATGCAATCAAAAATGCCATAATGAAATCACAATGAAATCACTTGAATTAATTTGCAATCATTTGAAATCAGTAAATTTATTTGAAATCAATGCAATCAAATTTTTAAATCAATTTAAATACTGCTTTAAATCATCTGAAATCATATGAAGTCATTTGAAATATTGAAATCATTGAACCACTAAACTGATGGCTAGTGACATACCCTCGACTCGAATGTCAAAATGAGAAAATAGAAACATTTCAGAAACGATTCAAAAATGTTTCTTCAACCCTATGTACCAAAAGAAACATTTCTAAACTGTTTTCGAAATGATTTTTTTTAAATAAATAGAAAACATTTCAGAAACATTTCAGAAACTCTTGTTGTTTAATGTTTCTTGAAACGTTTCGTTGTTCTGAACACATCTTAGGATGGTTCCCGGTATTGGGACAACTGATTGTTGGCATCTGTTTGCTCAGGTAGTCTCTCACGTTGAATTTCTTCATCGAGGCGGTTGGCACTCTTTTCTTTAATAAATCTTTCTAACTTTAAAAAAAATTGTAGTATAGGTACTGGGCTAAGAACGGTCTGCTATTGGCGTATTTTTCGAAATCCAAGAAACTCACGCTCACTTACAGACTGAATCTGAAACTTAACACGGACCGTTAAGTTCATTGTATATATTGTTATTACTTAATTTGGTATACAAGATCAAGATGCACTTGATAGGTATACATAAATGCCATTGAACGACCAGATTCTAAAAGATGAGTAAACGACCTTATTTGAATCGGACACGGTTTGTTTGGAGAAAGTTACGTTGAATTGTGAATGATTTCGAAAGAAACCTACAAAAATTCCATGGAAATGACTGTTAACTGATCTTTACTTGGTGAATCTTCAAAAGATTCAAAAAATATCACATACTATTGCAATTTAATTGTTTTCTAAAATTGTTTCAAATTTATTTGGAATACCTCCTTTTATTTTGGAATAACAATAACTTTTAGTACCCCAAACAAGGTTTATGAACAAATGAATGGACAACACAATCAAATTACGTCCTGTTACACCTTCTTAATAATACACAAAATAATTTTAAAGTTAAGAAAAAAATTAATAATTTAAAAGATGTTTAAGTTAATATAGTTTTTTTTTCACAAAATCATCAGCAATCTCATAAAAATATAATTTTGCTTCATATCTCATTAATAAATGATAAAGGACAAATTTTTTTAAATGCGCTTCTCAAAACAACAACCACATCACTTAAAAATAAAAATAAATAAAATTATCCACTTCAACCGGAAACAGTGAAGTATATGGTAACCTCTTCAAAAATAAATTTGTTATTCCTTATCACCGGAGCCTTGACATACTGGTTATATGTATGTATAGATATGCACTCTGAAGTGCACAATCAAATAAAAAGTTTGTTAGTTCTTTTTTTTTTTTTAATATAAAAATTTGCAACGTTCTCCCATGACAGTTTGCTGATAAAAATAAAATCACTGAAAAATAAAGAATTTATAATAAAAATAAATGGATGCATTCCATAGGGAAAATATCTACAATATTTTTGCCATTTCAAAAGACAAGTAGGTAGCATTACTACGACGAAACGATTCGGTTCGATACACTTACTCTTAGTATCGCTTGCAGTCTAAAAATGTCATCTTTAATTTCCATCCAATCCACATATACATACACTGAGAAGGATTTTTACGTTAATAGAAAGGGAATGTTATTGTTTTTAGTGTATCCCAAGCGCCGAAAGCTAACAGACAAATACAGCCATCTTGAGATATTCGCTAGATGGATTTTACAATGCATTCCAATGAGAGATATCTGTCGAAGAACTCTCTCGTGTAGTGCGTTATTAAATAGACGAGAGATTTCTTCGTTTCATAAGGATTTTTATGAATTACAAAGTGCCAAGGATAATGGATTATATGCATTTGAGATTTCGTGAAGGGTTTCAAATGTCATTCATTTTTATTTTGAAAAATAAAGATATAATTTAAATATCCACTATTGTTAATATTTGATAATTCAGGGTTGGATTTGCCAATTGAAATACTGAGAGCTGTAGTTAAGGCCAAGTAAATAATTAATTAAAATTTTTCCAATAGAGACTGGTAGATATTATCAATAATTATCAATAATCAATCAATAATCAATAAAACAGTCATATCAACAGTATTTTTGATATGACCGCCCTCCGCGGTTTCCGAGAGGCTCAATTTTCGGTAGATTTTGGGTCATATATTAGACTGAATTTGAGCAATATACCACCTGCTTAGTTGTTTTGAGTGCATTAATGTTTTACCGCCGCGGCCGGCGGCGGTAGCCTTAACTCCAGAACAAATAGCGACTTTCTGCCGATACATTTCAACTAGCTGAACCTTTTGTTGTTTGAAGTCGACTCAAATTTGTTCGTAACCATTCAAAATAAATGTCTGATAATTGACGAGTATTTTGAACAAACTAACTTTGCCTAATATGCCTTCTTCGATTGTCAATTTATAGTTGATAATTGATAATTATTGACACTTTATAAATAATGATTATCTATTGATACTTGACCATTCATAATAATTGATAATTGATTATTGATAATAAATTTTTGATAATAAATAATTGCGACACTGATATTTGATGATTATTGATATATTATATAAGTAGTCGATAATTGATAAATATTGAAATTTCAATCATCATCAGTCATAATAATCATTTCATTTTAATCACAATCGATTAAAAAACTTACCAACCTATAAAGTGATAAAACTCAAAAAATAGTAGAAAGAAAGATTGTTCAATAAAATACTAGGTATTCTATATAAGCGAGTTACATTAAATATCCCATTAAATAAGATGCAGCACTTTAGAAGAGCAAATACCACCACCATCGGGTGTTTGCAGCTAAAATGCGCCTTGAACTTTCAAATTAATACACACGACCCTGCATAATCTCAGTATAGATATTAATATTTGATGCCAATTTTTTTTTTATTATTTAACAAAAAAACCATGTAATTAAAATTTACAACCACGAAGCAACAGGGTGATGTATCTGGGCCACAAGCTTACAAGTATCTGTTTATGAGTTTCTTTTTTTTTTCAAAAAAGAAATTAAAAAAAAGAATAGTAGACATCATCTGCAATGATGTACCATCTTCCATTCATTGAGTATCTAGCGGCTGTAAAAAAACACTCTCTTTTCTCTTTCCCAGCTGGATATAGTACGCTACACCTACTACGCTTGAGTATACTACACACACTCGCCAAGTGGTTGCAATTTTCATAATGAAAATATCTTCTTCTATTTTTTTTGTCATTCCATCTATCTATCTGTATAGCTTTTCCTCCTATATAAGTTTATGTACCTATATATGTATCTCAAATTGGATGCAACAATTTTCAGCATATAGCATAGCAATATCCATCATAACTACCGTTCAGCTAAGTATCTGCACCATTTGTGTTGTGTGCAGCAGCAGTCAGCTTCAGCTTTAAATGAAAAGCAAAATAATAAAAAAAAAAAAAATATTTCATAATATGTATCTATGGTTCTTTATTGTGCATCCAGCTATGAGTGAAGGCGGCGGCGGCGGTGGTAGGTGGTTCAATGGTTTGGTTTTAAAAAGAGGCCTTCCTCAATGTTCTATTACGGGTTTAATGACACTTGCCGTTGTATTCCACAGCATCCTCCCATGCTCTCCTTCCGGGGAGGAAAAAACAATAGGATGAGCAAAAATAAAAAAATAAAACCGAAGCATGACAGCAATGACAGTAAGAGCCTATCTGCTGGTTTGGTTTGGATTTTATGTAACAGATACAATATGAGGTCTATCTCTATACAGATAGATTTAGATTTTTATGTGAAGACTACTGTACTGTTGCTGGCTGCATAGCATATAGCTGTCGTCAGATCAATGAGTACCTCATAGCTGTTGCTGCTCCCACAGATAGTATAGATATAAATATAGAAGACTATGATTGTTGCTAGATTCTCTGCCTGGCTGATGCTGCTTCTGATTTTGCTTCTATGCTGAAGCTCATGTTCGTTCCAGTCAAATGAAAAGTTCACAGAGGCAAAATTATAAATGACAATGACTTTGTCTTCGGCTGATAATAACCATTGCAAGTTGAATGAAAGGAAGATTGCATACGCTTGTGTCTATATTTATATATACCTACATGTCTACATAGCAGGTTCTATAGAAGGTTTCATAACTTTTGCAATTGAAAGGTGGTGGCATAGAGTATCTTTTTCTGTGGAAGTGCAGGTTACTTCTGTTTTTTTTTTTTTACATTTCTTCGAAAAAAACGGTATAGGAGGGTAGTGAGCCAAATGAGGTGGATGCACTAGAATATATATGTATAATAAAGAAAAGAGTAGGATTACGAGACATCTGGTGGTTAGGGTTGATTGAACATATTATATTCTATGTATATACATACAGGTACATAACGTATATAAGAAAACTTTATTTATACTTTGGTTTCAATATTCTCTGACAATATTCTTGCAGAGATACAAAAGTTTCAGAAACTGACCGTTGGCTTTTGAATTATCTCAACTCACTGTGCAAAATCTAGAAAGTTTATCAGAGTTCATGGTCATCAGTCTCTGTGGGGGTATTGTAGCATTTTTGATAACACTGAATTTGATAACCAAGCTTAAAAGTTCCATGAACATGTTGAAGTTATTTTTTTTTCTTTATTTGTATTGGAGGTTGTAATGCTGATTGGATAAGAATGAACAATTTGTATTGAAGCTGTGGTATAGGTAGAATAACTGATTGATCTACAGGGTGAGTCATGAGCAATGCGACAAAATGCTAGGGCGTTTAGGTTGCGTTGAGACAAGAAAAAAATCGTATGGGAGGGGGGGGTCTATTCCCCTCCGTTTAGCCGGGAGGGGCAATTTTCGAAAGAACTGACTTAAAATGGGAAACAAATTATTTAAAATCAACGGCTTCATTCACAATGCTGTGCGATACGTTTTTGAAAAGCCAATAACTTTTTCTTTCATTCTGTGTTAAAATAAATCTATTCTAAGAAATAGTTTTTGAAATATTTATTTTCAAAGTCAAAATTTTGAAAAAAAAATTGAAAAAAAAATTTCAAATTCATTTTTTTCAAAATTTTACGTAATTAAGTGCTAATTTTAATTTCAAAATTCAATGCTGTTATTAATTTTAAGTCTAAATAAGAAAACCGGATGCAAAAATTTTATGTCGTTCTCAAGAAATTAAAAAAAACCAAAACCACCTTTTTCTAAGAAAAACATTTATTTTTATTGTAACGAAGCAATTTAAGAAGCATTAATCTTAGTTTTTTTAGTTTTTTTTATTCCTTTTATTTTTACTATGTTTTTTATTGGAAGTACTTATAAAAAATTCTCGATATGATCTCCATTGTTTAGAAGGCATAGATTATATCTCCTTGTAATGGCTTCACATAAGTTTATGCTTGACAAATTTTCCTGCAATTTGACTCCAGCGACTTCAATTCGTTCCTTCAGTTGTTCCAATGATACTATTTCCACTTCGTAAACATAATTCTTCATAAATCCCCATGCATAGAAATCTAGGGGAGTTAAATCTGGTGACCTAGGCGGCCATTCCGTGGGGCCCCTTCTTCCGATCCAACGGTCACTAAAATGATCATCCAGCCAGTTTCTCACCTGTAAGCTGTAGTGTGCTGGAGCACCATCTTGTTGGTAGATTAAAGTATCTGCTATAACCAATGGCAATGGAACGCTGTATAATAAATCGGGTAAAAGGTCTCGTAGGAATTGCAGGTATGGATTCTCCATTAATAATGGAATTCAAAAACCGGGGCCCGATCACAGTGTGTCCAACAAAACCAAGCCAAACATTACAACTAAAGCGGTGTTGTGATTTGTTTTGTTTTTTTTTTGTGTGGATTGGCGCTACTCCAATAATGTAAATTGTGGAAGTTAGTAACCCCATCCCTAGTAAACTGTGCTTCATCCGTCCAGAATATTCTTCTAAAATAGTTTTGTTCAGTTTCATTTCTAAGTAGTAATGTTCTACAGAATTCGGTTCTCAATAACTTGTCGTTTGAGGTGAGTTCCTGAACAGGCGTAAAGTGGTACGGGTGTAAATTTTCCGCCCGAAGTACTCGACATGCTCTAGATTGGGACACTCCAAGCATAGTGGATATCCTTCTTGTACTGACGGAGGGATTATTTCGGACTAAATCCAGAATTCTTTCATCTAAGATTCTTGACTCATCAGAAACTGGCCTTTCGCTTCTTCGATGCTCCAGCACTCCATGATCTCTTAGACGTCGGTGGATTCTTGGAAACGTGCTATGATGGGGACACCTCCTATCGGGATATCTTTCAGCGTACAGTCTTTCGGCTTCACGACTTCGACCATTAGCTAAACCGTAGCAGAAATGCATGTCCGTTAATTCTTCTCGGGTGTATGAGCTTGACATCGTTACGTGTTAATGAGTTAATATTCAAATTTGAAATAATTACTAAGCAAAACTGCAATGCCTTTTATTTATCTTGCGTTGCAATTTTCTTTTTTTTTCATTAAAAAAATGCGGTTTTATTGTCATTATTGTCCCCATAACAGGTAGAACCCATGGGCTGCGGGCAGGCCAAGGCAAAAATATTGACAGGTCAGTTTTCAGAAGTTATCAATGAAAATAATATTAATCCAGGGTTATTCCAATACTATTTAATTTTATTACGTTCTCATAAAACTCCAATTAAAAAAAAAGTAAAAAAACTAAGATTAATGCTAAATAAATAAATAAATTGCTTCGTTACAATAAAAATAAATGTTTTTCTTAGAAAAAGGTGGTTTTGGTTTTTTTTTAATTTCTTGAGAACAAAATAAAATTTTTGCATCCGGTTTTCTTATTTAGACTTAAAATTAATAACAGCATTGAATTTTGAAATTAAAATTAGCACTTAACTACGTAAAATTTTGAAAAAAATGAATTTGAAATTTTTTTTTCAATTTTTTTTTCAAAATTTTGACTTTGAAAATTAATATTTCAAAAACTATTTCTTAGAATAGATTTATTTAAACACAGAATGAAAGAAAAAGTTATTGACTTTTCAAAAACGTATCGCACAGCATTGTGAATGAAGTCGTTGATTTTAAATAATTTTTTTCCCATTTTAAGTCAGTTTTTTCGAAAATTGCCCCTCCTGGCTAAACGGAGGGGAATAGACCCCCCCTCCAATACGATTTTTTTCTTGTCTCAACGCAACCTACACGCCCTAGCATTTTGTCGCATTGCTCATGACTCACCCTGTATACTAGATCGACGAAATATCTACAGAACTGTTAGTTTGAAGAACTAAGAAAATAAGATGTACCTAAAGTTGTGTTGTGTGAAAATCTGTATATGTATCTACTCTTGTCGCAACTCATTTTAAACGTCAAATTTTATAACAGTAGAATCTTGAAGACATGAGCGGTTCTTTATTATGAACAATTCGAAAAATAAATACTTTTTTTTTAATTTTTTTCGGGCGAATAGGTACAAGTGGAGAAGTGTTTTGAAAAACATTTATAATGCTCTTTTCTTAGCTCTTATAGGTACACCTATCTGTTCAGGTATTTGAGATTCTACTGTTCTTATATTTCTATTTTTATTAAGTTAAACTCCTACAGGATGGTATGTTTGACATGTTTTTTTTTATATTTAAGTTTTATTTTAATGAAATATTAACTGCCGAACTTGGTGTAGGTAAATGCAGTAATTGTTGAAAAATTAAATGGGAGCATCCATTACAACGTTTTAACCATCAGGTTAATCGATTAATCATTAATGCAAGTAGTCAGGGTTTGAAGAGAACAAAATTTGTTTAGCTTCTTTAATAAAGTTTAAGAAAAAAAAATAAATCATAACAACATTGTTTTTTTTTTTTTTTTGAAGTTAAGTATTTTTTTTTTACCAAAGTTATACTTAAGCAATTGACGTTGTTTACCATGCCAAAGATGAGAAAAAGAACAATAAAATATATATAATTCTATAGGTATATAATGTATAAAGATCTCTGGTGGGCTCTCTATAGAATTCGGGGCAGGATCGATTTTAGGTGCATGCAAGTTTTTGATTTAAAAATGAACATTATATCAAAAATATAGCATACTTCTAGGAGTTATTTTAATTAAAATAATCCATTTATATGGGAGTTCGCAATTTTTAATTGCTTTTAACTTGTTTCTTATTCGTTGTCATTTTTGTATTATGCAGCTTAATTTCCCCCTAAAATTTTTGTTTTATTTGCAGAGATTTTATAAAGCACAGCATAGTTTCATAATAAATACAACCGACCGGCGACGCCGCCGTGCCGCAGGGATGTTAAGGATATCTATATCTAATATACAGAAGTAAAAACAAAATTATTGAAATAATACAGCATTCTTTATTTATTAACATTAATTTAAATTGAAATTTAATTACTCGAAAACACAGTGTTACTTATGGCTTAAACTTATCAGTTTACCTATGTGAAGTACAATAATCATTTTTTATTAAAATCTAAACCTGGCATGGCAGCTAAAGTAATTTTTTTCTAAATGATTGCATCCGTGTGTGTTATTGATATATACATATATTGTTAACATTAACCGTTTGCCAATAAAGTTATAAACTTATCTAAGTTGAAAAAATAGAATTTGTTTAAGGTTTTTGACATTGAAATACATCCCTGTGTTTTGGTACTTTCTGGTGGTCTAAATAATCTGGTGGTCTAAATAAATATATAAATAAAATATGTTTTAGGTGGCTCAGAATTCACAAAGTATCGACCTATCGGAAAATACCTTACTTTTGCAAATAGCGGCAACTGTCAGTTTTATTTTTGGTATTTTTGAAGAAAATAGAACGAATTGGATTATTTTTACACCGAAAATTTTACTATTGATTTTGACGCAACGTGAATTTTGGGCACTTGACTGTCTTAATATACTAACAACACTTGTAGGAAAAAGACGCCGCCGGAGATCCTCGCCGTTCTCTTTCCGACGAGAATATCGTCGCCTTGGCTGAATATGTTAAGGATAATTCCGATAATCATCCACAGTGCGATAAAAAAAAGCTCAAATGGTCAAATCTTATAGGTCCTAATAAATAGAAAGACAAAGGTAGCAGAGCAACATCAGCAACAACGTACACCGTCTACCTATAGAAAACTCTATACAAAATAAATGAATACCCATTTCCTCGCATAACTTCCATTTAAAGCATGCTGATGTTCCAAAGCTCAGTCTTAACATTCCTCTGTTGTTAAAATGTCAGCATTTCACCATCATCGCAGCCACAAAATAGTCATAAATAAACGAGCAAAAACCACAACGTACAATTTAGGTACTTCGCCACTTATTGTCGGTGTTGTCACCGTGTGTCAGGATAACTGCTGCTAAGCATAAACCATGGCTCCATTAAAACATCCCTGCTCCTAAGACAAAGTAATTTTGCTCTTAGAACAAATATGCTTATCCTTGTAAAAAAAAATATAATATAAACAAAAAATAAAAAGCCATCTCCCGCATTACTTGGCAAATGCGAAGATGAACAAATGAAGAACTCAACAGAAATGGTAGTTGGAGTGGATTATTTTTTTTTTTTTTTTTGCAAAATGGGAAATGTGCCAATTGTACGTGTGCATATATAAAAATACGTTGACGACGACGGTATGCTGGCAGGCCAGTTTTTTTTTTCGGTCACCGCCTCTCTTATAAGAAGGACATACTCACACAGGACGAAGAAGAAAAACAAAGTTTAAATATAAGCAAGTGAAAAACAAATATATTTACTCCTTTTTTTCTGCACAGACAAACAAACAAGGGTATACGGTTATGGAGTTAAAAATGTAGGTCAGTTTTGCAAAAAAAAAAAAAATTACCAACAAAAATAAAAAAAACATAAAAAAACGGATTCGCAAGGGAAAACTCTGTGGCATCAGCAGGAGCAGCAATAGCATCACCCCAGTAGGAGTATACCATCATAGTCAAAAAGGATTAATTTATGAATTAGAGAAAAAATTCGAAATTCTGCGGGTTGGTTGGTCTTTTGTAAAGAAAATAATAAAAAAAAAAAAATAACATAAAATAATAAACAAAATGACTGACTGGAAGTAAGTATGCAAATGACTTGTAGGTAACAGATTTTTTATATTATTATTATTTTTCTTTTGAACTTTTATTGCAACTGCCACAATCGAAATGGAACGACCACAATATTTCTGGAAGAAGAATGCACAAAAAAAAAGGCTTTCATTTTGTGTGTGGTTATGGTGTTCATTTTTTTGAATATTCTTCGAGGTTGAATTGAAAATATTATATTTTCAATCATATAAATTGCAAGTTTTTTTAATCAGATTTTTTAACAAAAAGTTATAAATATTGAATTTTGGTTGAAAAGATTGAGTTCATGATGGTGGGGTTTTCCTATTACAGTTGACTGAATTTTGACTAAAAATATAGATAAATATAAATATTTTCCTAAAAATAAGTAATATTTCTTAACTATACATAATATTGAAAGACCTGTTTCTATTTGTTTTGATTAATAGCAATGCACTTCTAAAAGAATAATTATGTGTAGGTATAGCTATTTCCTTTAGGCCCATGACTTTTAAAATCAGGCAGTTGCTGCGAATGGAGGAACAACATATTAGACTGATTCACAAAAAAAGAAACCCTAAGCACTCCAACATTGACCAAGTATTGTAACGATGCCTTACATTTACAATGTATGGTATAAGACTCAACAAGGGAAGCTATATGATCCCTTTAAAATTATAAATAATAGCGCGCCTCTGGTATGTCATCGCCGTTACTGGATGGATGTAATAATAAACATAAGATCATATAAGGGCATGCTATACTGAATGACAACATTTTTCATCTCCATTTCTGTATTTTTATACCTACTTCACAGTAAGTCACTGTCACGAAAATGGTCAGGTATTAGTGGAAGTACTAAAGTAGCTACTTTCGACGGAATTTAGTGGTAGGTCAGTTTACATGCTTAGGTTAAGTATACCTTTCATGTGCTATTACCGAATTCCTGAGCTTGGATTACATATACAGAGTAGGGAATATATTAAGGACCCCCACAATGAATAAGCGGGGCAAAAACTCCATGCTATATGTTGGAGATTTTATAACCTACAATAACAGTGAAGCTGTCTCAGGTTTTCTCCAGTGAAACCTGCTGTATTAAGATTACTAGAGTGCAAATTTAATTTTAAAAGATCCAGTATCATTTTTGCCAACCTTTCTGCTAGTCGTCTAACACACTGTAAAGCGACAGTATAATGGCTTTGTAGACCATGCACTTCGTTTACACTTGTGAAGTTTTAAACCATTTGTTTTGTTAAATTGCATAAGCAGGTCAGTAAAGGGTTATTCTACGTCGAAATTTCAGTGAACAAATGCTAGCGTGATTATAGACGGTTTGGAATTCGAGGAACTATTCTCCTGTTTCAGAGTGAGTGTTTTCAATTTCAAGCGACACAGCTGTATCATTTAACGCTTGAACATATACCCACTCATTACCTCTTTAATTGAACCAGTCAAAGCTTCTAATGAAGCAGTGTAGACATAGTGTGTCTCTACGTCAGATCATGCTAGGGCCATCGAAGAAATATTACCCTAGTTATAATTTACGCTTTTAGGAAAGATCAAGTCCTGATTGTAGAGATGATATGTAGTATATAGTCTCCCACTCTTCCTCATCAATGCATCTTCTGCAGAAATCGTTTGAGAAGAGCACAAAAGTCTTGTGAGGTTGTGGTTCCATTTATGGCGAGTTCATAGTTTCCAACAAAAACAGGTGGAATAGTTAAACTATAGTTTGATGCCATCTCCTAGATAGATGATCGACACTTGCCGGAAACTATACTGAGTTTGTAGAAAATCCACCGGGTGATTAAAGGGTTGCTTTCCTTTAGCCAAGACTGTCTGTCATGGTCAGGGAGACGACATTAGTAGTCAGTAGAGCTCCAGTAATTAATGGTGATCTAAGTCGAAGAATTAATTCGTGTTAGAACTTCTATAGCTGAATCTCACCAATACACCGAATAATGTTGGGTTCGAATTGATTTTTTCAGTCGTCGATGATATGAGCGAAATATCTAATTAAATTTTTAAACGATTCAGCATCATACTGGAAAATATTTAGCATCATACTTACTTACTTACTTAAGATGGCGCGTACAGTCCAGGATGGACTACGGCCTCAACCAACATGTATCTTCAGCAGCTCTGTTCGTAGCTAGCCGCTTCCAATTTTGCACCGCAAGTTCGCTGAGTTCATTTTCTACTTTTGTGCGCCATCTATTGGGGGGTCTTCCAACGCTGCGTACACCATTAGGAATGGACTCGAAAACTCGTCGGGCTGGTGCATTGGTGTTCATACGCTCCACTTGACCCATCCATCTCAGCTGCTATATTTTCAGTTTCTTGACCAGGTCAATATCACTGTATAGCATTTTAAGCTCATCATTGAATCTTCTTCTCCATACTCCTTCGATACACACAGGACCAAATATCACTCGAAGAATCTTTCTCTCAAAGCACCCAAGTAACTTTTCATCCGAGTCTTTTAATGCCCCACTTTTAGCATCAACTTGGTTACAAAACCTTAATTTTTTAACCTATTATGATGCTAAATATGTATTAGTATAATGCTAAATCGTTTAAAAATTTGCGCCAATATCTTTGATCTTAAAAATGTGGACCTGGTGAAAATAACTTATCTACTATCAAATAATTATTCATTTCGGGTTCAAGTTCAAGTTCATACTATGCAGCATACTTCCTCATTCATATCAGTTCTAAGATATAAGCGTTTTCATAATTGGTTCCTAGAAGATTTTTGTTTTCTATTCTAGCAATTTATTTTTGCAAAGTTTTGCACCCTTTGCTATGGAAAAAAAAAAACAATTCTTTGATCCTTTCCACTGTCATACTGTTCTCATCGTTCAAACGATGAATACTACACGTATGCACTGGATAAATGTGTTCCCTTCGTATAAGCTTCAAAACGAGTTTCAGAATCTAGGCTTTTTGCCGTTGGGGCAATTAGTTAAGCAAAGAGAGACCATGGTTAAGAAATAAAAAAAAAAAACAGAGAAAAGAAATATGAAAAACCTTAAAGACTATAGGCAGGTACTGCATTCAGGATATGAAAGTCCTTTGAGAGTTAAAAATGCGAAAGAGCAAAACAAGAATAAAAAAATAAAACTGGGGGGAAAAAAAGTACAGCAAAGCTACCAGTCTTTCTATATTTCTGCCTATGAAAGGATATCAGGTGAAAAATTACTAAGAACAACAAACAAATAATAGTGTGCCACCGCGCTTTATAGAAGAAAAAGTCCTTTTTCTTTTTTTTTTCACTAAGTGGAAATGAAAACAGGCATGCCACAACATTTCTCTTTATATATATATGTTTGCATAAATAAATGCCCAACGGGAAGCACTTCCCATTCCATATTACGTATAAACCTTACCTTACATTTCTACCTATGTATATATTTATATAGTTATATCTTATACCTTTTCACAGTACTTTGCAGTGTTGTGGATCCTTATCTCGGTCTTCTGTATTTAGTCATGGGTGCCAACAATTTGCATATGGATTCGCCAAGCAAAACCTAGGCCTATTCATTAGGATGTTAGAATTGAGATAAAGAAGACTAAGGGCTGTTGTGTGGTTGTCCTGGGAAGATGATATGTTCTTTTGCCTGCTCAAAAAAAAAAAAAAAAAAGGAAAAACTTCCAATGAGTGGTACATTCACGTTTAAAAGGATATTCAGTAAAAAAAAAAATATGTGCTGCAAAAAGAGCAACAAAAAGTAATTTTGATGTCCTCTTTCTCTCCATATCACCTGAGGCTGGTCATTTACCTACCCACAGTGATGGTGCGGTTTGACGCTGTCTTTGGAATAGAGATTTGCAAATTGTTATTACGCGATGAACGTTATCTATGTATGTATATCTTTTGAAAAACTCTGAAAGGAAATTGAGATTTTAATTATATTTTTTTTTGTGTGTGTGTTAGGTTTCTCTGTCTCTCAGAAATAAAAATAAAGCTTAAGTCTTTTGGAAAATATTTGCTTGTGAAAAAGCCTGTAGGGTTTGACAATCTAATGGTTTTAATTTCACAAGAATAGGAATGGATAGGCTAAGAGAAAGGGAAAAGAAATTCTCAGAAATCGAAGAATTTATCAGACTGGCTTACTTTTTCTTTTAAAAGTATTTTATAAAATTATCAGGAAGCTATAGAAATAGAGGTTTCAAGAAGACTGGCTTAGTAAAAGCCAATTAGGAATATTATGTCTCATTTTGATTACCTGTCATAAATCTTGTGTTCTAAATTTATTGTCGGGTTTTGAATTATGCAAATACGTAGTCTATGACGTTCGTTTTACTGCAGAAGCATTTTTTTAATAATTAAGCCACACGCTAATAGTTCTTACGCATTGGAAACAATTTTGATTCCTCGTTCCGTACATAGCGCTGTCGGTCATCATTAGCCCGATAACTTTAGAAATTTTATTGTCAAAGTTAAATAAAGTATGAAATTTTTTGACGCAATTAGGTTCTAATGATAGAGTAGAATATTAAAGCAGTTGTTTTTTTTTACAAAATTTGACAGCGTATGCACTTTATTTTGGATTTTGTCTTTTGTTCATTTCACAATAAACCTGCAAATCGACAAAACACGAAATCCAAAATGGCGAGCATAGGTACGCCATATAAAATATTGACACTGCTCTAGTACGCCGTACGCTTTAAAATATTTTTTTTATAACAACGAACGAACGGGCGAATTAGGCTGACAGGTCGCGCGGCCTGGCCTCTTAATGTGCGCACTTGTATTGTAAAGAACTCGTGGTCGCTGCGACCTGGCCGCGCGGCCTGGTAGTAGTAGTATAATATCCAGTGGGAGCAATAAAAATTCACCGCCCCTAAATCTGCCGCTCTATAGCTGCAGCTGCCTGTTCAATATATGCCTACTCCTGCACTGAGTTTAAATGGGATTTCCTATTATTTTTTTTTAATGCTTTTGCTGCTTGACCTTTTGAGAATTTACATATATTTTCTTCAATGTTCTTTTTTCATTAAAGGATATTCACATTTATTTTAAAATTCCCGGAATTTGATCCGTGATTAAGAAAATACGTACCTATTAAAAAAACAGTATTAAGATCTATAAAAATCGATTTCGATAGCTTTTAAGTATCTATCGAAAAAAGATTATTAACCTTCTGGTTTTTCGTTATTGGTGACCAAGAGCAAAATCTTGAATGGACCTTTAATCCAAACAAATATAGGTTCAGCTATATTTTTTATTATATTCTTTTACTTGTACCGTATATATGGCTTTCCTCTTCTACGATCTTCCACTGAGATAGTTTCGAAGATCTAAAGTTTTAGGAAAGATAATTTTTATTTTCCCAAGAACTCTATCACAGTTCGTCTTTTACTCAGGGTTCTATACAATGAGAATTCGGTCCCTCATTCGAATTTTTTTCTTCCTCATTTGCTTTTTTTTCCACAAAGAGAAGAGTGATGCTTTTTTTGATTCAAAAAATCCAAAGCTAGTGTGTTATGGTTATCGACAGTTACAAAATTTGCTGAATTCTAAAATTCCAGATGACATATTTGAAATATATTTCTTTGGTGAACAACACTCAAGTGTTGAGTAAGGAAATTTTGTTACTTGGTAGTGTATTAAAAACTTGAACAACGATTGAACAACTGGCCCTATTTGTAACAATTTTTATTTTCTCACTAGCAAACTGCAAAACAATTCCTAAGAAGAAATCTAGGACGATTGCAAAAGTACGCACTTTAACTTTCAACGACTCACTTATAAGACATACCAATTGAACAAAAGCCAACAAATCGCAAAACAAATGGTTTTCTTCAAAACGTGGCTAACATGACCAACGAACAAGAACAAATTGTAACGAAAGACTTCATTAAATTAAAATTCAAAGAGGTTTTTATATTTAATAAATTTGAATGTAGGTACCTATACCAGTTCCTATTTATGTTTTATGAAAAATAATACACTATCAAAATAGCAGGATTCATCCTTTATTACCAAGTCAAACGGAATAATTCATTTTTTTTTATTTATAAAAGAATTCATTGTCTGAATTTGTTTTTTTAAGTTTTTTTTCTCTTTTGTTATTTTCTTTGTTATTTTTGTTTTCTTTTGAAAAAAAAGTAAAAAATCTTATGATTGTTTATGAAGTTAGACAATTTTAATTTTTTTTTCTTTTCTATCCAACATACTTAGAGATATTTAAGGACTCGTGTTGCCCCCAAAACAATTTACCAAAAAATTGCCTAAAGGTTTTCTGATGATTTTTGTTGTTGTTGTGAATAATAATGGAAAATTAAGTCATTATATAGACTCATAGGAAAAGACTTTTGTTATGCCTTAAATTAATTTGGTTTAAGATTTTCTTTTGACATATTTTAAAAGAATGAAAAGAAAAACAAGAATCAATGTGTTTTTTTTTTTAAGGAAAACTTTATGGTTTTATTTTATAATTTACCAAATAACAATGCTTAAGGATATGTTTTGATTCCGTCATAAGGGGGATGAAATGTTTTTGTAAACAAAAAATAATTGGAATATGATGAGTGAGGATGACAAACAACAAGAGATACCTGGAAGTTTTTTTTTTTAATTGGATTAAACCCCAGGCCCTGACTTTGTAATAAGATGTGATGGTTACTTAATTTTTTTTTTTGACAAATCTATTTCTGAATTTTTTAGATTTACTGTTTTTGATATCAATTTCTAATTTGAAATCATCATACTTAGAAACTGAGGTCATAAGAGTTGAGAGTGTTTTCCCTTGGGCCATTGTTAAAGTTTTCTGTCGATATTTAATTCCCTTCTTCTTTCACCCTGACCCAGTTGACAAATGTTTAACTTATTTAACTTATTTCCACATATTTCATCTGAAATTACATGTGCATTAAATATTGATTAGATAATTTACTAATTAAAAAGGGACAAAACACAAATGAATACAGACCTTTTTCCATACTTCCTTAGTTGTCAAAAGTATTTGAAAGAGTTGCCCAAAAACAACTCAATGGTTATTTAAAGGCGCAAAATATGATGTCCCCAAAGCAATTTGGTTTTCGTCATCAACACAGTTGCACAACTGCTATCGTAAATGTTGTTGAAGATATAAGATTGGCCTTAGACGATGACCTTGTAACTTTTCTAGTATTGCTTGATTTCTCTAAAGCCTTCGACACGGTGGACCATCATATCTTATGTTTGAAGCTCTTTTGCCAGTACGGATTATCATATTCCGCTGTTCGATTAATTTAATCGTATTTGCAAGACAGAGAGCAAGCGGTTTCTATGATAAATAAAACTTCAAGCTTTCTTCCCACAGTACGAGGAGTTCCTCAAGGTTCCATTTTGGGACCCTTGCTCTTCTCGTTATATATTAACGAACTTCCAGCGAAAATTTCGGGCTGTTCTATTCAAATGTATGCTGACGACGTCCAGTTGTTTAAAAGCTGTCCTCTCGGATTTATTGATGATTGTGCACATACAATTAACAGCGATTTGGCGGAAATTTTCGGTTGGTCACAGGATAATGGACTTTTCCTTAATCCACTGAAATCTAAATTGTTTAAAAGCTGTCCTCTCGGATTTATTGATGATTGTGCACATACAATTAACAGCGATTTGGCGGAAATTTTCGGTTGGTCACAGGATAATGGACTTTTCCTTAAACCACTGAAATCTAAATGTATTAGTAAGAAAGTGCTTGATTTATCTTACTTCCCAAGTATCGTGTTAAATGGTATGCCGATTGAATACACATCTAGTGCAAGAAATCTTGGTTTTCTGTTTAACAGGACGCTAACTTGGAACAATCATATAAATGCAGCCGTGGGTAAAGTCTATGGGGTACTAAGAATGTTGTGGTCATCACAACATTACACACCATTGAATACTCGTATGATGCTAGCCAAAACTGTATTAGTTCCCAATTTGACGTATGGTTGCGAAGTCTACTGTAACTGTGATGCTGACAGTAGGAGAAAATTAAATGTTGCTTTTAACAATATAGCACGCTACATATTTGGATTACGTCGTTTTGATCGCATATCAAGTTACTCGTTTCGAATCTATAATATGTCCCTTGAACATCTTCTCCGGTATAGCAGAACTCTTCTTTTACTTTACAACATTATTCAAACTCAACAACCCTGTACTTTATTTAATAGGATACAGTTCGGTTCCTCCAACAGATCCCAAGTATTAGTGTACCCTCGGTTTTCCTGTCGAGCAACAATTCTTCGTCAATGATACGCGTCTGTGGAATCTCCTTCCAAGAAATCTAAGAAGTCCAAATGGCGAAGCACAGTTTCATAGAGAGCTTCGAAGATATTTTCAAAATGCTTAGGTTTTCTTTTTTTTTTTTTAATTTGTCTTTCAGTTGGTTCACAAAATTAATTTAATTAATGAGATGTATGTATTAAATGTTAAAAATTTTGTTAATTTATTTTGAAAAATAAAGAATTTTAACTGTATTCAGATACCTATCTTATTCAAAGAAAAATGTATTCTAACGTAAAAGTATCTATTCGATTAAATTTATATAAATTTATATACACTTTATTGATGATGTAGCTTTTCACTTGTTGCAACTATAGCTTAGCACTAATTTATAAGATTTGTTTCTTACTGTGCATGCATTAAATGAATAAATGAAATGAAATGAAATGAAAATTGTTAAAATATTTTTTTATCTATACATTAATATTTTGAAATTGATGAATTGGGACTGAAGTATTGTGGCTCAAAAATCTTGCCCAACATCTTTTTAAACGTAACAGGGATCATTATATCATTTTACAACTTGCCTCACAACTAACCCCTACCCCACCATTAAATTGAACACTTAAAACCAGAATTTAGTGCAGAGTGCAGTGCAACTGTAGGTAGTGGTTAGTGTGTCGGGCTATCACGTCGGAGGTCTGGGTTCTAGCCCTCAGTGCACCTAATTTTTTTTTCAGTGACACTGCCTCTTGCGAGGAAGTAAACAATCCTACAATAGTAACATGGTCATGAAAAGTGCATTTCATCTTAGTCATTCGGATTCGAAAAAAACCTTAGAACATAACAACGCACACAAATGGATAGGTTGAGAGTGTAATTCACTATAGGCCGTGGTTCTTAGAAGATCTCGGTGAGCATAAAAAAAAAATTATTATATTAAGAAAGCTTAAGACTGCTTTCCAAAGACACCCAGTGTTGTAATTAATTCTCTTTTTTAACATTAAACTTAAAGTTTTATAACTCTGTAAGTACCAAAATTCTGTAGTATAATATGTGTAAATGGGTTGTTAACTCGCTCTCTCTTTAGCAAGTCTCGTTGTAACATATAGTGTCGATGCTATACATATATCAGATGTGCTAATTGGTTCATGGCAGGAACATAAGTGATCAGACAATAGTTGAACATTGAAATGCCTACGGATTTATGGCTTTATGGGCTTGCAGGATAAAAAGTAAAATTTTTTTCGTTAAAAGACGAAAAATTTTTGTATTAAATTTTCTTCAAAAATTGCTCACAAAGTGTAATAAATTTTATAAGCTAAGGGCAACATAATTATAAGTTTAACCTCGACTCGGATAACCTCCTAAAAAAAACAAAGCTAAAAAAGACTACCCCACAGATGTAGATGATTCAAAATTCAGTACCTATCTGCTCCGAAAATAATTCTTTCACCAGCTTTATTTGTATTTAGATTTGGCAGTAAATTTGACTGTTCGTTAATACATCTCTCAATAATAAAACGCACACCGCAGCAAAATCAAAAGAAATACCACACAAATAATCCTTGTTCAACTTAAGCTGTTGCGCTACTTAAAAGTGCCTGATGGCATGGGTGCCAGCCAACGCATAACCAACCTATTTTAAACAGAAAGTTACTTTAATGTTTTACATCTACAAAAATAAACCAAAAAAGCTTCACCTCTAAAACATTACTGCCATTAACGACGCATAATAAAAATGTTGCCGCTCGGTAGTCTTAAAAATAGCTTCAAACCGATTTGTAAATTTTTCAAATTGTCCTCTAAATTCCGCAGCCATTAAACTTAATTCAGCGAAATTTTGTCTGCATACCTAGTACCCGATAGCCTACACACCTTCATATACGCTTACAACAGAATCATCCCATTGTATATTCATTTTCACGCCCGAATATCTAATGAATTGAACTTCAAATTATCATTCCTTTCAAAGAGATTACACAATGTCATCATTGCCATCTCTTCCATCTGCTTTATGGGCGACGCGGCGCACGGGGACTGATGTTCTCAGTTTTCAACCAAAAAATATAACAACAAAAGAAGAAACGACACAAGATGACACTCTGCAAATGGGGTCTGTAATTTTCCAGAATCCAACACGATTCAATTTTCCGGTACCAAACACAACAACAAAAGATTAAAGCAACACAGCCAAAAAAAAAAATTTAACCTCTCTGCTACCGCTAGCTGTCGCTGTATACGTAGACAGGGTTTGATGGCGGTATAGCACCTTGTACCTTAAACAACCCATAATAGGCAGCAAGTAACTGTAAGACAGGTAATAAATTTACAAATATTATTACAACGATGAACAACAACAATCAGGAGTGGGAGATGTATTTTTCTTTCGTTTGCAGCTTTTTTCCAAAAGGGCGGACGCGAAAAATGTTTTTCTTCCGGTGCTCCCTTTTGGCTAAGTGGAAAGACAACCCCAGAGGGTTGGAGATAGTCTCGTCAACAAAAGGTAGTGCGAAGTACATTTACCTATTTTATGTGCGTGAAATCAAAATTAGGTAAAACCGAGGGGGCCTGTGAAATTGCGATACCTTAATAAAAAAAAAAAAAAAAAACAAGAAACGTTTTCCCGGTATCGTAAGTCGTCCTTGTCCTCGTCGTCGTTATAAGGCCGTGCGCTACTTGCGGCAGACCCTGAAAGTAAATTAACTCCGCCAACATGGTCGCGACGCATGGCTGCAATGTCGGTGGGGCAGGAAAACGGATACCTTTTATCCAAAGGTAAAAGGTGAAATATAGGTACTTAATGAAAAAATTTAAGAGATTCTCAGACTTCTACTGCGTATATAAAGACCCGTGCACCTCGGTTTCCAAACTAAGGGTGGCTTTAATGATTAGGACCATTTTTTGATTAGTATGTATAGGTGGCTGAAAGGAGGATGAACGACCGACCGACGACTACGGACGGAATCTAAAGCTCTCTAAGGGCGGTGGTAATGAGTGATAGTAAAAAGATAATAGGAAGTAATGGCTCTGTAATCCGGGGACCAGGACAATGTTTAGGGCAAAAAAAAAAGGCAAAGAGAAAATGGAGATACATCGTTTACTATTACAAGTAAAATAATTAGAAACCTCGGATAGAAGGAAGTGGGTGCTTGGACAAAAAAAAAAATTAAACAAAATAGAGAAGATTCAATTAAATTGATTTTAAAGAAAGCAAATGTGTTCTTCATTTTATAGAAGCACACACACGTGTCCTTGTTCTAAATTCATTTTCTTTTAGATTTTCTATTCTGGTCTTATTGAATATCCTGCATTTTTGTTTTGGAGAAAGAATGAAACCATTTCCAGCAAGCTCATTCCATTAAAGTCAACATAATTTCACTTGAGTAGCCAGCAATGAGGAACATTTGATCACAAAATGTATTTTGTCTAGAAAAATGGGGATTCTAGGATCAAATAAAAAATCAGGGTGTTTTTTCAGTGCGAGTAGATATGGGTAGAAGAACAAGGTTTATTTTTCTTTTAGAAAATCCCAAAATGGAAGATGCTATATTATTATATAGGTTGGGTATGTATCTAGATATACATATTTTATATCATAGACTGCGGTTTATTTTGGCTTAAAAGGCTATGAAACACATGCGGTTTTTGTTTCTTTGAGAGGATGGAAAAAATATAAATAAATTGCTGGCTTTCGCTTGAGTGGCCGGGCCTTTCTCCGACATTAAATTGTCATTGGGTCAGAATTTCATAGAAAAGTAATTTCTTTCTAGTAGAGGTGTTGGGGTGGAAGTGTGTAACAGATGGTTTAGAAGACCAACAAACAAAATTACGGTTAAAAAAATATTTGTTATTTAGGGGTAAAAATTAAAGAAATCCATTGGTATACCTATGCAAAATATATTAAAAAAAAATTTAGAAATATGTAAATGAAAATATAATGAGAAAATAACTAACAGCAAGAAATAATTAGGAAAATTGATAAAACTAATTCGCTAATAACCACATTTTTTACTTTTAACCTGACAGCTTAAGATCATCTTTTTCAAATTTCATTCCAAAAGTTTCAATTTATTGTTAATTAGTTTAAGTAAAAACTATAGATTTTTTTTGATAAAAAATATTTGGAAACCCTTACCTCCATTTCAGTCACCCAGTTTATACATATCAATGAACAAATTTGTTTATTATTTTATTTAAAGTTGTTTAAAAGAATTGAATTCCAATTGCTTAACGGATATGTTGCTGTATGTTTCAAATTGCAATGGTAACCTGAATTTTTCTTGTTTGAAGAAATAAAAAACTATACATACTTACATTTTGTAACTTGATAAAATAAGTAATTCAACTATCATGAGTACTTAGATATCGATCCTGACCTAAATTGGCATTGCTATAAATTTTGATGATTACTTACATTACTTTAGGTGACGCTCAAAGCCCTTCTGCCTCAATCGACATGCCTCTCTAGCCAGCTCTATTTCTAGCTAGCCGCCGTACAGATTACGCTAGCAATCACGTACAGAGCGCTGGTTAAGGTTGCGCAATCTGTTGGAGTCTGTTTGAGTCTGACGTGGTGAGTACTCTTCTGGTTACATCCAAATTATTTGAGGACGCCTCATTTAAAGCGGGTGGAATTTTTGTGAAGTTTTCGCATTTTATAAAAGAAGATAAACGCCATAAATAATTATTAATATTTCTGTTCGTTTTCTATTCCAAGAATTAATTTTCTTTTGCTCTTCATTTTGCTTACTTATGAAAATACTGCGATGTTAACACATCGCCAGTCAAGCAGATAATGAAAAAAAAGGTAATTGGAACTGTACTCATGACTCTGATGTTTATAAGTTTAAGCTGCCTTACGACAGTTGCTACTCCGAGAATCCGAGAATCTCGACTTTAGCAAAAACGTGTCAGAGCTTATGCCTTAAGATATGCTTAAATGGATGGTCAATGTGAATCTCTCCTTCAACAATACTGTGAGAGAGCATTAACTTAGATGCTGAAACACCCAAAGAAACGCATCAAAACACTTGATACCATAATTGATCATTATTGACTCATGCATCAGTAAAAAGAACATATTTAATATTGACAAGAACAATGTCTGCAATATTCACAGCGAACCATACTAAAGTACAACATTTGCTTGATTGAGAAGAACCAGGGAACGCCCGATATCGCTAGAATAAACTACGTGTCCTTTTTTTAATATTTATACTACATTTACTAAGAGTTTCGAAAAATGCATGCGCCAACAAACAAAATCCGCATCTGCCTCTGAAACTAAAGTTGTTCGTCATAGTATTTTCTTGATTTTTTCCAAAGCAGAATTTTATTTCTTCATATCTGTTACAGTTATAATCTATACATATACAACTACATATTATGAATTATTGGATTTTTTACAAGACTTCCTCCACACCCTATAAAATCTAACTTTGTCGTTTCCCCCTCAAATTTTCAAGCGGGAAAACAAAAACAACGATAAAACTTGCCCTAACTTGTGACAGAAGATATTTTCTTTTCCCATTTCCAATCTAATGGTCATACTATGTATCTCTATAAAGTTATTTGTGAAAATGCTCCCTCGAACATGTTAAGCTCATTTACATCATACCATCCCCCTCTTTGGCAATTTTCATCAGTTTATCTGTCTCTCTGGCAAAGAAATAAAAATTCAAAAATTGGTTTTCCACACTGTCTTACTTGGTGCTCAACTTATACATACAAACATATATTCACTGTGAAAGGCATAATAATTTTACATTATTTATGGTCCATTAAAATATGATCCAACCAACATTTCTCATGGATACATACCATCGCGCCATCGCAATATCCATTTTAAATATATTCTTGTGCTTGTTTACTTCCGGCTACTAAACAATTATTCTTCTAACACACATTCAACTTGCACTCAGTTTACTTACAACAACAGACGAACACACACACAAAAAAGACCTCCAAATAAAACATTACAAAAAAGTGTAAATCCTGCGTTTTACAGGAAATAAATTAGCATAGCGCTTTACACTTCTGAAACAATGGGTTACATGCATATACGGGTATATACGCAATGCATATTTAAGGCTATATCCGTTCGTTAAAGCATTAAGGACATTTTGGTTCCTTTGAAGAATGGATAGAAATTTTAAGTGAGGGACTACACTAACAGAAAATAACACCACATTTACCCATAGGCAATGTCTAATGGAAAACAAATAACACACATGCTCGGCTCATTCTGAGTGCAACTTAGAGAAGGAAAGGATTATTTGGTTTGGTTGTTTTACGGAGTGATGATTAATGACTGGGCAGATTATAGAATTTCCTTTTAGGATTCGAGGGAATTCAAGAACTAAACATAAAGAGCCTGGAAATTTGAATTTTTCTATATATATTGCATTCGCAACACTTGAACCGAAAAAAAGCTTCAAAAACAATGTCTTCTTTATCCAAGACTTGGGAACTTTTATCTACTATCTATTAGCTGAGAAAGTAAACTCTTCGGATCCGAATCATGTCTTTAATCCTCTATTGAACTAGGAGCCATTTATGGCTTTTTTATTTTTTATTTTATGTTCGATTTACTGTCAAAAGATTTTCGATTTAATATAAGATTTAATGCTATTTCGATATCTGAAATTATAAGTCTGGAGATATTGGATTGACTTCATAAAAGAAAACTTTTTTTGCGTACAAAAATATTATGACGAAACTGTAAGATGTGTACCTACTACCATTCGAATCGGGGCCATATATGTACATATCGTAGTATCCTAACAATTATCTAATTTGTCATTGCCGCCCATAGTCGTGGAGTCGAAATATGCTTCAGAGATAAACGATTCCTCTCTCACCGTTGAAAAATTTCACGAGCTGATCTTGTGGACAATCGCAGAAAGGGGTGATCGGTGGGATACGATTGATCCTCACAAAGCGACGAGACATACATGCATCTCTGAAACTACACAAGCGTTATTTGTCCTCCATAATCTCTTCGGATCCCAATCATGTCTCTAACGCTGTAAATGGAGCCATATATGGCTTTCGATTCGATGACATCAAACAAAAAAATTGTTTGTGTAAATGAATTTTGTTTTCTTTATTTCCACGCAACCGACGAAAAATTTCTGACAATTTCAGTAGCTCGGTTGGAAGACCTTGCTTAAAAAAAAAACAGCAAAACTCTTTGTTTTTTCGGTTGCGAATAGTTCCAACAGCGATAGTATTTTTTTCTATCGAGATTCGATATTTGTAGAATGGAAGTCTGAGTGCAGATGTCACGCGTTTCTTGCAACGTATATATGGTTACTCGTGAAGCAATCACGGAAATATTGACTAGATTTCAGAATGCCATATATTATATGGCTCCTTGTACATACAAAGAACGTTATTCCAATATTTAGGATTTTTTTTAGGTGGTTTGACAATAAACAGAGATTTTATTTGATTTCTGACGATGAATTTCGGAGTAAGAACGAAATTCCCAAGTCAGAAGATCATATGAACATCTTGAGATACCTGAAACCGATTGAAAGCACTGAATAAGATTAGAAATATGGTCTTATTTAGCTTGAGTATACAAAAAAGATAGAAAAGAGAAGCATAAAAAAAAGTGCTACCAACATGGAAAATCACTATATTCTTTGGTTTGGAGATCATTCAGAAGGATTTTCAGGTTTAAAGAACCTGTTAATATGTTGGTTGACTTCTTTTTCTATCTGTAAATTGATGTTTGATTTGGTTTGACATTATTGTGAAGGAACTCAATAAGAAATATTACATGCATTTTAAAAGGCCAATCAGCATTACGCTAAATGAAGTTAAACAATTTGTCGGACGTTACGAAATGAGGTTTCTTATAATAGAATACAAAAAAAGCATGGCTGGGTAGCAAAACTTGTTCTTGTGGCAAAAGTTATCACCTTGCTAACGACTTGGAAATTTTTTTATAAATTTTTGTATAAAATAAAGCTTAAAAAAATGTTAAATTTCTCCTCTAATAATTTTCTAGAAGCCTGACATACCAAATTTGAAACAAATCGGTTCACGGATAAGAAAACAGTTGTTGTTGGGAGGAGAAGAACGGGTACGAGTGAACTTTATGAACTGTAATAAATAATTTACAACAAAAATCTGTTTCTTTTTCTTGGTCAAAATGTCATATTTGGTTGGATGGTCGATTGCATCGAATGCCCAAGTTTCGCCACCAAACATTGAAAGGCTGCAGTTGGGCGCTCCATAATTCAATTACATTCAAAAGCGTTGAAATGAACCAACAACAACCTCTGTACACGAACAATATACGTTTGAAGAGAAAATATAAATATTTTACGACTGGCAAGCCGATCATCAGGATCCTACGATTTGAGTGGTGCTATAGTCTATTATAATCTCATGTTTGTTCGAAAACACATTATTTGGTTTCTCGAAAGACCAACATTAGGATTACTTGCACTACACATTTTACCCTATCTGGTTGAGATCCTGAGTTAACTTAGAGTCCACTTTAAGTAAAGTTGAGTTGGCATATCAAACTAACTTAAAAACATTTCCATCAGAGTTAAACTCGATGTTAACCTAGCTCTGGAATAATCTCGCACTGAAAAAATGGGCCTAGAGGATGTAAATCATATTCTCTGTCATTATTATATTCACCGAAATATTAAATAAAAATCAACTCATTTTTAACCCACGCTGATGTTTTCAAGTCTTTTGTCAATGAGACAAATTGTGCATCCCCCTGTCAAAAACAACCACAACCAGCTGGAAAATCTCTCCCACCCCATTTATACTCGAAAGTATCTTCAGTACAACATGATGTTAATAAATACAAGTACAAATGGCAAGGTCGAAGTTGGGGGCGGCTTGATGAGAAGATACAGTTCGAGGCGCAGTTGAAATGTTAAAACTACAACAACAACACAGCTCAGCGTTGCCAACCACTTTTGGCTAAATTTTGCTTGACATGAAAAAAAAATATGCCTTTTTCCGTGAAATGATGCCTCATTTTTTTAATTTACTTTTCGTGAAAAATCAATAATTTAAGACATTCGTTATAAAAGCTAAAATATAACAAAAAATTTAAGATTAGATATCTTTTATTTAGTAAATACCTTACAACAATTAAGATAATAAAAATGAACATTAATGGCTGTATTTTAAAGTTACACATATACCTTCATAGATAGTATCTTAAACAATGTAATGTGAGCTTCAAGTAATACCTATAGTAGTTTTTATATTTATAAGTAAGTGAACGATAGACCATTCAAGGTGCCGAGGAACCGGACACAAACCAAGAACGAAAAATTACTAAACTTGGCTGAAATAACCCACTAGTATCTTTTAAAAACTAAACTTAGTTTGACAGATTTTGTATCTAAATTCGGTGACCGAAAGTTGTAAATACATAAGTAGTTTGAAATCGCAAACAAATTCTGTTAGAAAAAGTACTAAGATTGATTATTGTTGTCTAAAGTTTCTTACGCCCGATTCGATCACATTGTTGCAAATTTAAAACTTCATTTGCAACTAGGAAACCGTTGTAAAATAATAAAAAAACAAAGGAAATTTTGTTTTATAACTCGTTTAATCATAAAACTAGTTTTAATTAATTTAAAACTATGTGAACGAATTGGACGTTAAAGTAAGAAAATAAGTTTTTAAAATCAAGAATAATTTCAAATGAAAAAATTAAGCCTTTTTGCTAAAAAAAAAATAAGCCATGGCATCGCTGACACAGCTATAAAACACACAGGATTCAGTTACTCTATAAAAAGAGAACACTCTACTCTATAGCTATACAAAAAAAAAGATGGCGAATTGACTTTTAATGCGTATACATCTTTACAAAATTGTTCAAATAAACAAGGATAACATTTTCAAAAAATAAGGACATCTTATTTTACTATTATGGTTTTCCTTTGTTAGGTTTGGCTTCCCTTCACATTTTTGTCTTGTATATACGCACTCACCCACGCATAACTTCATGTTTATATGTGTGTGTGTGAGAACGAGGTTGCAGAGCAAGGTGTTCAAATAAGAGTGACATAACTTATTATTATTCTGGCAGATATGCGTTTTTTTCCACCGATCCAATGTCTGTGTATCCGGGACTCAGACCGGGAAAATATTTGAAGTTTCTTTGTATCTTTCTTGTTTTGTTTTGGTGCGCTTGATGAGCATTGGATACAGAAACAAGTTTAAGAGGATGTATGTAGGTAGTTTCAATTCTGTGTTGGTGGCGGGGGTTTATAACTTTCCCAATTTGGAACGCAAAATGACACTTTTTGTTTTTTGCGACTCTGGCTGGATGTGGAAAAAGAAACTGTTCAACCACGCTGTTGCTATGTAGGCGGCTGGGTTTCATCTCATTCCAAAACTATGACCCATCCATAAATTTATTCGCTTAACAACATCTCTTAGGGTGTAATGGTTGGTATAAGGACAAAAGATACCCTCCATGGTATCAGCATCGATGCATTATACAGTTATAGCATTAGAGGGGTGTTTTGGTTGGAGATTTTATTGCGTTAGTCCATCCGAAATGGAGACTACCAACACCAACAACAGCAAGCAAAAAAGCTTAACCTTGTTTTGAATAGAATAGGGGTGGGTTCGTGGTAGATACATTTACCGCTGCTGATTCAAAATTGCTTTAAAAGCTTGTAATGGGTCTTGTTGGTTTTTTTCTCATATTCCATTTGTATTCGACTTATGCTTTCCTCTGCTTAAACTTCAATGGAAATTGTTCTTATTTAATATGTATGTAGATAGGTAGGTATGTATTTCTTTTTTAAGATGTTGGTCGTTGGTATGACGATGATATTTGATGTTTAAGCGTGTGGGCATGGTTACAGAGAAACATTTTCTACATTTATACAAGCATATATCTACCTATACCTATCTAAATGGTATAATGTCTTTTCTCTTAGGGCTTAATGTATGTTTTTGGGTTTAAGGCACAGCAGCACATCAGAAGTTTCATGACATTATCTAATATCGAAACAGAGCAAATTTTAACGACATACATAAATATAATTAATTGATGTAAGGCAGAACCGAAATTAAAGAGTAATAGTGAGGTAAAAGTTTTATTACATTGACTCTTACACTCTATGGGGAGTAATTTATTCATTATTTTATCGCGGTAAAGAAATACATAGGTATGAATGTGATTTGTCTTTAAAAGTTCTGAACGGTCTTGAGTCTTCTACTAATTATACAAACGAGTTAGGAAATGTTCATTTGATTTAAGATACATAAGCTTTATGTATTTATTAATATCGAAGCAATATCAGCCCGTTTCTTTATGATTAGGAGAAAAGTATACCTGTGTAAAAAGTAAAAAAATTACACTTTATTTGTTGTTGCTCCAAAGATGATGCCGATCAAGCAGTAAAACGTATTTTACATCACAGAGCAGTATTTCACCGAGGAAATCTAATGAAAAAAAGGTCAAAAAAAGTTTGTCCAGAAGATGTAAAAATATTGAATTAAGAGACAATGTTAAAACAGTGGGGTTAGTTGGAACATAGACAAGTGGTATGTTGTAACATTAAGATCAAAAAATCTATTGACTAGTGGTCAAAATATCGGATATAGAAATATGGAGACACAATTACCTCAACTCTGGGGTAAGTTGTAACATTAAGTTTTTCTTTTTATCTTCCGAGAAAAACAAACCAAAAATTTAACAAAATCAACAAAAGTATCATTATTTTTGTTGAAAGATGGTGAAATATATTTTCTTCTATAATGATAAATTCACAATTTAAGTAGAAACCCCTCTTTGCTTGTGAGAAAACGAACATTTTTGTCTTTCATGCGACCATTACAGATTTTACAAATTAACCCCTCTTACTCATATCCCATCAGGCTGTTGTTGTATAACCTTGATAAAGTAAGTTGCATTTAGAAGCACGAATATATAGGATTAACCAAAAATTCTAATACTTCCAATTTAGTACTGATGAATGATTTGATTTATTAATAGGTTCTAAGAACTACAATTGCTAATTTTTGTTCCCTTTATTAATTATTTAATTATCCTACCTACTATACAAAAAATTATTATAGATGAAACAAAATGTGAATTATAAGCACGAAAGAAAATTCCCTAATAATTTTATCTTTTAATATGATGTGCGCTTATAGTCACTTGTTTTTTTTTTTTTTTTTATAAATTCATTTTTATTTTCAATTTAACTTATAACTAACTTAAATGCTAGACAAAAATCTTAAAAACTAGCTTACAGAATAACTTAACTAACTTACTGGCCCCATACGGGCGCTCTAAATTATACTATAACTATATATTAAGAATGCCTTTGAGCGTAAAAACTAACTTAAATTAAACTTCAAAATTACTTAAAACTAAACGAGAAAATTTTTAAAAACTCGTTTTTCGAGACATTTTATTTTATATATAAAAACTTAAAACTACCCTTTACCTAAATAATAAAACTAAATTAACCTAAACTAAAATATACGTAAATATACGTAAATTACTTAAATAACTTAAAACTACTTAAGAATACTTAAAATAACTTAAAACTAGAACAGCCACCAGCAGCATTTTTTTTTTTTTTTTTTTTTTTTTTTTTTTTTTTTTTTTTTTTTTTTTTTTTTTTTTTTTTGGCGCAGCAGCCAATGCGCATGTGCACACGCTTATAATTATATATATATATATTTATATATATATATTTAAAAGCGCCAAATGCACATACACACCAACAAATGCCATTTAATTTTTTTATATTTTTTTGGTGCCACCACTGTCCTACATAAAATAAACCTATTAATACTTAAAAATACGCAGGTCGGCCAAGGCAACAACTATGACTAACCATCAATATCAAGGTGGTCACCCAACCACCAGTATTTTTGAACTTGCTTACAAAAGTCCCTTTTGTCCCGAAGGGGCACAGCTCTACTGAACCGCAGACGCTCTGCTCCGTTCCCAGAGCCGACGTCTCGACCATACAGGATTCGCCGATCCACAGTTCTACGGCCGACGTGGTAGATTAACGGAACCGCCAATCTATCCTGTATCAGCCCCCGACTGTCTAAATAGAGGAATGTCTCGGGCGGGATGAAACCGTTAAGACAAACGCTCTCACTATATTCTTCATTGGGGTAATAAGCCCCGAAAATAAGTCCATTGGCTGAGGTCATCGCTCTTGCAATGTGACCCCGAATCAGCTTAATTAAAAAGTTATCTATCCTGTTTATATTGGCCCCGTTGTATAAGACCTCGTTGGCATAATAATGTTTGTACTCCGACTCTGGTTTTCTGTGTAATCCAAGACAGGTCCTAAGACACTGCCTCTCAAACACCCGAATCTTTTCCATTTGAGATGGGGCAACGTTAAACCACACAGGGCACCCATAGGCAATCATCGGCCGGATGAGGGCCATGTAGCAAATCACCTTCACTCTGTTTTCAAGGCGGCTGCTATAAAACAACCGTCTTGTCAGAGCAAACGCTCCCCTGGCTCTGGCCAGAGCAGCATCTATATGTCGATTGAAATATAGATACTGATCTAGCCAGATACCAAGGTACTTTACTACATCTTTACTCGCCAGTGGATGTCCACTTGGTCCAACGATCACTAGATTTCTCCAGTTCTTTCTTGTATCCCTAGAAGCCCTAGACAAAGGGGTTCTAAACAGGATAGTTTCTGATTTCTGAAAGTTAATTTTTAACTTCCAGTCATCACAATATCGCTGAATCTTGTCGAAGTCACGCTGCAAGAGAATTCTGATGACTTCAACTTTTGGACCCGTCCTGTACGCTACAAGGTCATCGGCATACGCAATCGCATGAGTGAGACTACCTATCAGATCGCTGGTGTAAATACTAAAAAGAATCGGCGAGTTCACAGCTCCTTGCTGTAGACCGTTTTTAATATCAAATGTTGTGGTAGAAGTTACATTGCCACTTTTGACAACAAACTTTCTACCATTGAGCATGTCATGAAGCATATATAACAGTGGTTTACTTATGCCAAATCTAGTTAATTTCAGATAAAGACCCTCTAACCATACGGTGTCGAAAGCCTTCTCTAAATCAACAAGAACGGCACCCGTGCATTGATTTTTCGCTTTGTTCCATTGAACATCAGAAACTAACTTAGACGCGGCATGAATAGTGTCATGTCCCGCCTTAAAGCCAAACTGATTGTCTGGAATAATATTCTTGTCCTCAGCCCACTTAAACAGAGCTCTATTGAGAATCTTTTCGAATACCTTACTGATACTTGGAAGAAGACTTATCGACCGAAGATTTGCCGGATTGGAGCTGTCCTTTCCCTTTTTGGGGAGAGGATGGACCACAGCTGTCTTCCAACTCACTGGATAATATGCATTATTCAATGCGTTGTTAAACAGTGTGGTATAAATGTCTATGGCTTCCTCAGGGAGATGTCGTAACACAATGTTGGGTATACCATCGACCCCCGCAGATTTCTTTTTCTTCAATGTTTGAAAAATTAACTGAAGTTCTACCTTCGAAATTAACAATGAACTGGGTCCATTTCGCTCGGCGATGGTGGCGTTTGCCAAATTTTCGTCATTGAACCCGGTGAAACCAGTATTCTCAGATCGCCATTGCGTTATGTTATTTCCAAGATAGAAATTGTGCAGCAAGGCTCTGTTCTCCAGGTCATGATTCGGACGAATGCTAGCATTCACCTTATACACTTGCTGGAAAGCAGCCCCTACAGCTTCTACCTTTTCCTGAGGATCTTCTATCATATAAAAATTGTCATCGAAAACGGCACCTTCCGGATCAATTCCCGCAATCGTTAGTACGTCTTCGTTATCTGTTGTCCTCTGGAGTTTAAGACATGGAAGATCGTTTTGATCATTTCTTCTAAATATCTTATTTATTTGGGGAAACATACTAGGGTCGCTAGAATTAACAGCCCGAATTCTGTTATCCCAATATAAATTAATAGATAATCTATAGTTTTGTCTAATCAGAACGTTAATGTTTTTGATCGACGACTTCAATGTCCTAATCTCCAGATCACGTGTGTCCGTGAAACGTCTATAAAGAAGTTTCAACCTAGTCAGCAGTCCACTTTTTTGTCGGTGTAGTGCGTCGATTGTCGCGTTCTTGTATAAACCGTTTGGGTCTTGTTCCTTATATTTTGGGATTGTTTTGTCCATTGTTCGTTTTATAGTCGTATCCATTTGAGTCACAAACCCGTCGATCTCGAGGTTCGTCAGGTTTCTGTCATTTGGTGGAGAAATGTCCTCGGAACGTATTTCTCTTGCCAAGGCGTTGGAGAAGCGTGGCCAGCGCGTCTTACTGAAATTGTAAGAGTGCACAGGCACATACTCATCCAATTCCACAAGTTCGCTCGGAAGCTGTATTACGGTGGCAAGTCCGCAGTGATCGCTGTCGTATTCGATTGTTCGTAAACAGTTTCTTGTCTGTTGATTTGTTGCGTCAGTTATAACAAGTCGTGAGTCAAGCAGTAAAAGATCCAGAAAGCCACCGCTCCTAGGAAACGAAGGTCTATCTGTCGCAAAAAGATCGATCCTACACTCAACACTGTGACGACCCATCCAATTAAATAAATGGTACCCTCTCGGATTTTGAATTTGATTTCCCCAATCTTCATGTTTGGCGTTCAAATCTCCTGCCATTAGATAATAATTTTCATCCAAGTGCAGTCTTAAGCATTCGAAAAGTTTTTCGAGTTCTGCGATAAAATTAGCAGGCTGAGGTGCTTCGGGTGCGTACGCCGCGATCACGTACATTCTTTTGCCCTGAAGGAGCGGAATGCAAATGACGCAGGCTTCTAACTGCCCAAATCTTCGCACTTCACTATTATATATAACCTTAAATTTAATGCCCTTTCGTATGAAGATTGCGACCCCACCCCCTTGAGAGGAGTTAGGCCGATCCCTTCGCACGATATTGTAATTATTATTAGTCAGTTTGTGTTTCTGATTTAGCTTAGTTTCGCTAGCCATAAACACATCAGGACTTTGGTCTTGCAGCAAATGAAAGAGATTTGCTCTACGTTCGGTCCTAATCAGCGAATTTACATTCACAGCTAGGATCTTAAAGGGTCGCTCAGGCAGCGCGCCTTTAACCATTTCGCGTTGCCGGCAGAATAGAGTAGAGGTAATCCACCCTAGCCGCCTGCTCCCTGATCTGTTTTTGCACGTCGGTTAACTGACCATGAATGGTCAGCAACACCTGCATCAGATCTGCCTCTGGCACAGGAGCCGTAGGCACTTGGACCTGTTTGGCTACCTGTGGTTGAGGCTGTACCGTGTTTCCCTTTCCAGACGCGATTTGGGCGTAAGAAATTGCGGGATTAACGGGAGTTGTTTTCTGGCGTACTTCAGGGCGTCTCACCTCAACTGTTTTCTTTTGGGCTTTGTTTTGCCTTATCTCCTGAAACTTCGGACATCCCCGATAGTTTGCGGGGTGCCCGGAGCCTCGGCAGAGCGCACATTTTAACTGGGTCATGTCTGTGACCCTATCTTGCCCGAGTTTACACTCCACTGTTTTGTGGGTATCTCCACATTTAACGCAGACTGGGTCCATACCACAGTTAACTGCAACGTGTCCGAACCCTTGGCAGTTCATGCATTGAAGCATGTCTTTCTGCTTATTTAGTTTTTCCCATCGTACAACTTGGTAATCCAGGACTGTTATATTCCTTAGACCACTCAATTTGCTTTGGGGCGAGAGTTGAACCAGGAAGAATGGTAAATTCCGTTTCTCCCGTCTGGCTTTGACTGTGGTGAACGGTCTAACCCCGATAAACTCGAGATCGTCGCTCGCCACTTGACGGAGCTCAGCTAAGAGCGCCTGCGGATCCGTAGAGGATTCGATACCCTTCAGGAGGACTGTTTGAAGCTTGTCTTCCTTCGGGGTGAAACTATAATATTCTGTTCTAGTTTGAGACAGAAGGTCTTTCACTTTTTTGTAGTGCTCTAAAGATGAGCACTGAATGGAATGCCTGTCTGCGTTAAGCCGCTTAATTATGAAATTGTTGCCTATGACCGACCTACATATTTCAATTGTGTCTTTTAAATGCATTTTATAAGTATTAATAGGTGGCACCTTACCTTTCTTTGCTTGTGGCTGTTGCTGTTGTTGCTGTTGTTGTGACTGCTGCTGTTGTCTCTGCTGCTGTTGCATCGGCTGCTGTTGGGTCTGCTGCTGTTGTGACTGCTGCGGTTGTTGCTGTTGCGGTTGTTGCTGTTGCTGTTGTTGCTGCTGCTGTTGCTGTGTCTGTTGACGTTGCTGTTGTGGTTGTTGTTGTTGTTGTTTTTGTTTTGCTTGCTGTTGCTGAGGCTGATGCTGTGGTTGCTGAGCCGGTTGTTGTGGCTTATTAAGCTGTTTCTGTGGCTGCTTTTTTGACTGCTGCTTCTGTGGCTGCTGCTGGTCTGGGAGTGGTTTTTGTTCCTTAGGGGGCTGCTGTTGTAGCGAAGCTTGCTCTTGGAGCGCTTGTTGGCGGGTGCGCTGCTCAAGAGCAACTATGCGCTCCTTCTCCCGTCTTGCCTCCTGCTTCTTTTTGAGCGCTTCAACCAGCTCAATGAGCGAAGAGATCTGCTCTGTCAGAGCCTCAATCTGCTGGTCTTCTTCCTCGTCGGACAGCTCAACTACCTCGCCACTGACGTAATGTCCTTCTCCTTCCACAGACATGTAGGAGATGTCATCCGCATTATCGTCAGCGGCGTTTTCTTCGCCGGTTAGACTGGCGTCCTTAACATTTGGATTGACGGCGGCGATCGCTCCGTCAGCCTCTTTGACGTGCCTGTCATCCACCTCCGCTTCATCGTCGCCTTCTACGTTCTTGTCGTTATCGTCATCGTCGTTGGAGGAGCTATCCAGCTGCCTCTGTATTTTTGCCTGAGCAGAGGCCTTGGCTGAACGTCCGCGCCCTCCTATTTTCTGCGCTGCTTCCACATCTGAGGTACTCTTTTTAACTATCAGGTTTGGTCTGTACCTGATATAGCGCCTTCTTTTAAGAGGATCTTGTTCTTCGGCACATGCCGGTCCTGGCTTTTTCCCTTTAATAGGGCTTGATGTCTTAGCAGTTGCTATGCTGCTAGTACCGACCTCGGCACGTGCCGATGACGATGTTGTTGTAGTTGTCGTTGCTGTTGTTGTTGTTGTTGCCACTTTGGGCTTAACTGGTTCTGCTGCTGCTGCTGCTGTTGTTGCTGCTTTTTGGGCTTTTGACTGCCCTGATACAGTTTCTCTTTCAGCTTGGCCTGATGGCCCCGCTATTTGACTGTCGGATGACACATCACCTGATGTTCCTCCAACTGTCTTCCTTGTTGTTGGGGGACCATCTTTCGATGTCGCCGTTGGTTTTCCCATCTGCTCTTCTTGTTGTTGCTGCTGTTGTTTCCTTCTCTTTGAAACCTCCTGCCAGAAATTATTTAAAAAAAGGCCTTGCCCGGGGTGAGAATCGAACCCACGACCTTCCACTCTGAAATCTGCTCCTCTACCACCTAGGCTAACTTGCCACTTGGTTTTGGTAGATCTAACTCACTACTATACGCACTCGCGTCTCTATTTGAAATTTACACTGTGAAAGCCGCCAACGATCTGCACTCTTCCACGGTTGCTGAACGACTGTTATAGTCACTTGTTGCTTGTGCTATGTTGTCCCAGTGGCAGCGGTCAAAAACCAGTGGCGCTGTCACATTTGCTTTTAAGGGACATCACTTTCTCCGTCTAAAGGTTGTTTGTTTTAAGTTGTATTACAATCACAACATAGTTATACCCTAACACATATTTTGTCGTATTAACTTCACAAAATTATAAAAAGTATAAGTTATATTAGATATATATATTAGATAATTAAAAATATTAAAATTTTGAATAAAACAAAACTAATTATAAAATTTTAATTGAAAAAAAAATTAGGCCTACATAAATTAATTCTTTTTATTTTCTCTTTCAGGTAAACATCTTAATTGATTAGATACATTTCTGCATAAGTATGGTGAGATGACATTCTTTAAATAAATAAAAACTCTTGAGTATGATTTTAATAACAGCATTAACAAGATCCACAGTGGTGATATTATATCGTCGGACCGATTATGAAACAATCTGCACCGTAATTTACCTCGATTACGAATTTATTGTTTCGGGAAAAAATAGTTGAAAGTATTCTGCGATATCGACGATTATAATGAGTTAAAGCTTGTAAACATGTAACATCTTTTTCGGTCAAAAGTTTAAAAAGAAAAAAAAAAAAACGGTTCTAAATAACAAATTACTGCATGTATACTGCAGCTCAAGTCAATTCGTTGTTTTATATTCAAATGACTTAAATTTTAATTCAAACTTCTATACCACTGACCTTTTTTACACAAGAACAAGAAAAAATAAATTTTCTCCCAATAATCATATTCAACACAATTTGCATTCTCCCAAAATTAACATAATTGGTTCAACGCAATTACAATCAACTGAAACTTTAAATAGACTGATTTTTTTTTTTGTTGCGAAAAAAAAATAACCAAGGTTTCGAAAAATAAATTTAACGATTAATTAAAATTCTTGTCGGTACTTTTTCCTTCCGAGAAAAAGAAAATTTTTAATTTAACATCATTTTTGTATTTCCCCCCGAAGTCATATTCCTTTTCATTTGTTTTGTGTAAAATGCTTACAAAAATTAAATCACTGGAAAGAAAAGGGCGAAAAGAAATAAAAAAAAAGGAAAGACGAAAATATTGTTAATAATCCTTAAGGATTACGAAAGTTTTCCGGTTTTCTTTTGAGCTTTCAATTGGTAACCGAGTGGCGAGCGGCAGAAGCAATGATGCCGCCGCGCGCCATTCATAATCCTTTTTTTTTCTCTTGAGTGTTTTCTGGTAGCTTTCTCGCTTTCGGTGGTATGCCTCATTGATTATTATATTTTATAATCCCACTGGTAATTGTTTGATATTAAAGGCATTTCCCATTTTTGTGTTTGTGAATTAGATTAATTTTTTTATTTTTTTTTTCTTATAATCTTCTTTATGTAGTTATATCCGTTAAAAATTGTGTAATCCTAGATTAATTTGAAATTAAAAGCATTAGGAATAGATATATTTTTTTTGAAAAATTAAATAAGAAAAAAGATAAGATGAATTTGTCCTTCACAACAAGCATTTAATGAAAGGAAACTAAATTAGATATATCTAGAATTAAGAATAAGACAAAAATAAATTCAATTACCAAATTCTTGAGCTATAATTGGTTAAGCATTTTTATACGAAACATTAATAAGATGAATTAATTGTTTATGGTTTGGTTATATTGATTTTATTGAACTTCGAGAATTCAAATCTTTATGGTGAAGTGGGATGGTTTTGATCCTATTAAAAATCGAATACAATACCTTGTCTATGTTGGAAAATCAAACAAGAGTTTTAGTGTTAAGTCATGTGCCGTTTTTAAAATGTCCAATGTCCATAATTAGAAGTCAGTAGTGCCCCGTGGCGTGCGTAGTAGTAAGTGTGTCGCACTATCACGCCGGAAGTCTAGGTCCGAGCCCTGAGGCCCTGGAGTACACCTAATGTTTTCTTCAGGTGTCTCTTGCGAGGAAGTGACAAATCCTCCAAATTGTAATGAGTGCTGAAATTTAATGAATTTAATTTAAAGATTAAATGAATTTAATCCATAATTTTTCTGATATGTTAGTGATGCGAAGATTCCAACTCGTAATCGTCCCGCGATGTCAGCTAAAAATACCAATATAGCTCCAAAGTATTACCGAAAATATTATTTGTCTATTTAAAAATTAACCTTATAAGCAATAATGCCATTCTTTCACTAATATGGTCATGGAAATGTACGCCGAAAGGCAATAATTTTTAGTTGGTTATGGTATAATTTAGAGCGCTTGCATAGGGCCAGTAAGTTAGTTAAGTTAATATGTAAGCTAGTTGTTAAGGTTTTTGTCTAGCAAGTAAATAGTTATAAGAAAATTGAAATAAATACTTAATATACAAAAAAAAATGGTCATGGAAATGGAAATAAATTAACATTATCAAGATTTGTACACAAAATTTATGTGTGATGAGATTCATTTGCATTTGCCTGTGTAGGTACACGTTTCCTAGAATATGTCTGTCAATAATCATTTTCCAAAGCATTGTTCATTAATTAGAAAACAATTTTTATATAGAAGATTTTAATTTTATTTAACAATTTAGTTTTGAAACATTTTATTGAAAACATCATGCATGGAGACCTTTAAAGTGTTGCAAAATTATCCGATAATAGTTCATATCTAACTTTTTAATTATTAATATGATTTGCATTCTTTTTCCTAGAAAAATTGGATGCATATTTTATTTCTGCAAACTTTTATTTAATGTTTTTTGAAATGAAACTTAAAAAACGTAAACTTAGTTGTTCTTATAGTTATGTTTTAGAAAATACATATTGCTATATTCCTTTCCTTTCCTAAAGTATTTGCGGAATAGAAAAACTTTTGACACTGATCTTGACAAAGAAAAATATATAAATTTGGTAAAGAAGTTTGGATTCTACTTCTGCAACACTTTATCATTTGCAGCTATGGTGATAATGAGTCATGAAAAAAGTATTGCTTTGTGAATCTTTTTTAATGCATCATTAGCCTTTTTCGTCGCTTGTATAATTCCTGTGAAACGTTGAAAAACAGTAAAGATAATGATACACTTTTTACTTTTTACTTATATTTACAGTCTTCTAACGCAAAATTACTTCAACTTATAGATATTAAAACGACAGAATAATACTACTACGATAAGTCCCTTATATTTTACCACAAAAAAGGATTTAAATGAATAAATAGCATAACAACTGCGTGCATTAAGTAGATATAGCATACGCATAATTGTTAAAAGGTATATAAGATGAAACAATAATACTTTCTTTTTTAAGGAAACTCGAAACAAAATTCTTTCAGTAGAATATAATAACTTTTGTAATATTAACCTTCTTTAAAAAAAAAAAGTACAACAGAACAAATGTAGACAGAGTACCAAAGGTATTTAGATATAATTCAAATTCGATTAGAAATTTATTTCCAAGAATTCAATACAGAAAGTAAATATTTCAAGGTACCTAAACCTATACATTTTTTGAATTAATAGAAAAGTAAATAAGGTCTGTTCGTAGAAACAACATTATGTTGCCTACATCATTATGAATTCACTGATGAAATTAGATTTGTGGAAACTAAATTCTTGCAAATCTGTCAAACTTTAATGTATCAAATGAACTTTTGGCTTATGACAGTTCACATTGATCTACAAACTTCAAAATTAAAGTTTATACAAGTATGTTAAGCTACAAATTCTAATTTAATGCTTTCGTATAACAGTTTCGCAATGAATATTCCCGTGGTACGACAGAACTGTCGAACCACACGAAGTGTCAAAAAACGAAGATGAGCAAAATATCACAACAAAAATTAACTTAAGATTTAACATTTTTTAATAGCTTCTTGTGAGAGGATTAAAATTTACAAATAGCGGCAATATTCATGTTTGATCGAACACATGAATTCTCTTCGGTGTTTCTTCTGTCACGTGTTTTTCCAATCCCTTTGAGGCGAACGACTAATTGCGAACGACTAAATATGTCAATTTCCTTGGAAATAAAAAGTTGACTTTTTCGGACTAAATATGCTTTTTCCGAAAATCATGATCCATAGTAAAGAAAAAGTTGCTTTTTTCCCCTCAGATCAACTTTTTTTGAATCTCGATTTGATAGCAAGATTCACATGTATTTGCACCCATACTTAACAGATTTGATACCTTTTGTCAGATAAGCCTTTCAGTTGCTTAGTTTGGTTTATTTTAATAGGTATCTCATAAATAAAATAATTTTAAAACAGTCTTTTGGACGTGAATTTCGTTATTAATAATGCAATATGTGAATTAAGTGAACTGAATCTATAAAATATACACAATACAATCACAAAAAAAAACAACTTCCTTTTAATAATAAAAAAATCAAGGAATTCGACATTATAGTCTTTGACCAATTGAAATTTTTTTTGTCTTTTTTTCGAGGTAAAAAAAAATTAAATAAACTGCGGAATTTCAAAAAGAAGTTAAAAGAAGAATTTGGCAATCTTGAGAAGTATAGCGAAAACGGTCGAAGTCGAAACATATTCGGCATCTCTTTATATTTCGAATATGTCAAAAAGAAACTGACACTTGCCGCCATTTGCAAAATGTATTACCATCTTTTTATTTTTGCGGATTAACTTGATATGCATTCAAACACCATCTTCCGGACTGGGAATTGTTTTTACTGGTTTTTCTGAAATCTCATTTATCGTGGAAATTTTCATTAAATTGTACATTATTATTTTATAAGCTCTTTTCATAAAAAATTTTTGAATTTTGAAAAAAGCAAAAACTAATTGCTTCTTCTTCTGCAACCTATTGATTGCTGAACCTGAGTTCTGATTTCTTATCATCATCCTTGCTTAGCGGTCTTAATTCCCATGACGTATGGTACGAGTATTGGACCTTCTTATATGCGTACTCGTTCGAAAATGCCTAAACATAAATTAAAAAAAAGCTCTTGATATCAACATTCAAGTTGAACACAATTTTCAAAACTCATACAAATTTTAGTGATGATTGTTTTCAAAAACAGACATAATTTTGAATCTACGACTATACTTTTCCTAATTCCTAAGAGATATTAAATTTAAAGAACTTCATCGCTCACACCTCCAACCCCAATTTTATCAATAAATATTTTGATTACACCATGGAAGCATTAGTGTACTTCAGAAAACCATTAAAATATTGAAAAATATATGAATTTTATGCAAACGAATTTTGAGATAAAAAAAAACATCCGCAAATAAAAATATCTTTAGAAACCCCCCTCGCACTCATATCATGTATATACATTTTGAAAATAATTGAAATAATTTCATATAAAGATTGTATGCTTAAAAACACAACAAACACTTAGCTTTTCCTGCGAGGAAGGGACACACTCTTGAATTCCACCCACCATCTCCTCAAGAAGTCGTTAGGTAGGTACCTATATCTACCTTCCTATATATTATTTCATTTTGAACGCAATGACGATTGAGGCGCCAGTAAAGTGCGAGAAAGCACTCGAAAGTTAAGTAGCAAAGAAAAACGTATACACGCGACTGTGTTTCTGTTTCTGTTTCTGTTACTGGTGTAGTAACAGAAAGTAAGTCCTTTGTATTGTACCCACTTTGCTGAGGACAACAACAAAAACTGTATCGCAGTATCGTTGGCAATATACCAACCCAATCTTCATACAAATGCACGCATATTTGAAGTCCACCCCTCGCCCCACTTGCCTCTTTTGAACCCTTTTTTTACTTTTGATACTCCTATAGATGTACTAGTACCTACAATACTTCTAGAACTTTTAAGTTGCTCCTGCTGCTATAGCTATGGTATACGGTTGTCGTCGTGATGCTTCAAAAAAAGTGGAATAGGAAGCGAATTTATGGGTCTAGTGATTTAAGGGACGCTTTGGGAGTTCGTTTTGGTTGTGTTTCGTTAATCTATGTCGTCGAAAATAAGTTTATAAAATTGAAAAGTTCCTTAAAAAGTAAAAATCATTATAGCGATGTTAGTGTTTTTTTTTTTTTTTTTTGTATAATTTTGTTAGAAAGAGACGACGATGAAACGCAGCACAAGAATCTCTCAATATAAGAAGCAGTTTTGTGTTTCCCTGGAGGCCTCTATACTAGAATGTTTGCTGGGTAATGGAAAAGTAGAAGCAGAGGGGCAGCACTTCTCATTTTTAAATAAATAAGGAAAAATGTTGCCTTTTGTTTGCTTAGCTTGTGTACGCTTTGAATGTTCTTTGTGTAGGACGAGCGCGCACGAGTGGATGACGACGAAGAGTTCCTAGTACTTGGTTACTGTAACTGGGTCTATGTATAGCATAATATGGCATTCCTATAACTAATGGCAGTATGAGTTAAGTATGCTATGTTTAATTGCCAAAGGGCTTTTTGTAGCGTAGATTTCTGCTATGCTGCTGCTGCTGCTTTCAATATCTGCGTCTTTTCAATGTTTTATAATTTTATTTTATGTGTATTTTCTCTGTTGTTTTTTTTTCGTACTTATATTCCTTATAGAATTTTTGTTTTTGCTTTTTAATTAATAAAAAAGTTTTATGTTGCATAAAGGAAAGGGGTAAGCTTAGTATATTGTATGCCTACCTACGCATCTGAGTTTTCTATTGTTCTGTTTATTATTAAATGTTAAAAACAAAAAGTTTCTTTTTTTTATTTTATTTTTCTTTGCTTTGTAAATATACCTGCACGCAGGATTGCGTAGTGAAGTGCGTGCTTTAGAAAGGATCTGGTAGTTTTTTTTCATCTATGCGTCAGTAAATACCTTCAGTGTGTCACCTTGCTCTTTTCGTTACAAAACAGTGAAGCAACTTGAAAGCACTTTGAATGATATGATGTTCTTTATATTTGCTATGACAACAATTTGGCAAACTGTATGCCTTTTGAAATTTAAATGGGAAACTTAGATACGAAGATCTGGGAAGTCTCAACTTCAAACAGACTATTCCACATTAAACAAAAATTCATCATCTCTGAAAGACAGACAGACAAGTTTTTAATAAAATAAAAAATAATTGATTTTCACTGAATTTTTAAAATTAAGTCAAAATCAAAAGTTTTTTTTTTAAATAAATTCTTTTAGAACTTAAATTAAAGCAAATCTGTAACAAGCCATTTAATTACATTAAAATTTAAATTTTTACTAAATGTAATTTTTTTTTTCCAAATTTTGAATTAATTAGGAAAGTTTCAAACTATTGTTTGTTAGAAGATATAGGCGCCAAATCGTAGTAAGAGAGTGATTTTTTGGGATTTTACATAGAAGCTTACACTGCGAAAGGTACTCTCTTTGGTGTACATTATCGAGTTTGCCAATTCGACGACAAAGTTGGGGTCGTCAGATTGCCATATTTTAGTATTTTGATCGAGAAATCATTTTCACCGACGAAGAGTCGCATTTCTCGAAGAATTGGTTCGTCAATAATCAAAATTGTTTAAATTGGGACGATCACAACCCAAATGAGATCAATCGACAAAAAGTGACATCATCGGTCCTACTTTTCTTTGCGAACGACGTTGGCCAAGCCATCACATCAACTGATGTCAACGGTGAACGCTATCGTTTGATGATAAACAATTTCTTTTGGTCCAATCGGGATAATATGGTTACCGATGACATGTGGTTTCCAATTCTACAATGTAAACTTCCGATGTGAATTGAATATCAAGATCGAGCCATTTCACCCTGTTAAACCACTGCCCTGAAAACCAACATAAACAATGTCATTGGTCAAACTTATAGCCTATGAATTATGAGAAATATGACGTTTGGGGTGCTTTCGAAATTTAACAGTAATTGCAGGAATCGAACCTAGAATATAAATATATACAAAGTTTCCCGTTCCTTCTGATTCGGTCTAGACTTTACCTGCTTAAACGATGTAACTACTTTTGATATTTAGTTTGTTTATTTCTTATGAAAAATAAATAAAGAATAGAAGTGAATAAAAGAAATTCAATAATAAATAAAATTGTACCTATTAATCTTTTACGTTCTCCAAAAAAAAAAATAAAGAAATAACCAACGTTTATAGGTGGGTATCTATATCTAACGTTAACCTATCTATATCTTATGTCTTACAGGTTTATGCCATTTGCTAAAAGTATATTTTCATTATTTTGTTCTTATCAATCCAGTTAACTTCTACAGACACTGGAACAATAAGGCGTTCATACCCTTGTCCACTAAGGTCACTGATATACCTACTCTTCATCCCTCTATGGAAATACCTACCTAGTGAGCCTACACCAACCTAGGTGTATAGTTACAAAGCCACCTACCAAACCAAAACAGAATCAAACACCTTATCTTTCCTTGTGACACATGTGTCAGTCTGAATCAGATAAAACAACAACTGCGGCCACCACCGACTGTCGGCAGTCGGCGAACGGTCGACACCAGTCAAAAGATGGCGTTTCACAATATTTTTGATACCTATGCGTATGGTCCCCAACTTATGCCTAGGTAGGTTAGGTAGTGTTCTTTGTTTCAGACTCAAACAGTCTAACCAACCAATGAAAAATACCATCTGTATGAGTAATATGGAAAATGTCCTTTTTTTGTTTTCTTTTCCTGTATTTGTCATGCTATTTTAGTATAATTCTATAAAAAGTCAAGGATAGCGGCTAACTGCAAGCAACAACAAAAAAAAAATATGAGACAAGTCAAAGGTAAAGTCCAAGGACACCATAGCAACGAAATTAAATAAAAAAAACAGTCAACTTGCCAAATATGCAAAAACCACTCACATGCCACTTCTAACAACACACATAGGTTTTTACTATACGGAGCGAAAAAAAAAATTAAATAGATAAAGCACCCTTTGTAGCTGGTAAAAGCAGCAGCTGGACTTTTGATTCTTTAAGTGCATTTTAGTGTCAGGCAGGACAAAACAACACTCATGAAACTCGACTTTGAACTTCTAAGTAATGAGGACCGACCACTACGAACAACGGACAGGATAGCCAAATAAAGGATACATCTCAGGATACATACCTAATTACATGCTAAAAAAAATTGCATGAAAACCTACATACATACATATTTGAAAATAATGCCCACTGCTTCGTTTAAATTTTTAATCAGTGCGTTTATTCTGCACAACCCTGACTTTACAAGTAGCTTTATATCTGGGTGTGTGTAGTGTAGTGCTAGATGATTATAGTGGTAGGTTTTTTTTTTTTTTTAATTTGTAAAGTTCTTAACTTAACGCTTCGTTAAGTTTTCTATGAAGTACCTACTCGTGCACCACCTAACCCCAAAAGTAAACAAAAAATACTAAAATGTTAATTTTATTCCACTAGAGTTTATACCTACGGTTATACCCATAATTAGGCGGCATGGTGGTTGTTGGTCGGTGTCCCTTTTTTTCTAAAAGCATTCACTGTCAGGGCTGTGCAAATTTTTCACAAATATAATGACTTGCTACAAACACACCTCCTCGCAGGTACTTAGACGTTATATACCAACCTACATAGCTTCTTATTTTTGGTGCTGTTTTTTGTGGTTACCGGAACATTAGAGAGCGCAAAGCAAAGCAAGTTTTCGTTCTCATATCTCACACAACTAGCGCTAGCAAGCATCCACTAAAGCGATGGAAAATATTTTTGCACCCTTATCGAGTTATTTTTTTTTTGTCATACCATCATCATGCTAAGGGTAAGTGAAGTGTGTGTTGTTTTTTTATTTTGTTCTTGTCTGGGCACTGCTTAGCAAGTATGGTAAAAGTTCTCATTAAAAAGTATATTTTAACAGTGCAACGGTATAGTGGTATTAAGAAGTACCACTATTTCCTATTTCGCCGGTGTGCACTGGATCCGGTTAGAGTATCTCTTTCCTTTTAATGCACAGACATTAAATTATTTTACTGTCACAAAGAAGTGCTTTACGGAGCAGTGTTTTTTTATGGTTTTACTTTTGGGAAAAGATTTAGGTACCTAGGTAGTTTTTTTCAAAACTGCGATTGATGTTATAATTAAAATACCGCTATGGTTTTTGGTGTGTGCTGAAAAAACAGGGACATTTTTACTTTAATTATCTTCTTGAAAAAAAACTGACTAATTTAGTATAACAGTTAAGTATCGCTATAGGGAAAATTTGAATATCTGTGAAATAGGTTAGCAAGAAAGAGTTAACTAGGTTCTAATTCAAAAATAACAACCCAAGAACTTAAATGGTGATAAATTGATTGCTGTGTTTAATTTAAGTGTCTGTGTTTGACTTATCTGCCGTCTAATGGAAGCGGCGGGAAGGCCATTTTTTAATATAGCTTTTCATGTGTTTTATATTTTTCGTGAAAAGGCTGCATTTGGGAACTGCCGAACTTCATAAATAAATAAAGATCACGACTAGATCGTACAAACTTTCACTTGTGGCAAGTTAGCTTCTTGTTAACGACTTGAAAATTAATTAATTAAGTTAATTTCCAAAAAAAAAAATTGTTCCAATAAATACTTTTTTCGAAATATTTTTATGCCATACTTATCAGGCATTGCAGGACTACTTGAATATCAAATTTTATGAAAATCGGTTAATAAATAAAAGAGAAGTCGATACAAAAAAAAAAAAAAAAACATTCTATGGTAAGTACCGTTCAAAAGCTTTTTTCGAAAACAATTTTCTGATGAAAGACTTTATAGTTGTTAACAGTTCACTTATGTGAAATTTTATCAAAATCGATCTTATTTTTTCGAGAAAAATTGGATTTTCGCTTACGGTTGTATGGCATCAGGTACCGTTGAACAAAAATTTCAATTTCTCCTCTAGGGAATGGTTTAAGAACCCTACATACCGAATTTGAAGCTAATCGGCTCAGCAGATCTGTAAAGCGCTTCGAGCTTCCTTTTGCATTTATATGATTACACTATTATGCGAGAGGGTAGAGGCATAGTTTTACCTTCGTCAATCGTCACTCACTACACTTCAAGTTTCTTTGTGTGTTAGTAGTCTCCCTTTTGTAGTTCTAAACATCAGTTAGTTTGTTTTCTGTAAACAAGTTTTTTATGCAAAAAATTCCAAAATCAGGAGTGCAAACATTTAATTAAATGTTTGCACTTGGTAATTTCGAATGCGAAGAATATCTAGTACAATTTGGTTTATCACCCGCTAATATTTCTTTTACCGACTAATGAATGATTCTTCTTTGAATCACACTCAGACAAATTTGACATCAGTCAGTCCAATCATCTCTTGGGATGATTTGAAATGTGAGCGGTGATGTAAAATAATTTGCAATCCTAAATTCTGTTTGTATTTAGCTCATAAAGTCATAACTTTTTACTAATGGATTTTGTATTATTATGATCCCACTTCTGACCGGTTGCAGTACACACTCATTTCGCCAATAATGTCATTCTTCTTTGAGTAGTAAAGAGCATTCACGTTAAAAATATTATGGGAAAAAGTATTTTGCAGAAGCAATGAACAATAATGTAGAAAACAGAGACGCTGAGAATTCCTGTCAATAGTCCTTATAATAAGAAAATCCGTTTAAAACAGCAAGAAAAAATACATATAATTTCAAGCTCCTTGAAATAAAATAAATGCAAATTGAGCAGTGAGGTGGAAGATTTGTGTTTCCAAGATCATTAACATCGTCGGAAAAAAGAAGAAATTTAATTTTATTCTTAGTAATATCATCCCACTTCTGATCATTTCTACTTAGATATAGATATAGATTAATTAATTGTAACTTTTTAAATTGCAACTGTTTCATTGTGAAAGTTACGTTGGCGTGATCACTTGGTGACAACCAATCCACAATCCTTGTTTTAATTCCTTTTCAATCGAATACTTCAAATGCAGCAGGTACTGATGTAGATACTTTTTTTAATTTTGCACTTAAAAATCTTGAATTATATTTGTCTGTCTTCGATTTTTCCTTGAATCAAATCACAGTCAATTTACATGCGAAAATGGAATTAGAATGAAAATGACATCACACTATTGCAAACTGCAGTGAACTAACAAAATATTATTTTCTCATTCAAATTTGCTGGGCTTAGAATATTTAGGTCAACTTATTGGATATGCATTCCGAGTGTGTCATGTGTCACGATATTACATCGTCATCACCGTCCTCGTCTAGGTATTACCATACAACAACTTTTTGATGAAGGCTGCATGGAGTTCACTAATATTTGGCTAGCTGAAGCTAGCCAGCCTGATGGAAAATGGAAAGAGAAAACCAACTCTTTGTATAGGACAAAGCAAAAACCGATTGCATTTGATGGCCAATATGCATGCAGAGACACACACAATACAGCGTTTATTTTGTATGCACCTTTATTGCCAGCCATTTCCATATCTGTACGTGTTCGAATGGCAAAATTGCAATTGTTCGCGTTATTATGTATTTTACAGTATTGTTGGCTGGCTGAATGGCAAAGAGTAAAAAGGTGCAGCATGAAGGGGCACTTCAGTGTTCCATTCGCGAGTATACTAAAACACACATTCCTGGGTCACGTCACGAATCATTTGAAGGTACAATCTGCACCAGGCAGCAGGTACAACCAAAATAACTAATTAACTGCCATCCGGTGAGTCATATAAAACCTAACGACGACGTTGTGCTTTATTGGTCGACGCAAACGCCGCCATATTAGTAATTATAAAATGGCAAACGATTGTTCGTTCAGCTTGTGTGCAATTGGGACGATTAGTAAGAGTGTTAGTATGTGATGTGATGGCATGTGACATTCTAAGAGTTTTCGGAACCATAAAGAGATTGTGCTTCCAGCTTTATCTTTGTTTGTTAGCTAATTGAGTCATTGTTTTAACACTACAAAAAAAAAACAATTAAGCTGATTAATTTTTGCATAAAATATTATGAAATTTTTTTATCACCTGTATCAAGAAATATATATTCACAGTAATGGGTGATTTTTTAAAAGTTTTAATACTAAGATGTTGGCTGGATAATAAGAGTTTAACACGAATGGTTGACCTAAATTACATGGGACATAAACTAAGCTTATCTTACTAGTTGCGCAGGCGACAGGGCTTATTGATGACACTTTGTAACAATTGCAACATGCAATCACAATCTATGTATTTGTTGTGCAAACGTTAAGTAAGCGTAACTTAATTTAAGTGCAATTTCTTGGAAACAAAAAATCCGATAAGGCTGTAATAAACCTAACACAGAAATAAATAAGTCTATTTCTTTGACCTATTTAGCTTGGCTGGTTTGTGTTCATGTGACACGTTTATAGAAAAATTAATTTACAATACCTTAATGGGTTGATAAGTAAAGTTATGACTATTGCAAAATTGATTAATCTTTTTTGATTACATGCAAAAAATGACAAGGTGTTAATATAAGGGCAACAAGGGACAGCATTTGTTTCCTTATCTTGCATGTGAGTATAAAAATAATAGTGGAAACTTGCGCAAGGTATAACATGGGGTACGTTGTAACAGTGCAAACATCTTTTAAAAATACAACTAAAAAGTGACAATGCTGATGTGTACTTATTAGTGGTTAAGTGGTTGTGCTCCTATTCCTATTCGAGATCATAACATCGTCGGAGAAGAAAAAGATGGCAATGCTGTATAGTCCATTTGAAAGTATAATAATTACTTTCCAATTCATGCTTAGTGAACACTGAATAGATTGTCTGTTGTCCATCTGTTTCTAAGCGGCCCATATCTACACACTACACTTGTGTGGGCAGTGGTGTTCGATCAAGTAAATGTATGGGTTAGTGCGCACTAATTTTTCGATGTCACCCAAAATGTTCTGATTTTCGGTTTTGGTGTCTCGATTGGTATAAGTTGTATAAATATGGGAATGCCGATGTGCGTACAAGTGTGGTGTGTATTGACCATTAAAAAAAAGTCAAAAACCAATAGATCTGCTAAGTATTATTTTTTTTTTAATATGATTAATTATAAGAAACTTGAATTATGTATATAATTATATAAAGAAATCGAGCTTTATCGGTTTTTCCAAATTGAGAAACACAGTAAATGATTGTTGCAACTTGCTCTGGTCTTCCTAACCCCATAGAAATGTAGAGATCTTATTATGAAAAAAATAATTTGACTATTAAAGAGGATTAGAAAGGAAAACTGAATTTCAGTATTTTCCCAAGCCTAAGCCAACATTTTTACAAATACGTCATTCTAAATCAACAAAAAAGAAAGTGGTTGATCAAAATGGTAAAATAAGCTGTGACGAAACCGTTTGCTTCTTAAATAAAATTTTGAGAACCAATCTAGTTAGAAAATATTGATATTATAACTTAAATCTATGAAGAAATCAACCTTCATCGATTCGAACTAATCAAAAATTACAATGAACCATTGCTGCAATCTGCTCCATTCTCCCCTATATCCTGAAAGTAAAGAGGTCAGACTACTGAACATGGGATCTTGATAAAGTCTCTGCACCATAGAAGTTAACTGGAATGATCAAATTTGTATAGGTACAGTATTATTTATATCTATATATGAAATGAAAAAAAAAAAAACAAAGCAATAACAAAATTATTGTTTTTGGTTAGAGATGTATGAGTATAAAATTTTGTAATAGTAGTTTAGCGCGAAGAAACAGAGATTGCCATCAGTAACTTAAGATTGATTGAAGAGTTAATACGTTTGTAGGACATTCCGAACTGAACAATATATATACTGGAGGGCAGCATTCCTTGGTGATTAAGACTCTTATGACGGTTCGCCAGTCAAACGTTCGCCTCGAGTCGAATGCTTTGCTTTATTTAGGTTTAAAACGAAAGAAATTCGTTATTCGCAAACCTTTTATTTGTTTGGCTTATATTCACTACTAGCTAAGGGCGAAGTACTTTTCGAATGTTCGTGATTTCGGAATACCAATTTAAACATTAGCCAACTTTTTTTATTGCCTCAACCCTGGTTTAAAAGTAAACACACGAAAGATACTTATATTAAAAATGTGATAAAGAAATCCATTTTGAGCTTCTTCCATTCCCATACAATTTTTAGCGACATCTTTCCATTTTTTTTTTTCAGGACAACAGCAAAATGTACCGAAGTCAAATGTTTCCAAACTTTTGTTTTTATCGAATGGTCGAATTGGCCTCCAAACAAAGACTTATGACACCATCTCACATCAAAGCAAACTTCAAAGTAAAAAAAACAAAGTCAAGCTCCAAAACTTTTCTGAAATCAAATTATCATTGTAGAGATGTGTTCGAATCAAGCTGTAAAAAAGTCGCTACCAAAAAGAACACAACCATTTCCACCTATGCCGAATATCAACTTGCATAGTAGCAAGTTCATGACACTTTTGCTTCCTGCGTTCATTCTCCCGCACAAAACAATGCAACACCATCTGCACTATATTGGTATGTCGACAGTTGTGTGGCGTCTAAGCAAAGCAAAACAAATGCTCATAAGCCGATTATACCGCGGCACACTCTAGATTACTTTCACGCTCATGCAAACATTTGATCGGATGACCAATCTCCCATCTAAAGTTATAGTCTTTGTGCTGTAATCACAACGTAACAGCCAGAGTGTCCCTATACCCTTATTGTGGACCTCACGTTGGGCGCCATGATTTTTTTTTTAATTTTTTGCTATTGTCACTGTTGTACGACTGTCATGTTGTCGTTGTACAAAAAGTAAATATTTTTTTTTTTTGTTTTTCTTCACTTTCTTTTTAGTTTTCCCGCCTTTTTTTCCAATGTGCAGGGACATGTTGTGTCAGTTTATTTCTGGTACTTCCAGGGTTTTGCATAATCTGTGTGTGGGGAAATTTTTTTTTTTTGCGAGTTTTGGTTTGCTGCTATAGAGTTCTTGTGGATCGTCGGGCCATCGTCATCGTCGTCGACATGTAGTGTATATTTGTAGACACTATACTCCGATGTGTCATCATTCAGACTGGAACAAGAGATCCTACATCCTATAGGTATTTATATACCAAAGTCTTCGTCATAGTCACCGTCGTACACTTTGAAGGCTTCGCCAGTCGTAACGTCATTGTGAATGCAAAGAACCGGCAAACGAGAGGGCACACACTGCATTCGTATGATGGGCAAATGTTGTCACTACGAATTGGTTTCTGTTTTTCCGACACAGTTTTCTTATGTGTGCTTGTTTTTTTTTTTTATTTGAATTTGTTGCATTTTCCCCTGAGGTCGAAGGAATGAAGTTTGTTTTTCATCGTCTCTGTCAAATCAGGAAGTATCTCAGGATTTAGATTTTTGTATTTCTATTTTAAATGTTATGATGGAGGCGGGAAAACTCGATTAGCAGGTCACTGAGATTAGTTGCGCTCCGTAAAGCAAATGTTGAGTATAGAGTGGGTGATTTCTAATAGTGTTTGTTAATTGAGGACAATTTATCATTGATTACTTTAACTGATACCTTCGACAGAATTTACGAATCTAGTCTAGAAGTAGAATCTATAGCATAATGTATATATTCATAGAGCTTATCTTAAGTAAGCTGATTTTGTATTTGATTTAAGTATTCTGTGTTTAACTTTTTATTTCAATAATTTCCTCAAAATGTTTCTCATGAATAGACAGATATAACTGTCACTTTCTTTTGATTGTAAACAAAAGATTTTAAAGATAAAACCTTGTAGTAGGTTTAAAAAATTGGCACACTTCTTATTTAGAATAACTAATAAACTAATGTGCTAGTAGAGTTACCGCCTTTTATCCTTTATTTGTTTTTGGGGTTTAAACGAAAAATTTAATCAAGTTTGCATATTTTTTTTAAATAACTTCCGCATCAAATAAACAATTATTGTAATATCCGACGAAGTCTTTTATTAATAGAAAAAAAAATTTCTGAGATGATTAAGTTCTCGGGCGGGGTAAGCGACAAAAAGCGAAATAAAAAAAAAAACCGCTGGTGGCCGATAACCTTTAAGATTCCGTATAAAAAGTTTATCGAATTTTTTCGACCTCACTTTTTTCACAAAGGAAAACAAAATTAACTAAGAAGACAAATTATTTTTAGGAACTATAAGAGCTACATTTAAAACACTTTCGGTCAAAATTTTTAAAATTAGTGCTGGTAATCTTAAACGTTTTAAAAAAGTCCATTAAGAATTTATTCTGACACCCTGTAAAATTTTCTTCCTACGACTTCCTTTTTTTTTTAAGAAAACTTAATACTGCAGGACAGACTTAATACTGCAAGGAACAGAAAAAAACCTAAATTAAAAAAAAAATCGGTCAAAGTTTTAAAAATTAATGTTGGCAATCCTAAACATTTTTCATATGAATATTTAGAATTTATTCTGACACCATTTGAATTCTTCACTCTTATTTTTTTCAAATGAACTAAGCAAAGCAGGAAATTTATCAGGAACAGAAGAAGCCTAAAAATGTTTCCGTGAAAGTAATTAAAATGAATTATGGCAATCATAAACTATGTTGATACGATTATTTAGGAAATAAATGTCATGCACTTTTTCGATCTCACATTTTCAAGAAAACCTTACTGTGAACACTTTTGAGAAACAAAAAAAAAACTCAATTTAGACTATTTTTCAAAAAAAAAAAAAAAAAATTAACAAGGAACATCTTTTTGCTTTCCATTTTTTAAAACATTCCTGTTTAAAAATTGAAAACAAAAACATGCCATATACACACATGTTTTTCTGATAATATTAAATTTCAGTACTCCACCCGCATCGCACCAACGAATTCATTCAAAATACATTTGTTTAATTAGCAGCTCCTCAACAATATACTTCTACATAACCTAAAACAATTAATCAAGCTCAACTAGTATATTCTATAAAATTAAGTCGAAATTTCTTGCAACAAAATGAACATGTTCGCGTAATCGCTTCAAATTAGCTTGCTTACCTCTCGCGCAAATCGCCCCCAACTCTCTAAATCCACCCAAAAATTTCCAAAGGACGACGGCAATGAACGGGCACAGCAGCGTAGTATACATCTGTAGGATATACAGTTATATTCCTTATTCGAAGCAAAAGTACAACAATTGTTCTTATTTCACATGATTTATGTCGCCCGATTAACAATGAATGACATTTACAAATCGCTGCACATACTGCTTTTCCTGTGCAGCAGTTCCTCTGGTTTCTGCCCCCTGGCTCGATGTCCTTATCCACCACATTTCACTGCCTAGGCGCGCAGCCCTGCTAACAGTAGTACCAGTACATAGTTGTCTTTCCATTGTGCATGCATTCAATTATTAAAACATCATCAGCATCAGCAGGCGTGTCGCACGCGAATCCCTCTTTCTCTATCCTCCTCAATAACATGCTGGCATATACTATACTATATTCAGACGAAGGAAACTTCATTCAGAATATTCATTTTGATGGAGATTATCCAAGTGACGTCGTCGTTGTCGTTAACTTATATGTATGTATATATGCAACAGCAACCGATGTGTCCTTAATTCAAATCGAATCGTAACTTTATTGCAACAAAGCTTAAGTCGCAACTTCCTTAACATTCTAAGGGAACGGGATACTATGCCGCATATGATATATTGGACAGAAAATTACATGGCATAATACATAGCTGCTCTACAGATACAAGGTATCTACGAAAATCCTGGCGCAGTACAATAATTTTCCTCTTTGCATCCCTATGGATAGAAGGCAAGTCAAGGATTTCATGTGACAGAGATTAATCACTCTGCGATCGGGAACAATTGAGTGGAAAAATTGTTTTTATTCTTCTTCTTGAATGTTGCACATCTATGTTTGGATTTGTGTTCAAAATGGCGACAAGTGCAAAAATACAATTATGAACTTCAACAATGCAAAAAAAAAAGAAAAAAAATAATAATAAAGTGACAGGGGTTCTAAGTGTCATGAAAGAATAACATTCAATAGCATAAGCATCAGCTCAGCATCAGAGGTGCATCGAGGAGATGAGGTATGAGGATGCTGAAAAACAAAATTGCAACGATAAAGTGCATGAGATGTTTATTCACACTCTCTATACTATGTACATATAGGGAAAGCTAGCGCCAGTGAGCCTGATGATGATGCCTGATAAGATCTTTTAAAATGTCTTCGGCACTTTGCCTTCGGGTGAAAATGGCAACAACAACAACAAAAAAAAATGGAATTTTCAGGGTGAGCTGTTTTATGTTGCTGGCTCTGTCGATGAAGGACGCGGAGGGCGAAGAAAACGTGTGTTTGGCAATTTTACTGATGATGATGCATGCTGCAGATGCTGCTACAAAATAAAGTGTTCTATGCTTCTTTTTTTTTTGGTTCTGCAATGCAATGCATCTCTTTACGGAAAAAAAAGTCCTTCAGATACCTTTAGAGGTGTTTAAGAGTTGGTGTTATGTTTCAAGGGGGAAATAAGTGGCTCACTTGTGCTTGTCATCGTTAAGTGTTGATTTTTTTAAAAGCATGTTCTTAGTGATTTTGTTTTTTTTAACAAAATCGATAAACATAATTGAGTTCATAATGAAGATCTTAAAAGTTTAAGTACTACATATTCATCCGGAGTTTTTTTTTTTTTTTTTTGTCTGCAGATGAGTTTTCGAATTTAATTGTGATATGCTATATGATTGAAAAGTGTTTAATTGGGTATGCTTGTTTAAAGTTTTAGAACGAAACTCGTCTCTAAGTAATAGTTAAATATAATAAAATAGTAAGAGAGGGAATACCTCTCGCCTAACATCTAAAACCAAGCAATGTATGTGTGATGTGCATTCTTCGTTAACAGGAATGGAGAGGACTTCAGAATTCCTTACAAACACGAATGTATGATGCAATGCCCCTAAAAATATTTTACATAAATTTAAGAAGTTTAAAGTTATGATCACAAAAAGAGGATTTGTGGGGTCGTTCAGTTTTTTGGCATTAAATGTCGACAAACCTCGCGGTATTTCTTTACTTCCGTATCCCAACTAAGTGCTTGAAGGTATTTTGATGTTGAATTGATCCAGCAATTTTTTTTTCTAGTTCTACTACCCTTAGGCTAAATGAAAATTGTATAGCTAGAAATGCATCCAGTATAAAATGTATGTATAGACATATATCACACCTTGTAAAGATTTCTCATAAAGCTATTGTAAACTTCACGAGATCACCCATTGGAATCTGAGGATTGAATACAAATTTAGTCGTGATTTTTTGTCGGGGCCCAAATACTTCCTTACTAGGTACTTGTTTTCCAAACTACGTTTTGACAATGTCGATAATTGCTATTAAAAAAGTTGCAGTGATATTAAAACGACGAAATTGCCTTTTGCATTGACAGTCAAAATGAAATAAAAGCGATTGTCACAGAATACTTAGAGTTTTTGGTATGGTGTCTCAGTCTCTGTAATAATACAAACGAACATCATAGCTTGCTGTGTTCGCTTAGTAAATATAAAGCTAAGCATAGACGAAATAAAGGAAAAAGGATTTGATTTACATGAAAAATTCCACATCCATACTATATCTGCACTTTCTCCCTAGCACAACTAATGTTTGGAAAGAAATTTCTTCCACGATTAACTAACGACATTTTTTTACTTTGGTTCAAGTGGTAGTGATTGAGTTCTTGGTTGTTTCTTCTTCTTCATTCGTTTTCCTCGCAAGCATGATCAAATAAAGATGTTTTCTTTCTATAGAACCATAGTATTAGCTCCTCCTCCCTGGATATAATCGTCCAATATTCGGCACCGTTACCGGCAGTTTAAGGGTCTTGTAGGAGTTTTGACCCCACCATTTAGGGGCCGGTTATAGCGATCAGGAAAACGAAACAGGAGAAACTTTTCAAATCGATAATTAAATATGTTCTGATTTTATTTAAAACACAATTACTACATTCATCGATGACAAATGACTCACAGAATTATTTGTGATAATAAAATTTTCAATAAAAATTGGTAAAAAATACATTTAATTATTTTCTTGACGACATTTTCGTACGGAAAATTAGATTCCATCAGGAAAATAAATAAATGCATTTTTCACAATAAGTATTTGTTCAACTGAAAATTTGATCATTACAAAAAATTCTTTGAATTATTTGCAATCAATGAGTGTAACATTTGTGTTTTGAATCGATTAAAAACATAATAAATTATCGATCTGAAAATTTTTCCTGTTTCGTTTTCCTGATCGCTATAACCGGCCTCTTAATTTTATTGTAACTCTCCCCTAATGTGTCATTCTTTGAGTTGAATTTTACTCCCAGGTAGATGAATTTCTTAACTACTTCGAATTTGCTGCTATCTAAAAGTAAAATTTGGTTCTATGCGGTGGACCGATGTTATTTTAGATTTTTGAAAGTAGATTTTGATAGCAGTAGGAAAAATGTTCTTCCAACAATTGCTGGTAATTTTTGTTGAAATATCTTCTCCGATAAGCTGACTCAAATTAAAACATTGCTAATAAGTTCAGGAAAATCTTCGTCCTTGAAAAGCTGTGTTGTTTTGAACCTGGACAGTCTGATTTATATCAGTAGCCAGAATTTGTATTTCTTCTGAGTTTATTTATTATATTTACTCTTAATTGAATTAAATTTATCTTTAAGAATTTTGAAACAGAAAGTATTCAATGGAAGAAATCTTTTACCAGATAACAAACTTAAGTAAATAATTTATACAGATATTTTATAGAGATTTCTCAAAAAAAAAAAAAGTTCCTTAGCTTGATGTCTGTAAAATTCTACATTTTTGTCTTTAAATATATAAACTTATGACCAGCATTTATCCTCCTTTCTTATTCATACTTTGTTTCAATATCATAACTCCAACTACATTAGATGTTGTCAAAAAAAAGTCAATGAACATCTGTTTCTAAATGATACAAGCTTAAAAAAAAAAAGGAAATAGCAACATCAGCAAAGGAACTTGCAACGAAACAAAAGCATCTCATTTATCATTAATTATATATAAAGCACTGTGCTATCGTTTAAATTTATTATTTCGTCCCGTTTGTGTTTTTTTTATATTTTTATTTCATAAAGAACAGGATATTTTTTTTATCTTGCTCGTAGTTATTATTTACCGTGAGTTTTCTTTCGCTCATTCCTTCGTTTTTTTTTTCCTTTCAAGCTTAATATCCTGGATACCCTTCCACCACGAATAACTTTAGAGACTACTTGGTGGTTCGCTTGTTGTTTTAATTATTGTTTGAAATTTTTCATTTCATTTGTCATCTTTAATTGGATGTCATGTTATGAAAAATTATAGAAAAATAGAATAAAGCGAATATGAAGGAACGGACACATAATCTTGATTTCTTGGTTTTTTTTTTTGTTTATTTGCCTTTATTTTTATTTCTTTTGAAGAATTGTTAATAATAATTCGGATACTGGACATATTTTTGCATTTCTATGACTATAACTAAGAATGAAAAGGGTATTTTGTAATTTGATAACAACTCCACTTTTTCATTTAACCAAATTGGTATTACTGTATTGAAAGGCGTGTGTGTTTTTGGGTACAGGGTAACCCAAAAACACGAAATTCGTTTTCATTACTTACCAGCTTTTACCCGCGGCTACGCTGGCGTTGATGTCTTAAAATAACTGGTAAAGTAAAAAAAAAAAACAAAAACAAAAAACAAACAATGTTACTTGCTGGATAATGTAGCTTTCGATTGGTGAAAGAATTATTAAAATCGGTTAAGTGGTTTGGGCGTTAAAGAATAACAAACAAACAAACTCACTTTCACATTTTCAATATTAGTTAGGATTCTTACCGAATTTTCAATTTTTTTGACGAAACCTTCGAGCCAAATTTCGGATATTCTTGGTTGATAACTGTTCTTTTGAGAAATTTCAGTGACCTGTTCTTATAGACTCATGAGTCCTGACCTTTATAATCCGCAAACCGCAAATCTTCAATACGATTCATTAAGCGACCGGAAACAGTTTGCTTAAAAATGTCTACTGTCGGTGTTGGTACTACTTGACAACAATTCATCAATTTAAAACATTCGGGTAACAGCAGCCGGGTTACGCCCAATGACAACTCTGTATTTCTTTTTAAACCTCCGGAGTAAATGCGGTAACTTTTAGTTGATGTAATGGTTCTTCGTCAATGAGACATGGATTCTCAGTGCATCATCATGAATTTTGACTACTTTATTTTTGACCAGATAACTTTGAACGACCGCGAAATCTTCCCCAAAAAACTTGGTCGAATGTTTTGCAAGGTCTTGAAGAATAAACGAAGTGGAATTCTGCATCTGTTTACCTCAAACAATTTAAACCGAAAATAGCTGCCATTTGTAAAAGTTATAGCATCTTCCGATAAAGTTGAACTTTTATAAGGCTACCCTGTATATTATTTTTTCTCCAGACTAGTAATTGCTTGTAGCACATGGTGTAGTATACCCTTTCCTACACCCGGGACCTTAGTACAAAAGTCTAAAACATAAAATGAGCTTGCTCACATCTCCTCCTTTACCCGGATCCACTTCTTGCCGTCATAACATTATCTGGTCTTTCCTTTTAAATATCATACTGGTTTCTTGAAGATACGACGAAAAAAAAACAAGGAAACATATCCAAGACATATCAAAGTTTTCAGCCAAAAGGATAAAGACATATCTTCTCCTTTCTATATTCCTTACCAAAAGGGACTACATTTTTATTCCAAGAGAAAGTTAAATAAAAAAAAAAAAAAAAGAAATATCGTGTCCTGGCATAAGAAAAGGACATGAACATCGTTCTCTTATTAGATGAAACATGCGAAATAAAAATGCACCGTGTTGAGGGTAAAAACTTTTGCAAATTGAAATTTCCTATTGCTCTGAAGAAAGGCTGAACCAGTTAGTTGTTTGTGTACTGTGTATGTGTAATCCTTTCCACTTTCTGCCCACCCACTTCAAATAAGTTCCTCATTTGCTACAACAAAATGCATTTGGAAAGATTGTAAGAATTTCCAGCGAAAAAAATACCAAAGAACACAGAATTACCCGATGTTTTGGACTAAGAAAACGATAGACGAACAAAAAAAGAATATTCAAAAATAGCTCAGGGATAATAGAAGAGACACGAATTTGGATTTCTTCCAAATGAAAATTAAATTTTCCTTTTCATACATTTTCTTGGAATATTTTCTTCTTTTGTCATTCTGGGTTTTCCCTTTACTGGTTACAGTTTAAGTTTATTTTTTTTTTGTATCTTTTTGGTTATTTGGCATTTTGTTTGGTATTTATACCTTTTTGTGGATTGAGTGTCCCTTTTGGGCATTTTTTTTTCTTCCTTTAGATAGTTTTTTTTTTCTTCTTCTGAATAACCAGTGAGTTTGTTTTGGCATGGAAATTGATTGTCAACGAGACTTTATATGCCCATGAGGGTAAAGATTCTACATGAACTTTCTTTGTGATAATTTTCCAGGAAGAGAACAATTTGTTTTTATAGGACATGAGGAGAGAAAATTGTTCGGAGGAGGTAATAGTATATCTTTCGAGTATCTTTATATCTATCTGTTATGGCAAATTTTGATTTCAAAGATAAACTTCTTTTGATATGTATCGAATTGGGGATTTAAAAGGGTCACATCACATTTACGTGACTTAAATTTTTGTTTAGTATTATAAGGACAAACAAAACGTTAAAAAAAATAAATAAATAAATAAATCGAAAATGTAGATATTGAATACCAAATAGGTTTGATGGACAAATAAAATTAATAGAATATTCTTATAAAGAAGGTAGCTTTCGCTTTATAATTTTCTTTTCTCATTTCGCTAAGTTTTTTATTTGTTTTTTTTTTATATTCTTTTTCTTGCCCTTCTTCTGCAGTAGAAGAACTCTCCCACTTTACCGTTTACCGACGGTTGACCTCAGCTACCTTCTTCGTCAACAAAAGCAAGTATATTCCTTAGTATGATTTGAAATCTGTTTTAATAGTCCCAATTTATGTTAGCGTTTCATCGAACAATTTGTTACCATATACATACATACCTAAATGACGATTCTATGCTTTCGTTGAACACTTAAACGTAAACATTTCTAGTTATTTGTTCATCATCTGACAATATTTTAGTATTTTATCATCTGGCAATGAAAGTTCATTTCAAAGTTAATCCCATCATTTACCCTTTCAAAAATAAAAAAAAATCGACAATAAAACACTATATAACTTTAAAACTGCACTTAAACTCAATTCGGTTTTCCGCAAAAATGTCTCTTAATTCAACCATTCTTGTCAAAACCATATAGCATCAGAGAAGTTTCCAAAAATCTAAATAAAAGCATTTCAAAAGTTAACAGCAATATATATAAGAAAGCAACAACATCGTGACATTTTTGCTATATCTTTACTTTGATTGTCACAATAACAAAAAATATTAGTATCTGCAAACTTTTTACCAACCAAAAACTATTAGATACAATATACAGTCTTTTGCTTGGTCCTTATCAACCTCATATAACTCCCATGGTTCTTTTATCTTTCGATGGGTTTTTATAGTGGTGACGTTAAAGGAAAACATAAATAAATATGAAGGATGACTTTTTCGCAACTATACATATATAAATCCCCAGTAGAGAGAGCAAAAGAATGCATTTTATACTTTTCGAGTTTTGACTACTTTTTCACACTCAGTACCTAAAACTACAACCCTTCTTGGAAAACATTTTTGCTAAAGCATGATGCACTCTTGTGGAAACGAAAATCGGATATGATATTAAACGCAAGTGCTTTGAGAAAGTGGAAAAATAAAATAAAAAATACTACAAACTCAAGGCAAACTGAACACTCTTAAAGAGCAAAATAAATAATAAATAAGAGCTGCAAAAAAGGAACATTCACTGAAAATATGGGGAAACATTTTGTTTTTTTTTATTGAAAAGATGAAAAGTTTTTGCTACACTCACAATAATGTTCATTGTTCATCCCTTTTGTGACTGTTTAAATTCGGAAAATGCTATATGTTTTCAAGTTTTATGTAAGTTAAAGGTTAAAAAAGATTTCGTTGTTTAGATATACCTACTTATAATTATCTATCAATTTATTATACTCTACAAAACACAAACACAGACAAAGTTTAGAAATAAAATCATTTCATATCTCATGTGAATACTTTGCAACTATACACTTTCTTATTTCCGTTCATTTGCATTACTTTCACTTCTCCGTATTTCATAGTTTGTTCACTATAAAAACTGAGAAAACCGAGAGAATTTGCGCTTGCTTACAATTTTTGCATTCTATTTTTTTTTCTAACATTCATCAGATATCAGAATTAGATAAATTCTTTGGTTAAATTGGCATTTATCTTGTTCTTCTCCTACAAAGTCAGTTTGGCGAACCTTACAGCTTATACCACTTAAAGAAAAACGGATCAAAAAGTTAAAGTTATGATCCCAATCGAAATCAAAGATGTTGAATCGCAGAAAAAAAAATGTTATACGTCATTCAAATAAATGCGAACAATCCAAAATTAATGCAAATTTATATAAATTGTTTGATGAATTCATAGAACATAGATCGTTGGATTCATGTGCTATTTTTAATATTTTATTATGAATATTTTTGTATTCTTTCCATTCGAAATCATTGAAACCGTAGAAACAGAAGAAGTTACGAAAAAAAAACTGTAGATTTTTAATTGAACGCAAATGAACGCAAATTTATTCATATAAACTATTTGATGAATTCATAGATGGGTTTTTAAAAACTGATACTGATTGCATATATGTGGTATATTCTTTACATTTGATTTTGAATATTTTTCTTTTCTTTGCGTTCGTTTGCTGTTTTTTGCAATTATTTGTAATATTTGATTCTTTTCGTTTCTTGAAATTTATAAAGTGAAGCAATAAAGTTTATAAGTTATTAGTTATGATCAAAGTTGAAAGCGTTGACAACTGCAGAAAGAAAAGAATTTACAAAATAAAAACAGAAGATTTTGAATTTAATGCAAATTAACGCAAATTTATTCATATACCTATACTATTTGATGAATTCATAGATGATTTTTGCTAAAACTGATATGACTGATTGATATATTCTTAACATTTTATTTTGGATATTTTTAAAGTCCTTTAATATTTGTGCATGATGGAAAAACTTTGCAGTTCATGCAATCATTTGCAGTCTTTTTGTTCTTTGCCTGTATTGTAAATTATTTTTTATAAAACAATTTTCATTTTTTCCAATCGTTTGTTGGATTTCCTCTTATAAAATTAACATGGCAAATTTTAAAGTTCGATCCTCGTTATAAAACAATATAGTTTTTAAGTTGCAATCTCAATCGAAATCATTGAAACTATCGGAAATAAATGAAGCTACGAAATTAATTCGGAAGATTTTAAATAAATAGGATGATAGCAAATAAAATCGAACTGATACTAACTACATAATGTTCAATTTGATTGCACTCAATTAAATTCTTCACTTAAGTATATATGACTGTGTTTTGCATATCTACTTGTTTTTAATCTAATATATTATAGAAATTGAAACAAGTAGTGCAAATTCGACGACTATTACCTACATTTTGCATACAATTTTTGTTTATTCATTACTTTTTACTATTTACCTATAAATTTTCTGGTTGTTAAATCCTTATAACTAACTCTAAATTTTATCATTTTCTTCTCTTTCTAGGTAAAGTTCGCAGCATTCAATGTAAATTTAATTTCGCATAACTTCAATCAATATACAACTTTACGTATTCCCATGATGACAACAAAAATCAGGGTATCTTATAAATTGTCCTACATTTGTTAATCCTCATAAAATATTCAAAAACGACACCAATATTACCTTGGTTATATGGCTCAAATCGGGTGTCGTGAATATTATAATATACCATATTATTACAGCTCCTATAGAACATTTATTTTTACTTGTATTATAGGTAGGTATGTGTGTGATTGAAATGCACACACAAAATAAATTGTAACAGTTGTTTTTGTAGTCCTTACAACTGAATCTAAATTATACTGATATACCCACAGGACAATACATTGCATTAATCCATTGGCATAGCATTAAAAACCCACAACATTTCTGTACAGGGAATAAATGTATCTTTATATGTGTTGTAAAATGCGTGCAAATCTCATGATAATTGCCTGTTCCGGATTCAGAAACGAGTGTCGTCTACAAAAGCCTATAGCAAACAAACTGATAAATCAGTGTTTCCCTTGACCATAGAACCAAACCGCTTACTAATGTATGATTTTGTGGAATCCCTTTTCCAATAGGACTACACAAATCACAGCATTTGTCTTAAATTTCGTAAAAGGATAAACTTAACAATTGCTATAAAGGGATAGTGATAAAGGGTTTCTATAAAATATGTATAGATATTCTTGGAGAAATGTTTTTTTTGAAATAAACACTTATAAATAGTGTTGTTAAAAATGTGTATAGGTATGTATGTATATGGTGAATATTATGGTGTCAAAAGTGGGATTAGATTTATAATTTTAAACCTTAATTTAATTAAAATATGTTAAGAATTTAAAACTCTCAAAATAAATAAAATTAAAAAAAGAAATCCTTATTTGACACTACAGTTAAAAGGATGCTTGAGTCAGAAAAAGATTTCATTGAGATAACACCTTTCTATCGCAGGACGTAGACCCTTGACACATCAGATAAAAGAAAATTCAATCTAAATAACATCAATATATTATTTTCTCATAAGGACATCTTAAAACAAACTCTCACACGCACATATAAACACTCATTCACATGTCCAAATATAACGATACAATAATTTTTTACTTCTCTTCGTCTTCTATGTGTATATGTAGTTAAATATCTCTTCTGGTTGTGACTTTTATTTTATCTTTTACTATTTTTTTAGGGCATCTGAATATATGTAAGTCTTGAAAGGATATTTTAGTATATAGATATATACAAACACATGTATGTCTTTATAACTACCACATAATATAGAAAGAGTGCTAAAAAGACTTTTCATGTTATCCTTTCTATTATTCTTGCATTTAAAAAGGATTTATATCTGTAATATTCTTGAATTGTCATCGTTTCATTTCGTATACATATATATTCTTTAGAAACGAAAAAAAAACATAAACACATATGAACTAATGTTGTGAATGATTTCTAAGTTCAGATCCTTTAGTTTTGGATTAAGGATAAATGAAATTTTTAGTAGAAAACAGAATTAAGTAAGAGGGATAATATGTTTGCTATAAGTTCGTCATCACCTTATTTCTGTTTTATTTGCTTCCTTTCAATAACCATTTCTATTAGAAAAGAGGATGAATTTAGGATAAGATTGGTAATATGCTTTTTTTGTTAAGTTCTCGAAAAATTATATAACACAAAATAGTAAAAATCTTTTATCTTAAATTGTATGTATAGAACAATTCTGTTTTCTTAGAACAAAATGTATTTGACAAAGTTTTTCGATATCTTGATTTAGTTGTTTTTCAAAATTGTGAGAAAAAGAATAATAGAGATTGATAAGTTCAACATTGGAATGAATTCTTTTGACCTAAATTTACGTTAGTCTGAAATGAATGTTTTTGAAAGTTGTGACTCCAACCAAATCAAAACCAATGTTTTCGTTCAAATGCAATGTGTTCATAAAGCTGATAACGAAATGGCGTATAAAACGTTGATGTATTCAGACAACAATATTCATGTCGAGAATTTTTTTCTAATAAATGTTGAGATGGAATATTGAAAATAACTGATAGTGGTGAATACATTGTCAATTTTTTTTCTAAAATTTATTAAAAAATAGAATTTATAGTTATAATTATATGGTATTCCTTATGTTTTTTTTACTTGTTTTCCTAGAATCCTTACTGTTGGATGGAAGCTAGTTTCCTCTTTATATTTTTATATGAGAATTATAAGTTTCAATTGCAAAATAGACTTCTTTTACACGATGCATGGGAACAAGAGGTTCACTTCGTTAAAGTAGATTTTTTTAGAAATCTTCAAAAAAACACTTGAAAATAGCAGTTTTTCCGAACTTAAACAACTGAGAGATCGTCACCAAATTATAAAACTACAAATACTTTTTCTCTCGTAGTTTAGTGTCGCAATGGGTCAAATTAAAATTTGTATTACTTTCTCATCGCTTTAAGACCATCAGCTCATAAAAAATTGTTCTTCTACTTTTTCTTCTTTTTATTCTTCGTTTTAACGGTACGTAATGTAGACCGTTACTTATTATGACTATGCTAATTCGCTAATAGTGTGATACAGCGAAAGTGTTTTCATACCACTTGTGTAACCATTTCTTTTTCAAAGGTCACTATTGACATCGCTATTTCTGATATACGATTCTGATTCCATCGCGAACCTAAATCGCTTCCAAAGTAATTCCAAAATATTTGACAGTATTGGTTTAAGCGATTGTTGCGTCGCCTTTGTCGACAGCATTGTTACTGTTGCTTTATTTATTGGACACTAATATCGCATTAACATCTGCAAATGTGGCATTGTTGTCCACTGGAATATCCCTAGAATATTAGAGAGTAAACCATCTGCGATTTTCATAAGTTTCTAATACTCTTATTCGGTTAGTTATATATATAGAATTTCAATGTTTCCTAGAACTGCCTGTGAAGAGTCCAATGAAGTTTGTATTCAAGTCAACGTTCTTGTTTTTCTTCAAAAAAAATCAAAAATGATGGTTTGGTTCTTCTATTATTTTGCTAGAGATACTTACTTCAAAAGTATACCTAAACTAAAAACAAAAACATATTTTTTATTTCTAAGTTGATTATCAATGCAAAACTACATCAAAGAATAATTACTCAATACAATATTACGCTTATATAAGTAATACCAACAAATGTTTGCAACACTTTAAATGTTCTCATGATATAGGAATGACTTTTTGATGTTAAAACCAACTTAGTTTTTAGGATCTTACCTTTTCCAAATAAAATATAGAAACCATTTTTTTATACGATGAAAGTATAATTGCTGTGTTAAAAGGTATAAGATACTTCATAATTCAAAACATGACAAATAAGCTTCAAAAAAAGAAAGCATTAACCACGTCCCTTCGGCAACAAATTCTACATTTATTTCCCGAGTGCGCCCACCTGCAAACTTATCCGTTTTCCTTGTTTAAAGCTTATCTCCAAGTTGATTATAATCAGAACCCATTAATCAGTCAAAAATCCACAACCGCAACCGGCACCCAATTAAACCGAACTTCTATACCGCACACATACAATCCAAAGTCCCCTTAAAACTCATAAAGCCCACTTGACCAATATACACACCACATAATTCATACCCCAGTAATTAGACCCTCTGATTCTCTTTCCCTATACATAATATACACACAATTTGATTTATACCCAACCGTAAGTTTAACATTTCCTTGAACATACCGAAAATGTCGGAGCATAAATCAATGCAAATTATATCCTCTTTCTAAAAAGGATTCTTCAAGACATTCACTTAGAGTGAAGTTTCATATTAAGGACTTTAAAACCCTCTTCAATGTATATAGTGTATAGGTATATAAACGAAATCCTTTTTTTTTTCTTCATTTAGTTCTTTAACTAAAGTTGAAGTTTGAAACGAAATTCTATATTACTTGATCTAAGTTGGTGAAGAGAATCCTTTTTTTTTTTTTTTTGTTCTTGGGCCTTGGGACACCTAGCAATGAGATATTTTTTTTTTTTTTCTTTAGAAGGAAAAGGATTTTCTTCATCAAAAAAATATCCAAAACATGTCGTGACAAGGACGTTTAAATGGAGAAGCACAACGTGAAGAAATTCTCGCACTAAAATAAATGGTTTCTGGACATTTGAGAGCTTTTTTAAGCAAAGTCGACTTTGTCAGGATATACAAAAATAAAGAAATAAGATGCTATGGTTTGGTTGGCTGCATCCATTTCTATATGGTTCCTTATAAAAGACATAGTGTCTACAATGAGTGGAAAAAGGATTTTGTCACAAGAGCACGGAATCAAATCACGCTAAGATCCTCTTGAAAATAAATATCTTTCCTCAACTTCGATTCAGAAATAAGGTAGTTTTCAGATTTCTTGTTGGGTAATATAGATGCGGGTGAAAAAGTCTTTAAAGATATATCAAATAACTTTGAGTAGAGGTATTTGAAATATGTCTGGTCCCTGGCACGTGTATTTTACATACGACGGAATTAAATTTTTGTCGATCATATATCAAAAATGTTTAATATCTTTTGTATTGGACCGAAGCCGATATAATCTAACACCCTTCTCATACTAAAGCTTTCGCTATGGAAGATTAAAAATCATGTATATGTGTAGGGTATATTCTTAAGTTGCAAAACTTCAACATTCACAGGAAATGTTTAGCAATATTTTATCTGTTTTCCGTCAAACTTTGTGCACAAACCCTGGGATACATATCTAGGGATATAAGAAAAAAATATATCTGACAAACAGGTGTCTCTCTAAAGGGACCTGATGGTAAAGCAAAACCGTTAGAGAAAATGATTGAATTATGATCCTTGTTAGAAGGATGTTTATTATTGTCTATTTGGGACTTAGCAGTGTGATGGAATAGAAAGAAACTTACGATGCGTATTGTGAGTTTCACTTCGTTTTTGTAGTGATTGAAATATCCGTTTGGATGTGATTGAGTATTGGGATTTACTGATTCGGTACTCAATTTGGTATTGGAGGAGGAGGGGGGGGGGTATTATTAATGACGATAGGAACTCTTTTTGGCATTTTATGAAATCGAATGTAGTCGAGCTAATAAAAAAGGGAGTATTTGATGCTGAAAGGAAATATCTTTTTGACTAAGTTGATTTGAAATTGTTTTCATTTTCTTTAGAATCAGGAGTATTTTTTTGGATCATAACAACGCACGTTAAATTGGATAATGTATCTTTTGAGATTTAGGCTTCCAGTTTTTTTTTAAAAGATTGATAGGAATATAGATTTGTTTCATATGAGGCTTCATCAATCTAAGAGTTTATAGTAAATTTGAGTTGCCTTTTTATCTTTTGAACATAGATCAAATGAAAGAACTATCAATCTAAGAAAATAATTGGTTTGATTTTCAAATTAAACATGGATCACGCTGGCCTTATGGTTTAAATGTAATGCGATAAAAAATATAGATGTAATACCGGTATACCATAGAAATTTGGTATACCAAATTAACTTTATACTAAAATGTGCGCTATTGTGAAAACATTGTCATAAGACAGAGTAAAAAAATATTGTTTAGAAAACGTTTTTGAAATGTTTCCCGTTTTTTAAAAAGAAAAACATTTCAAAACGCTTTTAGAAGCGTGGAAGCTTGAAGAATTTTTTTTTTAAATGTTTCTGAAATGCTTCTGGGGCTGAATTCCGCAAGCGTGAGTTTGCACAAATGCTTATTCACGAGATTCCGCAAAATGTTTTGTATTTCAGAGCGCTTAATAAATTTTTGTTCGTTGCCTAGTAAGCTAAATTCAATTTGAGTATTTTTTTTTTTGTTTATTTTTGTTATTTTAAATATTTTATGCTCACGCTTTGAAATAAAGTGAGAATTTTTTTTTCAAAACTGACGCAAGGAACTCACAGCCACATTTGCGGAATCAGCATCAGAATGAGTCTGTGTACGCATTTTTTCGTGCGCTCACTCTTGCTGAGTTTAGCCCCAGGTTTCAAATTTTGTCATCTACGTGATTATATTTTCAGATTTTCAAAACAGTGAACACGAGATTTCTTTTTGTATCATTTGAGAAATATTGAATGTTCCATTGTCGATAAAAAAAACAGAAAAACATTTCAGAAACATTTTGGAAAGGTTAACCCAGCATCCAGACCAAAGTAGCACTATAAAAACATTTCAGAAACGTTTAAGAAATTTTTCTGAAATGTTTCTTTGAATAAAAAGAATAGTTATATACAGAACTTGTTAAACAGAACATATAAAATTTATAAAACTATACAACACAACCTCAATTATAACAACTCTCAATATGAACAGTACCTTGATAAAAATAGCATCTATAGCTTGATTCACTAATTGTACCTAACTGTTCAACAATTTGTTCCCTAAAACCAAATTCACATTTTAATGCTTTTAAAATAAATTAAAATATATTCAGCCCTTTCGAGGTATCCGTTCGGAAGAAGTTCAGTTAGGAAATGATTTCAGATCGGAACTCAAATTGCGATAGAGGTATCTTTTTCGGAACAGAATAAATAAAGCATATGAACACACTCATTTGACATTTTCCATAAAATGCTTCATTCACATACAGTGTGAAAAATATTCAGATTATTTTAAAATATAATTATTAACAATGAAGTTAGAATTGTATAATGTACATGCCTTCACACAATTAATCAAAACAATTCAAAAAGATTGTTTTTTTTTTTATTCTGTAGCTTGTAAATACAAACATAGCAACTAAATAACAAAACCAATTTATTTTCGATCGATTTTTTTTTATGAAATGTTCCGCAGCAATTTGTTATAGGAGAACTCCTGAAAATATTTTTCGTGTAGCTGTCAAAAATAAAATGATCAACGCTTCGTATTGCACATCAATAGTCTGCGTTTAATTCTATTGTAAGTTTTTCCGATTTTGTACGAATCGGACAAAATTTTCATCCAAACGGATACCTCGATAGGGCTGATTATGTTGTTTATATTCTGAGAAACTATTGAAGGTCTTTTGACTTTTCAAACAAAGCAACTGTTTTTTAATTCTTAGTGGTTACTTTTATCGAGATCCCACTGTTTTTCTGTTTGTTTAGCTTTTCTAGTTATACAAAAGATATAAGCTCGAGTTTGAAAAGCCCGAAATTTTACATCAGTGTATTACTCCTGAAGAACTTGGATAAGTTTTTTTTATATGTATAGCTTTCTGATTCTGATCCGGGCTTATTTTTTTATATAATGAAATGTTTGTAATTCTCCTCGTCAATTCAATTGATTAAGTTAGCAAATTTGCTTTAGTTGACTTACCACTATAGAATTTTCTATTATCCAAACTTACATTTTTGCCAAACTTACATTTTTGCCAAGTTGAAATGTGGAAAGTGAAGTCATTATTTGCAAGGACTTATTCAAAGTTCTAAACAAAATGTAATACAATGTGCCTGGTAGAGAAAAATCAATCGATTTCTATATAAACATTTTTCTTGGAAAAACAAAATCGTATAATCTCATAATAGAGTTTATAGATAAACCTATCAACATTATATCCCCTTTAATATTCCAAAAATTATAATATTCACATAGTTCCTTAACCCCTAGGAGCAAGTGAGTGGTAGAGCATTCATTATATTCACATAAAATTCATTGCACGAGCAGCAAACCAAATTATGGACACAAAATTCTTGACTGCACTGTCATCATCATCATCATCCAGCTCGACAAAAACGACGAGGACGACACTGGCACAGCAACGTTGATGATGACAACACAGTGCTCCGCGAACAATGAAAATATATGTACATTGCTGCAAGCCAGGCGGCGCGGCGCGGCGTGGCGCGGAGAAATGCACGAAATAAGCCAAACGTGCGGACTAGACAATACTATGATGACGAAGACGACGACGACTACGACAGAACGGAGGTGTGATGTTACGTGAGTCAAATCCTAAATTTTAAATGAAATTCTATGCGCGAGGTATAATATTGTCAATATCTAGTAAAGTACATAGTGTTATAGCTCTTTGGCTCATTATTTGTTGATAATAATTATTATATATGTATTTTCAAACCCCTTGTGACTACACCTCCCGCTATCGATATACGAGAAGGAATGATTTTAATATCGAAAAATAGCTATGCGACAACAAAGTAATTGGAAATATGCTGATGAGGTAAATTTCAAAATAAAATGAAAATTCCATTGAGTATGGACTTTCTAACTAAATTAATAATAGACATATTTGTTTGGATAAAATAAAAGATTGTTGTATTTATTTGAAATAATATATGTGCACCTCCAGAAGTTGGCATAGTTTTGTGTTTGCTGAAATCTACAAAATAATTGGTGGTGTGCCATAGGGCTCCGTTTTGTCTCCGACTCCTTTTTATGTCAACGATGTCTGTTACATCTAATTCAATAAACTTTTTCGCTGACGACTGTGCCCTTAAATTTTCATATGTACTTTCGCATGCACACATTAGTATTCTGTAGATGTAGAAAGCGTTTTATGAAATTATGATCAGCTTTCTAGGCTCGGTATGTGCGTCATCAGCAGGGTTCGGATTCTGTGGCAAATGCCTTCTTTTGCCTTTTTTTTGCCTTCTTTATCTCAAATGCCTTTTTTTGCCTTTTTCCCTATTTTCAATTTTTTTATATTATTTGTATGAAATGGATAAAATAAACAAAAAGACACATACATTGAGTTGTCCTCAAACATGAACCGATCTGCAACTGTCGACCCCGATGTTTTTTTGAAATCAACCAAGTAGGCCCCACAAGCAGATGCTTTGGTGAAGCAGTGAACTGGTTGAATTGCCGCCCAGTTCAATATCATAGCATTGTCAGAAAAGAAGCAAAAGATGAAGAAGCTATTCTTTTACCAAAAGTACACGTAATCATACCATAATAATGCGTTAACTCTATCAAATTGTAATCGTTCATAGAGCATGAATTATCATGCGTCAACACCAATCATGTACCTTCTGATTCAGAAAAATAAATTGTGATTTGAACGCTTAAGTTCTTGGAAAAGAAAAATGTATCAATATTGCATTTTTAAACTGGGGCGCTACTGGTTTTAGCAAAGATTGAAAGAAAATTTAACCATTTTGAGGCTTTGCAGCTGAAAATTTTTAAAAACATTATGTAAAAAAAAAATCATATTTTTTTTATAATTAATTTAAAAATGCCTTTTTTGCACTTTTCGAGGCTTTGATTTGCCTATTTCGATGTTTTGATTTGCCTTTTTTAGGTTTTTAAATGCCTTAAAATTCGAACCCTGGTCATCAGCTTCTGTAGATAAAATATTGCACGAATGTACGAATGTGGAATGCCTTTATTGTTATTTTGACTGCCCGATTTAACGTCATGAGTGAAAAAAAAATATTAGTGGCACTGACAGCTCCGAAGAACCACGGCCTAGTGACTTAACTCTCACCCAATCCTTTTGTGTGCGTTATTAGTTCTACATGATTGAAGGGGACCTATACATTTTTACGTCGAAACCGAACGACCAAGGTTAGATGCACTTTTCATGACAATGATACTCTTGGAGGATTTATAACTTCCTCACAAGAGGCAGTGCCCCTGGTTCTCTAAGCTGAGCTCGAACCCAGACCTCCGACGTGATAGTCCGACACACTTACTACTACGCCACGGGGCACTACATTATATTAAGTAATAAAATGTACTTCCTGTTTTTATTTTGTTGGTTACTAACATTAACGAATAACTACTAATAGTTTTGATAATACCTAATAAAAGTGTGGTTTGTTTTTGAATGAAGATTTTTCTTCCACTCATATAAAGGTCATTGTATATAAATTTCTATAGTACAACCATGGAGCAGCGCCATCTAAACAAAGTTGTTAACTTCACATTTGGAGGTTCTTACATTTACTAAGTGTCTATTCTGTTACCCTAACAATAGTCGTCTACGAAACAAATTAATAATACATAATGTATTTTATTGGCTCTAAAATCCATATTTCCTTGACAAGAGTCGTAAACAAAACAAAAATAATATATGTTTACGACTGTTGTCAGGGTTACAGAATAGACAACTATTAAATGCACGAACCTAAAAATGTGTTTGTAACACGTTTCTCAAGATGGCCAGGCGGTGATTATTCAGCATGAAAATACTATAGAAATGTATATACAATGTAAAGGTAATGTATATTTCTTCTTGATTCATTCTCGTTGCTAAAGATTTACATCAACATTGACATACTCGAATTCTTTTATTGTCTGTTGACCATTTTACCCTATTATCTCTTATATTTTTGTTTTTCATTAATGTAAAGGAAGACAAAACCATTTTATAATTATAGAAGATAATAGAGTTTAATTTATCTCTCTACCCAAAATGCCACATTTTATGCTAAAGAGACCCCCTTCTTCAAAGACTTCAATCTTATTTCAGAGTCATCAGCAGAAGCCTTTCACCGGAAACGCCTCATATGTTCCAATTAATGATAGCACATGTCATACCTATTGAATATTAAACTCAATGTAGTACGTTGTATCTCAATCCTGGTAGCCCAGAAGGAGTGGGTATAATTCAGATACAGTGCTGAGATTCGAGCTAATTTGGTTGAAATACCATCCTAACCTAACACACTTTTCCAAATCCGGATCAAACGACCAAAACAAAAGAATAAACACAACGATTCATTAATATTGTAGCGGGGGGGTGGGAGAGGATTTGCTAAAAAGGATTACTCTCAACGAATACTAATACCAATAATAATAACTCCCAACTGCTTACACACCTATTTTTCGTTAAATGTGCGAATAGAGCGGTCGGTGGTAGGGTGTTATAAGTGTGAAGCATGCGGAGGGGATAATATTTTTGAAAATAAAAGCACCCACACAGAAAGCTTAATTTTACCCACTCCATTAAGAGGATATATAGAGAAAGTGGAAGTTGTTTATTAGAAAAAAGTTACTGTTTTGTTAGAATGCGATGGTAAATTATCGTACAAACTTTATAACACTTCCTGTTACAAAAGTTATTCATCCCTCTTTTCTCTGAAACCCGTCGACGACCTCTACTCAACGAAACATATTGTTGTTCTGTTACCCTCTGTGTTTTTTTTTTTGTGTATTGTTGTGAGTTTCTGGGTCTTTTATCCTAACGCTGCCGTCACCGCCGTAACGTCACTCCACCCCTAACAATTGACGGCCGTCTTGATTCTAATTCACAATAATATTTTTTTTTTGTTCATCTCTTTTTCAGGACCTCCCTATTTAAGTCTCTTGTAAATATGTATAGAAAAATAATAGGTTTCCACACTTTTGTCATAACTTTGGGCAAAATTGATGATGTTTTTTTGATACTTAGTGATCCAGAAAGAGGAGGAGGGTGTGGGAGAAGTTTGGTCGGAAATTTAAAAGTTCAATTTAAAGATGTGAAAGTGAATTGAAGGCAAAAGTTGAGTTTCTTTTTTTTTAGGAGAGGATATAATAGAAGCAGAAAAAAAGTATTTTTTTGTATTTTTTAACGATAAGACTAATTCTTTTTGAATTAAAATTTATTGTTAGGTATTTACACATTTGGTAATAAATGAATTGATTGACAGTCAAACGAATGTCGTGGAGTTAAAAAATAAAGGGCACAACTGGGTCGCACAAACTAGCTCTTGTGGCAAGTTACCTGAGGGTTTAAAGTACAAACGGAATATACGAAAATTATCGTATGAATTTTTTTCAAAAGTTTGAAAACCATATCTTGCAAAGATTCAAACGAAAATCAAAGTTTGCAAAAAAATTTCTTTAATAAATGTGAGTTTAAGGAAAAAAAATCAAAATCGTTGGACCGGTCGATTTTTTTAAAAATATTTTTTCGATTTTTTTTTTTTTTAAGTGAGTATTCAGGTTTTTTAAACTTCATTTATAACACTTTAAAAAAAATTTCATAAAAATCCGTCAACTAGTTTTTGAAATATTAAATTCAAAAAAACAGTTCTTCAAAACTTAACAAAACCATTTTTGAAAATTAATTTTATGCCATATTATGTTAAATAGCTAGTACAATTTCAGTATTAAGTTTCGTTCAAATCGCTTAAAGCGTAATCGAGATAGTCGAAATTTAAAAATACCGTTATGTGGCAGGTACCGTTAAACGAATTTGGTTTTTACTATTTTATAGACCTTCCACACTTTATTACACATGTGAAATATGGCCGTTTTCGAGAAGAATGCAATTTTCGAAAACTGTTATATGGTAGGTAACGTTATTTTTAGACTTACAGTGACCTACAAAAAAAGTTCTGGATTGATTACCCTAAAAATCATACCTACCGAATTTGCCGAGACAGACAGACAGACTAACAGAATTGCCGGACCCCGTGATGTCATTTTTGATTGTTATCTTAAAACACCTAGGGCTTCTATAGGTGTGTCCAGAAAAAAGAAACATATCAAGAAACATTATTAAAAACTGATTTCTTAAATGTTTTCCATTTGTTTAAAATGGGGTAGACACTTGAAGAAATATTATTAATTAAATGTTTCGTATTTTCCATTTTGTCGTCTACGTGACATTTTCAGTTGTTCACAACTACAAACAACTAATTTTTTTGACTGTGTCACTTGCGAAACATTGAATGATTCTCACCGCGAATGGGAAACAGAGAAACATTTCGGAAATGTTTATCAAGCGTCCAGACCAACATAGCATTATAAAAACATTAAGGAAACATTTCTGAAATGTTTCTTTGGTCCGGATACACACTTTAATTTTCATACTTTTAGATCTATGATGAAAAATATATGAATTTCCGGATGCATTTATATATTTCAGCAGGCAATTTTATTTAAAAACCAAACAGTTCTTCAATTGACGTACTATATATGGACCGCTAGTAGCCAACTTCAAGCGTGTTCCAACATAACTGCCAGCGCTGTGGCTTTACTGCTGTAAAGTATGGCAACAAAGAACAAAGAAGATATTCCCGAAAATAAAACAAAGCTTTTGATGACAAACACGAAGAAGCAATTTTCGATGACGATTTTGTTTGAGAAAAACACAAGAAATAGAAGTCATGGAAGAAAAATTGTTTTCTAAGTTATTTGTTTCGTAAGTGACAGAATTCTGGGAAATTACTAAAGCAGTGTGAAGTGCTTCTTTATTAATCCTGCATAATTCGTGTGTGCATCTTCTGTAATTGGTAACTCATGTGACATAAATGCTTACAAGAGAGGACAATTATCAATCTATGTCCAGAAATGTTTTGTACTATTATTTCTGGCTATATTTTCCTGGTTACTCATAATTCACTCAAAATCCATGACTATTTTTTTTTTTATTTTAAGGAAAACTGGGTAGGATCTTAAACGTTATAGTTTTTATAGTTTATTAATTTGGTAATACTCGTACAACACTCTAGCCAGGGACCAATCTGCATATAATGTTGTGCTTCTTGCCAAGAACCCTCAGGTCCTTACGGTAGCAAGTTATGGTTCGATTTAAATTCGATTGCGAAACTCGCGTTTATTACATCTTGGCTCTCAATAATGAAAGTTCATCTTGCAGCATTGCCACATCATCATAATACATTGCTTAGCAGCTTTCGTCCCTATAGCTTTGAAGTGAATATCTGGTCCTATGTTCCTTACCTACGTGCGTAAGTCTTGCATCTTTGTATAAATTTTCATAACTTTCTTATACAAGTTTTGCGCTGTTGGCAAATAGGTAAGATATTCAGCTAGGTACAACTTGAGATCATGTCGATTATATTTTTCTCATAATCATTATCATCACATTGGAATAAACACCATTTTTTCAGGTGCAATGACAATTTCAGTAATACGAGTATATTTTAACATAACATGAAAGTTGCGTTTAGGTGAAGTTTCTTTGAAATGCACTCACTCTTTCTTGATACAAAAGCCTTACACACAACTCAATATGGCCTCATTTTTAACCGATACTTAACAGAAAACAGTTTTCTTAATATCGAAGTGATTTCTGTTAATTGAATTTTATAATACTGGTAAGATATACATACATACTTTTAAAGGTGTGTATTCATATGCCGAAGATTCTGAAAACCCAAATTCATTAATTTATTTGTGAACGTCATTCAAAGAAACCATCATTTCTTGCCATCCAATTTCAATCCTATCCTGCCTCCTCCCCTTTCAATGAGGGACATCTTTCAATTATTCTTTTCTAGAAAATCTATCATCACAAACAATATCAAAAAAAAAATAAAAACTTATCTCACATTTATTCTAAGAAACTTAACTTCCCTCTGGCGATGGCGCCCAACGTGAGGCCACATTATATAATAATAACAATAACTCTTCCATTCAATTTAAAACCCATCGGGTGGATCTTAAATGAGTCGTCCAAAACCGTTATCAAATACCCTGCAGTCATAACATATCTAATAAGAAGACCTTGGTGGTATCCCTACATACAACTACAATATTTACCGCACTATCTAGAATTAGTTAATGCAAGAGATTCATGTATATATATGTATACAATGTTTGAATAAAGAAGCTCTCATTTCTCCCATTAATTCTTATGTATGTATAGAGTCTAGTCATTTCTGTGCTCTCTTCTGCACAAGCAAATAAAAATGGATACTCGGGTAATATTACCTTAATAAACACACAGCGATGACAGTAATAATAAAAAATTACACTTAAACCCCCAACCAACTAAAGCAAAGATAATTATTCTTCATTATGACACGCGCTTTGGTCTTTATAGATACGAGATTGTATATACGCTTGTGTATGTTTGGCTGTAAGAAGAATCCTGCCTTCAATATTAACACTCTGTCCGACAGACGGACCGACGACAGATGATATTAGTTTATTTTTGCATGCATATAGATACCAAACAGTGAGCTTTTCCAAGAACTACCATCACTAGCGCCACAGGCAACGATAGAGAATGCTCTTCTCTCAAATGATGCCGGTACAGAAGTGCAACCTAAGGAACAACTTACAATGGCAACAAATGTAGTCGTCTTCTCCTTATATCATATCATAACCACAAGGGAAGAACAATTTAATAAGTCATCATTGTGGTAGCATATTATTGAACGTACCCCATGCTCGTGTAAACAACACCTCGGTCCCGTTTTGGTATATATGTATACACGGTACCATGGTGCCCTTTTATTGTGTGAAGGAGTATAAAGATGACAGAAAAATATGGTGGACTCCTCCGGAACAGACTTTTTTCATTTCGATTAAAGTTTCCCTGTATAGCGGACGGCAACGCGGACACGGGGGATTTTGTTGCTATGAAAACTGTGTAAATGACCAGAAAGAGTACTGCTAGAACAGACGCAGCATCAGTAAAAGCAAGGATATTTGCTGGAAGCTACTATCATAATAATCCAGCTAGCGGACAATTGGCAGAACAAGAGAACCATTTAGGAAAGTAAGGTGTAACGGGCCAGGATACCATTTCAATGCGGAACTTATCTGCGATTATGTTGTCACTATGCGGTTGGAATTTTTATATAAAGTGGATGCAATAAACTTATACTCCTTTTTTATGTGCATATCTTTTCTTTCTCTTATTATTTCATTTTTTTTTGTCATCGTCGTTGTATAGTCGTGGTCGTAGTCTGTCTTGACTGAGCACCCATATTGTCATTGCATCCTCCTCCAAGCAGGGCACCCACTTAACCTTCAGTAACCCAATTGAAAGTATTTTATTTATTTTTTTTACTCTTTATTGTATTTTGTTGTGGCGATGTTTTATCTCTCTGTTCTGGATGGTTATGGTTTGCGCTGCGAATAAAATTGATGAGCTGCAGACGCGATTGAGAGATAATGTTGTAAGAGGGGACGATGACGACGACGACACGGCGACTATTCCCTCTGGTTGGTTGATTTTTATATGGAATGGTATATTTTTTACGAGAGACATACTTATTGCGTGCCGCGTACTCTTCTCTTTTATTTATTTTTGTATTATTTGTTCAAGATAATTTTAATTTTTTTTTATTTTTTTTTATGCAAGACGTTATGGTATAATAAGTTAAATTATGTAAATTACTTGGGATTGACACTGGGCGGTCATAATTGCTACAGATTATGTCTTTTAAAAAGGTCTCTTCGTTGAGGTGTGGGAAGTTGGTCCCGAGTGAGAAGAAGGAGGATTCCACGAGAATTGGTAATTCAGATTTGAGTGGACTTATTTTTTTTTTAAGGAAGAAAGACTATACTTTTCAAAATGAGACTTCTGTGACTTGACTTGGGTTCATGAAATGTTAAGTAGAAGAATCAAGGTGAGACTGTGGTGTTGTTTTATTCATTCGTTTATTATTGTAACAAAGATTTCAGGAATTTGGTGGGCAAATTTTGGATTTTAAATCATCACAATTAAACCGTAGTTAAGTAAAATTAAGAAAGAAGGAGGTTTTATTTTGAAATGGAAAGGAAGAGTTTTATTTTTATATTATAACTTGAAATATAATAATATTAAATTTATGAGAGATCTTACTCTGTGACGTCCTTTGTAGATTTACCTTCAATGAAAGTTTTTTTTTTTAAATATAAAAGTTTTTTTTATTATATTTTGAAGTGCTGTCTTGAATGTTTTTTGGTCACGGCACTATATATAGTAATCCCATTTATAACTTAGTTTCCGATAGAAAATGTGTAACATGACACTGGAGATCATTTTCTACAGCTTGTATGACGGTCTTCTTTTTTCCTGAAACAGAAGATGTTAATTATACCGAATGGGAAAAAAACTTGCCTACTTTTTCGCCTTACTTTACAAATGAGGTTGAGGGCTAAGGTCGGAAATCGGCGGAGAGTTGATGTTGTCATCACATAATTGGTCGATATCCATCATCGATGCCAGGCATGCAGGGTATTCAAACTTTTCGCACTTGAGATTATTCGGTGTCAACTGTCTATCTCTTTCCAAAACGTCAATTCTTACAGCAAGTCCTCCTAGAAAAGTGGCGCTTATTTTGTTGTATAAGTAAAACAACCTGAAAGATCTATCAATGCCGTTATGTATATAGAATATAACATCGTTCAAATGTCCACCGCGGCTTCTCTGGGTGGTGACCAGTTCACATCAACTCCATGTGAGATGACCATGCCATCGAATCGCTGGTCCAGAATTTAAAATGTGGCCAGAGATGTGGGGCACGTAGCGCTGCCGTCCTGTTGCCTTTTGAAACAACATGCCGTTGGTGTACATATGTATATCATCCAACAGACCAAGAAAAGTTGTTAATCATCGACCGACAGCGCTAGACGTTGACGGTGCTTGTCTATCTTAATTGTTTTCAAAGAAATAAAGACTGATGACGCCGCTGGCCAAAAATCCACACAACAAACAGAAAATTATTCGGTATCGATCCTTTGGATTCCCTTGAATCTCATGTGGATTGGTATCATTCCGAAGTCGACGTTTTTTGACGAACCTATTTATCCAGAAATATGACTAGCCGCTGAAAAGGATTTTTACACCGAAATGATGGTTCAACTTTCTCAAACAGGAGACCCACTTTCATAAAATATTTTTATCATTTGCACATGTTGTTGAACGCAATTACTCTCCATGTGAATTTGAAACTATAAATGACAGTTAGTTTGTGAGACGTAGCTTCAACAATATGGGCGAGACAACCTGTCAAAGTTTTAAGATTAAGATATTAACCTCTTGCATTCTGATCATTCGGAAGGATTTTATCAAAAGAACAATCCTGTTCTGTCCATCAATTACACAAAAACTAATATTCCAAATGTTTTTCCAAAACTGTTCCTCGCTATTTGTTTATTTTAATTTTCTTAATTAAAACAACCTGCAGAAAAAATAACACGCCTTCGGGTGTAATTTGTTGAAACACATGAAAACTAAAGTTGACGCCACCATACGACCTTTCAACATCTCCCTACTTCATTTATGTTAATATTTACATTTACAGAGCTTAAAGCGTTTTATTATTGTGTGGTCGTTATGTTATCTAAATTAAAATCAAACGATGCATTAAAAGCGTATCTAACTCCGATACTTCAAAACTGTACTGATTAACTTCAAAGAAGCATTCAGGCAACAACTTCATCAATACCATACTACTAGATGTGTAGTGTGTCAATATTGCAAGCTCACATGTATTAATACACATCACTATTCACACTAATTTTTGATTTAAACCTTTATCCTCCTCCCAACTTTACCACTACACGCTAAATTGAAAAGTGAATTGGTTCGTTGGCCTGGCCGTCAATCGTTTTCGCACTCTTACCCAATAGCATATAGCTTGTGTAAACAAGTTTATGAAATCGTTTTTGCCGCCAGGACGAAGCTGATGAAACAAACAGCCAGGGAAATCAATTTTGAACTTTGAACAGCTAAAAAAAATATATGGAAAGATAAAACTTGTGTTTTCAACTTTAACCTGCTAACTTAAAATGTGTATTTAAAAATTAAAATAAACTTGAATATTTTAGTTTAAGCATTATAGTATCATTGCTTTTTGTGGCACGTTTTCACAATTAAAATTTATCTAACCCCACATTGCATCCAAATCACTGTTTTCTCTCTGATTCACCATTACGTGTCCGTATAGACTGCCATTGGGATAATTAAATAACAATTTAAATGCAAAGATTCTACACGTAGCAGTTAGCAATTGGAATTTGTTTGTCTACGAGAAATACACGTGTCCACAAATACATATGCATATTTACCTTAAAAAAACTTCATAAAAGCAATTTTTGTGCCGCTGATTTTTAAAAAAACTCAATGGGCATGACCTCAGAATAAAAATTCAAAGAGGGAAACTTTCGAAATCAAATTTATTTCCATAGAAGTAAATATAAACCTCCATGAAAATAAATCTCTTGCACAATTGAGGAATTTAGCCTTTGCCTAAAAACGATGCCATTTTCAACAACGGTTATATGTTTTTTATACGGGAATGGGACAGGTTTTACCGTTAGTGTGTTTATAAAATACAAAATACCAAATACTTATCGTTGAACATTTACCTGATGTCGGTTAAATATAAAAAACTGGGCATTTTTTCAATTTTTAAAGTTTACGGTTTTAGCCGACAAGGTGGGTACTGGTCGTTAGTCTACTCATTCCCTCTTGCCAATGGTCATTTCTTGCATCAACAATCTTTTTATCAGATGGCATCTGGTGGTTTTGAGGTGCATAATACTGAGCTCATTTCGATCTCGACACGACGCAGAGGGTGATTCAATCTCTTAAAAGATTTCGTATGTAAGTTTTTTGTGTTTGATTTGACATTCTCCCTAATATATAGGAGATAAGAGACTATAAAAGTGTAGCGCTTCAGCAATCAAGTTTGTACTATAAAGAGCAAAGATAACATAGTGCTAATGTTGACTCACCGTTGTGCATTTCAACTCTAACATATACGTGTGGCGCTGCAGTAGTCAATTGTACTGAAGACCATAGATAACTTAGTGCTAATTTTGACTACCCGTAGCGCATTTCAATTTTACCATACACGTGTGGCGCTGCAGTAGTCAAGATTGTACTGATGAGCAAAGATAATTAGTTCTAATTTTGACTACATGTTGCGCATTTGAACTTTACAATATACGTGTCGCGCTGCAGTAGTCAAGATTGTATACTAAAGAGCAGAGTTAGCTTAGTTCTAATCCTCAATAACGAAATGTTCTATTTACTTATACTATGGTATTTTCATAGGCGAAGCCATCTTGAATTTTTAGGCGCCCGCAATTAAAAATAAAAGTTACTACTTTCAGGGATGTTATATTTTTTTGTGGTGAACAAAAATGTTATACATTTTTGAAAGTTTAAAATAAACAAAGGCTTTTTTTCTTTATTGTTGACATTATATCAACCAAAAAATGTCGAAATACATATCTCTTCAATTTCAATTTGTATATTTTCAACCTGATTTTTCTAACCATCAATTAACGCAATTGCCTCAGTTCTTGTATTAATTGCACTTACTTGGTGTATCTATACATATTTATATCAATCATTTTGTGAAACACTTTATTTATAAACTCTCTCCCCCATTCTTAAGTCTGTTAGAAAAACACCTCACCTCACGTTCACAGCATGCAGAAATGCAGATAACAAGCTTAACTCAGAAATCCCGTCGAATTTACATTTGCTAACATTTCAATAAAAAATTACAATGTTACATGTTTGTGTGTGTTAATTCAACGCCACATGTAAAATTCAGCAAACATCAGTTGCTAGCATTTCGAACCACATCATCCGCGAATAATAGATGACGACGTGATCAATATTGTGATTCTGGTCCACCATGCTTAAAATTCCTGTAGGTTGGTATATATATTTGAGTTATTTTGGATGTCTGCAGCCCAGCACCATTTTGTAATTCCGGCTAAATTTTGTTGTTAAATCCTGCATGTTCGATGACAAAAGCTCAAAGAGCAATCAGTTACAACAAAACAAAAAAAAAAAAACTAGCTTCATAGTCGTAGTGTAAACTGCTGGTGTTGATATGGACTAATTGGATTACCTATCCCCGCACTGTTGACCAGGTGCAATTAAAAATCCATCTCTGTAGGTAGTCGATGAGAGTAGCCTGACGTCAATTCAGGTACAAAAACACTCCATAGCTGCTGTTGGGGATGCAAAAGGACATTTGTTCACTTCGTCAAATTAATTGATAAAATTAATTTTTCACGCACAAAAGTATAATATGTACAAATACATACAACCATAGTGTTTTGTTGCATTTATATAACGACGTTGATTTACAAAAATTACACGAATGAAAGCCTCCCAAATTGCCTTACCTTCCAATCAGAGCAGTTGTTATGCAGATGTTAAGAGACGACTCCCGTCTTTGGTGCATAGGTATATATAATGCAAATTCGTGCACAGCGCTGAGTTTGATTAACGAGTATCGATTTCTATTAACGTGATGATGACAACGCTAGAATTCAATTCTTGTTCCCCTCAGGCTTTTGGTGGCGAGCGATGGAGAAGCAATGCAGCAACTCTCCTCAAGGTAAGCCACTGCATTCCAATTGAATGAGCTAATAGGCATGCAAGCGATGCTTCTATAAAACTCCCGATTGGTTTATCTAAGCGCTTGGTAATAATTGCTCAAGTAGTTACCTACCATCCGTACCACAATACCAGTTAAACAAAATAAACAACAAGAACAAGCCAGATGTTCAGATTTGCGACCGCATCAGCAGCAACGATTCTCATGCCTTGATGATCTATTAGCACGCTGAAGAGAGGTAACTAATGAGAATGGCCTCCAAACGCCGGAGTCTGATTCACTTCATCATGGCACTGGCACAGCACAGTGTACGGAATGGACACACTGGGGGCAAGTATTTTGCCAATGAGATTTTTATTAAAGATTATTGTTGCTCGTGGTTTAAGGCAGGTGTTAAATCAGGTTTTACGTGCGAAATTAAAGTTTCGCAATCGCAAGACTATAATGAGAAAAATGTAACAAATGTGTGAGGAATGCATGTTACTTTGGAGGATGTTATCAGTAGTGATATCGAATACTTTGTAGGAAAAATGAGTCTTAAATTCTTGTGGTGTAATGTATTGAATTCTTGTGGTGTAATGTATTCTTCGAATTTTCGGCTCGTGCTCAAAAATTACACAAACTTTGAAAGTTCTTAAGATGTTTTACATAATGACCAAATTAGGGAATTCTCGAAATATTGACAATGAGTAGACTTCAACTATCATTTAAACACATCTCAATTTAAATAATGTGTATTTTAAATTTGGGCTTTTTGATCCTAGGTTTTTTAAAGCAATTAAAAGACTAATTCATTAATTTTCCCGACGTTTCGTTTAGTTTTTTGTCAACATCTTCAGGGGTGTTTAATTTATTAAGACCTTTAATACAAATTACATTTTTTATAAACATTGTTATTTGGGCTATAGATTTGAATATTTACTCACTTTTGTCGTCAAGTTACATTTTATAAATTGTTTTGAATTTTATAACAATTTTAAACAATTTAACATTTATATTGCACTTAATAAACGGAAACTATTAAATATAATAAATTATTTAAATTTAATATTGGGGTGAAGGCTTCTTTGTAACGTAGTATCAGTATGAAATCATACAAAAAGCCTTTGTGTTTGTGTACTAGTCGTGTTAGATTTTTATATCTACAGGCTAACAAGATAAAACGAACGACGAACTACAACGTTGACACAGATTGCATTTGAACACATTTTAGGACAAAATTAATCCTTATCCAACTCACGTCATTCGTATGGGTTTTTAATAACTTACCACTTCATATCGATAACTGTCCCTTGCTCTTCAAGTAATCCTCCTTCATTTTTTTTTTCAATTTTAAATTGAACCCTATTGAGGATTAATAAAGTTGAAACGCGAAATTGGTAGTCAAAATTAGAACTTAGTTATCTTTGATCTTTAGTATAAACTTGGCTACTACAGCGCCACACGTATATTTAAACTTTTACATACGTGTGGCGCTGCAGCAGTGAAGTTTGTACTAAAGAGCAAAGATAAATTAGTTCTAATTTTGACTACCCATGGCGCATTTCAGCTTTACCAATCCTCAATTACTTTAACAACATATTTTTGACTGAAGTGAAGTGAAATCTGTATGAATACGAAGACTGTTTATTTGCTGTCTCTGGATTGAAAAAAGGAACTACAAATAAATTAGCTGTTCGGATCGGTAAATCCTCTTTTAATTCGATCCACGTTTATATGGATCTAAATCCTGATTCAATTCAAATTCAATTCTCCATGTAAAAGTAGTAATTCAAATTCAATTCTCCATGTAAAAGTAGTAAGTACACAAATTCACAAACTCAGCAAGAACAAAACAAAAAAAAAAACAAACTATCGCAACCAGTGCTGTCGTCGTAGCGTGTAATTCTAAGATTATTACACGATCAAAAATGATTGATAGCAATTCAAATCAAATTCAATAGTCAATCAGTTTGATATAAAATTTAAATTGTTCATTACTTGCTCAAAAGGGCAAGTATTGGTTTCGTGTAAAAAAAAATCGAGGTTTTAATAAAACCTGATAACCGTTTGACGGATTTGTTTCAAACTTCGTGTGTAGTACTTTTTAGTGATTCCCTAGAGGAGAAATTCGAATTTTTATTTTAGATAGGCTGTAACGGGTACCTAGCATATAACGGTTTTAGTTTTGAATTATTGTTTTCTCCTTTCAAGTACTTATACATAATTTAAAGTAAGTTTTTTTTGCAGTCCCGCAGTTTGCTATGAGAGCAAGTTCGTGCGACCCAGTCGTCCTTTTTATTTCTTAACGCGACGACACGGTTAAAACACGAACACGAATTTGAAGTGATGTTCAATTTATTTATTTGTCCATGTAATCCAGAAAAATGAACAAATTTCTGCAAAATTACTTTAGTCGAGATCATATTTTTGTTTTAAGGACCATTTGGAGAGTCTAAATCCACAAAGTTCACATAAAAAAAATATTTGCTTTGTCCTCCATTTTGAAAAAGGCTTTAAAGCGATTTTCTCGGCGTCTACTTTGTTTCATTGTTAATTACACCAAACAAACAAAATGCTTCCAACAGGCATCAATTAAAAAATTCTCTTCATTATTGGGTTGATTCAATTCGAAAAATGCTTGCCAGAAGTAATATATTTTTCCCTCCATTATACATATATTAATAATTCCTTTCACTGAAACAAAACATTCATTAAAAAAAAACACCCGTTTGTGCATTCGTCAGCAAACATTATTTCTTAATGATTGACACCAACTTCTTAAATAATACAGTACATATTTTCCTTAGTACGAGTACACATTTTCAAAAGTACTTTCTGCAATATACATATCTTCTTCTGGAAAACGACAGCACTGTTCAAAGTGTAAGTCATATATTTCAGCAGAGCAGTATAAATCATCCATGAAAACTCATCGGTAGCATGAGCAAGACAACGGCAGTCATTCTTTTAAAATAAAAATGTAACAGAAAGAGCAAGCAATACTTTGTTTGCACCCGCAGCCGCAGTTTAATTGCATACTTTGACATGTACAGATTTCTGTGGAGAAAACAAAATATTAAATATTAATTTATAAAGAAAGTGTTCCTTTATTGTGATATAATATACGCCTTTTTGACTATGTTTTGAAAGATTTCGTGTAAGCTCATTTTCACAACTAAACAAACTTCAATAAAAAACGAATTCAATAAAAAAAAAACCAGTCAATAGGCAAGATGGCGCATGTGAAAAAAAACAAGTTACAAAACAAATCAAAATTTGTAAAGCTACCAGTTAATTTTACAAAGATGTTTTGATTCAGTTTGTTATTTTTATATTACATACAATATTCACGAAGTTAATTGAAATTTGTCACACATTTGAAGTGAATACAAACAAACGCCCTATTTCAAGGTTTTTAGCAAGAATTATCTGTTATCAGAGTGAGGAAAGCAAAGCAAAACAAAGAATGTGTTATTATGATTATTATTTAATGCAAGAGTGAATGTAGGAACAAGTTTTCAGTATTTTGTTTAGATGATTGCAATTTGCAATCAGATTATCAGAAGACACTTTGTTTATATTTTTTGTCTGCCTGCGATTGTGAAATAAAGGTGTGTTCAATTTGTTAACCAAGCTGTCAAAGTGTCAAGCTGAAAAAGTACTCAAACTCGGGAGCAGGGATGTTCTTTTTCCAGTGAGTTTGACATAGAAATTGAGTGGTATAATATAGTATTGAATTTAGACGAGTGTTATAAAATACAAAATTTTATATTCGATGCCTACACTTTATTGTGGAGATTATAAAATAAAATTTAGGTAGGTACAGGCACTTATTTAACAAAAAAAATATATGCAAAATTGTTATGAATGTAAAATTATGTATCAAATGTATTGCATTCACTTGGGTTCATCATTCATCATTCAGTGTAGCGACACTATTTTACCTTGTCAACCTTTATTTCGTATGACGTAGGGATTTCGGTTTTTGGTTGTGGCAGTTGTCACTATTTTTCTTTTGGAAAAAAGCACAAAAACCCATAAATACTTTTCTGAGAATAATGATTAATGATATTCGATTATTTAAAAAATTGAATTTTTGATAACAGTGTGAATGTTTTTCTGGGCTATTTGCATTGAGCTTCTCTATATTTGCTAGACTCATTTTTCATGTGGCGTGTGGACCAATCGAAGATGCTACGAAACAATGTTCGCAATGTGGTGACAAGCTTCATGATTTCAAATTTTCATTAGTAATAAGTTAGGTACATAGGTACGTAGGTGCATATTTAATTACAATATCTTCTTAAATATCCTTAACATAACACCGCTCTGCTGCTTAAGGGCCGTTTTCAAACACATGTAACTGTGAGGACTCCCAAATATATGCCACCCCAGACTATTACAAATCCTCCACCATAAGCAATTCAAAAATATTCTTATCATCATTATGGTTTCGTGCGAAGGTGCTCTACTCTATACCTACCGTCTGAAAGAAATAATTTCGTTAGCTTATTTTTACCAACAAAAAAAAGCATGGTAGGTCCACAACGTGATTAATTATAATTTGTATTTTTCAATTTTCTAATCATATATATTTCACTCACAATCTGCGGATGATGTCATGCCACTTGGATAATGGATAGGTACTATTTGATAGGTACACATTTTGTTTTCGTACGATGAAAGTTACCTTTATTTTTCAAACATGTAAGATAATTGGTGAAACTAAACCTAGACTGTTAGTATTATCAAATACTAACACGATGGCGATGGATTCAATCTTTTCATTTTGGATTCGATCAATTTGAGTGGCCACACACAATCTAGTTCACGAGCCAATCCATTTTGACATATTTTATAATATAAAAATTGCGTATTTGTGTGGCAAAATATCGATTTCTTATTACCATTAGAACTGTCATTTATGGCTCGGGATCAATGCAATTTGGCTTGGCTTGTAGCCACTTGGCTCTATTTTTGTATGGACACTTAACATTTAGTCAAGAAAAATCTAGTTGGGCTGATATGAAAACGTCAACAACTGCTCATTCATTATTAGAAGAATGTACTTTACACTTCACAACCATAATGTTGGTATGAGCATTTATTTCCTTACATATTACTGTGTTGCAGTCTGTCGTTGTTTCACCCGAGGTTTCACCAAAATTTCACCTAATCATAAAACTAACAATAATAATAGCCGTATTTTATTATCCCTTCTGATCCGGAACGGATTGGGATTTTGCAAGATCTAGAAACAAAGCTGGATAGTGTGTTGTTGTTGTTTGCGTGCATTTCATTACGCAAATTTGATCCGGATCAGATTAAAATACAGCTAATTAAACTTAGATTCTAATAAAAGATTTTATATTACAATTATATTTTAAAAAAGTGTATCCTTTTTATGATTGAGAGTAAATGTCTGATGTTCTTCATTCAGGATAACTATGGTCTTTAAAAGAATTCGTTTTTTAAATATTTTTTTTTAAATAGATGAAATTTATTACTTGTTTTTCAATGTGACCATCTCTTTCAGCCTGCAAAGTCAATATTAAATAGCAATTAAGATCTGATGTTACTATATTTATCATAAAATCTCCATGAAAAGACCATACAAGTAAAAATTATTTAAGTCGCAACCGAAAAACATAAAGATTTCTAGATAAAGATCCAAAGAAATGAAATGAAGCTTATTCGACCTTTTGCTCTGTAAATGGAGTGATTTTGACGTCCTATGACTCAGAATTTATTAGAAAAACCAAAGCCAATCTAGAAATCGATTTGGCAAGTACAATTGTCGAAATGTTTGTTGTGCCAGATGATAAACAATCGGCATTACCCACCGAACCCGAAAAAGTGAAAATAAATGAACGGAGTATTTTACCAAAACAAAAAACTACAAAAAAGAATCCCAAAAAATGTTGTCTATCATCAACGAATATTTGCAAAATTCCACCTAACTGTGGAAGATTCGTTGAAGTATATAATAAAGATCAAATTACAAAAAATATACACATTGAGCAACAGCAACGATTTTCGAATACTAAAGAATATTGGATAACAAATTGCGTTGTGTACGGTGGCAAGGGACAAATCCTGGTGCTTAATTTTTCATTGTCAATCCTGTTGTTTAAAACTAATCAATTTGTTGTAGATGGAAATATAATCGAAAAAGAAATATCTGTGAGTATACCTACATATTTCAAATCTAGTTAAAATTGAATTTACAAAATGCAATCAACAAAAACTATCTGTCGTGCTTTAGAATTATTGAAATTGTTTTGCCATAAGGTTTTAGAGAATTAGGGAAATCAAATTTTTAATGAAAATATTTTTATGTAAAAACAATTGCAGTACTATGGCAACGTTGCAAGAATTACAATTCGAAATATGGCTAATTTAAAAGAACACCTTCATAATTCAAAAATTGTTAAAATTGGCTTATTTTTTTTAAAAGGCGTCACATTTATACCTTTAAAATAAACAGCTAGAGGGAACTTGTGTCGTTATGGCGAATGTCACTTTTTTACATTTTTTTTTCATTCTGTTCCAGGTAAGTTGAAGTTTTTCAAACGTTACCCGATGTCTACACGATCAAGTATTTCATAGAATTCATTCTATTAAAATTGGTCGTGGAGATCACAAATAGTAGCTTTGTTCGCGTATTTAAATCAAGCAGTTTTAATTCTCTTTCATAACTATCGGAACATAACTCTTTTAATAAAACTGTTTCAAATGCATTTAATGTTCAAGGAATATTTTATTTTTTTAATTACAATTTAAAGTGAACATTTTTGTTTTGCTTTACTTTTTACACAAGAAATTCAAACTTGACGTTTCTGAAGAATTTACCTACAGAAAAAGCGTTTCCTTACTTTTCAGTGAGTGAGAGAGATTTTAACTTTTCTTGTGCATGCGCAATACTCTTGCAGCCAAACATTTGTGGCTGCGCATGCTGACGGTAGGATGAAATTTATGAATGCAAGATACTGCAGTTCAACTAGGTAAGTTCGATCGAAGGCCTGATTTTATGAACTCACCCAATGTTATACTCACCATGGGAGTGACGATTGGGACCAAAGTGTTTAATTTTTATGCCAAATTTCTTGAAAATATTTAAAATCGGATGTAATTTGGAGGCTGGATACGATGTTAAAAACCAGGATATATTTTTGATCATTTTAATATTTTTATGGTTTTTGGCTAGGAACACGAAAAGGAGCTTTTAGTGAAGGATCACCCATAAAATATATATGTATGTATCGGTAAAGTAGTAAAATTGGTATACTGTCGAACGGGCCACCATATAATATCATAGCTAGATTTTTTTTTTAATCTGACAAAAAGTATCGTAAAGTTGATTCACAAAAAAATCTCTTAAATAAAAACATTAGATATAATTTATTTCTTAAATAATTAGTTTACCTACACGTGCGACATAAAATTAATTAATGAACATGCATTTTTTCTCTTGCAAACATTTTCTCCTTTAACCTTTTCCTTGTACTTCTGTTATAGGTACCTATATTAAGCACCGCATACATTCTTGTTAAAGTGCATAACTTAAATTTTAGTTAAACTTAGTCCTTATAGTCATTCTCTAAGTTTCCACCGCTCAAAATGTCATTGGTCAGTTTCAAAGGGCAAAGTTTTTACTACAACAAAGTAAAGAAAGTTTTAAAAATTAATACTTTTTTTTCTTAAAGAAAAAAGAAAATCACCATCAAAAATATTTTTTTTTTCCAATTTTTGTACTTCTTTTTTAGTTAGGTTTATTATGTCAAAGGATACCCACAAGAACTTAAATAAATATGTACTAAATAGTTTTTATTTTTAACAAACGGAAATACATCATTTTTACTGCTCTCATACAATATTTTAGTTTAGTCCGGAAGGAATGCCCTTCCAAACGAAGTTCTTTTTTAAGAGAAACTGCGGCAGTAACAGCATCAAGCATAAAAAAAGTGCAAAAGAATTAGGTCTGTTGGTCTTGGTGAAGTGTGCGGCCAAAGTAAATAAAAAAAATACGTAGGTACATATATATTTTAAAAACCGCACATAAAATAAAAACATTAAAAAAAATAAAGCAAACAAACTCGCGCACCACCCGTTAGTGAAATTTTTCTCTAAATAATTAATTTTAAGGATTTTGTTTTCATTTTGCTTACATTTCAAAATCATTTCGGGGGCGGAAAAGAATGTGCTGGTATTTATTTTTACTCTCATTATGTGTGCGGGTAGTTAAGGGAAAGTTTTTGCAAAGAACGTTTCCTAAATAATTATTACAACTATGAATAGTTTTACGAGAGTCATTTTTTTTTATATATATGCAGCCTTTTTTATTTAAATTTGACCGTTTAAATAACTCAGAACTCTTTTAAGGCTAGCGAAGCTTGGTATGTTGAATTTGTTGGTTGTTTTTACTTTTGTTTGTAATGCAAATACTAGTTAGCATGATAAAAACGGAAGTGGAATACTTTCCATAAAAATGAAATTTCATATAGTTTTTTGTAATTTGGATGAACCAAGGGATTAGGTTAGAAATGTGAGAAACGGTTAAGACATAAATGAAGTTGTTAAATTCTTTTCTTGTTAACAATTTAAAAAAAAAAATATTTTGAGATCTTTGAGTTTTTTTTTTTTCAGATACTGTCGGAAAAGTCTTATAAAATCAATGTTTTTGTTGGGATTGCGAATTAGATAGAAACATTTGCAATACCAACACAGTTTAATACAAAGCAACATTGTTGAAAATGGTTTTAATACAATTTTAGTGGTTAGCTATAACATTCACTAGTTTGCTGGCTCATAAAAACTAAATGAATAATGTAGCTTATAATTAAAACTTGCAGATTCACATCTAAGAAATAAAATTTATTTCCATAGAAAAAAAAAAATTGGGGGAATCATTATTAGAAATGTATGTCTATCTGAGAATGAGGACCTTCACTGTCCAGGATCAAATATATCTGTCGTTTTAGTTTTAAAAAGGGATTTTAAAAATTATGATAATCAAAAAGTCCAATTTCGTAACCAAACTATTTATTTAATTCTAAAAACTTGAAAAAGTTTTAATATTGCTATGTTTATCAAAAATATAATTTTGGAAAATCCAAGAAACCATGGAATAGGGAGTTTGTGTTGATTTGGCTAAAGTTTTACTCCCATTTCATTTTGCAGACCATAAGCGTTTTTTTTTTTTAAGCTCTGATCAGAGCGCGTAGTAGATCGTAGATCGATCTTATCGAGTAAACTCTGCGCAGAGCCCTCTGAGTTAATTATAAAACACATTTGAGTACTTCACTTTCAATGTCAGTAGAAATCAAGTCACAATCTGTCAAATAACACAAAAACTGCATGAAGTTGGCCGCGCTCTGCCTCGTGCTCCGTCTACTCCATCATTTTATCGGTCATAGAGCGCGCTTTGAGTAAGCTCATATCAAAAAGGCAACACAAATAGAGCGCTCGAAGCTAAAAAAAGGGAATACATTTCTGTTTTTGACCTGCTCAGTGCACTGCTACGAGCTTAAAAAGAAAAATACCTCATATGTAAAGCAAAAAGGGTACACCAAGATTTTTGAATTATAAGGGTTATTCTCCACTAAAAGCTTCTTTTCGTGTTCCCAGTCGAAAACGATTAAAGTATTAAAGTAATTAAAAATATTTCTTAGTCTTTAACAGCGTTACCAGCCGCCACGTTACTTCCACTTTTAAGTTTTAATTATTTTTAACCAATTTGGCACAAAAATTAAGCGTTTTCCCCCCAAGTATCATTTCCTCGTTTCAACACAGAAAAGGTTCTTTTTGTTGTTTATAAATTTAAAAAAATTGTAAGAAGTTCCACTTTCAAAAAAATAAGAATGAAAACAATTATACAAACAAGAAAATATAGTAATTTCAAGCAACGTAACTGGAAGGTTTTAAAAACGTGGATCCAGATATTTGCGTCATTACCGTACATAAAATCAAAACGCTTTTCAAATGCGAAATTAACGTTAACGGCCGTCATTTGGTTACATCCAACATAAATGAAATTAATCAATCATGTTTTTTTTTAAAATTATATTCGAAAATACAGGTAAAGAATCAGTTTGGTGTGTAATTTATAAGTGAGTGGTTGTATTCATTGCACATTCCACAAGTTCGTCATTTGGATAGTATAACTTTTTTTGTGTAAAATATATAAAGTTGATTTTGTATCAATTTAATAAAGTTCTACTGCACTCATGCCAAATTTGAAAAAATATCTTTCATTTCATGTTGATAATGTAAAAAAAAGGCTTTAACTCGCTTAAACTTAAAGTAGACTGTCAGATAACACACATACTTTATTTTCTTGCCTCTGTATCATCGTAATGTCAGGTTTGATTACACCCTCAATTTTTTTAACACGATATTGTTGGCAACATTGTTTTGACAATTTAACAGACATTGACGTATTAGGTATGGACCGCCAGTAGCCAACTTCACGCGTGTCCCAAAATAACTAGGGGGCGCCATCAACTACTAGCAGGGAATCTGCGTAGCAGTGATATGATTTCTTTAATTAATTATTTACTATTGAAATATTTTGGTGGAAATTATTATCAAACTACTTTTATTTTACAAAACACATCCACTCCTTATGCCATGAGTTACTTACAGATGAATATATTATCGTTTTCATTTAAATTCTAATGGCGAAATTAGTACACGTATTTAACACTAAAAGATGATGGCGTTTTTAGGCTGTTTTTAGCTGGAACAACTTTTCTTGGCTGTTGGTATGAAAATTTCAACCGACTGGCGGTCCATATCTAGTACGTCAATGCCTGCTCTCCATACTTTTATAACAATTATTTATTTTGTTTTGTCATCTTTTTTTTTTTAAATCATTAAGACGGAGCAATATTTGACTGATAAAATAGCAGCCGATTCGTCAATTAGAAGAGTATGTGCAATAAAATATCCTACCAAATACAACACAGTAAGATTGAAAAGTTTATTTGAATACATCGAAATTTATAACGATGGAGAATTTAAATATAATTTCCGTATAGAGCGATCAACTGCACAAATATTAATAGGTAATATAAAAATCATTATTTAATTACTTTTTGTCACTATAAAATAGAAATATCTTACGCGAAATTTCAGATCAGTACAAAAAGATGAAACACTCATCAACAGAACTTATTGAAATTGCAGCGCATAACAAAATTTATTTGTTCCTGTGGTATATCACCCATCGAGACAATTTTAAGGATTTAACGCTTTTGTTTGATATTGATTACTCTACTGTGTTTCAGATTGTTGAAAGTGTTTCAGAGTGGCTGCTTTCTATTGGAACTGAATATTTAAAATGGCCAGATGAAAATGAAGCTAAAAAAATATCAACAATATTTAAGGAAAAGTCGAATATTCCTGGCATTTTAGGATGCATTGGTATGCAACCAATTTTAATAACGAACTCAGAAAAAAACATGACTAATATAAGGTTTGAATCGCAAGCGGTAGTTGATTGTTATAAAAAATTCATTGATATTTATTGTAATAAGAATTACCCAAAAAAATTATTTAATTTAAATACTTTGTGTAAGTCAGACTTGTTTCAAAAAGCAACTGCAAATTTAGATGAAACCTTTCCATGCAATACATTTCTACTCGGTGACACAAGATATCCCTCATTAAAATGGCTAATTTCTCCATATGGATACAATGAAAGCACAACATTCACCCAAAAACGATTTTATTCACTTCATTCTAAAGCATACAACGTAGTGGAAGATTCATTTAAATTATTAAAAACCAGATTCCGAAGACTTTTGATTTTTACGGAAACAAGTTCGTTTCAATCTGCAGATAGAATTACGAAATGTGCTTGCATATTGCATAATTTATGTATCGATAACAATGACACACTCAAAATAAATTATAAATCAGTAGCAAATCGTTGGATCTATCCAAAAGTTTCAAGATCAAAAAAGTTTCAATTGATGGAAGATACAACTCGAAAGCAACAATTAGTTCAAGACTTAATTGAAAAAAAATCCATTTGGTGATATTGATAGCAATTCTGCATCCCAGCTTGCCGGGTAAAATATCGGAACCAATTAAGTGCAATCTGTTGGGTGCAATCGAGAAGAAGTGGATGCCTCGTTTATTGAATACCAATGTATCGAGCTATTCTTTTCAGACTGACCAAGTATTATGAAACTTTTTACTGTCAACAAACAACTGGAAACTGAATCAAGCTGATGATATGTTCCTGTCAGCCAATATTTTTATTCCTATCAATAGCTGAATTTTAACTATGTTCATATTTGTTCGCAATATCTTGAGTTATGAATTTGGAAAGAAGATTGACAAAATAAAAAAATAAAAAATAAGACCTTCGCAATTACGCGCATTGTAGAGGCGGCAAAATGTAAGCTGTCAAATACTTCTGTTGCGATCGTTTTTTTTTTTAACAATGTGAACAATATAATTTATATAAATGGTTTATAGTTATGTATGTATTTATAAATATGAAATAATATAAATCGCACAATAAGAAATTGTAAAAATGTATACTATATGTACATATAACATAATTAACTTATAAATTTAAGAAATTTTACTGTCTAATAAAATCACTTTTAACATAAATTGCATTTTGACACATTGTTGCCCGACAGATATAAAATAAAGAATATTCAGCTCGAATATTAAGCTCGCGGCTGGGGGTTCCAGTCGATCATGAGTACGGGAGAGCATCGAAATGCAACCAAATTTTTGAGAACGAATATTTTTCTTCAAATTATTTGCAACGTCATCTGTACTTCATAATTTTAAAAACTTTTATATTAATATATAAAATAGCCGTTTTATTTTTTAAGCCCACGCCAAATGCATTTGGTGCATTAAAGTTAAATTTTAATGATAATTTGCAGGGGAAGAAGGCCACACCTAGAGTATAGCATAATTAAGCAGAATTAGACTTAAAAACTGAAATAGTGTGGGAAACTTAAGGCGCCTTTTAAGACTGGCTGAAAGCACAATTTGTTTAAAGCACTGGTTCGTTCTGAATCGTTGGCCACTAAAAGATGAAGAAGCTTCATAAATTCTAAGTTTTACAAAATAATATCTTAAAATATGGATGCGTTTTTTTTTTACAAAATGACCTCAAACGAAAAAAGAAACGAACAAAATGTTATACGAATTTTATGTAAATGTTTGAAACATCGCAATTGACAGAAAGAGTTTTGTTTTGCATTTTGTCTTCATAACACTTATAAATCGTTATTTATATATTTATCATTAAGGTGGATCAATATTTATATAATGACGTATCAGGCAAATTGTCTTCAAGTGATTCAGAAAAAGATGATGACATGCTAAGTTGGCGTAAAACAATTGCTGATTTTAGCGATGACATTTTTGAATATCATTTTCACCTAAAACGTTCAACTGCACAAATACTTATAGGTATTATATTTAAAATGACATATTGTTAACATATTGCTTCTATATTTCAGATCGCTATAATAAAACATTGAAAATTTATACTACTCCAGCAGATAAATCAATATACATATATATTTCTGGGATATATTATCAATAGAAAATCCTTTCCTGACTTAGGCCGTTTTTTTTAACATCAGTATTAGCATGATATGGAAAATAGTAATAACGATCGCAAATTGGCTGAATTCTGTTAAGAAGGAATACATAAAATGGCCAAATATTAATGAAGCCAAAGAAATTTCTGCAGCGTTTAAGCGAATGACAAAGATTGATGGTGTTTTGGGATGCATCGGTTGCTTTTTCATTCCCAATTCAACCGACCCCGACCTTCGTTATGGATTTTCAATGCATGTTGTGGCTGACAATAATAAGAAATTTTTAAAAGTTTTCTCTCCTATTGAAGGAAATTGTGCAACAAAAATTATAGAGAAAACTATTCCACCAAATACATCTCTGCTTGGTGACTTTGAATATCCCTCATCAAGTTGGCTGATTGCTCCATTTCATAACAATGGAAACTTATCTAACTTGGAGATAGAATTTAATGAACTACATTCGTCAGCTCACGGCATAGTGGTAGATTCATTTGAGTTATTGAAAACCAGATTCCCAGGATTTCAAAGAGGATTTCAATGTTTTAATACACAAACAAGTTCTTACTATTTGTTTAATATAGCAGTAAGTGCTTGTATATTACATAATTTATGCCTGGACAACGATGATCATTTCGATAACTTAAACTTTCATAAAGATCCCAAAACTGTCGCTAATGTTGAACCTACTGTGAGTATACTCATATTATATACGGATGAGCAAATAAAATGTCATCAAAAGAACTTTTTCTCTAAAATTGTACAGCTGGTTGACTGGTTTTTAATGTAATGTAATGTTTAAAAGCGTCTTAAGTAAAATAATTTTTTTTCAAGACATGTACTGACAATCTTCCTTGAACATAGAATAAAGAGTCGAACATCAATTATCAAAGTACAGTGAAATCTGTATTTAGCAAAAGGTCTGTTTAACAAACCCAACATTACTAACACTTCTACTAACAATAAACAAACAATTTATAATTTAAAATAATAATTTTCCTAATTAATTTATTTATTTTAAAAGTTTTATGATACATTAATATAATTTTAAATTATGGTATTGCGTTTAGGTTTAATAATCGAAATTGAGTATGAAGTAATGTTTCTTTGCCAAAATTCAATAGTTTTCGGAAACTTTTTCTTATACCGCATACTTTTTGTAATTCATTTTCTTATTCCATACCATTGTATATACATTTCTATAGTATTTTCATGCTGAATAATCACCGCCTGGCCATCTTAAGAAACTTGTGAAAAACACATTTTTAGGTTCGTACATTTACTAGTTGTCTATTCTGTAACCCTGACAACAGTCGTAAACATATATGATTTTTGTTTTGTTTACGACTCTTGTGAAGGAAATATGGATTTAGAGCCAATAAAATACATTATATATTATTAATTTGTTTCGTAGACGACTATTGTTAGGGTAACAGAATAGACACTTAGTAAATGTAAGAACCTCCTAATGTGCAGTTCACAACTTTCTTTAGATGCTGCTGCTCCATGGTTGTACTATAGAAATTTATATACAATGTCCATACTTCTTGTAAACTGCTAAACTACTCTCTCATGTGTCTGGGTTTTTCAAAGCTTTTCGCCCATCTTTTTCTTATAATTCTATGTTCAATCGGTTGTCTTAACTTGCCTTTTAGTAAAATAGAGTATGGTCTGGACAGGGTGAACTTTGAGTAATAAAGCTAAAATAAATATTTAAAATATTAATACTTCGTTTCATTAAAAATATTAAAATATCAAACGTTAAAAAAAATAAACGAAGTAATTTCTATTTAAATGTTTGAAATATTACAATGCTTCGACAATTTGAGAGAAATCGTTAGTTTGCGTTTTGTATTGATGAAATAATTTTTTATGCTAATTATTATTATATATTTATAATTAAGGTGGAGCCATATTTAAATAATAAAGTATCAGCCAATTTATCTACATATCTTTCACTATCATTTAAGTTCAAAGAATAGTTCTACGAAAATATTCGTGATTATAGTGATGACATTTTTGAATATAATTTCCACCTAAAGCGTGCAACTGCAAAAATACTTATAGGTATTATATTTGTTTTTTTTCATAAATTATGTATGTTAAAATGACAAGTTGTTAAGATATTGCCTCTATATTTCAGATCGTTATAATACAACATTGAACATTTATACTACTCCAGCAGATAAATCAATTTATTTATTCCTTGAATATATGGTCGATAAAAAATGCAATAGTGACTTAGCGCGTTTCTATGGCAAGCGTAGGAGTTCGGTATGGAATATAGTAAGGAAGGTCGCAGATTGGCTAAATTCTATTAAGAATATTTACATAAAGTGGCCAGATGTAAATGAAGCCAAAGAAATATCTGCAGCATTTAAGCAAATGACGAAGACTGATGGAATCTTAGGATGTATCGGTTGCTCTGAAATTCCCATTTTATATAAATTTTCTTACAAATATTCATTGCAAGGAGTTTTAAACGTGCATTGTACTAGTATAACAAGTTTACATTACGCCCAAGTGATTTCTGGATATGAAATAGAAAGTATAGATAAAACTATTCCAGAAAAGGCATTTCTGGTTGGTGACTCTACATGTCCGTCATCAAGTTGGCTGATTGCTCCATTTCAAAACAATGTAAATTTATCAGACTGGGAGAAAGAATTTAATGAACTACATTCATCAGCTCACAGCATAGTAGAACACTCATTTGAATTATTAAAAACCAGATTCCCAAGATTTCAACATTTTAATCATAACAAAAGTGTTGACTTTATGTTTAAGCTAGCAGTAAGCTAGTATATTACATAATTTATGCCTGGACAACGATGATCATTTCGATAGTAGGTATACCTAAACTACTCTAAGTAAAGATTCCATCATCTCATCATTTTAAAGTTTTATAAGTCGCAGAGATGTGGATACATAAAGTTAATAAAGGAAGTTAAATGTTTGTTAAAAAAAAAAAAAAAACTTAAATTTTCACTAACGAATTGTTTTAATTTTTAGCCGTTGTATTTCGCTTTCTTTGTTTTAAAGTCTGTCGGAGAACCCTTCAAAACTGTCAGACCAGACCAAAGTCCTTGCTACTGACTGATATATTTTTTGTTTTTAAATCTTTAATTAGTAGTATCAGGTGGGTATCAGAACTGACTATTGTAGATTATTTCATTAGTTAATTTGTGCGATTAAAATTGTACACTTGCCATGAATTTAAAATTTAAGATGAATTTTGATATGCTATGGTTTTCGACTAAAAAGGTATTAAACTGTAGCGTTAACAAACATTTTATTTTAATTGAAGCGAATAATATAATCGATTTTCCCACCAAAAATAAAAGGTGATTATTTTTTGGAACACCATAAAAATGAACTGAACTAAAAAGTATTAAAAATATAAATAAATTTTACCTCCTTAACATAATATGTTCTAGGACTAGACTATTCTCAAATCGACATTCCTGGTTTCGATATTCTATTTTTATTCTATGATCAGTTATCTTATCTTGCTCTGCCGTAAGCTGATTTATAGTGTGACCAGCGCTCACTTTGAGAAATATCTTTATAAATTTATAATAATCAATTTGTGTTAACAGTTGCGTGTTGTTAAACACATTGCTGTAAAAAAAAGTTCCTTAACAAAATTCTATCTACATACATATTTGAAAGATAACATTGCACATTGAGTTTCAATTTGACATGCAGAGTTTTGTTTTGTTTTTTATATTAATCAACAACTTTATTTTATCGTTATCTTTTATTTTTCATTAAGGTGGAATAATATTTAAATAACGGAGTACCAGCAAAATTATCAACAAATATACTACAATCATTAATTTTAGAAAAATATTACAACGTGCCAAATTGGTATAAAACAATTGCTGATTTAAGCGATGAACTATTTAAATATCATTTTCACCTAAAACCTTCGACTGCACAAATACTAATAAGTACTTATTATAATTTTTATAAATATTAAAGGACTGCACCAGACATACATATGTATATGTTCCTGGGTTACATTGTCAATACAAAATCATTAAAGGATCTTGAAAGATTCTATGACATAAAATATGAAACGATACGAAAAGAAGTTAGAAGGGTTGCAGAGTAGCTGAATTGTTTTCAGGATGTACAACATACATATATATAAAATGGCCAAATCAAAATAAAGCCGCAGCATTTGAGCGAAGGACGAAGTTTGTTGGTGTTTTGGGATGCATCGGTTGCTTACTCATTCCAACTAGAGCAGACTTTACTTACAGATATTCATTGCTTGTTGTTGTTGAAAAAAAACAAGACAAGTGTTGCTGACAAGTTAAGCAGTTTAACAACAAAAAATATAGAAATACATGTGATAACATATATTTAGTTAGTAAAAAAGTTACACTTTTAATAGAAACAAAAAAAAAATCTAATTATCACCAACCAATTGTTTTTTTTTTAGTAGTTGTTTTTCACTTGCTTTGTCTTATAACTATGTTGATGTTGGAATTGGAAGCTATAACTACAGAAACATCACTGTGCCCATACGCCACAGTGAACTTAATCATCGCATTATACGATTATATATGTAATTAAATAAATCGTTTTATCAAGGATGACAGTCGATTTTAGAAATACATTTATAAATAAAATGGATACTCATATGATTATCAGAATAAAGTTTGTATTTATATTCTTTCCGAAAGCAACAGCAACATTTTCTTATGAAATAAAACGTTAGTTTTCATTTGACAAAGTTAAAGAAATTTAGTTTTATGGATTTCTTTGGATAAAACAAAATTACTATTAAAGTCCACAAGTGTAAACGAACGATATCAAGCACAAAAGGATACCTTATATTAATAAAAAATAAGAAAATAGTTTTATCACTTGACAGGAGCAAAGGAACTACAAACAAATTTACAGGATGTTCCCGAATTGAATGTATTACAAAGCGAAGGCAACTCTTTGAAAATTTAATTAAAGTGCATTATCAAGTACAATTAATTTAGAAAAATTTAAATTAATATTTAATAATAGTTAGGAGTTGTCAGGCTTATACAAATAAATAATAGAAAATCCAACTGTACATTTTCTTTCTATATCCCTTTTGTTTTCCTTTGCAAATTTTCGGTCTCTTTTATCTCATCCGAAAATTTAGTTTTAAATGTGTGAAATGGTTACAGAAGAGGTAAGAAAACACGATGTATCACACAATAAGCGGCTGCTTAGTCATACCAACTCCGAAACGAAAAATGTCTTAAATGTACGTCGCAATGTTCGAAGACTAAGAAGAACCAAGCCTCATGAGCTGATGGTCTAAAAGAGATAGGAAAGTATTAAAACTTTAAACTTCCTCCAATGCGATTTTAAATTTAATAAATGAAAATCATTTGTCGATCTTTCATAGATTGGTCATGATTCCGGTTTTAGTGCGGTAAAGTGATTCCCACCTGTCGACAGAAAAAAAAATTTATGAAACAAATAGAGAAACGCACCGCAGTTCCCTTCAATGTATAAAGAGGAACTTTTGGATGATACAGTAAGCTTTTGTGTCGTAAAACTCCTTATCGTGTTTTACACGTTTTTGTCTACACCAAAACATTGACCACGAATCTGACTTCCTAACAAACAATTACGTCTGTTATTATCCTGTTATTATAAATATTATCTTCTTTTCGAGTTGATTTAAACCCAAAAGAAGTTTTACCTAATAACTATTGCGATGCAATTCAAATTTATTTTGATTATTGCGGAATTAGATTTGCGAAACGAGTTGTAGGAATATGAAAAACGATAGTAGGTATATACAATATTCTTAAAATTTAAATATTGCTAAGAAACATCGATTCGATTAAGAAGTGTAATAATAATTATAATAAACCCTTAAATTAATTTTTTTAGTAAGAAAAAAAAAAGACATTACATTTAATTCAAAGGTAATAATTTATTTCCTTATTGCTTTAAAGCTTTACTTTTGCATTGTTTATCCAAAACTCCTTAGAGCAAATGGATGAGATAATGGTACTGAAACTGGATCTGGGTCAGGTATTGGTAGTCTAAATGTAAATGCAATTGTGACCAAGGATACAAATAAAATCAAAGCCAATAAAGTATTTAGAAAATCCATTGCTACAGTTATACACTTGTAAAAAAATACTTCGAAATACAAAATAAAACTGATGTTCAAATTTAAAAAAACGTTGTCTTTTATAGTTAGGTTTGTATAAGAGAAGCATGTTAATTGTTGTACCAATATTAAGTTAATTAAACTAATTAAATTTTATCTTTTCTTATCTCTGAAAATAACATATTATATATATTATCAGAAAATATATATGTATTATATAAACTGAAATTAGATGTGTTTGAAAAATAAAAATTAGTGTTCGTGTCCACAGGTTATTGTTGGTTTATTTAAAAAATTAAAATTTGATTTTTGGAGCGCAAATACGTAGATTCACTGTATTATGTAATCAGTAATCGGTTTATCACTAATCATACATAATCTATTAAAATTGAATTAAGATTTTCCCGCGATAAGGGCAATTTTAATTTTAAATAATTATTTTGTTTTTTTATTACACCAAACATCAATATTAGTCGCAATAATAAATCCAAGTAACGCAAAGCACATATTCGTGCAAAACAGAGATAACAGTCAAACCTGACTGGGTTGGTTACGTAATCTCGGAAATCCAAATCTCACATGGGAAATCTCGCAATTAGAAAAACCCGCAAACAAAAATCTCTAAAGTTTAAATCACGCATTGAACAAGAAACAGGGATGTTTGTATAGGGGGGCATTCTGCCCCCCCACGCATCCTTTCAGATTTAATTTTACGAGATTTTGGCTCGGACTTTGGTTGAATATTGCGAGATTTTTAAAAGCGGAATTTTGCATGTGAATGCAAGATTATGAAAAGCGGGATTCTTAACTTGTGAGATTTTGTTTTTCGAGATTTAAAAAAAGAGATTTCGAGATTTTTATTTGCAAGATTGCGTAACGTACAAATATAATTGTCACATATTCACATATCATATGTGTTCGGATTCAAATAGTGAGTATACATAATTTGAATTTGAAACACAAGGTAGATTGATCGGGAATGAATATTCCTAAATAATTTTAAATTGGTTTTGAATGGATTTGAGCAACATTGCTCAAATGTGAAAAAAGATTAATATGTAGCCTTTAATGTATTTCAAGGTTTCAACAATGTTTGGTTTTTTTCTTGTCTCGACGCAAACTGAAAAATATAATCTAATTTTTTGTCGCTTTCTTTAAGGATCACCCTGATGTATGCGTACATCACACATATACCTATAATCATCTTAAACTTCCTTCGCCCCAACATTCATTTATCTATTGATCCAAATGTTCGATAAAGGGCAAGCATTGGTGATCCTTTCCTTACTCAAATCTATGTGTTGAATGAATTTTACAGCTTCTTTTCTGTTTTTTTTTTTTGTTTTCATTCCAAATGATTGTCAACCCCGCGCTCATACAACCGTTTCGCTGAAGTCGTTTTTCGTTCCTTGGTATTGCCAATGTTCTTGGCTGTCAAAGCGGAAATTACTTAGAACACCCTTAATACATTCTTTTGTGACATCACTGAATGAAATGTAGATACCTATGTATATATCTATAATGCATTCATTCACCCAGATCCAGCTTTCCAAATCTATTCCATTTGTCACATACATTCACTTTCACACTTCTCAACTGATAAGTTTCTATTTTTTTTACTTCTTTCATTGTAGATAAAAAAAAATAAAAAAAAAAAAACAGGACGAAGACAACAAACAAAAAGGACGAATTAATTCTTCATTTAAATTCAGTAACGCGTACACAATGTATTGGGTTTATTTTTAGGATTATAATTGGAATGGTTTTCAGCTTTTTCTTTCTTACTTTTCTGTCAGGCAGGGATACAACGAATGAGGAAGTGTAAAAATAGGGAGATGTCTAGTGGTGCTGGATGGGATGATAAGTGGGATAGAAAAGGACTTCTTTATTTTTTTTTTCTGTTGCTGTTCTGTTGGTCCCATAATACTAATCTAAAAAAAAAAAATCCGAGAGGATAGTATGGGTGAATTGTAAGGATTCTTCTAACACATTAAGTGGATAAATTCGAAAGAACGTTTTGCGGGCACACCAAAGTGGTCTTTGGAAGATTAAGGAATTCCAACTTATTTTGTTTTCTCTTTTGTATTCTCTCATTTAAAATAAATTACATTGCATGGTGTGATTACAGTGACTGTGACCTAGAAAGAATGTTTGGCAATTTTATCAGCTAAAAATATCTTATGAACTTCCATTATGGTAATCGAATGTGAAGTGAATTTAGATATCAAGTGTTTAAGCGATGAAACCGTAAGATTACACATTTATAGGTATCTAGGTACCTACGTCACGAAGAAAGTTTATCTGTTTTGACTGAAATGTTTATTAAAGTTTTTCTTATGGTTTGACGACTAAAGATCTTGATGTAAGGTATAAATTTATATGAAGTTGCAGAAGTATCAATCGAACTTCAAGCTGTTGAATTCAATGTCTTCGTTACTCTCATTTCGGATATTTGTGGTGTTTTCTAGAAAGTAACTACAATATAAACAAAAGACCACAAACAAATCTTTTGTAGGTACAGTAGATGACGGATATAAGAAAGCCTTATATAAGGAAAACACGCTTTTAAGACAGACATTTTAAAACAACATGCACATTCTTTCTTATATTAATAATTCTTTATAAGAAAGCACGGATACCTATAAGAAAGAAATTCTTTGGATTTTTTGACTTTCTTATATCAGTCATATACTGTATAAGATTAGTAAACTAAGGATATATAGTATAACTATGCAGGATATCATTCTGGTAAGCAGCAGGGGTAAGTTGTTGCAGATATAGGCCCTTATTGCTAGTGTCGTTTAACTTTCGATGCGATAAAAGTCGAAAGCATCAATAAATTTTCGTTACACTTGATCGACAGAGATATCTATTACTGTCAATAATGAAAATGCTTATTATGAATAAACCTTATATTTTGGCATTTGGGGTAGTGCCAGTGATAGTACATGTAGGAAAAAAATACTTTTTAGTCTTAAATTGAGTCAAGAAGTTTTTCCAATTAATAGATAAATTAAAACAGAAAACTTTGGTTGAATTTTCTTATTATGCAATTATAACGCAGTCCTATCACATGCAATGCTTAAAAATAAGCGTTGAGTATCTATACTACACTAACTATTTGCTGTGTGTCTGTGAAATGACACGAAAATTTTCCTTTGTTCTCTTGTAATATTTTATCGTTGGGAATTTTGTAGGGACATTTCTCTTACAAACGTATGGGCTTTTTTTGTTTTGCAGTTTTATCACTGTCATATGTTTCAGTCATTCCTATATTTTGGCATTTGACAGATAGCAAACAAATTTTCATCAGTCGAAGGAATAGTTTTTTCTTACAAAAAATAAATATTTTAATACTTGTTTTCTTAAAAAAAAATTATTTCATGTTATTTGTTATTAATTTACATCTTTTCTTTGTTTGAAATAGTTATAGGAGGAATACTATAATGTTAGGTAAATAAAGATTATCTTGGTGTGTTTCAGTGATTGTTAACCCAACCCAAATGTTGTGTTTTATTTTCCTTTATTTATTATTATATTGCTCTGTGTTAAAACAATTGTTATTTTAGAAACAATAAAACCATATTTAAAAGGAAATCAACATACATTTGGTGGGAAAATTAAACTCGTTGTAAGCAGTCGATCAGAAAAATGTGAACGACAAAGATCGATAGCTTATACGAAATTTTTCGTTCACAATTGTGATTCGCAATACCAAATTAAATTTTCGATGTTCGACTATCGACAAAAGTCGTTTATCGATACAAAAACGACACTCGCAATAAGGCCCATAGTCTTATAACTTCGAATGGGGAAAGTGAGGATTCGTGTACACTTAAAGGCTATTTTAATTCCAATAGAAACCAATTATTTGATCAAAGTTATGACAATCCATGATTTCAAGTATAAAAAAGAGACCATTATTTCAAACCTCATTTAACAATCTAATCCTTAAACACCATGAGAAAAAAAAACACTAAATATGTACTACAAACAACCACTTCTTTTAGATGACAGTTAATAAGATTTTCATTCAGTGTCACATTGCTCCTTCAGGGATAGGAATAAGACGCTTAAACTTAATCGGATAACATACTTTGTCTCTCTCTCAACTTGACCCTATAGGTATATAAAAAGAAAACAACGAAGTGGGTACTGTTCACAAAAGGCAGAGGAAACCCTTAACTTAACCACCAAAGCAACACAACCAAGAAAAAAAATCCCAGGTAAAAAGTAAAAATGCAATCTTCTGAACTCTTGAAGACATAACTTAACCGCTTCCTAAGTTGTTCCTTTTTCTTTTGTTTTTGTTTCGTTATGTTGCCTCTCCATTTTTCCTATTCCACTTGTCACACTTAGCCCCAACAGTTCTTCTGGGTTCTTCTAGTACCTATATTACGACAGACTTAAAAAAATCATAAATATAAAAACAAAGAACAATATAAGAACACGGACGGTATAGCAGCCAGCTCCAGCATCATCATCGGCGGCGCGGCAGCGGCGGAAACCTTGATGAAAATCCTTCTTAAATAAATGGTCGACAAAAAGGACTTAAGTGTATTTGTTTTCTTTATATTTTTATATTTAACCATAAGTGTCGCGTGAACCTACCACACAAAATAATAAAAAAAAAGTTCAGCGTGCCAAAGAACGAGGCTCTATATATGTAGGTTTTATGAAAGTAACTGCTAAGAAGTAACAACAAAATGGCGAATGTGCACTTGCAAAAGCGCGAAAAGGGGATATCCGAGAGAATATATTTAAATTGGGTTCCATTTTTGTTTCCTCTTCTCTCTTTTATTTTTTTTTTTATTTGGTACCTACTTTGGTGCTTGAGTGTTTCTTTTTTTGGTTCTTGTTGTGGGAGGTTATAACAAAAGTGGTACTTTAGTAGTCGCAAAATATCTCCACTTACGAAAATTATTCTGAAAGCGAGAACGTTTTCTTTTTATTATACTTATGTATATTATACTCGAAAAGAAGAAGGAGACATTATCAACAGACGACGACGACGACGACGACAACGACTATTACGATGAAGACTGTAACTGTAACCAATATAATTTTGCTTGTATCGTGTTTTTGAATCCTGCACGAACTAATATTCTACCTATACCTACATATCTTCAATAAGTTCTGTTTTGACTGCTCTTATTCTCGGCGCGAAACCATGATGATTCCTTCATTGTTTTGGATCCTTGAGAAATTTGTATACATTTTCAGCTCCCGGAAGAATAACAATTTTTGTTTGTTTCAGTCGAGATAGGTAAATAGGACTTGTTTTTTTTTTTCAAAAGGATACATTTCCGAATTATATTTTTCGATCCTCCCAATGCAATTCTTTTCCTGGCTAACTTTCATTTATTTTATTTCTTTTTCGAAGTGAAAAAAAAATATATATTTTCGCCTTATTCCTCGTAGACAAAGTTTTTTTCAATTGCATTTTTGAATGCAGAACAATCATATACATATGAAGACGAGGAGTATATAGTTTAAAAAAATCGTCCTTTTTCTGTTTGGAATTTATTTGAATCCTCCCATACACTTGGTGTGTTTTTTTTTTTTTGTGTTTTTCTTTTTATTGTGTTATCTTTTGGGATTGAGAAGTTTTTAGTTCTCCTACACACAAGAGTTGGTCTTTAGGCGGAAGTTTAAGACATTGGCAAAGAGGAAGGAAGTCCAAGATGGAAGATCGTATAGAGTATATAGTAAAGTATTGTGCAGTATATGTATCTATATTGATAGTTAAAGTTTTCCGTTGCAGAAAATTGAACAATTTCCGGTTGAATTTCTAGTTTCAGTATTTTTACCGGAAGAAAACTGAACGAAAAAGAAATGATAAATAATGCAAGTTTCATTAAAGAGAGTATAGAATTTTTTTGTTCAATCAATACAAACGCATTAAAAAAATGATGCTTAATAATAGTTATCTGTGTATTATTTTTGATAGAAAATGTCAGTTTGTCATTATTTGACTTTGGAAAAACGGTTCCGTTTGAACAAATGTCCAGAATAGTCCTGTTTTGTATCAAAAAATGGGAAATACATACGCATTTCGTCTTATTTGCGCTTATATCCAGTTCCCATTTTTTCTCTTAATTGGAAATTCTTTGGGAACTTTTGCGGAGCGTTATACGTTGGTTATGACTTGCTCTTTTATATCCAGGATGTGATGAGCTTTTGACTTAGTCTGAGGTAAGCTTGTCGTTTTCATGTAAGTCTGCCTAAAATTCAATTTTGTACTTATTTCTTGGAGACTATATGAACTTTTTTGAAAAAAAGTCGAGGTGAAAGTTGTAATTCTTTACAAAAAAGGTCTTAACACTTTTTATCGGACCATAAATACATTTCGAGAAAAACGGTTTTTGGTTTTTTTTTTCACAACGGTGCAATTTTTAACAAGTATTTGGCGCTTTGTTTTATTTTTGTGTTTATTTAATAAGGATAAACTAAAAAAATAACTTAACGAACTTGTAAACTGTTGGCCTAAAAAAATAAAATTCATTCAAATAATTAGATATCATGGTATTTTTGTTTTTATGTTCTCACATAGAATACCCATATAGTACGCATTCGGCAAACGGTCATCCTTTACCCAAATCAACGGTCTTCGTGAACAGCACCTGCATGAGTTTTTCACATTTTCAAAAGTAAATCGGTGAAAGGTAACTTTCTTTTTAATTATTTGGTCACCGCGGATAAATTTGGAGATGCGAATCTTTGAATCTTTGGGTAAATCTAATCTGATCCGAGGGTTTTCTTTTTTGTAGTTTTTCATAGCTGCGCCAACTTTTTCGGATGCTGGCACTTTTTCGAAGTTTTATAGGTTGGGTCAGAAAAACTGTCGGAACGTAATTTTTTAAAACCATTAAGGACTATTTCTACTAATTCCATTTATCGAATGGCTCATTTCTACCACAAATTTCAATACGTTTTTTTTTACCCCAACATTAAATTGTGTCCTTTATAACCTTTTCTCACATTATCCATTCTCTATAATACATAATGGGCTTTCACCCGTGCAGTTAATCTCCCCCAACAAACAAATTAAATCCTATAAAACTAACTTTAAAATCCAAAGGTCTCTTTTTAATAATTCAAAACCAATCTCATTGTATTTCTTATCCTGGGCTTTCTTAACACTAAGGAAGCGTAGATACATATAGTTTGCTGAACCCAAACCAAAACCAAACAAAAATTCCGGACTCTCTGTATTTGTGTCCCCTTTAGGAATAATTAAATTAAAATTTATCACGCAATTAATTTTACACTTTCGTTAGAATTTTAATTGCTTTCAAGGGGTATCTTACATCACCACCATCAGGATTTTAAATTTTTATTATTTCTCATCCGTATTAGTGTTAATGTTCAAAATTTTCTTTTGCTTGTCTTTACAGACCTGTTACGAACTGGAACGATGCCTCCGGGATGAACCCAAACTTCAGTCTTACAAAAAACTTCACACCGAACTAGATTCAGCATGGGAGATATTTTCCACACCTGCACGCATACTTGAATTAAAAATCAAGGAACAAAATCTGGACTCGATATCGACGAGTTCAGTGTCGTCGGCGTGTTCGGGCATATCGTGGGACAGTTCGCTGAGTTGTTCGGTGGTGGTGAAAAAAGAGAATATCGATGTGGACGATGAGGATAATAATTCGGATAGCTGTGAGGAGAAAATTTCCTCTATATTGGGCTCATCTACACCACAAATGGAGAAATCGATAAAACTGCGACTCATAGCTACAGGTACGCAAAGTAAAAACAATTTTAGTCCGCAGAGCAACAACAACAACAATAACAACACCACCAGCAACAATAGTCATGGTGATTACCATTTACCGACCCTGACGCCACCTTCATCACCAGAGTCAGTACGAACTAACAGCAGTAGCAGTAATAGCAGCAGCAGCAGAAGTAGTTGTGACACGCTGACCGCTGCAAGCTTAGCTGCCCTCATTAGCCGCCAACAGCAATCGGGTATCCTAAGATTTTCGACATCTTCAACGAATACAGTTCCTGCTGGCATCACCACAGTTCATCAAACTTCACCATCAACCGAAGCATCTGTGACAAACGAACAACATCCGGCGCACCATCAAACGCAAACGCCTACGCATAAGCAGCAGGCACAACAGACCCAGCAACAGCATCACATTCCTCGAAGTGCCATAGTGCGACTGACAACAACTCCATCATCTGCGAATAATAACAAAAATGGCTTCAGCCTGGCCCGTGTGATACAAGTTAGCCAACAAAATGTCCAACAGCATGCTGCGATCGCTCAACGTGGAACGACTGCACAAAATCCACAAGTGACCGCATGTAAGTTGAAAACATTAAATATTTGGAAAGGATGATTGAGTTAATGTATTTTCTTATTTTAGTGACCACAAAACATCACCAGCGACAACATGATCATTTACCAGACTCAAAACGAAGGATACACAAGTGTCAGTTTTTGGGTTGCAAAAAGGTTTACACAAAGAGTTCTCACCTGAAAGCACATCAAAGAACGCATACGGGTGAGTTTATTTATTTATAATACTTAATTTGTGAGTTTATGAGAAAAGTGAAGTACTAAAAGTGCTCAATCTCGACTTTTAGGCGTATTTGAAAAATACACTTGTTTTTTACAGGGTGGCCCAAAAACATTCAATGGATACTGTTTTCAAATGATTGTTAAAAGAAATCACGTATTTCCAGATTTTTTTTGGCTTGTGTTGTGACTTAACACATAGGTATAAGCACCTTTACCTTCTCCCTGACCAAACCCGAAAAGAACGAAAATTCTAGTAATTTCTTGTTCATGAACACTTTGCTCAGTGCAAGCACATTAATGTTTTTCTCAGTTTTGCTCAGTTTGAGCTCAAAACAGCTCCATACACAGTTGAAAGTCAAGAAGTCTCTGAATGAATATAGATAATAAACTGCTGTCCAGAAAAATAAGCGTATTACAAATAAGCGTATTTTTTTCTGTAGAGCGTTACCTAATTGACACGCGACCCGAACCCTTCTTACCACCAAACCAAACACGTAAAAGTAAGGAATCGGAATAATGCATACTCTTTCACTCTTTATTCTTATCCATGAACGTGTGCTCAGTTAAAATCCCTTTTATTTGCCCAATTCAATTTTGTGTAGCATGTAGGGTTAATAAAAGCGAATCATTGCGTTCGACTGTACGGAGACTCTCTTGCAAACAAATATCAAATTTTTAAGTAATTTAAAGAGCCAAAATTATCTTATTTCTCTCTTAATTCTTTGTCCATGAATGCTCAGTAAAATATACATACTCATTAGTATTTTGCCCAGTTTAAGCTTATAGTTAAGCTGAGCTCAGTTTGAACTGAACAGTACAAACGTTCACAAAGTCTTATCAAAATTTCGATAAAATTGCAAAAATTAAAAACTTTGAAGAATTTGTCGAAAACGGCGTACGACTTTGCTAAATCTTTGTGAAAGTTGTAATATAATTGCATTTCATAGTTTCCAAAAAAATTTGCAAAAAAATTGAATACCTCTTCCCCCCCCCACCTCTTAAAAAAATTGGCCCCAGGCCGAATTTAGGGTACTTTGAAGGGTTTGCTCAAAACATCAAAATAAAAGTTTCGTTCAAAAACCATCTTATTGGGTTTTTTTTTTGCAAGTAAAAATATAATTTTATTGGGCTATTAGAGCTGGACCTGTGGGTGGCAATGGTACAATGGATGGAGTGCCCAGAGGTTGCCAGTTCAATACTTACTCGGGTTCATAGCATATTTTATTTTCAGCATACCTCCCAGCTTATTCTGGACGTCGCCCATGAGGTATGCAATGAAAAATAAAAATCAACTAGCTCTTTATCCATTGTACCAAAACAATTCTTTCCTATCTTTTAACATTTTATAACTGTAGTGTCGTGCAACACCTGTTGCATTTTAAAGGCAATGTCTTACAATATTAGAAAACAAAAAACAAAAATTGTCTATAGATTTTCTTTTCTCCTTATGGCTTTTTTACCTACTGGCTGTGTTATTAATACCCAAACTACCATGCCATTCCACCAACAACTTCATACAACCAATCGATGCACCTTAACTGATATATTTTTCATTTTATTCGAACAATTCTATAAAATTTTAATCAATTCACATTACATCAAAGAGTCTCCACAAGATGACAGTTCGATTAATTCAATGGCTTTATATCGATAACGTCCTGGCAAACGGCATATCTGTTGGTTAAGATTATACACGCCAACCATCCACCCCACTGCGACCAATGTAACAACTCCCCATAAAAACCAACTTACAAAGTACAAAATAAATTCAATCGTCATTGCCTACCTCGAAGAGATAAAAGTTTCGACAGAAAAAAACAACAAGAACCAAAGCTGGATGGATCTATTCTAATGAGAAAATACATTTATCATCATTTCCTCGAAAGATGCCTATCACCCCCACAGCAGCCTATTTTTTCTTATTTTTTTTTTCTATTTTTCAATCCAAAAGCGCGTACCAACCGTCGCCGTTGGTCGTTGTCCTATAGTAACACTTCCTTTACAATACAATGTCCTTTGACATTTTTTTTGTTTTTAAGATTAAGAATCAAAATGAAAAATATAAAGGAATTTATTACCAAGGGATGTATTAGTTGTTTCAGTTTTCAAAGAGGGGTTGCCAAAGCCAGTGAAATTAAAAATGACTTTGGACATTTCACTTTATCTATGTTTTTAACTTCTGCTCTCTCTCACACCTTGAAAAACCAAGACAAATGGAATGACAATAAAGAATGAACGTGATAAGCCAACCAAAAAAAAAAAAAAAAACGGAAATAAAAACCAAAAATTCAACGTCAACTATGGGAAAGTGATCAAAGTGATGCATAAATCCTGTCGAAATTGAAGGAATGAAATTCTAGCCTTAGGGGTCCTGAACACTGGCAGCAGAGCAACCTCTTTCCAAATATAAAACACACACACAAAAATAACGCGTATTTTTGGCATCAAATTTTTTTTTCGTATGAATCATTGAGCTTCCGATTTTGTATATCTATACTCATAAGGGAATGTGGCTTGCTGCTCACATATCTAGTTATTGCTTTTTGTATTTGCTCTGATGGTTAAATCGAGAAATTCAGTCTTTAAATAGAGAGTTATGTGTGCAGTTTGGTATATCGATTAAGTTCTGGCACCATGCACCCAAAATGATTGTGTGTATCCTATTTGATGCCTCAATGACCACAAATTGGTCATCATTCACGCGATTCAAAGGATATATGTATAACTGTATTGGTACAAACTTATTTGATAGCCAATTTCGAGTGTTATGTGGACTAAATAAAGTTCTGCAGGATATTTTGCTTTTTTTATATAAATAGAAGTGATGTGATGCGGTTAAGCAAACTGAATTTTATGCGAAAAAACAAGGTTTACTCTTCAAGGACAAAAAATTACTCGAGAAAAAGTTTTGTGACGATTCCTTAAACGGTTTAAAAATCGTTTATATAGGTTAAGTAGCTAACATTTAAATAGACTAGCTTACAACTTATTTGGAATTTTTTTCCGGATAAACATTTTTAGTCCTAATATCGAAAATTTTATAAGCTTAAACCTCGAGGCAATATTTTTTTTGCATTGAAGGCTTCAAATTCTTTTCGTACTATACCAAGACAAATTGACTAGCTGGCAATTCAAAATATATAGGAAGTTGTTGTCAAACCACTTGATTGATTTCGACCAAACTTTAAAGAAACATTTTCAGATCAATACCCACAATTTCATGATTTCAGATTTCAAAGTCCACAGAAAAACTTTAAGTTAACTCTCTTAGATTCACAATTTAACTGTGAAAATCGTATATGAAAACAGGGATGTGCTTTGATGTCAAACGTAGTAAATCATTTTATTCGATAAAAACTTAAATGTTTGATTTAAATCGCGAAGTATTGTTACTGGAGCGCCAAACTTGGCTTGTTCTTGTAGAAAACTATGGGATTGCTGAAAACTAAATTAATTAACACAAACCCTTAATATGATACTTACTATAGACAAGCTAAAACAAAAAAGTACTTTTAGGTACATGTATACGAATTCCGCACAGACAGACGACGATGGGGGCGGAAAAAGATCCAAAATGACTGCGGCTATAAAATAGTCAACTTGATGTGAGTGAAGCAGTATAACCTACTCCTTTTCATTTTTGCAGCAAAACTAATATAAGTACATATATATTTGTATTTGCACAAAGTCGGGTATTTAATTTTTATGACACAAAAAAACTTTCAGCGGAGTTGATGTTGTGATGCAATTTAGAAATTTCAATTACAGAAAATGTTTTTTGAACCCCACTGTGAACTATATATATAGCATTCATGAGACCATTAATGTTGTTAGAAAAAAAGAAGATGCTGGCATATGCAGCATTCAGTTTACCTCAGATATGAGACAATTAAGACAATTAACAACCAAGACGATTCCGGTTGATTTCCGTAGCCAGAATGGTGCTATAAATGATACTGAATACCAAGAAATTAATCTTTCCCGATCATCTGCTGAGCTGAGCGTATGTATTCATGATTTCAAATGAAAAAAGCAGTACTGAAAATGTGCACCTACAAATTTAAAGTATATCATGTATAAGCATTTTTTTTTATATAAATAGAAAGCTCCAATAACTTAAACCGTCCATGTATCATGACAGATAACGTCCCTATAAAAATCTATTGAAATTGAAAATCAGAAGTCCACCAAATTAATTTTCAGCTTCAGAATCACAAGCACTCACAAGCATTAAAAGACAATAAATAAGGACTTCTTTTCCTCGTCCTCTATAATTCTCTCGAAGCTTTTAAAACACGACAAAGCAATAATACAAAAAAAAAAAAAAAATTCTAAGCATGAAAAATTAAATGCACTTTCTTTGGAATGTATATGTCTTTCGGAACGGATGGGTATATGGTACTCCTCCAGACTTCAGAGTTCTCTATGGTTTCCCTTGAGTGCACACAATGCACATCCACACCGCATAAACCAATAAAGTTGCCATAATTCAACTGGAACCCAATTGTACAGCAGCACATTGCTCATTGATTCCGTTGCTTATGCTACTGCTCGGTCCGAGACCCTAACAAGAGGTCGAGCCTGCTTGTGCTATATTTTTTTTATATTTTTCTTTCCTCCCTCCCTTCATTCACTCCCTCAAAAAACGGGTAGTTGGGGTTTTTTGGGAGGAACAAAAATAAGCTAAGAATTCCGTTGAAAATCCGTTCAACTGAAAGACCTGCACTAATGGAATCAATGGCAGATCCTAAATGCTATGGATGGTGGACTTGCCAGGATAATTCCCAGCTGTATTGCCTCTGTGGCTGTCGGTATGATGGTCCCAATCCGAATTCACTCGATAGCATTAAGTTCATAGTAGGAAATAAATTTAAGTAATTTTATCGTGCAGTCCTGCCTCATACACCGTCGCGCCCAATCTCACATCATCCCCCTGGATAAAGGACTAGGTTGGCTCCACTATTTTTTGCCCGTCTAACTCTATTTCTTGCATCCGACAGGAGGACCACCATCTTGTTGGAAAGATGTGAAAAGTGTAACGAAGAGCCTGCCCCTCAGTCTACCTACCCACAGATTTTCTGGTTTTTCAGCAAGAATTTTCGAAAATTCGTAGCACGTCTTCATCATCATTGTCGTCAGGCCGTTGGAAAAGCAGTGGCGACACTGGGATTTAGGGGCGGTAGAGTTTATCGCACACTGAAACGGAACAAATCACTGCCACCAAGAGTAACCTACATCCTATGGTGATGGTGAATTACCAAAATGAGAAAAATACGAGTAAAGAATTCTTGAAAAATTACGGAATAAAATGAGACACGAAAAATTCGATGCGACTCGCGGCGTTTTTGGAAAGAAAAAAGGGGGATGGCCAGTTTAAGTGGGTTTATAATGCCATGCCATGTATACTATCAGAGATATCTACTATAGAATTACAAGGACAAATAGAGGGGAGGGAATGTACATCTTTCCGTTTGGCAAGTTTTCAACTATAAAAGGACGACGAATCACGAGAAATAAAACAAAACTACGCAGAAATTTATTGCTAAGGAACAAGCCGTGCCACACTAAGCAGCAGTAGCATCATAGTATTATATAGAAGCCATTCAGAGGAAGTCGAAAGCAAGGATGCAGAAGTAATTCTGCTTTTTGCTAGCCGCCACAAAAGTCCATTGGCTTCAATGTATGTGTAATTCTGTTAGAGAGAGAGAATTATTTCCTTTAGAATGATCCTTTGGCATATAAAGCAATTAAACTCAACAAAGTGTATCCTACGTGGCTAACGCCTGAAAAAGGCGACGTATCGGTGACGGGGGTAATGAAGAATTTCACAGCAAGTGGAATAGAAAAGGTGGTGGAAAGGAATGCGTTTTATGCGAAATCACCCGCGCTGATGTTAGTATCTCCAACACAACATGCTTTTCGGAAAGTTTTTGAATTTCGAAAAATTACAATTGGTTATACGGTTGGACGACGATGACGCGACGATGAAAATGACAAGAACAACGACACGCCGCGAAGCTGCGGACACGGAATAAAATTGTGTAAAATTCTTTAAATATTTTGACCATTTTAGATTAGTTTTAGCATGGCATGCGGGAGTGATACAAAAAAGGGGTTTTCAACAACAGTTTTCTTTTTGTCTTTGTATATATGTATATAGAAAATGGTATCTGGGATAAAGAAGGGATACAAAATTTGTTACTAAAATTGTGGTTGCTTTTTTGAAGCGAAAAATTACATAAATTCGAATGAAATGATGTTTTGTGTTTCATTAAGCGATGACATAAGTTTAATTAGTTTTAGATTCATCGAAGTAAAACTAATAAGATGTTGCAATTGGAGATGGAATTTACTTCCGAGCGAGTGGAAGGAATAGACAATGATATTCACCATTAAAATGAAACAGGATATTAAGATTAGAAATTTATAAGACTTAGAGATAGAAAAGTATTTTAGCTGGGGTTGTTATGAAACAAGACTACTATTTTGTCTTGATATCTTTCTTTAAAAGGCAAGTTATGCATATGTAAACAAAATTGGTATTTTATATTTAGATATAAGCTTGTGAGTTCAAGCTTCATTCATATGGATTTTTCCCGCAGTCTATACGGGCACGCTTTTTGGTCAGAATTAGTAAATTTGCAAAATTTACTCTTATCTAGCACAGTGCTAGCAATAAGAGACACCAAAGCGAAGAACACTGGAGATACCGAAGTACGTTAGTTTCGAATTTTTGAGCAACACAAATAAGAAAGCGAAATTAAGCGACATTCCACATTCGTGTAGTGTGTCCAAAGAAAGAAATCTCTATACTTCTGAAAGAACTCGAGGGTTAAATTATGAGAATTTTATGGTAGTAAACGAGAATTACGGTAGAATTGTTTTAGGAGAAGAATGCATCTGATTATTTTTGGAACTTTCTTATAAATGTACATATAGGTATCGATAAAATAAAGAAAGGAAGAAAACATTACGACGATGTTCTACCAATCTAAACGTTCTTTTTTTTATTTAAAACTGTCACTTATCAATGTTGAAGCTCTTTTCTGAGTTGATAGAATGGTCATGAAGAAAATAAAATTCTTGGAACTTTATTAAAGGCACGGCACTGACAACAATCACAGCCACTGAGTTTCAAACACAACTACTATACTGGACCCACACAACAACTTTACTCACCGTGCTCATAAAGCGTGTTGTTGAAAACAAAAACAACTAATTTTGAAGAAATTCAAGATAAACATTCCAGTGTTTCGTCTATATATGACTATTCGCAGTTCACAATGACTAACTAACCCTCACGATTAAATAGTGCCGCATCCGTTATACCCTAAATAGGTACCTGCTAATAGTGTCAACATAATAATTATCTAATTCTAAAAACACACCCAAACAATCGAGCATAACCTTCGCAGTTGATAGAATACCAAACAAGGTGTATATCACTCATTTATGTTTAATTAACTTTTAATCACTTGGAACAATATTGTCCATCAGCCAAATGTGTAGTTAAACAAATTGGACAATTATACCCATAAAGTGTTGGCTTATTTCGGAAAACAATATTTATGTCATCTTAATCATCAAAAACCAGAACTTGTCATCATGAACATACAGACATAACTTCGTCCAAATAGATAAAAAAAAAATATAGCTATACAACTACAAATTATCAACAATCAAGTTTTGAGTAACTTTCGTTTTCATTTTATAGTATACGAGTGTTCATCAATTAACCTAACTAACCCCAACATTGTTATTGTCTGTTGAATAAATTATATACGTACATTCAACGCTGACTGATGACTCTTTGATTGTTTATTCGTAAGTTAATTTTCATTCATTCAAAATTGTTAGCAGTATATATTTTTAAAGGGTGTCCCAAAAATCATGCAACATTTAAATTTGGCGTCATTTGTGTGGTAAAGTAAACAAAATGCAGAGAGACATATGACAGTTAAGGGTGATACAAAATGAAAACGCAACAAGGAATGATAAAGCTTTTTAATTGTTTAATGCAGAAAAAAAGGAAAGTTTTTCAAAGTGTCTGGAGGAATAAACTAACGTTGTGATGAAAGAAATATGACACACGATTATCATTTTGTTCAACCCATTATTATTAATCACAATTATACTTCTTAACTAAAATAGGTACCAAAAATCACTTGAGAGTAAGAAACTAAAGTTAATTATGCCGGCAGAAAAACATTTTTGTGGGTGCAAATAAGTGCACTCGCTTCTACACTTACTTTAAATCTAATGTATGTAAAAGTCGCCCTCATGTTACAAAAAATATACAAATAGATTTTTTTTTCGAATTCTATGTTTTTTGGGTCGCTGAATCTGAATCTAAAGAAATCCAACAAAATTTCCTGGTGCGTTTTTAGATATCCGCGAAAAACCGCGGTTTCGGTTTTTTTCTTACATTTTGGAAACTATGTGTCTTAACTGAAATTGTAACACAACAAAATTAAAGACCATTAAATTTACCACAAAATTCATGCATATTAGTTATTTCTCAGACGTACCGTTAGCCCGTTAGAGTGCGTTTAAATTTCAACACTGTTTCCCATTTCCACAAAAATAACAGCTCTTTAACAACAAAATACATCTACACCCTGTTGTTGATTGTTTTTATGTATGACGTACATTTCCGCAGTTGTAACTTTAACATCAAACTAAAAATAGAAATTCACCACACTCGGGTAAATAAAAGTTCTACGATCATTCTAGTGACTGTTTATTAAATCCGCTCCCATTTTGTATTTCTTTTCGTTCATCGAGGGCGAATGTTATGAATGAAAATTTTACATATTTAGTTGAAGGTGGAGATGACTAATTAGCTGATTATAATTCAACTGGATTGTTATCTTCAAAAAATGATTTAATTTTTTAATGAATGTAGCCCAGACCTCAAACTTAAGCGACCTCTAGCAGTGAATGTGGCCACACTTATTTGAAAATGTCCAACAATTAAAATTCTTAAATTATTGAGTCCACTTATTATTTACATAGGTATATACTCAAATACTCTTTATACACAGTTGTGATCTCATTGAGCATCACTTGCTATTTATAATGATATATCTTATATCAGCACTCATAAGAGAGATAATAGATTTTAATTTCAATAGAACATCTTTTATGAAATGAAGATATACTCTACCATGATGATGGTTACGAAGCTATTGATTGCTTCATATGAGCAAGCATTAATTAGTAAAATGCTTTTACTGATTCATCCTGTAGCATGGTTATTAACCCTCAACCTCTGGCCTACAAATACAGAGACTGGATATACTTGGCACTTGGTGTGATGGAACAAATTGGAATTATTGCAAGTAAAGATTATTACTTGTATGTACTTACAACATGCAGAAGCTGACGTGTATTCTATAGAAATACTTGCAAGTGGAATGATTAATGTGGCCAATTTGAGTGGAATACACAACATCCATATAATAATCGGATGATTTATTGAGAATGTCGGTCAAAGAGACTAGCACATACATAACGTGGTTGATTTTTTGTTGTACTTGTACTTGATTTAATTCAAGGATAAGAGATTGCAATATATTTTATTAAGGTATTTAATGAAATAAAAAATATTTTCTTTTGTTATTGGAGAAACAAAATCACGATCTTGGTTCATATTTGAGTACTTTTATAACGTGATGAAGTTTTATTAAATTATTTTAAAAAGATAATCATCGAAATTACTTTTTATTGTATCGACATTAACAACTTTTGGGATTTTGTTTAATGATACTGAACAACAAATTATTTTTTCAACATTTTAAACAAAAACTGCACTTGAAGATCATTATTGCTTTGATTGAATTTTATTTGTTTTAAAAGTTGTAGTCCCAAAACCATCCGATTTTCATTGTTTGACTAAAAATCAATGTTAGTATTGATTAAGTATCTTTTGGTAGTAAAGAATATAAACAGATTATAATGCTTGTGCTGTACTTGGGTGTTTTCATAAATTTAAAATTATAGCAGGCCTGCTTATAATACCGAACCAACCTACACCTTGTTTTGAAGAAGGAAAGATTATTTAGCTTGATATTTTAAAACCATTTTTCAGAGTTTAATATCGAAAAGCTCTTTTTCGTTGGATATTGGATGATATCTATTATTCATCGAAATAAGTCAAGAAAAATTCAAATAAAAAAAAAAAAAAAATATTGCTCATTCGCCACAGTGTATTTTACTCTCGGTTATTCGTTTATGGTTAAAGTTAAGACATATTAGCTTGACCGATTAAAAACAAAAGTTAAATAGATAAAGAAGGAAATTAAAAATAAAAATACACATAGAATGGATGGATAGTCATGTTGGCCAGCAATAATCTGTAGTCGATTATTGCTGGCAAAGCAATAATCAGATTAATATTAAAACCTTAAGCAAGTGAACCTTAGGCACTCTCTTTGAAAGCACTGTCGCATTCAGCTAAATGAATTAAATAACCTTTGAAGATGATAAAAATGTCTCTAACAAAAAAATCAAAGCACACAAATTATTGTAATTTTTACAAAATTATTGCTGCCAAAATGTTTATTTTATAAGCGCGTTTCTTTTTTCTTTTCCCTTTATTTCCTGAAAGTACATACAAAAAAAAAAAAAAATGCTCCCAATTAAGGATGTGCACTAAATTGCCTTGCTTTTAAAACCTTTACCGAATGCTTTCAGGATCACCAGATGCAGATGTGTCCTTTATTAAGCTATACACCTGTTAGTTCTACTCTTATATACTTCAAAATCCATTTTTATATGAAATATGTTCATTCCCTTCCTTTCTCCAGCTCTTGGTTCTCTGTTCATCTTCTTCAACTGTCTGTTTTGTGCCACTTTCATCGTTTTAGTCCTTACACGAGTTTTCAACGTTGATGATGACAACGACGAGCAACGAAGAGTTTCTTAAGAGTCATCAAAAACAAGTTAAGATGAAAATATTTATGCCGTGATGATGAAGTGAAAGATCTAGGACACACAATGCCCGCCTCAAGACTGTAAGAATGACTTTTAAATCACCATCATCGGCCCCAAAACACAACACAATGCACACCGAGAACAAAGATAAGGACTTAAGGCCATGTTTAAGTGGCAGAGGGGAAACGAAAATAAAAGCAAAAGCTTTGCCAAGGATGTCAATTTTTCGTCGTTTCCTGAAAGGATTTTTGTTATTCAAAAAAAAAAAAATAAAATGTTCACGACTTTGTTTTCGTAATTTTCTCGAGTCATTGTGCCAAGTGTTCTTCTTTTCCTAAATTCAATCGGTCCTATTGTTTACCTAAATCTTCCTTGTGATGAGAAATTCATTAATAAGTGTGTTTGTTGTCCAAAAAAATAAAAAAAAAATTATAGAATCGTGGCTACGGAAACAGGATAAACAATATTTACGACACACATAACACAAACATTTTTAAATTTATAAAAAGAACTTTTTTTTTTGTTTTTGACATTCCTGCAAAACGTTAGGTTCTTGCATTCTGAAATCCTGATGATAATTCTAAAGTCCTCTCGCCTTGCCACCGTTCTTTGTATTTATGAGATGCTTTTTTTTTTGTGTGGAAAATTTAATTTTTCGCAATTGTCCTAGACACCATGATGGTGGTGATAATAAAAAGGAAACATGTACAAAAACATAAAAAAGAGAACCAGCGCAGCCGGTTTCCTCTGCAATAAGACAATTGCTGGCGAATTTCGTTGTTTATTTTTCAGGACATTTTTTTGTTCAATTTTGTTTACACACATATATTTTTACGGCAATTTCAGCGTTTCTCTAGTTTTTTGCATTGTTTTGTTTTTGGGTGTTTTCTTTTATTGCATTTATTTCCAAATTTCCATAAAAAGTTTTGTAGGAAGAACGTTAAAATTATGTGTGTGAATCTTTGTGGACAATTTGTCGGACTTTCACTCTCAAGTGGGTGAGTTTTTTTTTTCGTTTGTCATTTGAATTCTTGATGCAAAAAAAAAAAACGAAAAAAAAGTCCTGCAGCTGATGAGAACATTTTTATGGCATGAATTATGTTTACTCACTGTGAGTACAAATTGGTCCTTTATTTTGTTGAAAACTAATTTGAATATTTCGTTATAAATAAAACAAAACAAAAAAAAAAATGGTCCTTAATGACTGCTTGAGGCTAGGAACCCAACGTAATGATCTGGGGTGAAAAGATTGACAAAACTTTTACTTGAGTAAATTTTACTTCTTTTATTGGCCTTATAATAATTAATTTAAAATTACACTGGTACATGATTTACAAAAGGGAAAAAAGGACATTGTTGTTATTTTCATATTGATGCTTAGCTTCGAGCAATTCAACATTAACATTTATTTCTTTTATTGTAAAAAAAAACATAGAAAAGTTGGTTTATTGTGTTGAATTTTTTGTTAAACAGGGGAACGTCATTGTTCTATAAAATAAGTTTTGCCATAAAATATTTTTAATCATAAAGTCAACATAAGTCAAGAGGTGCAATAGCAATGAGATTGACTGTAACTATGAGAAATAATACAAAATTCTCGCAATATAAAATGAAAACGCCGCATCGCCGCGAGTTGCTTCTGCTACAGCAAGTCACTGTGCCATGAACAACTTGTACACAATGCAACATGAGGCTTTGAGTTTTATTTTTATTCACTCATTCACGGTGTTTGTTTCAATTAAAAGAAGCTCTATCAGAAAGTCGGCTTTACTCTTAGTTTTTTTTTTGGTTTTAACTCTTTGTCTATATTTCACATTAAAATGTGTGTTTATATTGTAAATACGACAGTCAACCCGTCAATAATTTGGTGTTGATTGAAGCAGGTAGAACTAGATGTAAACATCTCTTGAATAGTGTAGAAACAATAAAGAGCAAAAGTCTATACTCTGTCAAATCTGTATTTTCAGTACAAGCCTTACAGTAGAGTTATTTTTTTTTTACAATGGCCTATTATTGCTTTCACTGTACTCATTTAAAGAAATTATTATTTTAATTGAAATTACGCGCGTCGTACATTCTCTTCATTTTCCCTTAAAAGCTTCTTACTTTAAGAAATTAATTGATATTTTTTTGATTTTTTTTTAAACCAAAACGAGACTTTTAAAGAGATTCATTCTGTAAAAATGCTACACACGTGAACTTCCCTACAAAATATCAACCTCCAACTGCAACCCATGTGTGTTAATTTCGGGAAACAGTATTTAGTGTCAAAAAATTAAATGCCCAACCTGGTGTGAATGTAGTTGTGTTTGCTCCATGGCGTTTTCATGGACGCAGCCATCTTATGTTCTGACTATCCATACACTTTGGCCAGTTGCAATGTCTTTTTTGGGCTTACATATTGTATATTACTAAATTCATCTCATTCCCATTTATATCGCGCATCTATGAAGATCTGTCACTGTTCACTAGGATAATTTAAATAAATTGTTGCATGGAATCAAAGAAATGTTTCCCCAGAATTTTATTCTTTAAGTGGCAAAGACCGGGGTAATTTCAAGAAAAATGAATTATGTCCACATGAGCACCTACTTCTTTTCGTCCTCTTCAATGGCTGTTAAAGTGAAAAGTTTTTTTGTTCGTGATCTAATGGTATTATGACCAATTGAAACAACTCTATTCTTCTTGTTAAATATCATTCGTTCTATTTTTGATTGAGTTGGAGTTAACACGTAATTTTAAGTTTGAGCTCACATAACAGAGGTTTAAAGATATCTTCTGAGAGTTTTAGTGTAAGTATATTGAACTTTTTTTGCCAACTCGTTCGCTTTTTCATTTCCATGTTTCTCGTGTGACTGCGATGATCCAGAAGCCTTATAATGTTCTGTATAGTAAAAAGCTTAAGTTCTTTGAGACAGTTAATTTCGAAATGAAATATCTACTATATTGTAATTGCTTTTATAACTGACTTCTTAATTCATACTTAAGTCAATCTTATATTGGTATGCCAATGAATGGTTTCCTTAATCATTCTTTATTTCTTCTTTACTAGGTATTTCAAGAACTAAAACTATTTTTTAAATCAACGTTGTTTTGTTTTTTTAATACTTATCTTCAATCCATCTTATAAGGTTTCAAGTTTTTACTTTTCAATAATGAAAGTGTCCAAAAATCAGTTTAGATATTTCATGTTCGACATCTCTCCGAATAGTTGTCTACAATTCCTACCCTATGTCTTATGTATGTGTATAATTTCTTAGCTCTTTGAAAAACTTTGTGTTTTTAATTTTTAAAAGTCGCAACAAAAAGATACAGCATTTTTAAACGTATGTAGCTTGACTTTGTTCTGTTTGCAAAACCAATTATATACTTGCTGTACTTTTAATAAAGTTATCTTATTTCGTTATGTTGTTCGTCCTTAACAGTACAGTATCAATTTTTGTTTAAGTTAAATGAATATAATGGAGAAAGCCATATAGTTAGAAAATTGAATTTCTTATCTATACTATAATTTTTCTTAAAATTAAAAATTATAATTCTTTTTTTTTTTTAGGTGAAAAACCGTACAAATGCTCCTGGGAAGGATGTGAATGGCGTTTTGCGCGCAGTGATGAATTAACACGTCATTATCGAAAGCATACCGGCGCAAAACCCTTCAAATGTCGCAATTGTGATCGTTGTTTCTCTCGATCAGATCATTTGGCTCTTCATATGAAACGTCACGTTTAAAGCGTCTTCGCTATCAAACTTCCATTTAAAACAAAAATTAAAATATAATACAAATTAAAAAAAAAAAAAAACAACAAAAATACGTACACACTCATTAAAAAAACAAATTAACAAAAAAACTGATTTATATTTTTAGTTTTTTTTATCGTGCCATCACAGATGAAGGAAAATGCAAAAAACAAGTAAATAATTTTTACACTTAAATAAAATTATAATAATTATATTTTGCAAAGAATTAAAGTATCTAGTTGTTTTAATAATCTCTAATCAACAGAGTTATTTTTTTTTCGTCTTAAAATCACTTACCAAAGTAGAGAAAATACAATTTTTTTTTAAATTTAAAAAAATATAACAAATAAAAAAAATACAAACAAACGTAGATAGTTTATTTTGTAAGCAATATTAATTTAGTAATTTTATATTTTTTTAAGTTTTTACAGTAAAAAAAAAAATATCGAATGATATTTTCTTAATTATAATTTTATAAGTGCAAATTATTTTTTAAACAAACAAATAAAAGATAAACAGTTTGAAAATACAAAAAATTAACAACACTGCCAAAAATTATATAAAAACAAAAGAAATAGGTACATTTAAAACAAAAAATAGTTCAAATGATGTGTATACATATAAAAATAAAAAAAAAGTAAGTAATGCGCGACCTTACATATTAAATACATTATAGTGCAAAAAAAAAAAAACATTTACGATGGCGACAAACAATATTAAAAATAAACTATTTCAATTAAGGTTTTTTTTTTCTCTTTTCAACTATTTTTTTTTTATATATAATTTTTTTCTTTAATGGAGCTTATAATAAAAAAAAATATTAAATTAAATTTAAAATCCTAACCCATAAGCTTAGCTTAATTTTTGATGTTAATAATTAAATAAATGTATTGTAAATAATATATGCTAGGCAATAATATAGTTTCCATGCTAAATGATATTTTATTTCATTATTTGATTAATTAATTTCTTATACAAAACAACACTATAAAACAAAACAAAATCTTATCATCAAAATTAAATTTAAAATTAAAAAAATATAAATTAGCTTAAATCATGATGTAGGTAAAAACATGAAAATAAATGTTAAGGAAAATTGAGAGAAAAATGAACCACACAAACAAACGATATGCGGTTGTGTAGAATAAAAATTCAGTAAAAAAAATAATAAATTTATATAAAATAAAACTATTTTACTACCATAAAAAAATTAAAACAATTAAAGTGTTGAAAAAAAAAAAATATTTAAATATGAAATAATTTAAAATTGGCTGTTTGTAGCGTTAAATTAAAATAAATTAAATATTAAAAAAAAAACATTAAAAATAATATTTAATATTTTTAAATGTTGTTTAGAAATTGCATTTAAAATTTAGCATAAAATTTATGTTTTCATTTTTTTTACAAACAAAAGTCGTATTAATCAAAATTTTACAATATTATTTGAAAAAAAAAAAACACAAGATTGTAAATATGTGTGTACATCCAAATATTGGCAACAATATCACTTGGTTTCAAAACAAATGAAAAGGAGTACAGTTAAAATTTAAAGCAAAAAAACATGAAGTAAAATTAACGAAAATAGAAAATTAGATTGATTCATGATTTGTTAGTTGCTAGTTTTATTTAATTACATTTGGAAATGAGTGCTTCGAAAATTAAAATTTAAAGTATAAATTAATTTAGAAAAAAATTCTAAGGATTCTTGTTTTTCGAAAGATGTTGATAAAACAAATGAAGGGATATTATATATAAACAGACTTGGGAAAACTGAAATGGAAAAAAAATTGATAAAGAAAATAAATAAAAAATATTCGCTATCGTTTGTGTGATGAAAATTCTGTGATCCGCATTTGATTATATTTTTTGAGTGGCGTTTATATGATAATTTAAATGAAAACAAAAAGGATATTAGAAACAAACAAAAAAAAACATGGATAAAAGGAAATCTTGTTCTAAGAATTTGCAGTTTTTAAGGTTTGCAGGTTTGGTAGTTGGTTTTTAACTTTGCTTACAATTCATGTTCTATTTATAATTTGTTCAGAAATTTGAATTTTCGACATTTGTTATTTTAACTAAAAAATTGCAATAAGCTCTATGATATATTTTGCATGAATTTATGAGCAAAAGCATTTATGAAAATGTTTAAATGCTGAAAATCACATTCAACTGTGGGTATGGTTAAAAATTGTATTTCGAGCTTCATTCAACTTGTATACAAAAATAAGGAACGTCTATTGTATAATATTAAGCATCGCCTTTTCAGCGAAATTTGCCCAGATCCACTTCTGTTTATCTGTTACACGTTTCTAAGTTTGAAAAACTATGAGCCACCATTCATTTTAATTAAATATACGACTTTTTAATTGCAGCCGTCAAGTAATGGACCAAGCTCTATGTTATACGAATAGTTAAAGTGAACTTACTCACTAACGCTTAAAGGTATAACTGTAAAAGTATTGAAAATCGCAATCAGCTAAGTGTATGGCGATTATTTTCTTTCCATGCAATTAAAAAATCACGTTGCAATAAAACAAGACCAGATCAATTTTTGTTATCTGTCGTATGTTTATTTATTAATCGATTGTTTTAATTAATTTTAACAATTGCAGCCACCGAAAAATTAAATATTCGCTAGAATTTATGGCATCAGGACACCAACTATGGGTATGTCAATGAAATTCTGTAGTTGCAATTAAAAAATTGCGTTTACAACAAAATATGCACCGGTTAACTTATGTTATCTGTTACAAGAAACCAAAGTGATATGGTCGTAGAACGTTCCAATATTTTGGTCGCGGGTGTGCGAGTTACATTTTAGTTTTTGTTTGAATCTGAAATTTGTGTTTATATCTTTTTAATGAAAGTTAAAAAAATTGTCATTTAGAGTGAAACTAATCAAAAAATATTTCTAGAAGTATTTTTGATAAAATACTGAACGAACCACTTGATTTTAGTTAAATAAATATCCAACTACCTCTCACTACGCAAAAATGAAAACCAGACAAAATCAGTTTGAAAAAATAAAAAAAAACATTTATATTTACCAAAATTCTTCCATAACTCAGACTTCCATAACGATATTAACAGATTCCGGTTGTATTTCCAAAAACTAAAAAAAAACCAGCAGATTAATTGATTGCACTTTTATTTTGTAGCAAAATGTTTCTGCACCTCATTTTGTATTAATCACTCTCAAAAACAAAAATATGAACAAAAGCAAAATGTTCCTAATGGCGCGATACAAACAAAATAAAAATAATTAAACAAAAAAAATTATTCAGTAATTTCTTTCTTCATTCACAAAAAAAAAAATAAAAAAAAAATTGGTACCTGACACACAAAACAAAAATCATTAAAGTTAAAAAAAAAATATTTAAAAATGCCACAAAACAGTCTTACTTTCACTTAACACAAATTTATTTTGCTTTCACTTCAAAATAAAATAAAACTTTTTTATTTTTATGAAAAGATAAAAACAATAAAATAAAAACAAAAACTTCACCGAATGCACTCTTTGATGGAATTGTAGAAATATTTATGTATCCTCTGTATATAAATTTTTAAATTTCAATTAAATTTTTTTAACAAAACAAAATTATTTCTTCGAACAACAACATACTTATATACAAACTCAAAATGTGTCAAAAGAACAAAATAAAAAAAAAAATTTTTTTGCAGAAAACATTTAAAAAAAATCATTAAACAAAACAACAACTATATTTAGGGTAATCATTTCGCAAATGAGAAAATGAAATCATAAATTCAAAAATCAGAAATAAAAATCTAATCTAAGAATCAACAATAAAAAAAAAATCCCATATTTTTTAAGCTGAATAAAGTATTATAAATCAAAGACTGGTATATGAGGTGTTCCGATGAATAAACTTAAAATTAATATTAAAAAAAAAAACGAAATAAAAATAGAAGCAAACATATTTTTTAAAGAAAACACAAAAATCAACTTTAAACTTTAGAACTACATATAAAACTATATTAAAAAAAATCTAAACTTAGAATTGATTTAGTATCTAAGAAACAGAAAAAAAAACTATAAATAACTACATTTTGGAAAATATAACTACAAAAGAAAATATTAAACATTAAAATAGAAATGAAAAATAACTGAGATCTAGATTACACATTTATTGCAAAACAAGAAACATTTTCAAAAACATTCCGATAATTATTATTAACTTAAATTTATATAATTTTAAATTATTTTGATATTTTTTTAATTTATTTAATAATATCTTATAATTAGTTTGGATAACTTTTTATTTAAATAAAACATGTAACTTAAAGCATTTTTAGAATTGTGTTGACATTTCATGGATATATATATAACTGGTCTATTCTGAAAATATTCCTGAAATGAAAGTAATCGGTATTTAGCGGATATAGAAGCAAATCCATTGTAATGACAACCCAGCTGTTAAGCCATTATTTTGAATGCTATGAATTTTTATGAAAAAATCAGTGTTTTAAAAAATCAGTTTCATGGTTGAAAAACTTTTTTGCAAATAGCCCCAAAAAGCCATTTACTGTTCCTGGGAATTTTCTAATCACTCCTCGAATCTTAATGAAAAAAAATATTCTCCTTTCTTTGGCTTGTTCAATATTGTAACATATCACCTAAAACGTTACCCTGCGTCGTGGACTTTTTCTTTTAATTATATTCTCCCAAAAAATAATTATCCCTCTTCTTTACTTATTTTTGTTTTTTAATAATTTTTCTTTTATTAAATCAAACTAATCGAAACCCATATGACGTAAAAAACTGATAAACAAATCGAATTTTTCTGCTCGCCAGAATTTTTAAAAGAAAAAAAAAATCACGAAACGTTTTACCGAAAATTTTAAAGAAAATAAAAAAATAAATAAATATATATATATATATATTAAAAAACAGAACTTTTATAGGAAACTTGGAGAAAAGATAAATAAAAAAAAAATATGGAAAATTTTCCAATTGGGTAGAAATAAAAAAAAATACACAACAAGAAAAATGTTATTTTTATATAAATTCACATCACATAAAAAATATATACAATTTTTACAAAAAATTAACATTTTTCCCTTATTTTAAATTATATATATATATATAGATATATGAAAATGAGAAAAAAACATAATTAACATTATATAAATTGTAGTAAAAAATAAAATAAAAATAAGTAAGTAAACAATTTTGCACATGTAGTATAATAAAAGAAATATTAAATTTAAGTAAACCATGATGTATGTAAGTAAAAAAAATTGTATAAAAATATTTGTAAAAATGTTCATTAATAATTTAATATTAAAACAAAACAAAAAACATAGAAAGAGATGAAAATTGATAATGCAAAGCATAAAATCTCTTCAGTGTAAGAAAAATAAAATTAAAAAAAAAAAATCCAAAAAATATATATACAGAATATATATATATATATATTTCTTTTTGTATGTTTATTAGAGAAATAAAAAAAATTGCGGATTTGATGCATTCAAAGAAAAAAAAAAACGTAATATTAATTATTAAAAACAAAAAAAAAATTAGTAAGTCTTCAATGTTTAAATGGTAAAAGTGGAATTCTAAAAATAAATTGCAAATAAAAATCTTTAAAACGCATACAAAAATATTGAATTGTTAATTTTAATTATTAATCACTCTTCTATTTGATTCTCATAAATTGTTTAAATTTATAAAAAAAAGCTTGTTTAATTTTATATAAAAAAATAAATTACTTAAATTGATTTTAAATGTTACGATGTTATAAATAATATTTTTTTTTCTTAAATAAATAAATTCAATTTTTTTATATATATATTTGAGAACCAGAATGTATTTATAGTTGTTTAGCATTTTTTTAAATTAACAATTTTAAAGCGATAGTAGAAACAAAATTTAAGAAAAGAAAACAATTTTATTGACAAGAAAAATGGAAAAGCTCGATTAAAAAAATCACTAAATAAAAATAAAATAATTTAAATGTCTTTGTAAAACAAGAAAAAAACTAAGAAAAATGCATCGTGAAAATATGTTTATTAATCAATATTGTATATTATGTTTTTAGAACATATAATTTAACAAACAAAAAAATACAAAACAAAAAACAACTAATTTAAACAATATAATTAATAAATTAGCATTTGAGTAAGATTTCTGTTCTTTTTTTATTATCTATAAATATATTATTAATATTAAATAATTTTATTTTGTCGCTATATTATTGGCTTGTTTGTTGCTGCTTTTTGTGAGTAAATATATATATTATATATTATTATTATTATTATTATGTAAGAATTATTAATTAATAAAAAATACATACATTTTTTATTTAAAAAAAAAACAATAAACTAAACTTGTTTTTATTTCGATGAAGATTTGGAAAGACTTTTGTTTTGTTGTCTGTGATACCTATAATGACAATGAGTGTAAGTTTGTAATGTTGAATCTATTTCATCATATTATTATAATGTATCTTGGATGCAATTTCAAAATTATAGAAGACAAAGATGTTACTGGGTTGGAGCTTCCTCATTAAATTTCGAAAGTAATGCAGGATACATGGAAGATGGATGGTAGGAAAGCAAAAAAGTTCATTACTTCAGGAAGCATAAGGATCCTGGGCAGATCAGTCGACTGTTTCCAAACGAAAGTCGTACCCTCTCCAACTGGTTTCAAATAGGTTAATACTTTTTGCTTTTCTAAAAACTACATATCAATACTAATTTTTGCTGGGCTATAAAGCAGACAGCGGGAAAGATCAGAACCCTTTAACAATCTTTATAAAAAAATAGGCAACAGTATAGCCTCTCGACAAGAATGCACTTGCAAGTTCATGTTGTCCCGCTCTTGCTACTTAAGTTTTAAGCTAACACGTGTGCTTAAAAGAACAAATTTTAAGATAATTTAAGATAACCATAGATAGAAAAATAAGGCACTTTGTATATCAAAGATGCACTTTCTATAACAGACAGAGCTAGTTCTCAGAAAGGAGACTGTAAAAAGTTACAGAGCTTATTTTAAGAGGTTACACATTTAAAAAGTAAAAAAATCAACATTTCATCCCCAACAGTTTTCTATAAAGTCGTTCAAAATCAAAATTGCTATAGCTGAAAACTTATAACCCTCCTTAAGAGAATGTGCCCCTAACACCAGATTCAAACCTATAACTGAAAATGTCTGTGATATGATGAACAAAAGGTGCTTTCGTGAGCGAAATCTTCCCCCAATCCACTTAGTTTTGGTATAAATGTCAGTAAAAGAGAATTAGTAGAATTACCATAACTTCAACTATTTAATGAAATTTTTGGCGGCAAATGTATCCAAATCAGTTTTTAGAGTTGCTTTCAAATATTGTTTTGAATTTGAATTCCAATTCGATTCATCGTCGAATTTTTTAGTTCGCCAAATTCATAATTTTCGATTAATTGAATTAATACCAAGGTAGATACATAAAATAAATAAAATACGAAAACTAAAAGTTAAACAGTCTTTTTCTTTTCATTTGGACAAGATTAGGTACTGATATCTACTTGGTTAATATTTTTGTCTAAATCAATGCTAACAAATTGCGTTACGAAAATTTAACTTAACTTTTATTTTTTTTATTAATTTTTATATTATACTTTTGAGAATTAAAAATAATTTTTGTTCACCTCAAAAATATAACATGCCTGGCAAGTACTAGCGTTATTGATGGTGGATGGTGAAATCTATGGCTTTTTTTATTGGTCTCCGGAAACTGTTTTATTGGACGTCAGATGACAGTTCCTTTCCTGTAAAGAAGAGCAGAATAAAAACCAGAAGCGCTCACATATTCAAACGCTACAAATGTCAAATTCGATAAATGTCATTTTTACTTGCGAGTATTAGGTTAATAAAAACATTGCCTGCATTCGCGTGCACAACTATTGTGGTTCGCATACTTTACTGTTGTTGTAATTTCATGTTAAAACACAACTGATCGACCATATAGCTGCGGCGGGGAAATAAATCTGAGAGTATTCTAAAATGTTTAGTATACTCACGAAGCCAAGGAAGGATTGGCAAACAGCTGGCTACGAATATGTGTTTTGGTGTGTCTTTTGACACCTATCCGGTTTTGGTCGTTCGCACTCATACGATACAGACGTATAGCTCTTTTGGTGGGCACCCGAACATGTATATCTCTTCTATCAAAAGTTAGTTTTAAGTTAGGTTAAGTTTTCCATGCATGACTAAACGTCAAAATAATTTATGAATTAGCTCCATGAGAAAGAGCTCTAAAAACATGTGTAAATGTAATAGCAATAGAAGGAAATACCTATCACTAAAATAAGGAGCCATACCTTATAAAGTAAGAATAAAACAAATGTATTGTAATAGAAAATGAAAAGACTCAATAAAAATTAAATGAAATTCAGGTAGGTACATTATTATAAGTCAAGTTTTGCATTTGTAAAAAATAGTTTTGAGATAACAATGAATCTTGACATTACGATAATAGAGAACATCAAAAATTCTGTATGTCTGTCAGTGTGTCAGTGTGGATGTATCGACACGTATACGGCCTAAACGGTAGGGCCGATTTTCTTCAAACTTGGTACTCTGTATTTTAAGGGTAATATGCTCAAGCGTATTTTTTGGATTTTTATTCTAGGTCTCAAAATAACGGCACCTGCCATATAAGCTTAACAGTTAATACAGTTGTTCTAAAAAAAAAATAAGATCGATTTTGATAAAATTTCGTATGACTGAACTGTTGCCAACTTTTTAGAACTAGCTTTTTAATGGTACCTGATATACAAGCGTTTTAGACGATTCCATTTTTCTCGTAAAGAAATACAATCGATTTTGATAAATTTAGTATAATGGATTCAGGTTCCGTGAAAAGTTAAATGAAAATATTAACGTATAATTTGGATTCTTGTTCTGTAGGTGAAATCAAACGTCAAAAAATTTCATATAAATTATTTTTTTGTAACGTTTTCTTATGCAAGTGGATGTATCTACTAGTGAAACCGCTGATGTCTCCAATACAGAGATCAGTAAGTGAAAGAATTTTACAATTTGTATAAATGTATTTACAATTTGTATAAATGTATTTGATACATTTTTTCACAGAACTAAAATTGGCACCCTGGAGTGAGAAAGTTTGATCGAATAAGAAGTAAAAGATCCGAGGAATACTTTTTGTCAAAAATACCATCGTGAATGAAATACAACACGACCGACTCAGTTGGTACTGAAAAATCTTCCCAAAAGCCATTATCATACGACCGACGTTCCGTTAAAATCGCGAAGAAGGATTGACATTCCTAAAAAGATCTTAAAGACAAAAAATCGGAGTTACAATAAGATTACAATTTCAACTATAACGCAGTTAGGTAGTATACAGGGTGATTGGTATAAGGTGCACCAAAAAGCTTGAGCGTGTAGGTGGAGTTTAGACAAGAAAAAAATCGTATAGGAGGGGGGGGGTTCTATTTCCTCCCGTTTAGGCGGGAGGGGCAATTTTCTAAAACATTGACTTAAATCAGAAAAAAAATTATTTAAAAACAACAGTGAATGACACAAAGCCTTGTTATTTTTTTTTTTTGGAAAGCCAGAAAACTACTCTTTTATTTAATTTTTAAATTAAGTTGTTTAAGTGAACAGTTTAAAAAAAATTAGTTTTCAAACTCAAAATTTTGAAAAAAAAAATTAAAAAAAAAGTTTTTAAACTAATTTTTTTCAAAATTTTATGTAATAAACTATTATTTTTATTTTCAAAATTCAATGCTCTTATTAATTTTTAGTCAAAAACAGAAAACCGGATGCCAAAATGTATCTTAGTTTTTGAGAAAACTAAGTACATCAAAACGCGATACCTACGAACTTTTATTTTTTCAACTGGTTGTAGTTTATATTGATAATTATTTACTTTATCAACTTTGAGAACCAATTGTTCATAAGCTGCTATATTATTGTAAAGAACTTACCTCTTTAACATTTTTAATTGGGTGTATAGGTATAGTCGAATAATTCAGCACATCCTGCTATTGATTTTTAAATATCATCCATTTCAAGGAGGTATAATTTCCTTAAAATACATGCATCGAGCTTTTTTGAATTTTAATCTATTCACCCCGAGCTATTTCGATCAATTATCCTTCAAATAGAGACATTTCACAGACAGGAACAGAAAATTCTTGCTTATCTCTTTCCATCGATTACTTTACCTATTTTAGCTTTTCCCAAATGACAGACATTCAATCGCGTCTGTCTCATTTCTAACAACTACATTTTCGCTGCTTGCACGTGCACCTCTACAACGATTCCACTTCAAACAACCCCACAATTTGAACGACGAGGGTGCCATTGCTTATGCTACTCCCATGGCGCTTTAAAACGGAACTCGTGCATTTGTAGATAAGTATAATCTTTAAGGATATCTCAATTCAGCCATCGATCCCTCTTCTATGCAATGGCATCTACTTTATCTCGCTTCCAACCTTCCTTGCTATCCTTATATGTAGATATCGAACAAACCCCAAAGTGACTGCCAAAGCTACTCAACTATCTTTGGCATTTTAGGGAGCCTCAGGGATGCACAATTTTAAAATTGCATACCCAAGCAAGCAAAAGGAACTCCCGATGCCAATTCTTGTCCACCTTCACAGTCAGATGGTGCTGCCGTTTATTGCACGGTGCGCCTCTCGTAAGTCGTGACACCCCCGAAAGCCAGTCAATCGATTTCATTATTGTCATGACCTCAGGTGCAGAATCACAAACTATCATACACTTAACCATCTTCAAACCCTGCGGGGCAAAGCAGACACAAAAGACAAATTTTCTATATTGAACTGTGTGTGACTTATCTTATCAGAAAGAAGGCCATCTATAAACCTCATATAGATCTTTTCTTCATTGCAACCCCACCACTCAGAAAAGAATGACAGATGATGGCAATGAGAATGTCATTATGGGCGGAAGTAAAATGTAAATTTTTTGTCATCCAGATTTCGATTTTGATAATGATCAATGATGTACGAAAGAAGAATGCAAGCTTAATAAAATCTAAAAGAATGGCATGGGGGCCAGTTCACTGTGATGGAAAATTCACTGTGTGCATTTCACTGTGATGCACTATTCGCACAGTGAAATACACACAGTGAATTGTCCAGCACAGTGAATTGTGTTCCACAGTGAATTGTCCATACAGTGAATTGGGCACAGTGAATGAGCCTAACCCCGTTCCAGTAGTTTCGTCGCTGAGAAATTTTTTCGTAGCTGACAAATTTTAAATTTAAAAGAAGAAACTAATATTTGTGTTTTACCTAAAAGTATACCACAAATTTGATCGTTTTAAATGACAGTGCATTTTGAATGACATTACAAAAGTTCCTACAACTATGCTATAAAAAGTACAATCTCCGTTCGTTGGCGATTTGTTTTTGTTTTGGCACGGGGATTTTATTTTGAAAAGAAACTCGAACAATCTTCAAAAAAAATACAGTACATATTTACGTACTTCTTTAGATTGGCCCGTGTGCGGAAGGGCCATAAGATCCCTGCAGTAAATAAGTCGAAATTGCCATCAAAAGAGGCCCAGTTCACAGTGTTCGTTTAAACCTATTCTGAAGCTTACTGCATCGAAATTTTGAAGTTTACCGAATTTGAAGTTTAAACTTTTACTGTAAAAGTGAGCTTAAGGGATAAATCACATAAAAATGTGCAAATAATAACAACCAACTAACGCCAAAGTGAGCCTACGACATTAATATTTAATGCTTCCCAAAAAAGTGCATGCGAGTTCTCGTTAAGCGACTAGAGAAGATTACCGTATAAGAAATTGCTAAAAAATTTCGTAAAATTTAGAAAAATTCGAGCATTATGGAAGTACTTGCATTTTAATGGAATTTAAGGCACCCATTAGGCGGAACTACCAGGCATATACAAGGCACTGGTTCTGGGCCGAACAAAAAATATCAGGTCAGAGCTAGACAGATTCCGAGGGCTAGTAAAGCAATGCAACATATTACTTGAAATTTAAGCAATAAAGATTTCGTACAGTGCTGTCAGAAATAAATATGTGTGCCATTAAGCTTTGTCGTGTGCGTTCAAATATGATTCTTTTTTCGATCAGAGTTTAGTTGGCCCGCTCTCTATATGAACTCAGAATAAAATGATTTAGTGGGCGGAGCACGAAGTTGAGCGCGGTCGTATTTTGACAATCGAGAGCATTTTGGCAAAGACATGTTTTCTACTATACTATATACGTTTTTATTGGACTCTCCAAGTTTTACTGAAATTTAAAGAACCTGTAACCTACTCTTAATAAAGAAAACTGTTGAAAGAGGCTTACTAGAATAAGAACAACAGAAATAAATCGAAAAATAAATTTCAAGAAATCTTAATTACCCCGATGACATAGTCCATTACTGTTTTAATAGAACCACATCTTGTTGGCCGGCGTGGGTTTGGTGGACCATTACCGTCAGAAAAGTGCCGTCTAATGATGATGCCGCGCCTTAACATACAGTAACATTTTTTGTGTATACATTGCCAACTGCAGTTAACCTTAGGTTTATTGTTGGCGTTCGATTTCCATATACGGTATTGTTGAGATAGCCAAAACTATGAAAAATCGTTAAAGTTGATACTTCGGGCGCAACCCGCGGAGCGTTAACAAAAGCGACTCCTCATTTGTATAATAAAGTTTTATCATTTAAGACGTGCATCATATTTGGCTGCATTGACTTAAATAAAATAAATACCCAATTTGACAGATATCGCCAAAAAATAACATGCCCGCCAACTGTCAGCGTTTTTCCGTGGCTTCGCTATTGAAAATCCTTAAGTTGGTAAAAATTCTATATTGACTTTGAAAAATTCATACAAAAAACTTAAGTAAAGTTTGCACACCCCAACTTATTTATTGTCAAACCGTGTGATTTACTCTAAATTATTATCCAGATTGTATTCGTAGATAAATCAAATTATAACAGGACACTACATCCTGATTATAATTGAAAGAATTCAAAACAAAATAATATTTTCCGAACCAATGAAGTCTGACAAATTTTAATTTTAAAATATTGTTCCTGTTGCAACCCATTGCTTCTCTTAATTTCATCACAGATAATCATAGTGACATTTCAAATGATATTAAAATTTTCTCTCTTTGTGTCTACATATTAGTTTTTCCCATACACAAATTAAAAAGATAAAATTATTGCGATAATTTCAACTGACACAACAATAATGAACTTTATTCGCGCATAGGTTCGCACCAACCAACATGACAGTTCAACTGAAATCAGTAATCTTTTTCGCATGCCAATCGAAAACGAAATTGAACGTGACCGTTTTGTAATAATAAAGTCAGCCAGCGATGGATTCGATAGTATAGATACCAGCATGCATACAGCATATCCACGACTTACTGTATATGTTTTTTTTATGGTGCTTATTCCTGGAAAAGCCTTGAGCTCGTTCATACTGCATTATAATGCCGCAAAAATGTCAGAGAAATTATTGGCTTTTAATTGCACATGTCTCCACATCTCGCAATATTTTCACAGTCACATGTGTGGTCCTGGTATGGTGTGCAGTAGTGCAGTGCGTTATGGACACGTGGTGGTGGTATAGACTGTCACAATTTATGACTTATGAGCTTGGGAACCTCTCCGTCGAGAACATTGCTATCGATTCAGTTTGGATGAAATATTATAAAATACATTTTATTTAACATTAACGTTTAAATGCACCAAGTTGTATCACATAGATTTTACTTTTTACTGATATGAGGAATGAGAATGGGTAAATTCTAAATGCCAGCGCAGATACATTAAATTGAATAATTCTAAACCACGGATTCATTAGTTACAATATTTTTTTGAAAAAAAAAACAGTTAAGATTCTGCCATTTGCAATAGATATTAAAAAATACTTAATTTACGTTTTCAATCTTAAATATAAAATATAAAAATATTAAACATAAAATTTCTGCAAAATCAGTTAGTAAATTTAAAAGATAGGTATAAAAACTTTTTTTAATTGAAGTACCGTTTGAAAGCTTTTTTTCGAAATATTTTTCCGATAGAAAATATCACCGTTTGCAACGAATTTAAAAAGTTTTATCAAAATCGATCGTATTTCTGGTTCTGTGAAAACGTGAATCGAATAAATCTATACAAATTGGGAACTGTTTCCCCTCGCTGATGTCTGTATTCAAGAAATCAGTGCTTTAGTAAGTGTATTCACTTGCAATTGGGAACATGAACAAATTATTCGTATGAACATTTTTCACGTTTGGTTTCACGTTTTCGCAGAACAAGAGTCGAAATTACTGTGAAAATGTGAAAATATTTTCATTTAATTTTTCACAGAACCAATTTTTTTTCCAAAATGTTTGATTGCAGTCAATAGCAAAACAGAACTCTTACGGCTCGCGTACATCAAACCCGTCATCGGCTTAAGTATGATCGCCCATCGTCGCCCGAACTCGTTCGATTGAATCAAACATACGTAGTCGAATGAGAACAAGTACACCGCTTTAGGTATCGGGCGATAACGGCCTAGGATTGATTCGAACTTGTTTGAAATTTCTGTCAGTTTGTCGATTATTTTATTCAAATAAATATTAAAAAAATAATTATATAGTGCGAAAAATTAATTTTGTGAATATTTTATATTTGTTTTCAGTTTAAACTTGCGTTTTTCAATTTTTCGGTTTCACAGTGCTCATTAAACTCAAAGTGTAGTTTTAAAACACACAGATATTTTCATTTCATTTTGACATACATATATATAATCTAGAACATGACTATTTAATAATATTATCTATTATCACTTTTCACTTCTATTCTTTTAAAAGTTTAAATTGTCTTTCGGGTTTGGTAAAACTACAGTTTAAACTCTCAATGTAAAACAGGGCATTAGAATGTTCTCAAAAATCAGTGCGGCTGTTCAAGAGATAGTCGGTATAAAAAATGTACGGTAGGTACCGTTAATAAGCTTTGCTGGAAAAAATAAAAGGTACAACTGGGTCGGAACTTGCCCTTGTGTAAGATTACTAACCTTTAAAAATAGTTTTTATAGCGTTTTTATGGCAGGTCTATTAAAAAAGTTATTTTGAAAAATTTACGAAAAACTTCATTATTGTCATAAAATCAGTCAAAAATCTTATCAAAATTCTATAGAATTTTTATGGCAAGTACCGTTAATAAGGTGATTTGAAAAAAATTCTAACGGAAAACTCCATCATTACATTGGCAACAAATTAGTCAACAAATATTTTATCAAAATCGATCGTATATTTTACGAAAAAAATTAGATTGTCTTTAAGGCTTATTTGCCAGGTACGTTAATATGTAAACTTATTCTGAAAAAATGAAAAACATAACATTTGGCTACAAATCTATTGTAAGAAATTTTATAAAAATCGATCTTATTTTTTACGAGAAAAATGGAACTGTCTTAAACGATTGTATGGCAAATAGCGTTAAAAATCTAGTTCATTTGCAATTGGGAAAATGAACAAATTATTCGTATGAAAATTTTTCACGTTTGGTTTCACGTTTTCGCAGAACAAGAGTCGAAATTACTGTGAAAATGTGAAAATATTTTCATTTAATTTTTCACAGAACCAATTTTTTTTCCAAAATGTTTGATGGCAGTCAATAGCGAAACAGAACTCTTACGGCTCGCGTACATCAAACCCGTCATCGGGTTAAGTATGATCGCCCATCGTCGCCCGAACTCGTCCGATTGAATCAAACATACGTAGTCGAATGAGAACAAGTACACCGCTTTAGGAATCGGGCGATAACGGCCTAGGATTGATTCGAACTTGTTTGAAATTTCTGTCAGTTTGTCGATTATTTTATTCAAATAAATATTAAAAAAATAATTATATATTGCGAAAAATTAATTTTGTGAATATTTTATATTTGTAGGCAATTGTTTGCATTTTTTTTTTCTATATACGTTTATATTTGTCGTGTTTATTGTGTATTATATCGTGCGATATCGTTTTTAGTGTGTGCAGACGTGCCGCCAAGGTAGTCGCTCGAGTTGTTCCATCCTCATATCGGACGATTATTCGGTTTTATAGTGTAAGCGAGCCGTTATGCCCAGTTTTACTGTAAGGGTTTAAACTATGTTTTCAGTTTAAACTTCCGTTTTTCAATTTTTCGGTTTCACTGTGCTCATTAAACTCAAAGTGTAGTTTTAGAACACACATATATTTTCATTTTGATATATATATATAATCTAGCACATGACAATTTAATAATATTATTATCACTTTTCACTTCCATTCTTTTAAAAGTTTAAACTGTCGTTCAGGTTTGGTAAAACTACAGTTTAAACTCTCAATGTAAAACTGGGCATTAGAATGTTCTCAAAAATCAGTGCGGCTGTTCAAGAGATAGTCGGTATAAAAAATGTATGGTAGGTACCGTTAATAAGCTTTGCTGGAAAAAATAAAAGGTACGACTGGGTCGGACAAACTTGCCCTTGTGTAAGATTACTAACCTTTAAAAATAGTTTTTATAGCGTTTTTATGGAAGGTCCATTAATAAGGTTATTTTGAAAAAAAAAAAAAAAAAAATTAACGAAAAACTTCATTATTGTCATAAAATCAGTCACATAAAATCTTATCAAAATCGATCGTATTTTTTTTCGAGAAAAATCGGATTTTCTATAGAATTTATATGGCAGGTACCGTTAATAAGGTGATTTAAAAAAATTTTTAAAGGAAAACTCCATCATTACATTGGCAACAAATTAGTCACACAAAATTTTATCAAAATCGATCGTATATTTTACGAAAAAAATTGGATTGTCTTTAAGGCTTATTTCCAAAGGTACGTTAATATGTAAACTTTTTCTGAAAAAATGAAAAACATAACCTTTGGCTACAAATCTATTGTAAATTTTTTTATAAAAATCGATCTTAGTTTTTACGAGAAAAATGGAAATGTCTAAAACGATTGTATGGTAGGTAGCGTTAAAAATCTAGTTGTATAAAAAAAAAAATTTTGACGAAAGACATCACCGTTTTCAAAAAATCAGTCATACGAAATTTTATCAAAATCGATTGTATTTTTTTCGAGAAAAATTGAATTATCTGTTACGTTTATATGGCAGCAACAGTTATTTTCAGACCTAAGATAAAAATCAAAAATACTTTTGGGCATATATATTAATCTAAAAAAATATATAGAGTACCAAGTTTGAAGAAAATCGTCCCAACCGTTTAGGCTACAGATGTGGATACATCCAGACTGACAGACGGACAGACAGACAGAATTGTCGGACCTAGTTTTCGTGTTCTCTATCATCGTAAAGTCATGTTTGATTGTTATCTCAAAACTTTCTTTTTAACGTATACAAATCTTGCCTTATAGTACCTATAATCGCAAGTAAAAATAGATGAAAGACATCAGCGTTGACATCAAACTTTTTATATAAATTTTATCAAAATCTGTCGCATTTTTTTCGAGAAAATGCAACGATGGGGAAGACGGCAACGTTTAAATAGAAGGTACAAGGAGAAAAACTGGCCACTTTGAAAAACTTAAACTTTGAAACTTAAAGCAACAGGGTTTTTAATTACAACAAATGGAATCGGTTTACAAATTGTTTAATTCATTCAAAACAATCATAACTTCGTTCTGGTGAGAATTTTCTACGTAAGCTTTTCTTACTTTTTCTGCTTAAATTGAACTGACGCGACGCCCCATTAATTGGTTTACACATTAATTTACAAAACCTTTTTTTTATTTTTCTCAAAAAACATTGGATTTTTTATAAAATAATATGGAATCACCTTATATAAAACTTTTAGGACCTAAATTTAAGGTGACTGATTTCATGACTAAAATTTATTTGTCTATACTTACAGCCCAAACCTGCCCAACCTCAGTGATGTCTCACAAGTCACAAAACTCTGACAGATGAAGTTGAAATCAATTTTGTGACTTTTTAGTATTATTCGTTTAGAACCACATCTTATGAGAGTCACAAAAGCAAACGAAATTGTGATCTTCTTCAAAGCAGATCACAAGCACAATTAATTTGTGTTTTTTTTTTTTTTTTTGAAGAAAAATGCAAGGAGTTATATTGCATTGAACTTTTTTTTTAGGTATATAACAATCCCCACAAAAATCAATCGGAAACGATTGTGACTTGTGACTTCTCACAGTCACAACGGCAGAATCTTAAAGCGGAATTCTGCTTGGCAATTTTTTTCTCCATGTGCATTCAAGCTTATTGCCTGAATGTAGTTCTACTAAATTTAAAGAAAAACGGCGTGCTCAACAATTTAGGCTTTAGGTGCATTCAGATAGACAGACAGAGAATGGAACCGACTCTTTTCTCGTCTTTTGTAGCATCGCAATATAAAGTATGACTGTTATCTAATTTTGACTAACAAATGCATAACTTGCCTTATAGTCCACCTATAATCACAAGTAACAAAACATTCTGATACCTTCTTCTTTTATTTCGTTTTAGGTAAGTTGCTTTGTTAAAAAAAAAACTCTTCTTCCTTAATGAATTTCAATTGTCATTCCTTATTCGTATAATATGTATGTATATTGTAAACAGACATCCTTTAATTAGCTGACAAACAAATCAAAACATTGCAATGCTAAAACTGTAATTAAAGCGTGTTCAGAAAATACCTATCTAAACATAGCTCATACGTGAGTAAACACAGGATTGCACTCTATACCTTGCAGGCTTCAACAGGAGCTGGATTGAAATTGATTGATTTAAGCAGCGCCAAGAGGAATGTAAATCAGAAAATGCGTAAAGGGATTTGTGTATGAATGTTTGATTGACGACAACCAACTCGATTGTTTCTCAATGACAAACATACTTTCTCTAATAACAGAACGAAGCACTTTAATTGAAATCTACGGAATGAAATTGAGATGAAGCACCATGAGGAGAATTTTAATTTAGTCATTTTGGATGGATTTCAGGAACTGGAAGTTGAAATACAAAGTAAATAAATGAATTCGATTTGTTGGATTTTTGAAAAAAAGTTACATTGATTTTTGTTGCAAAAACTAGTAGGTAGATACATACATATTCTGTTTTTGGTGAAAGATTTATTAATTAACTTTACTTAGGGAAAGAAAAATCAATTATTAAAAAAATTTGTAGACATTAAAAAAATCACATATTACCTACATTATGGATGTAAAGTTTTTTGTCACTGTGGTGCAAATAATGCTTCGGCCATAATATTAACTCTGGACTTAAATCCATTTTTTTTTTTTTTTTAATATGTTTGTCATTTTATATTCCATTTATTTTATTTTATTTATAGTTGAGTGCGTTTGCTTTTTTCTACACTGTTTTATATCCACGCAGGTGTAGATAGATAGGTAAAGGGTTTTCCAATAAGAGGTGTTATTTTTAATAGCCCGCTATATCGGTAGCTGTCACTTTTGAAGCTGTCATTTTTTGACATTTGACAAGTAGAAACTACGCCATTAATAAAAATGGAACGATACACGCTTCAACAACGCATTGAAATTATTAAAATTCACTATAAAAATGATGAAAATTTGGCAGAGCAATGAAACCATCGATCTTTTACGGGAAAAGTTTCCGGACCGTGTTATCTCTCGAAGAGGTGAACACAATTGGCCACCGAGATCTTGTGATGCAACACCTTGCGACTTCTTCCTTTGGGGCCACGTGAAAGATAAGATCTACGCCAACAGCCGAACGTCGATTCAAGACCTCAAAGATGGAATTCGTGAGGCTATCGAGGACCTAGGGCAGCCACTTTGCGATTTGGTTATGGAAAATTTTATGAAAAGGATATGGTCCTGTAAGCGTGGTCGTGGCGGCCATTTGACTGATGTTGTGTTCCATTATTAACGGCATACCTTCCTCTTTATAATGAAATAAACATCCGATCATTTATCTCAAAAAATGCCATTTTTCTTTGAATATCAAAATAACACCTCTTATTGGAAAACCCTTTGTATAAAACAAACTATTCATAAACTTGCCCCAAAAAATGGTTCGTTTACATTTTATTTTGGAACAACCTGTGACTACTTTATTTTTAATTGCCAAATTTTTTTTTTAAAGTTCCACTTAATGTTTGAGCCAGAAAAATAAAATTATGGTGATATCTCTATTCATTAAAAAGTTATGATTTTGAGTCAAATTCAGATTTTTATGTAATTATTTTATTTATGATTTTTCATATTTGCTTAAAATTTAAAGATGAGAAGTAATTCCTCGAAAAAGTTCGTTATATAACAAAAAATAAAAATTGTTTGAGTATGAGAAGTTTTTTCTTTTAATCCTCACTAACACTTAGGCTTGATAAAAACTGTATTGTTTTGGTAACTCTACAATTGTCTACTCTTTGCCAGACCTTAACTCATTAAAAAAATATATAATTATTTTGTGGCAATTTCCAGCCTAATTGGCTGTCAAAACGGTCACCAAAAAGATTTAAAACTAATTAAACTTAATTGCCGATCATTACTGGGATAATTTATTGTAATAATCTTATTGACAGTATTTTTTTCTTTAACCCCTCACTCAGACAAACACACCAACACACACGCAATTAAATGACAAAATCTCTGCGAAATAATACGATTATTTATTATTTTCACAAAAAAAAAAAAAACTATCCCAACCATTAACGATATTTAACAATACCATAATTTGAGTAATTACCACCTTATCCACCCCAAAGCCATTACACCATTATTTTAATTTATACAACCATTCTTGTCGTAACTGACTCCTTAAATTCCTCTTTAATTGCTATTTGGAAATAAAAGTTAGATAAAAATAGCTCAGTATCTCGCCACCCCTCCAGAGTTCTTATTATTTTCTTTTTTTGTTAAAAACTAGGTGTTGCAAGATATATCTGCCTACTGTTACCAACAACTGTGTAACAGCTGCTTATTTAACCATTACTTCAACCAGTGTCAATGACAATGTCCCCAAAAGAAAAATAGGCCATGTTGTCTCGTAATGAATAAACAGAATAGTGCCTTAGGATAAAAAATATTTACCTGAAAAAGATATTATTCAGTTAAAGGAGTGTTGTAAGGCAGTTATCTACGTATGTTAAATGCTCGTTAATATCTAATTAACCTAATTAAATGCGCTAATTGGGTATAAGTTGAAGTATTCCTCTAAATGAAGAAAAGAAAATGAGAGACAAAAGAGTAGGTATTACTGGCTCACTTTTGGAAGGATGAATAAAAGTGAATTTTATTCAAAGTATTAGTATGGATAACAGAGAAGTTGTGAGTTTATATAATATTGTATTTAGAGTAATATTTTGGAGCGAGATCAAAGCATTCATCATATTTCCTCTTTTCAAGGTAACTATAAGCACGTCATAGTCTTATTCTTAAAAACAAAATTATTTTGTAATAAATAAAAAGGCGAAACCTTTACAAAATAATATTAAATCAGAATTAAAGTCAAAAATAATAAAAGACTTTTCACACACTTTTTGCATGATATTAGCAATAAATTATTATTAAACCAAAAAGTCTGCACATGAAAGATACCTTTAGATAAATATAAATTTAAATAAAACACTTTTGGCGAGAAATGCACAATATACCCTCGCCAATCCACATAACACAAAATCCCAAATAGCTACGCTTTATCAAATTTAGTTGTAAAACTGTGGTTTTATATTCCATCTTAAAATATTATACTTTATTTAACTTTGATACAAGGGGTGATTGGTATAAGGTTCGCCAAATAGCTAAATTGAATAGGTTAGGTCAAGACAAGAAAAATCGTATGGGAGGGGTCTATTTTCACAAAAAATATTAAAAAACAACAGTTGAAGTTAGAAATCTCTTCTTCTATTTTCTTTTTAAATAAATTGTCCGGTTAGTTAAGAAATGCAAAGGTAGGTACAAAAATTCGAAAAGAGCTAAAAATTGGTATGAATGTTCGGAACACCATAAAAGAAAACCATCGTTCAAAAAATACAGCACGACAAACTCAGCTGGTACTGTCATGTACTTAGGAAAAACGCTGAGAACCCCGTTCAAAAAGCATTATCATACAACGTTCCAGTACAATCGCGGAAGAGAGGCAGACCCAAGAACTCCTGGAGAAAACAAATGCAACGACACCAGCATTCAGTTGGCCTCAGACATGGAACAATCCATAAGCGGGAAGCTTGCCGACACTTTCTGAGGTCAACCCGACGAACCCCACAAGCAGATCAGTAGAGAGGCAGTGAAGTGGGAATCGAGATCATAATATCGTCGGAGAAGAAGAAGAAGAAGAAGAAGATCCATTTAAAATATGACCCCTTGCCGGTCTTTGAAATTTTTTTTTTATTCAAGGTCAAATGTTTTATGTTAAGTTTTATGATAAAATTAGATTAGACAAAATTGCAGATCATATAAGTCTATGAAAAATATATAATATTGGTAGTAGTGAAAGTGAAAAGTTCAATTGAAATTCTCTCCCGTAAATTTTGTTTTAAAATTTCCAATCTTCAAGCAATACAGACTGTGTTACTTCTAAAAGGCTTTTATATCAATGGAAGAGATAAAACATATCTTAAATGCTTTTTGTTCTGTTTTTTGAAAGAAACCTCTACATTTAGTATGCTGCTTGTAACTGGAATATGCATAACTAGCATTTGTTTTTTTTTTTTCAAATATTTAGCCCTATTCTGTTAAACGGCGGGTGGAACGTTTCCCGAAAATCAGTTCAGCTCTATTCTGTTAAACAGCAGGGGGAACGTTTCGTTGAAAAAAAACGTTCGAAGGGAAACATTCCCCGTCAGTAGCTCAGTTCAAAACACATACACATGCTACTTTTCTAAAAACTACACACACTTTAAAAAAATGTCTTACGTTATTTTGCGTTTCTCATATCAATTGTTCCCGAAATTTATTGGAAACCTCGAAAAAAATCGCGGCAATATCTAATTGTTTTAATTTTGTTTGTTAGTTTTCATTTTACAAAAAATTATTTTTCAAATAATGTGACATTTCAATTAAAATTTATATTTATCAATTTAGATTCGAAACTAAAATTGATAAAGTAGTTTCCCCGGTGTTTATCGATGATGTGAATCGAACGTTCGATTCCTCGTTTAGCAGAATAGGGCCAGTCGAGCTAACGGCAAAGCCATTAAGTGCATTTTTTTCAGAATTCTATGCTATTGTTTATTTGTTGTCAAATTCTTGTGTGTTTTGATCACATATAAATTATGGGCGCAAAATTGTAACACTAAAATCATGTGAACAAGCACCAAGTTCTTATAACAAAGATGTTCCGTACTTCTTATAAGCACAATGTATATTAAGTCCTTATTTTATTTACCACAAATCTATAGATTTATTGATAGATAAACATTGTTCCTTTACCTCGAGTTTGGCTTAATTCCTCCTTGGTTATTTATTTTCTCCAATATACCGCATATATATAGTTTCTATATAAGGCTTTGTCCAGCTTGAGCTAAGGTCCTTAATACTCTTAATGGGTTTTGTAGTTGATAGAATCAATAATATGTGAAGTTCTGGTTCTATGAGAAAGTTAATCGAATAAAATACAAATTGTAAATTTTTTTCACTTACTGAACTCATGGATATATTAAAGATCAGTGCTTTCACTAGTATATTCACTTTTAAATGATGGAGCAGGAAAACGTATAACCCTTTTCGCAGAACGAGAATTGAAATTTCAGTGAAAGCGTGAAAATATTTTTATTACATTTTTTTCACAAAACCAAAATTGACTTTTGGGTGAGAAAAAAAAAGGATTATCTTATGACTAGCTATATTAGAAAAAGCATCATGCTAATTGAATTAAAATTCTGGATCTGTATTAGTATAAAACATTATATTTTCATTATTGCAATTGTTTTTTTTATAAATTATTAAAAGACTTAAGAAAATTTGTGTTCGTTGTTTTCTCTGTTCGTTATCAAGTGATTAGGAGTGTGTGTGTTCGCTTTTGTCTCAATAAGATAAAATTAACAAAAGTTTAAATAAAAATTATCTAACCTTCATTAGAATCGTGACATTAGTGAAAAGCATTTCCGGTAATCTTGAGCTAAGTTAAACCATCATCCTTTGGAATTATCGATAGGTTCTTATATCCTTCGTACTTATGGATTACCATAACATTATATGAGGCTTATAAACACTTATTGCCTACTTTGTTATTCTGTTTGGATAATCCTAAGACACCCTGTGTAGACAAGTATGTGTAGATGACAAGAAGCTATAATTGCATTGCAATATATGCGAAACCTACATTTATGCATCCTTATAGTCTCATTGAAAAGACGGATTAGGTGACCGCACAAATGGTATAGTGTTGACTTCCCATTGACCCCATTTATGGCTCCTTGATATGTGATTATATGAGCTAATTTATAAAGCATATGCTGTTTAAGTGTTTAATGGAAATCAACTTCGATTACAAGACATGTAAAATTGTTTGCGCTCATCTTATACCTATACACCCTTACCTATAATACAATAATACCTCTTCTTCAATAATTCTACTCTGAAGGTACATATATTGATTTCTTATGTATAATGTGTGTGTACACATATTGTAGAAATGCATATTTACTTATACGAATGTGATATACGCAAATTGGTTTGAGATTTCTGTAAACATCATTGAAACTAAGATTATGTTTATTTATATATGAAGAGAGTCTTGAAAACCAACAACTTTATATTCCATGTCTGGAAGTAAAATTAGTAATCGATATATAAATATCAAACGACAAGACATTGTTATAGATAGGAAGTCGTTCTTGTAAATTTTGGAAAAGATGTTAGAATGATAAGATTACAAGCCTCATAAAACCATCTTATTACCAAATAAAAAAAATTCTTACAGTCTGTTTTAAAGCTATAAAGTCTGGAGAGTTCTGTTTAAGGTTCGGGAAACTTTATTCTCCAAGTTAACTACATTTTTAATTCTTGAAGACTGAGCAAGCTATTTCTATGTAGCTACTATCTACATTTAATATATGGATGAAAAACTTTGTAATACCTTACAATTTAAATCTTAAATTTTAATGTCAAATTGCTATTACATATAGGAAGCAAAAGCGTTTCTTCCTAGATTCTCATGATAAATGAACAACGCATAACAGAATGTTATGTTGGTAATCTTCCAGGATGCCTAACATAGCTGGCGCAGTCGGTAGGATGTATTACTATCTTGATTTGTCTTGGGTATTGGTAGTTAAATCCTTATGGTTTTTCACATATGATATGTGACAATCGGCAGAGATTTTTTTCTTGCAACAGAATACTTATTTAATCTTATGATTGGATATTGCTTGTTAGTCTTTTAGGAGTATTCAATAAAAATGGCGGGATAGTAAAGGGTTCACGTTAACTGAAAAACGCATTTTCTCAAATAACTTAAAAACGGCTTATCGAAAAAAAAAACTTTCAAAATTTGAATAAAAACAAAATTTTTATACGCTATAACTCTTAAAATTTTATACTTACAAAAATAAAGTGCACGACTGGGTCGCACGAACTTGCTCTTTTGGTGCACGACTGGGTTGCACGTACTTGTTCTTCTGGCAAGTTGCCATGAAAATAAAATTCAATTTAATATTTTTTTTTTTTTAAATATAAAGGGAAAGGAAAAAAAATCGTGACTTTTTCAAAAGTGCTAAAATTTCATTTTACAAAGATTCAAGCCAAAATCAAAGTATGCACAAAATTTTGTTGCATTATAAGCTCACCAAAAAAATTATTCCCAAATCGTTAGAGCGGTGTTTAAACAAATCGATGTTTACTTATTATTTGTTTGTCAAAAAAAAAAATTTTTTTGTCAAGCCGTTTTAGAAATATTGAATTTACAAAAAAATAAATTAGAAAATTAATTAAAATTAAAATTAAGCTTTTTTGCATAATGTTGGTATTGAAATTTGTTCACCTTTTTAGACCTTTCTAAAAAAAAATGTTTGATTTGAAATCGATTAACCCGTTCATGAGATAGCTCAAGAAAAAAAAAACGGTTCTAAGGGAGGTACCGTTAATAGGCTTGCCAAATTTTTTTTGCAATTTAACGAAAGACAATCAAATAGAAACCATTAGTTTTTTTTCTAGAAAATCGTTGGAACCGTTTTCGAGAAAATTAAGCTTTTCCAAAACCGTTATTTTTTGAGCGATAAAAATTTTCAATTTCACCTCTACTGAATGTTCTACAAATCCTGCATACCAAATTTGAAGTAAATCGGTTAAGCAGTTTTGGCTGTAGGTGCTGATACATACAGACTGACATACACACAGACAGAATTTCCAGACCCACTTTTTTCGTCTTCGCTATCATCGTAATGTCATGTTTGATTGTTATCTCAATTTTTTTTTTGCACGAATGCATAACTTGCCTTATAGTACCTATAATCGCAAGTAAAAAAAATTGTAGGTATAAAAAAAAGAAAATCATTTTTTTCGTCCTATTAACCATTCTTAAGTTATGTTAAGATAGCGTGTTTTCTCAATATCCCATCCTTTTTATTAGATACGAAAGACTGACAAACCATATCTAATCATAAAATTGTATGGATATTCTGTTGCGTGATGGAATCTGCAGACTGGCCAATGCAGGCGTTCCGGTCTTTTTGAAATAATTTTTTTCTTTTTTCAGTTTTTTTTTTGAAAATTTCTTCTCCAGTTTAAGCGGGGTAGAACAAACCTTGGTCCATTACGATTTTTTTCTTATCTTGACCCAATCTAGTAGCTTTACTTTGTTTTTTTTACAAATTATGTTAATAACCTTGTATACAGAATTGTTAATACACCACCTACTTTTATTCTAGGGGTCAAAATACTCTACAAATAAATCAGCTGTATCTCCGTCAATATTGGGCCCACGGATCTGATTCACAAAAAAATGTTTACGAAATTTAATGTTCTTTAAATGCGTTATGGAATGTATTACGCAAAATGTGATTAGTTAAAGGAATATAAGCAAAGAACTGACAAAATTCGGAAAAATTAGGGGTTTTTCGCATTTTTTTCCAGGTATAGACCCTTTTATTCCGACATACTGTCTGGACTATTAGTTAATTTTCAAAAACTTAGCCCTCAGTCTAATCAAATTAAATAAGAATTTTTCATTGTAAAAAATACGCCATCTGATAAATAATTGTTTGTTTTCAGAGCTTGTTGAAATTGTTTGCCCCATTATTTACGTAAAATGTCATAAATATTTTCCTCTACCAAGTCTGTCGCATAACCATAAAAATTGTTTAATGAACACTTTAGACTTTGATATCGCTCGGCCGCATAAAATAGGAAATAGAAGACCACCACGTACCATTTAAACATAATAGAAGTCCACCACTAAAAGGGCTATAGCACCATGGACCATCATCATTCGGTTCCGCAATTTATGTAAATATATGCAAATTTTAACTATCACTCGAGCGTTTTAATATTCACCACTTTTATCTGCGGCCTGGTATCAATTAAGCTGTGCAATCACCATCACAAGCTTTCTTTTGTGCATTTTCAGCTGAACGCTTCATCGCCCGCGCCACCGCATTCTTTACATTATAGAAATACCTCTATGGTCCCTGGCTTTATATGTATTTAGGATCAAACCAAATGCAACAACCACTGCAATGGCAATTTCGTTTATCTTTTTCATCGCGTGCATATACATAAATCGCAGAAAATTCGACAATCAATCGAAAACGTTTCACATAATTTCCAATTAGCGGCGATTCCCACAAATTTCACATCAGCGCGCCAGACCTAGACCATCATATATCAATCAGCACTCTGCTACTCCTGCTGCTGATTCTGGGAGCTGATAGCACCATCTCTCGTGCTCACAAATGTTCGTTATGAGAGAAAAGTTCACTTCATAGGTAAACCATTATGGAAGGACCAAAAGGACAGTCAGGAACATGACATTTAATGGCAATTGAAATGTTGAAAGATAACCTGGGAGTTGAGTTCCGGCTGGGGCACCATAAACCGTATCCCGTACGGAAATAGGGGTCAGTGTCTGTGAAGCGTAAATTCTATATTCATTCACGTATTTTTGGAGGTGATATATGGATAGAAGATTTTGGACACACCACGACAACCCTTTGAATTCAATTAAGGAAGTGATGGTCGTTTTGTATGTCCTCGGAATTGGGTTATCTCACGCGCTTTTGGGCTTAAATGTGTGCCAACCAACGAGAACCAGGAAGTCCATGTTACAACCGGCAGCTTGACCATCAGTGATACATTTTGATGCTTATTTAGAAGTGAACTATTTGAACGGGTCTTTGCGATGAATTTCAATTGCACGGAAGACCTTTTACCATTTTGATAACAAGCCCTTCCTGCAGGACTATTTAATTGTGGAAAAGTTACTGCAATTGTCTATGTAAAGGATTATATTCAAGACAGTATGAACATTTTGTTGTTTAATTAGTGTTATGGTTCTTTAAGAATAGGAGTGGCCAATTAGAGTATCTTAAAGAGGTTATTTGTATAATCGCACAACTTAATTGAAGTACACACACGATGGAATGAAAGTCTGGTGGTGTATTATAATATGTAAATCGACTTTCCTTCGGAAACAAAGGGTGTTTGCAGAAGGACATTTTATGGGATATTCATAGATAAAAGAGTTCTATAGGATAACTTGAGTAATTAATTTACAGCAAGTGGAGAGATGTGAATTGTATTTCAAAGAATAATTAAAAAAAAACTATCACTGAAAGAAATATCGTACACAGTATTGATAAGCGGTAATAATCATAAATAAAAATAAATAGGTATATTAATAGATATGTATGGCGAGACAGCTTCATATCATGACAGAAGTCAAAGGCTTGCTGACTTATACTGTCAAAATCCTTTTTGTGTTCGTTGGTAGTTCTCCAGTACTGATGGAACTTAACTACAATTCACCATCGAATACGAACTATACTATAAAATAAAATGCACTTTATCCAGACAAATGATAGGTACTATTACAGGACTAGTAACTTTCTGCCAGGAGGTATTTTCTATAAAAAAAACCTAAGGTTTTAGACTGGATTTTAACATGTAGATCTCTTGCATGAGAATCCGATAAATTGATCACTTTGACACGGTGTATAACGGGGTGCAGTGACATAAGTTTCCTGAATCATAGCTCCCGACGCGACGGAAGTACATCAGTACATTAGTCCCGAATCTAGTTCCCTAAAGTCGGAAAATAATTCTCGAACATTTCAATATACAAATTAAACGTTTGATATAAGAAAACCGCATAAAAATCGGTAGAATTTGTATCTTTTTTATGTGAAAGTACTTCATACAAGTTTAAGACAGTTTCAGAAGAAAATAAAATAATAAAAGTTTTGGTCTACGGTCTCTTGTTGAATTATTTTTTCTGGAACTTTCTCGTGAACTGCTTAATCGATTTAAGCCGAAACAATTTCCTTAGAAAGACTTATTAAGAAACAAATAGAACAATTTCATGTCACATGGATCAGTACATTAACCAACCTGACATCATATAGGGAATTTAAATAAATTCTTCAAATCAGTTTCAATTTCTTAAATGGCCTGATTTAAGGATAGTATATTGTACTCAATTTGTTAAATATTAGGCACTTAAAATTTTGTGAATATATTTTACCAAAGACGATGTAGAACTCGTACAATTTTCGGTTCTGCGCTTTAACAGTCTGAAGGGCTATACTAGGTGAAACAGTCCTAGTTTTGACACTTGGACTTGCAGTTTCTAGTTAAAAAAAATTCTGGAAGACATTTCTGGAAGAATGAAAAGAACAAAAAGAAAAAAATTCAAGATTTGAGAGTTGGTTGAAGTGCACTCGAAAAATGTCCTTTCTTAACGTTGAGTAAGGTAATTGACAATCGATTGTATATTTTTTTAGAATTCGTCAAAAATGCTGCGAAATTTGTGCTTCGGGGTAAGACAACAGCTTATTCCTTAAATCAGTCTTCTTTCTTTCATTTCAAATTCTCTTTTTTTGATTTGTAACGATGCGATGATGTAGTTATTTTTAAGGTACCCATTATTAAAAATAATTAATTTATATAACCCATCTCATTTGATGATTGTTTAGCTTTTTTGTAGTCTTTGTTAAATCAGTTAGCCCTTCCAGGGGCGTTAAGATAGCCTTTTACGGACCCCATATTAATATTAGTTAAGAGCTCCCTTTTTTCTAAAAATAATAATTGACATCATGTTTTTATATTTATTTCAATTAACTTTTTCCTCGCGTGTCTTTCAGACTCCCCTTAAAGTCGTTGGGCTTCGTATCATTGATACGGCTGAGACGGTGGTAGCTACGCCTTTGGTGATAAGCACAAGCTGCTGAAAATGTATGTTATCTTGTCCATTGAAGTTAAAATCTATAGGTTGCTTTTATAACTACAAGGTGAGCCAAAAGAAGTCATCCGATGTTGTTTGGCTCTAATTTTTTTTTCTAAATGAAAAACTTCGATTTTATTGGTGATGTCGAGAAGATGATATTGGCTAAATGGGCCGTCACAATTGATTGCCATACGGGCTCGTTTTATGGCTTTTTTCATCACTTCGACGAGAACTTCGGGCGACAGATTCTCGCACTCGTGTCGAATGTTGTCCTTGAGGATTTCTAGGCTCTCGGGCTTGTTCACGTAAGCACGAGACTTCAAATAACCAAACAAAAAAGACTGGAACGGTTAAATCGCGCGATCTTGCGGGCCAGTGCAAATCGCCAAAACGAGAGATAAGGCGACCCGGGAACGCCGCCTTCAGAAAATCGGTTGTGGCTGGCTCAGTGTGAGTTTCAGCTCCGTTCTGTAGGAACCACATGTCCTCCCGTCCTAATTCGTCTAATTGCGGCAGAAAAAACTCGGTTAACATGGCCCTATAGCACGCACCGTCTATACTGTTGTCGTTTGACCAGCGGCGTTCTCGAAAAAATATGTTCCGATTACTCCTCCAGCGTGAACAGCGCACCATGCAGTAACATTGAGCGGGTGTAATGGATAAGTCAACAAGTCTCAACCTTTATGTCAACAAAGAAATTGCTTTCTTCTGTTCAACCAGGATTCAGCCCAAAGCATAGTTGTTCTACTGCTCTGCTTAAAGTAGTTAATGACATAAGAAAACAAATTGATGAAGAGAAGGCCACAACATTGGTCCTCTTGATTTCTATAAGGCATTCGATTCTGTGCCCCACAATGTTCTCCTAAAAAAATTAATTGACCATTTTCACTTCGAAAGATCTGCGGTAAAACTCATTGGAGAACATTTAACAGGAAGAACTCAAGCAGGATCGATCCCGGGTCCTTTATTGTTTTCAATTTTTATTAATGATTTACCGCCTACCCTTAAATTTTGTAAGATTTTAATGTACGCTGACGATGTACAAATATATCGTAGTTTTCCTCTAGGTATGGTCGAAGATGCTACATATCGAATCAACACTGATTTGATGACGCTTTTCCGCTGGGCTGAAGAGAATGGATTGCGGCTGAATGCAAAAAAATGCCAAGTTATACTCGTGAACAAAAAAATAACTGACACCTCCTGTTTGCCTGCTATTACGCTGGGTAACACAACGGTAGAATACGTTAAAACAGTGAAGAATTTAGGCATAATTTTCAACCAAACTTGGGAAGATCACATCTCATACACTTTTGGAAAAACATATGGTGCACTCCGGGCTTTATATGTTTCTAGTAATTGTTTGCCAATTAACATTAAAATTATACTGGTAAAATCCCTTATTTTGCCGATATTGTTTTATAGTAGTTTAATTTGTCTCCGCAGGTTTGATCATGTTTCACGATTCGCAAACAGTATTTTTGATATGTCACTACAAAACCATCTCGATAGTAAAGTCTTAGAATTTTTGGTTGGTCTCATGGAATCAAGGACACCTGAACATACATTCAAAAAAGCTAGTTTTTTCGCGTTCGGAAAGAAACCGGGTTCTTATTATGACCAGTTTTAACTACACGGTTACTAAGCGACAATTTTTTGTTTATGCTGCTGGTTTGTGGAATTTCTTACCCATCGAAATAAGGAGGATAAGCAACTGCAGTAGGTTTATTTTTCATTTTTAATTTAAAACAAAAAAATAAAAAAAGTACTTTTATACTTGAATTTAGTTATTAAATAAATCATATAGTTCTGATAAAAAGTATTAATATTAATTTATCTTAAATCACTATTTCCTTTTATAAATATGTATTAGAAATTTAACCAATAATTTACTTAACATTTTTTTTTTTTGAAACATTGTTTTAATTTGCTTATGTTACGACACGAGATTGGAAATGAGTGCGAGAATCTGTCGCCCTAAGTTCTCATTATTAAGGTAGGTACCTATCATTTTTTTTCTACGAATCATTTAAAATTTTATTTATAAGTTTTGAGAATATCCCAACTTACCTATGATATTTTTCTTAAATGTATTCCTACCAACTTTAATTTTGAAATTTAATTCCGATAGGTACTACCAATCATATAATTATCCGTTTATCTTCATCATTCTGATAATGTTAAGAAAGAGATTATTTACATTTATAATTCTTTAACTCTTTAATTCTCCATCTTCCATCATAAATCTTTTAATTTCTTAGTTAATCTTTTCTAAAGATGATTTCCTGTTTTAGATGTCAAAGTGGTCATGGTAACAGATTGTCTTCCAACGTTTATCTCAATACCTATATCTAACTACATTATCATCTTTCAAAAACACTGACTATATAGGTATACCTATTCGGTCTTATCTTATCTCAATCCTTTTGAAATCTAACACAATAAGTGTCTCCCCAAATAAACCACGTTGAATTGGTTAAACCACAAAACAGACTTATATTCCTGTGTCAATCAAAATCAAATAAATCTTTATTCGTCCTTCCGCACTCTACGTGCAACATACACGAGTATAACAAATCATTCACAGGAATCAGTTTTGCCCACAGCAACAAAATATCCATTTGTTATCCTTCCAATTAAACGCAATCATCAATCAAAAACTCCCCTTAAAATGGTTTTATATAGATTTACCTCCTTTCGATCTCTTTCTCTCTTTTTATCAATGTCCTGTTTCTGTCCTTGTACAAAATCAAAAACAGCACCTGGTATGCCATTCTGACCAATACACATATAAAACTTAATCCTAAGGCTTCTTCACATTATTATAAACTATCAGTCCAAAAGTTATTCTATGGAAATCTAAACAATGGACATTGGACATCCTTCAATGGATCAAGAGATCCAATCTAAATCTACCATCAAAAATTTCCGAAGCCATATCCCTTATTTATATATGCGCCTTTATAAACCCATGTGTAGCCCTTTTTAACATACCTACACTAGCTACAACATCATCAGAAGACTTATGGAAACATTTGAGGAAATTTGATTCGTTTCCGCAGAAACTTTTATCAATAATTGGATATTCAGATCGGACCACCATCTATGAAAGAAGTTAAGGAAGCTGGTTGGAAATTTTCGGGTTACCTTCCTTTTTATCCTGAAAAAAGTTAAAATTACACATCACGACCCTGAAGTGCATTAAAAATATTTTCTTACTAAAAAAAAAAAGAGGAATAAAGTTTATTCAAGAAGCCATCTGGTTCTCGATATACCGACATCATCATCGTCGTCACATGAAGGATAAGATTTCACCTTCGACATTTTACCAGCTGGATGAGCAGGATATCCAGAATCCTAATATATTCACATGTGAAGCTATATGGGGATCCCTCTCACTTCAATAAAAAAAAGTACAAGTGATTTATAATAATAGGAGTAACGTGAAAAACATATTTTGTTATAGTAGATATCCATCTCTGTAACATCGAATATCTGGAGGACTTTATAAGGCAGGAAGACCGTCAAAAGTCGTAGAGAGCCTCTTGTGCCATAAAATGTCCAATAAAATAGGTTTTTGACTTCCTGACTTTGTCGTTAGTGAAATTTATGGGCGTACATTTATTTTCAATGCGATGCCGATGAAGATGAAGCAGCAGAAGTTTTCTGCAGTTTTTTTTTGCCATATAAGTATATACTTACATATGTATGCTAACATATCCTTCGTCCTTCATCAGACCCAAATGGTGGCGACTGATGGCGTTTGCTTCTAAAAACAAAAACAACACACAAAATTATGCTGGGTTAATAGGTTTCCAGAGTTTATTTTGGCCACCTAATTTTCAATGGAGAAAGAAACCAAAAGGACCCTTTTGGAAAAAGAAATTTCACATAACAATATAACAAACAAGGATGACAACGAAGACGACCTTAACGATACGATTCGACGCGACGCAGAGACTGATGAAGAAGAACAAGAGTAAGTCTAACAGAAGAAGCGTTTCTTATAAACTCTAGGAGACAACTTTACAGTTTGTTGGAGTTTGAGTTGAAGGGGGGGGGGGGGGCGACAAATAATTTGGCAATCCTTATTTTGCCTGTCCCCAATTTTTATTACAGCACACACGAACGCATTTGAATTTTTTTTTTTTCTAACGGACAATGTCCTTCTGTGTTCTGTTTTTCTTAATATACTTGGTATGAGATTTTATTCGCAACGTTTTTACGTTTCGTTATGTCCATTAAATTACGTTCTCAATTTGTCAGCGTAATGGGCGTTTTTAATGCAGAAATGTTTTGGAACTCTGTTTTAATGGCTTTTCCATGGAATTTGTGGAAGTTGCAATTTTAAGGATATATGGTCAATGTGCTGAGGCTGACTTTTGTAAATGTTTATTTTGTTTGCTTTTTCTGTTATGATTGTTTTACTCATAATAAGCTGTGTTTGAGAATTGTGTTTTTATTACACAATTGGAATATGCTTCGTTTCATAAGTTTACTAAATAAATTGATTTGATTTAAAAAAAACTACCTATAAAACAGAAATAATGACTTGCATGAATAATTTTATTGAAGACTATAACATTTCTGGCATGCGTTGCAAATATTTTTTACAAAGCAGACAAACAAACAGGCACATAGTACATTGAATACAACAGTGAATATCTATTAAAAGGTTAACACGGAATCTCTAGTGTAACATTTTCTCAAATTAAAGATATCATAAAACATAATATTCAGACATTAAAAGCCGGAAATCTATACATAGTCTATATCGATTTTTTAAACGCCACACTCAAAATTTTCGATACAATAATAGCTGGCTTTCTCGAAAAGCTACAGGTTATGATGTATCTCCAGCAGCAACATACTAAATCTCTTACTTGAAGTTAGAATTGGTAAATTTAAAGTGATTAAAGAATTTTAGACAAAAAGTATTGATTTTTGCTTAAAAATGAAACACATTTTCCAAAATTCGAGAAGCGGACTAAAAATCGTTATTTTTGCCAAAAAAAAGTGTATTTCTGAAATGTCAAAATCCGAATAAAAATTGTGATTTTTGTTTTTTTCTGAATTTCAAGATACGATTATTGTAGGCTTTAAATTTGTATAATAATTACATGCAACTTCTTATTGTTCCAACATGTAAATTTAGAAATATTAAGTTCTTCTTGGCCACTGAACGAATTACATTGTCTTTTAATCTCTCACTTTGCCACGTCAATATACATAGATTCTACACGATTTAGGGCCAATTTTTCATTCCGCAGCTACACAGTCAGTTAGCTATGGGAAGAATAAAATTATCTGACTCTTTAACAGTTTGATAACATTGGTGGATTTTTCAAGCAATAAAAAAGAGTCAGTTATCTTTTCCACAGAATAACAAAATAAACTACATCTAACTTCATAGTGTTAGAGTGAGAACATTTCTTAGCTGTCTATAAGGCTATGTGATGAAGTGGAATAGACATATGTACATTTATTTGTTTACTTTCAGGTTTCAGAAACAAATCGGATAACAATTTTCAATTATTGAAATTCTGAAATTACATTTTCAAACATTGAAATTCTAAAATTAAAAACAAAACTATAATTATAATATACAAATATTGAATATTTGCTCACTTCTACAATGCTTTTCCAAATCCTGACTCCCAGTCCAAATCAAAACAAATAATTCAATGACAACCATGTTTGATATTCTATGGGAGAGGCCAAAATTAAAGCTCCACAGGTGTTAGTTATTTAAAGCTGTTGCGGTACTTTTTAGACGACAGTGAAACAATATATTCCTAGGAATAACTTCTTAACTGTCTCTTAAACGAACAAATAAGAGCTAACTGACTGTTGAAAAAACACTTTTTTCACTAACTGAGAAATAAGTACTAACTGACTGTTTAACTTACCGTTGAAAACCTGGCCCTTAAAATTGTTATTACTAGGCCATATGAATAAATATATACTTTACTCATTATGGTGATTTTTGAGAAAATAGCACAGAACGTATGATAAAAGATTTACTAATTGACATTTGAGTTGAGTAAAAGTCTCATTTGGGCAATTAGTTTTTCGAAAATAAAATTAATAAAAATAAAACGGGTAATATTTTTGTGAGTTTACTTAAAAAAATTGAGCATGCCCCCAAGGTTACTAAAATGACTTAGCTCATTCTAAAATGAGATTTTGAAAGCAATTTAGGAATTTTCGGATCGCCCAGATAACGTATATTTGACTGCAGGCAGATTGCACAAGGAGGCCGAAAAGTATTCGATTAAATGTTATATTACAGTCGTCCTTTAAATGTTTAACATATATGATATAATAGGAAAGGACGGTTGTTTTTTGGGTTTTTGGTCGAAATTGCATTTTTCACTTATGTAGATAGATACTTTCTTAACAGCGCAATGTCGCATATTTAATTATATTAAAAGACACTTTAGTAACCAAACTGCATTCGAAATTATGCGCGAAGTGTCAACTGGTATTAAGTAATAATGCACCTTAAGAGGTGAAGGTACATAGCGGTTTAAGAATTTGCATACTTTTTGTTAGTTGCTGAAAAAATATTCCATTGGAAATTAAACTAATGATACACAGCTCTTGCTAAATGCGTTTTCATTGGTTTAACATTTTCTACATAACAAACTTTACAAATTGCTTTTGTTACTTAAAGTGAGTTATGTGAAATGCAGTCATGGATTTATTCCCTTAAGAAACGAGCTTGACATTTTCCACCAACAAAAATAATCTGTGTAAATTGTTTACAATTGCTCAAATTGCGAAGTAAATTTGCGGCAGTAATTTTTTGACGTTTTATTCTGCAACAAAAAACATTAAAACATTAACCAAACAATTTTCCTAAATAAAAGTATAGTGAAACATACCTTAATCTGTTTGCACTATCATTTTTAACCATTTTTAATTTTTTCTTAACGTTCTATTCTGTTAAATTTCCAAAATAATATTTTTTTCCGTAAATGACAACAAATAAAAAACAAATAAATGACAGCTAAATAATATTTTTAGTGAGTAAACTCTTACTTCGAAAATTCGAAGTAAAGTGAGTCGAGTAAAGTGTTTATCAAGGTATGACTTTGCTCAAAGACTTTACTTGTCTAACAATTTTGGCTTATGAGTATATTCTCATTTTTATTCATATGGCATATTGTCTAAAATTAGCACTTTTTCTAAAATTCGAAAATCGGACTAATAATCTTATTTTTTCATAAAAAAAAACACTTTTCCTGAAATTCATAAATTCGACTTAATATTCCTATTATTGCCTATGAACACACATTTTCTGAAACTCTAAAATCGGAAAAACTTTCGCTGAGAAAGTTGGTGCTATTTCTGAAATTTGAAAAGTAGGACTATAAAAAAAAACGACTAAAAATCATTGTTAAAAGTCTTTTTCTGAATTTGTATAATATAACCAAATATTGTCATTTTTGCATAAAAAATTTCTTTTTCTGAAATTCGAAAACCGGCTTAAAAAACGTCATTTTTCTGAAATTCAAAAATCGTACTAAAATTTGTAATTTTAGCTCAAAAATGTACTTCATTTCATAGAATTTCGAAAGCGGTCTAAAATCGATTTTTTTTCCTTAAAATAGCACTTTTTCAGATAATCTAAAATTCGACTAAAAATCTTTATTATTGCCTAAAACCGAGGGGTTTGTCAAGAATGAAATCACCTGACCACTTATACTTGCAATCATTTAAAATCACGTTGAAATCAGTTTCTTGCAATCATCAAAAATATTTGAAATCACTTGCAAGTTTTTTTGTGCATCATTCAATCAAAAATGCTATAATGAAATCACGAATTGAAATCATATAGTGAAATCACTTTAATTAATTTGCAATCATTTGAAATCAGTAAATTAATTTGAAATCAATGCAATCACAAAACTTATAAATGAATTTAAATACTGCTTGAAATCACCCGAAATCATATGAAGTCATTTGAAATATAGCAATCATTGAACCACTAAACTGGCTAGTGACAAAACCCTCGCCTAAAACACACTGACATTAAAAAATCGGAACTAAGCACATAGATGTTAAACATCATTTCATTCGACAACATATTGAGAAGAAATCTTTAAAAGTACTCCATGTTCCAACTCAAGAAATAATAGCTGATGCACTCACAAAAGCAGTCCACAAAGACATTCTCGGCAAATGTGCTGGGGGATCGTGGGAAAAAATATATTTTTGCGAAAATTCTAGTTAATTCAAATATATAATAGTTTGTCAATGCGACATCCATATTCCAACTCATTGTGTCAGTGACTTAAGTTTTCTTCTCTTTAATTGTTCGACGAATGAACGAGTTTTTTTTTTATTTAACCATGTTGCTTTCTGTAAATATATATTCTACATGTAATGTGTAAATGAATCTGATTTGTTTTGGTTAAAGAAAAAATTTAAAAACTAGTACTGCACATATAAATGTATTTTGTTTAACTTTTTTTTCGCTGAGGGAAATAAAATGGGATAAATGAAATAATTTGTGGGAAAAGAGGCAAATTCGGCACTGGTAAGCAGTCATTCATTTAAATGGGAGTGTTGGAAATCACATTGCGTTGACTTACTTGTCAAATTTAAAATTATTCATTTTTCTAATAAAACATTCATTAATTCTCAGTTTCCTTTTCAAATAGTAAACATCTTTTATTTCTCGGATAATTTAAGTAGAGCTTCCATGTTTTAAAAACTATCGAGCCATTGACGTCTTTATTTTCAAAATCGGGTGTTATAGAATAATATTGACTTTGGGCACTTTTCATAAGTGCTCTCGAGGAGATTATAAAACGCTTCCTTTGAATGAATCATCCTTTTTTCGTGTGGCGCAAGAACACGAACACAGATAAATTTCGCACTTAAAACCTAATTTTTGTATTAAAAAAACACTTTTTCTGAATTTCGAAAATAGGAATAAGAGTTGTTTTTTAGCCTAGAAAACACTTTTTTAAAATTCGAAAATCGGACTTAAATTTGTCATTAAAAAATAAATTTTTAGATGATATATTGATTAATTTCGAGCTTTACAATATTGAAATTATTAGTCTGAAAAGAGAAATTTCACAATTTTTGTATATCAAGGATTTACAGAACCGATTGCGGATTTATATCTGATGTTGATAAACGAGTCTAAGTGAGAACGAAAGTTTAGTTCCCCATCATACTCGTAGCTACCTACGGGATGACGGTGATATCGTATCATAAATGAAGACGGCATAATTTTGGTAATAAAATACGTTCTGGGTGAGAGAGGAATTCGTTTACGCACACTAGTTGGATCTATATCTACGAAACCACCCAATTAGTTGTTTAAAGACCATATCTACAGAAACTTGTTGCGTGTAGTTGGAGGCGTCTAGCATAATAACTTATAACTAATAACTAATAAGGATTGGTTGAAGTAAAATGGTGGTTGATGAAAATGGTCAATCTGGACCAATGGTCAAAAGAAGAAATAGAAAGTTCTTATGCGTAAGCCAATTGAGCACGACGGGTTCGCTGGAATCCAGAAACCTCAGCCTCTTATAGTTATACTCAATCAAAAGTGGGTTCCAACTTGTGGCATGGCAAGCAATGATATATAAAAGAAATCTGATGTAAGTTGCTTTCCAGCCGAGGTTCAACTCGTCGCGAAAACTTCAGAGGAAAAAGGGGTTGCAAATCTTAATTTTTAACAACTCCTACGCATGTATATATATGGATTTTAAATTTAATAATTCAATCTGGGGAAAGTCTTTGTTTGAGCAAACCGGGATTCTGGTATGAATTATTTGTCCTTATAGTTTACACCGGTATTTAAATTTTGGATGTATGACTTTCTCTCCTGGTATTGGTTAATCAGGTTAATTTCTGATGATTCACGTTTTAAGTTCAATTCCTTATGTAGAATTTTTTTTGCAAATCCTGTGAACAAATTTGTATGTGTTGTCTGTCCTCGTCCGAAACCGATTTTTGATATTCACTAAACCGCTAAACTACGTCTTCGAGAAATTTTTCGACATTTTTTGTATTGTTGACTTGCTCCTCAAATATTTGAGAAGGAAACGTCAGGTTATTATTTCTATTGCTAGCGTTGGCTTTAGTTTTTTTTTTAGAAATTGGTAATTTAGAAATAAGATCAGACCCTTTATGCGAACATACAATTATATGTAGTTTTTATTTCGCTTTCCACTTTGCACCAGTCTTTTATTAACTGGTAATGCTGTACTCCTTTCAATAGTTATGTCCTTCGAAATAGATCTCCTCCATGTCAAGGGCAAGTGTATTTAACCATTTCTTTTGTGTTCAGCATTTTCTAAGCCTTGATTCGCATCGCTTTGTCCATAAACTAGCTTTGTCACGAGCTTATCTTTAGTATCTGCTATAACGCAAGGATATAACCTTAAAATTTGCCACTGATAATATCACGTATATGTCGCAATGTTAACACCATGTGCGAATAGGCCAATAAAAAGTTTCATTACCGCCAACCTTAAAGAACTTTCATCTATTGCAATAGCACATCCTTATATAGTTTCGTTAAGTGCCATTACTTGGCTTTCTTTTCGTCCTTTTTTTTTTGTATATGTATTTGAAGTGAAATAGGATCTATTTTTGTCTCTAAAGTTAATTCTTTTTCTTCTTCTGCACATTTACCTCTCATTCTTAGCATTACCGTCGTCTGTCTCTTCTTTTAGTGATTCATTGGAGGACATGAGGTTCTGCATTTTGTACGTTTTTTTTTTTTTGTCAAAGCAAAAAGAAGCAGGTGGGGGTACAAAACTTTCACTGCAAGAGCTGCACCAACTGTTGGCTTAGCATGGGGTTTTGTTTCAGACTCAAAGGAAGTGGCATAAGACCAGAGGGTGTTCGGATAAAAAGTTTCACGTTTTGTCCCATAATCGATGTTTGAGGAAATTTCTTGACTATCGATTTGATAAGTTGCTTCTCGATGGGAAAACATGCGGTTTGTCCCAAAAGGAAACTAGCTGCAGGGTAAAGATGCACAGTTCTGGTGTCCGGATTCTTTTTTTTTCTTCTTTCATCTTCTTATTTTCAATTCTTTTAGTTTATCTTTTGTACAGGACGAGGGATGGCAACATCTGTTGGTGAGAGTCTTTTGAAATGGCGTGGGCGATTGGAGATTTTTAAAGGATGGATAAATGTTCGAAGCGAAGAAAACACCTGTGGTGGTCCTTGATGCGGAAAGTTTTTCGTTAAATGACATTCAGTTTGTTTTATTCTTTTTTGTTTTGAAGAACAAAATGGCCATCAAGAGAAATATGTAGTTTTTTAAAGTTGTATAAAGCTTTTAAGTTGATAGTCAATTTTTGTTTTTTTAATATAAAACTAAAGCATCTTGTGGCTAGACACTGCTACCTAAAAAATCTGTTTTGTTTCAGGTACGAATGGGTAGAACTATAGTTCCAGTTGGCTTCATAGTTCCAGTTTGGTCGAACAACTTGGTGAACACATCAGGCCTTTAAGAAGTTGTTTTATTTGGCACTCTTGGAAATATCAAAAAGACTGGGCCTCCAGAATAGGGGTTGTGAATCGGGATACCTTCCCTGCCACGAAAAAGAAAGAACACCAACATGCCCTGGTTATGGCGCACAAACTGCATATCAAAACAAAATCTAAGACATTGATCTGTGTTCAACTGTTCATGCGCCACACAATAAAAAGGATGATGCACTCCAAGGAAGCGTTTTATAGTCTCCTCGAGAGCACTTATGAAAAGTGCCCGAAGTATAACGTCAAGATTATTCTATGACACCCGGTTAGGAAAATAAGGATGTCAATGGGTCGATAGTCGGAAGACACAGCCTGCACGAGAAAACTTTCACAGTGTCATTATAACAAACATACGATTCCCAAACCTCATTATATCTACGGGCCTGGGAGGTCTTTTGATCAAAAAAACCGAATTGATTACATCGCTTGCGGAAGGCATGCCAACCTAATTGTTGAAAGCAGTATTAGGAGATGATTTGGTCGGGAACATATGTATAATGTGTATATTATATATAATATTTGGTCGAATGAAAGTTTGCAGGATAAATAAAACCTTTGCCCACTTCAAATAAAGAAAGACATGTGCCAACTAGAGAGGTCCTCTCTTATAGAACCAAGGAGACCCTATACAAGACCTTAATTATCCCAGTCCGGCTGTATGAGGCAGAAGAATGGGCGTTGAATGATTCAGGTCTGAAGTTCCTTTGGTTCCTTGACTGAAAGATTCTTTCAGTTTTTTTTTTCTGTGAGTAAGAAGGAGTATGGAGAAGAAGATTCAAAGACGAGCCCATAGAGGGTATACAGTGACGTTCCTTTTCAAAAAACTGGAACTACATTGCTGAGAAGGCTGGGACACGTGGAACGTATGAACACCATCGCACTAGCCTGACGAATCTTCTAGTCCAATTCTTGAGCCATAACTTAGTGTGCGAAGCTGGAGGCGATTAGCTAGGAAGAAAGCTGGCTCGAGAGGAATGGTTAATAACCTCGTAGTCCGTCCTGGGGCTGTAAGCGCCATAAAAACAAATTAAGTATAAGGTTTCCTTAAATATGGTTTGGATGCAAAGGTGAATCTGTTGAAGACGCCTTTGATTTCTATTCTAAGACGTTGATAGCATGAAATTCAGCTGGAAGAACATTGAGACAAGTTGGAAGTTCTCATTTATATACTTAAGCTTATAGACTCTTGCACCTTCACCCACCATTTATTTTTCATGACGATTCTAAAACCGTACTTCTTTGTCAACACATAACACAGAATTCATGCTCCAGGTATATTGGATCAATTGAATTCAATTGTGATTGCGAGGCTCTAAGACACTCAACCAGTTCGTTTAACACGAAAATCGTAACACGATAATCAAACGGAGATACTCTTGCAAGTGCAAGCGCTTCTGAATCCAATTTCGTTAAACTATGCATGGGTGCTAAAAAAATTTTATGAACCCATTGAAAAGGTGCAACAAATTCACATCATTCCAATCACCTCATACAATTTTATGCTAGCCACATAAGAGCACCTTCAATATAACCACACACAAGAATGCAATAACACAGTAGACCTATCACCATCTTTGCCACACACATGGTTAGCCCACTTTAAACCATTATTTTCTAGAATCCAGAGCTTGAGCAGCACCCACATTAAGGACCATTGTTTTTCATTATAGATACAACAATTGTATGGAACACCATTCCAATTGATTAGATGTTTACCAAACCCTTCAGTCTATATATATACAAATAAACACAACAGGTATAAAGGCATCTTTGATGCCATTTGCGCGAGACTACTTACAAAACAGCTCTTATCTTCTGCTCCTCTGCCTAATTAATTAATCCAAAGTGAATTAATCGATTTAGCACAACCCCATAGATTCTCTCCTTCATAATGTAACAGACTCCGTACACTTTTCCGATTCTGATCAGATGTGCCTTACCTTACTTACACAAAAATACCACCTATACATAAGCATATAGGTTGGAAATGTATAAATATAAATATGCAACACAGCTCATAGGTTTTCATTTAGTCAATTTCCTGTAGATATCCTCTTTGATCCTTCAGCATCATCCAAACCCAATAAACGCATATCCAAGTGGTCAAAGTATACAAGCAAATGCCAGAGATTAAATCTCATTTGCTACATCGAAGCGCATTGCATTGCAGAAGAATAAATAGGACACATAAGGAACTGAAGGACTTAACAACAACTACTATACACACATTCAGCCATATTGGCAATGGTTGGAGTAAGAGGTAGAGCATCCACCATATACTATAGCTCGATACCTGGTGGCAGGAGCATTGCTAAGTCACTGAAAAGCTGCAGTCTTGGAATTCAAATAGAGCAAAAATATATATGTATATATATCCCGTACCACCTGGACTCATTAGGATGTTCTTCGGCTTACCTATCCTCTACAAATGCGAGTCCTGCCAAAGATATGTAATCGATATTATGCTCTCAGAGGTGGCAGACTTTTCTTTGGTGCAACTTTCATTCCGGTGGATGCTTTTCGTAGTTCGAATAAATGAAAATAATGTTCAAAGGCTTTAGATCTGAAGTTGATGGTGAACATATACGAGGTGGGAACATATACATTTGATGAAGAGTGTTTCACTTCATTGGCGCATCTGAATGTTCGTGGTTAGTGCTTTTCGAATAGAAATTCCGACTTGGGGTAATCAATTTGAGGGTGTGAGAATTTAACTATTGGGTCTTGGGATATAAAAGCTTGTATTTCGGCTTAAGAGTTGCCGAAGTCAAGAGATCAAAGATGTTTTCACAAATCGAGGTATTAAATAAATAGACTATTTCCGAATCAGAGAACTTGCATGGAAGAACAATAAAATGGAATGTACTTAGATGCTTTTCCGATTAAAAAATTAAGAATAGATACACACGAAGCATTTAATAGATTTTGTTGAAGGTTTGAATTTTTTTAATTAAAAATGTTGGCGTCATCGGGACTTTAAAATAAAAAGCACTTTCTTCAAAACGATTGTAAAAATAAAAAGTAAATGTGTGAAACTGAGCCGAAATATGATATGATGATTCCCTAGACCAAAGGATAAATTTTAATTTTTTGTTGTTTTTTTTTCTCGAAATTCGTATATTTTAAAATAAATTTTTTATACAATTTTTAAAAACTGTTTGTAAAAAAAATTGGATATATCAATTTAAGGAGTCTTAAAATTTTCAAGCTGATTTCAAGATAGGTAATGAATTTACAAAGAAAAATTAATGAGGTAATTAATTTAGAAAAAAAAAATTAAATATACCGTTTCCATAAATTGGCATTAAAATTTGGTAAAGATCCGTTGAGTCGTTAAGGAAATACAGCTTAAAACTAAGAGGTTTTCAGTTCTTTAGGTTTTAAGTTCTCTTATGTCCAATTTTATCAAAATCGTTAAAGCAGTTTACCTATACCAAAAACAAGTTTTTTCATACCCGTTATATGGCAGAAGAACCTTTATGTTTTAGATCTAGAATTTAAATAGCTGGTAACTATAAAGGATATCTTACTTTACAGATCATGGGATAAAATCCCGATCTGTGAAGTGACATTGTACATATGTACATATATTAAACTAATAGTAATGTCGGAACTCAAAAATTGTTTGACCGCTGGTTACACCTTTCGCGAAGCTAGCATCGAATTTATTTGACGTGGCATATTTCATATACCTATAATGATAGAATAAAGAGAATTGTTTGTAAAGGAAGGGCAATGAAATATCCTGACAACAATAATGCGATAGACTAGAAATATATACATATGTAGTAATAAATTGAAATTGTTTGACAGATAGCGATAATATTTTCGTAGTCTAGCAACTGTATTTACACTTTCATCAAAAAAAAAAAAAAAAAAACTAAATGAGAGAAAACATTCAGTCTAACGAAAAATCGTATGATTCTTATCTCATTTCAACTCTTTAAAATTTCGTATATTGTTCCCGTTCTTTTTCCAATCTGTTGGTCTCTTTTGTTGTCCAAATTCTTTAAATCTACGAAATAGCCTATGCCCGTGCCTGGGTCCCGTCGATAGATATGGCCACGAGGGAAATTGCGTTATGCGATTACTAAACAGGATATCCCGAAACTCAACGTCAAACAGGTATCGGGTGATAGGGTAAGTTATACCAATACTGGGAAAAGTAAGAAACAAAAATCCAACTCGGTTAGTTATATACGTATATAGGAATGAAAAACTCCTATTCCAATTTATTATAAATCTTAATTAATAGTTGTTGATTGACTGAACGATTACAGGATAATAATATTTAAATTTAGAAAATAACAAAACAATTATTTCAATGAAATGCCGAATACAAAAGTGAATTATAACTAAGTGATATTGAACAGGTAGATATTTTGAATATTATAAGTAAAGTGTTATATGTCTGACTTGTGGGTCGCCACACTACCCCCCTAGGGAATAAAAAAAAATTACGTTCCATATGTTCAGTATTTAAAACGGTCCGTGACAGTTAAGCAATATCGAAAGTTGTTCACTACTGGAAGTAGTCCGATGATATCAGCGTGTACATGCGAAAAACGTCTAGATGGAATTGCAAAATCTCCTAACGGTGATTTAACATGGCGAGATATCTTAGAACGTTGGCATGGTATGCAAGACCGGGCCCATTTACGACAATCCTTGCGCATTGAAGGCCAGATGAAGCGTTCGCCAATTAATTTTGTAGATGCTTTGGCCCCTGGGTGGCTTAGGTTGTGCAGTTGGTCGAAAATCTGATGACGATACAATTTAGTTACAAAAGGTCGTGGCTTACCTGTAGATGTATCGCAGTATATATGTATAGATGTTCCAGGTATCAAACGTTTCGTTAGATTGAGAGATGTTGCATTGTTCTTTAGCAAATCTTTAAGTTCTTCATCTTTTTCCTGTGACGAAGCGAGTTGTTGATGATCTACTGTGGAAGATATTACTTCTATGCGCGATAAGGCATCAGCAACAACATTTTTAGATCCATCAATATGTTGAATGTCAGTCGAAAACTCAGCGATAAATGAAAGTTGGTTCAGTTGCACAGGTGATAATTTTTCTCGTTTTTGTTGAAATGCGTAAATCAAAGGTTTGTGGTCAGTAAAAATTGTAAATTGTTGACCTTCCAAAAGATGACGAAAATGTTGAATTGCTGCATATATTGCAACCAGTTCTCGATGGTAAGTAGGCCAGGCATTCTCCCTTGCGGATAATTTCTTTGAGAAGAAAGAAAGAGGTTGCCAAATGCCATTTATTAATTGCATTAAACAAGCGCCAATTGAGTGGTTGGATGCATCCGTAAAAAGACCAAGTTTAGCTCCGTAACAAGGATGAACAAGAAGAGTTGCAGAAGATAAGCCGTCTTTACAACTGCAAAATGCTTTTTTTAACTCTGGTGTCCATGGAACAGGTTGAGATCCTTTCAGTTGTGGATTACTTATAGCATTGTGAAGTGGTGCTTGAAGTTCCGATGCTTTAGGGACAAATCTTCGGTAAAAATCAACCATTCCAAGAAAGCGACGAAGACCTTTAGCTGTTTTTGGAAGTGGATAATCCTGAATGGCCTTGACTCGTTCTTGAGGTGGTTTAATTCCGTGGGCATTAATCGTATATCCCAGAAATTTGACCTCTGGAGCACCGAAAACACATTTTGATGGGTTGATAACCATCCCGTAGTCGGAGAGCCTTTGAAATATTTGGCGCAAGTGGTCCATATGTTCTTCTGAAGATTTAGAATAAATTAAGATATCGTCGACATATGTGAAGCAAAAATCCAATCCAAATAAAATTTCGTCCATTAATCGTTGAAAAGTGTTTCCAGCATTCCGTAGTCCAAAAGTCATGAAGAGGAATTCATAAAGTCCAAATGGGGTTGTGATGGCAGTTTTGCTAACGTCATCTGGATTTATTGGAATTTGTTGGTATGCCTTCAACAAATCAATGGTTGAAAACACTTTACTTCCGTGGACGTTATGCGTAACATCATGAATGTGACGAGCAGAATAACTATCTGGAATCGATCGGGCGTTTAATGCTCGATAATCTCCGCAAGGACGCCAACCATTTTCTCCTTTGCGAGCCAGGTGTAACGGGGAAGACCATGGACTGTCTGACGGTTGAATTATTCCAGCTAGTAGCATTTCCTCGAATTCTTTTTTTGCGATTTGAAGTTTCTCCGGAGCCAAACGACGAGGACGGGAAGAAACTGGAGGACCAGGTGTGGTTCGGATGTGATGCACGGTTTTGTGTTTGACAGTTCGTGGTAAACCAGCTGGACGGGTGATTTCTTGAAATTCGGACTATTCCAATTTATTATAAATCTTAATTAATAGTTGTTGATTGACTGAACGATTACAGGATAATAATATTTAAATTTAGAAAATAACAAAACAATTATTTCAATGAAATGACGAATACAAAAGTAAATTATAACTAAGTGATATTGAACAGGTAGATATTTTGAATATTATAAGTAAAGTGTTATATGTCTGACTTGTGGGTCGCCACACGTATAATAATAGCAATATTTAGAAAAAATATGAAAATGGATATTTGATACCCTATAGGCCACATTTTTATGTACTGTGGTCACACATAAGTTTTGCAGTGGTTTATTTGTTTACGTAATCCTTAATAACTATGCTATTGATCGCAATCTCAAACACACGAATAAATATTGTAAGTTTTGCAAGAAAAATAAAGTTTGACTAAGTCATAGTTTAAACAATTTTTGTAAGCTAATATTGTTCAGGCTAATTAAGTTTTTAACATTATAAAATTCCTGACCTCTGAGAGGTAACCCAGAGAAGGAGGAAGGGAATAAAGTCCCACTTTTTGGGGCTTACGATTATACCGCGGAAACTCAAAAAGTTCTATAAGAATAAATAAAAGGCCATAAGATTTTCTACAATTTTTGTAATGGTCACCTTCCCAACCGTTTTCAATATACACGCATCGCAAGGGAGAAAAATTAAAAACAAAATGTTTTAATTACATTTTGCATCAAACATTCCTTCATATCTTCTAAATAAGTGTTTTTTAAACTGTGAGCCAAGAATTTCGCAGGGAGTCGCGGTCGTAAGCCGGTAAAATAACAAAACGTAGTTTATAAGTCCTGCATTGAAAAAAAAAATTTAAATAAAATTTTATTGATGAGGCGATATGTTTTTAAATAAATTTTCAAAATTTGGTTTTATAGTTGTATCTTCCTTTAACCCACTATATCGGTGAATTAGCTAAAGGTTGTACAGTTCTAGAATAATTGGATAAATAAAAATTACTGCAGGGACTGTACAATAAGGCAAGTTATGGATTATTCTGACAAAAATGTTGGTAACAATCAAAAAAGCCTTTACGATGATGATAGAAAAAACGTTAAAAATGGATTTTAGTCTGTCTGTCAATCTACGGCCATATTATTCAGTAGTTTAAAACTTAAATCTGAATTTAAATTATTCTTTTTATCGTTTATTTTCATATAAAAACCATCTTCTCTAATTTTTTCTTCCTTTAGATATCTTTGTTTCTGATATATGTGTTTTTAACTGTGAACAAACAATATAAATCATGGCTAAGAAATGAATAAAGTAAATAATTAATTTTTGGATTTAATTTAAAACTGGATTTAAAGAGTGAATAATATGGCCGTTAAAGATTAGGTCGATTTTCTTTAAACTTGGTACAAGATTTTTAATTTTGACCTTGGTAGTAACGTAACCTAACCGATAATTTAATTTTTCTCGAAAAAAATACGATCAATTTCGATAAAACATTCTATTAGTGATTTGTTGCTATTGGTCATGTCATTCATAGGAATTTTGTTCAGAATCAGCTTATTCAGGTTACCTGTATACAGCGACTATCTTTTGAACCGCTGCGCTAAACCGATTTTGAAGAAATTTAGTTTTTTTTACCTAATTAATAATAATTTCAACAATTTTGAAGTTAATTATTTCTTAAACTTTTATATGTAATTCAACGACATTTTCTGTATACTTTCATTTTAACTTGAATCTTTATAAAAATAAGTCTTAGCATTTATAATACAATTTGATATGATTCTGTTTGCATTTCTCCTTTATATTTTTTCTTTAAATTAGGTACATTAATTTTTTTTGTGTTAAACCAGCAAGAAACTTGTCACAAGAGCAAATTCGGGTGACCCATTCGTGCCCGTTATGTTTAAAATTTTTGGCAGCACGAGAAAAATTCAATAAATCCGAATAAATTTAATCCCGTATAATGAGAATGATGGGTTCAGTGTATGTTGCTCACTAATTAACTGACTATTATGAATGCGGGGGTCGCCAAGTTATTTTTACTAGCAAAGGGGTCGCGAACTCAAAAAGTTTGAAAAACACTGGTCTAAATTATTAATCTGACAAAAAAATCCTGGGATGAAGTCGTAGAAAATAGAATTTCCTTCAAAAAAGTTAACTCTTGAAAATGGATTGTTGAATGCGAAAGACCAAATTTGTAAAATTAAAATTACGGTATAACCTACCCTATCACCCGGTACCCGCTTGAAGTTTAGTTTCGGGACACCTTGTATACAATAGAAGTGACAAAATTTAACATTTAATTTTTCACAGAGTTTTTTTCATTTTAGCACATTATCAACTCGCCCAATGCAAGTCTTGCACTAATTACGATAAATAGTTGTCAATTCGTGTACTAAAAAGTACTAAATGATATCTAAAGTCTACACAAAGAGAAAAAAACAACGTATAATAAAAAAAAAAATATAGCAGATTTAAAAAAAAGTTAGCTACGAACACGAAAAATTTATAAAAACATTTTTTTTTGACTTTGACATTATCGAAATGGGATGTTTTATTGCTATCTAAAGTTTATTTGCACGAATTTATAAGTTGTCTCAGTTCATTAAGGGCCAATGTTTTCAGCTCTTGTTATGTGTAACCATTTGTTATATCAGTTGTTAACTATAGATTTTGTATGTGTTTCTATGGTTACCAGCTAAAATAACAAATCGTTAAATTTAACCAGAGCTGAAAAGACTGGCCCTAAAAGTACCATGCAAAAAGTGTGGTATGTATGAAGAGAAAACTGCACCCCTGCAGCATGGGCTGACTATATGATTTTTAGTAAGTGTGACGTAACACGCCAGAAAATTTTATCTCACATTTTCTCTGAGACAACATTTTTTTGTCATATAGTTTTTGTTATAAAACAAATACTATATGTATTGAAATTATTAAATAATAAATAAAAAATAATTTCGTAGAGGACTTAGAAGTAATATCAGGTATAGGTAATGACAAAAAACGCCACATTAAAAAAAAAAATCGCCTCAAGATTGTCAAATTTCAAATTGAAATTTTGTTGGTTTCCCAGGAAATTTGTATGAAGAATTTTCTTGTAGTTTTTCCAAATAATATTTAATTTCTTCTGACGTAATGTCCGGGAGCCGTGGGTTTGGGTTTAAACGAAGTTCAATTTTCTGATGGTCTCTGTTCCAAAACTTAATTATGCTTTTACCTCTTTTCCAATATTTTTTAATACAATATTCAACATTCCTGGACTTGTCTTATTTTCAAAATAAATTTTGTGTTTCCAATTTTGAGTCTGGACATTTTTCTGGCGTGTTTCCCTCTGGCGTAATTTCTGGGAGTCTTAGTTTAGAGAACTGCTCCAATGCTAAAACTCATTCTAATGATCTCAAGGAATAAATAAAAAAATAAATAGACGGCAGGTGCTTACAGACGGAAAACATTATTCTGCTAATATAAAGACCGTTAGAATATTTTAATCTAACAATATGGTAATATTTTAATGACAATTTGTTTGAACATGAGACACGAGAATAAATGTGCTCTTATCTTACTAAAATATTGAATTTTTTAAAAATATTGTATTAGTTTAGGTATAGGCATAGTTCTGAGTAAGTTTTCGATGATTATCTAATGCAATATTAAGAATACTCTAAAATTAATATTTCTGCAGGATCGCGTTTACTTTTGATACCTACTCTATAAGTATAGTGTACAATTTTTTTTTTTCAGTTTCAGAAAAATAAAAAAATTACCATAGGTTTAGGTAATCATTAAAAACTTTTGCCAATTATCACTTTAACATATCCGTATTGACAAAATTTCATAGATGAAAGTAACGTATTTTATTTGAATAAGTTGGTTTCTGCTTTGAAGTGCCCTGAGACAGAATATACTGTCGTTATTCTACATTTCCTAACCTAAATCCAACAATTTTGTTTGAGATAAACACATTCACTGACTGACCCCATTACGAATCGCATAAACTTTTGTCCTACACATGAACTTACAATACAGACAGATATATATTTTTTGAAACCTTAATAATTCGTATACAACGTGCCAAAAATATTCTGCGAAAGTTGGTAACATTCCAAATAAAAAATGGTATCAGGTCGATGCGCTTTCTGCATTTCACTACATCTTTCACTGTGGCCTGTATAAATCATTTTAGAGCAACATAAAGTTAAGTTTGTGGTGTTATACGAGAGTATTTTAGAATTTCAATAAAAGAACTAAAGCGCCAAAAATAATATTAAAATAAGACATATGAGTTGAAGTGGAAGAGATTGTTTTCGTATCCAATACTTTGGCAAAGAGGATTTTGTGAGTGTTAAACATGTAAATTTTTTTTAAGTATCAAAATACAAGGGAGAAAGAGAGGTCTGAAAATTGTTTTTTACGGAAAATTTATTTTTTAAAAGTTTTCCCCCATTCAATTGGTATTGAAATATTCACAATCATATCAACATCCAGTTGAATTTAGTGTTGAAATATTAGCATATTATAAAAAAAAAGATTTATTAATGCAGTGGGGTATGTTGAACATGTTTATTTTTGTTTGATATTTGAAAACAATAACTACTATAGTTTGTCCTCTATAAATTGGCAGTACAGGCCTTATGGGGAAGCTTTTTCAAAATCAGTAGCGCGCCTTATTTGTGCACCATACTGAATTGAAAGAAACCCCATTTAAAAAATGTTTACCCGCCAATGATTTTTCGATCGCATCCGACATAGATCCCACAACGACCTGCCTAGCGTACAGTTGAATACGCACTGATTGGCTAATGCATTTCAACCCCCTTTTAACATCCATTCGAACAGAGATACCTTTGTCAATTTGGTAACTCGTTTCGTATTTTTTTACATTGAGTTTCTGTTGAGGAACTTTTGATTTTAGAGCTTAAAAAATACCTTTTATTGATGAAATGATAATGAGATATTGAGATGAGCATATTACTAGTTCAAAAGTGTTATCGTGCAGTGTTTTTGTTGATCATGTTTGTGTTTTTTATGTGGGGAAAATCTTAAAATGCAGTTACAAAAATGTAGGTAAGCTGTTGTCTTTAAAGAATTTATTTGCGTAGATTCTCGTGCCGGTCGGTCGGTTGAAATTTCGTGTATATTTTTTCTTATTTGCGTAGATTTTTAAAGCGCGCGGGCGTGATTAGTGTTTTGAAATTAATGTGAAGTGAAGTGTTTTAAATATTACTTTTTTTAAAAACGTAAATTTTTTGAGAAGTTTGCTACTGTTGTGCTCCTGCATCTAGTTTATAATGGATTCAAAAACATCGAAAGACTTAAGCGCCGAAAAAAAAAAAGAAATTGTAGAAGCGACAAAAAAGATTTACAAGAACCTGCAAAATAAAACGGAAACTGTGAAGCAAGTAGCAGGCATTTTTTCGGTGTCTATGCGAACAGTCTACAGACTTCTCAGCGAAAATGATACCAAAGACCACAACTCACCACCAAAAAAGAAAAACCAATCTGGCCCCAGAAGGAAAATAGATGATTTTGATAAGTGCGCCATCAGACAAATCGTGCATCAGTTTTTTTCAAATAATGAACTTCCAACGCTTGATAAAATACTGCATGAGGTAAGACTCAATTATTTAAAAGGGATTAGGCCTCCTGGGGAAACCCTTCAAAAACGCACCTACTATCTTAAATCTTGGTGGTGTGGAAAAAGATAAATTTCATTTCATTTTTATAAATAAAAATTAAGAAAATAATTTTAATTCATAAAGAAGAAAGGTAACCCTACATCATATTTTTTCAGTTTTTTCCAATTCAAAATGCTTACTACGGCAACCCTGTTAGAGCTTTTGAAAGAAGATAACCTTATGGAAAGCAAAGAAGTGCGAATGAGAGACAAACATCCCTATCTTTCCTGTACTGCCAATTTTTAGTGGACAGACTATAATGCAGTTTTCTGATTGATAAATAGTCTGAAGAAACATTTGTCAAGGGTTGCAATGAATTAAAGTATTTTTACCAGATAGTATGGTAAAAACATATGGTAAAATAAATTGCATTCTATTATTTTAGGAAGTTTATTATGTGGTTAAAAACTAAACTTAAAAAAAGCGCTTTAACGGTGTTTTAAGAACTTTCTTTCGACGATATTAACAGTCTTTAATATAGCAATAACACTCCTACATCTCTTCTTGAAAATAAATCGACAAGAGTCCTGTAATTGGATTGTTCCTTTAGTCTGTGGCAAACTATAAAAGTTAGTTCCACTGCATTTGTTTGTTTCTGAAGTTTTTTTACATTTTTATTATTCTTATACGCGATTGTAGCAGAACGTGCTATATTATAATTATTTTTAATGGTTTTTCCGAGTAATCTGCCAACCATTATATTTTTGACGTGAATACTTCTTCGACTCTTCTTACTTCTAATTCGACCAATATGTGCGATCAAGTCGGCCACTTGTTTCAAACATGGTCCAAAATATGATATGAAACGTACGAAGCTTTGAGAAAACTACTGCAGTGAAGAACCATCTGATGAATTTTTGATCACAGAATGGATCACAGATTTAAGAGTTCTCCCACCATGGGTTCATCGTTCAAATAATTAATGCCATATAAAAATCTTAAAAACCACACTAGACACTACCTACCAATCAATATAAATAACACTCAATACCATAATGCGCCTACACGAACACGATACTTTCCATTATACGAACACAGCCGAATCCAGCTGTACGTTGAATGAACCGTATCGTCTGAAATGTTTCGTCTGGAAATTTGTTGTTCTAAGGCAAGTTGCGTTAACACCAAATAACTGAATAGACTATGACTTGGTACAGAACATATTTTAGCGCTTATGTGGCTTATGTGTAGCTCTTCCCTATTGATCACTCTTTCGGTAGCAAAAATTAATAATTTAATTTTGAAATCGTCTCCACTCTTTAAGAGATAACGACTGTAAAAAAAGTAAGAGACTACTTACGAAATCTCGTCGAGGCATTCACATCGAACGAAATCTAGATTTTGTTTGACGTTTGATGTTATGACGGGAAAATTCAGCAATGCAGCACACATTCTCAAACGGTTTTTGTGCTTACACGAATTTATTTTGCATGTAGATTTTGAGGAGATTTTTTTTTTAAATCTACTATAACAAAATAGATGTAGATTTCGAAATCTAAAAATGTATTTATGCGAAATCCACTTGATTTTTGATGAGATTTCGAACTTTTTGCTCGAAATATAAATTTTGACTCGATGTGAAAAGCCTATAACTTTGTCGACTGTGATTCCGGATACTTTGTCAGTTAAGTGCGAAGACCGTTAGTTTTGCTTTATAATTTTTTTGTGAACGAATAGGCTGAGCGTTTCTTAACGGGAATTTCTAATTAAAATCACTATATTTGTAAAATCACGAAAAAAGAAAACTGGATGCTTTAGAATCCCACTTTTTATAATCACGCATTCACAAAATACCACTTTTAACAATATCGCATTTTTATCTCGCACACAAAAATTTCGCAATTTTTAACCAAAATCTCACAAACAAAACAAATACTAGATAAATACTTAATTGAAAAGAAACTGCGGAAATACCCAAACTGGCACCCAATCCAAATACTTAAGTGATATAGATTTTAATTTGGGGGTTTTCGTAAGATTCCTAGATTCTAAAAAATAGGATTTTGTATGAAAACCGGGTTTATGTAATTACGAGATTTCGTAATGCGAGATTTTGAATGCAAGATTTTGATTTGCTAGATTTTGTAACCAACTCGAATTCATTCCACTTCGGTATAATATTGGCATATGTATTTCTTGCAACGTCTGTAGAATTTTTTGAGGCGTGCTTTTTATTTTATATCAAGAGAAGGGCATATGGACAAAGCTTAAATATATACTTTTCCACTTATTCTCACATACAATTTGGGAAGTATTACCCTGATACAATTCCTTTATTTCTAGCTTTAGATCAAATTTTTACCTTAAAATTCGAAATAGCGAAGACGTTTTCCTCAAGGATGATTATGATGGCATCCTCACCTCGTTGAACTCCGTAGTATGAAACATCTTAATAACTTTTGACTCAAAATCCAAGAATTTCCTAATATATTTCGGTAACATGAAACTCTTCAATCCATTACAGATCAAAATTAATTATAAAACATGTTGTATTTATATCTCCTAGCATTTAGAAATTCTAGGGAAACATTTAGTTAGGCATGCAAATTAACAACTTTTCATCATTATAACGATTTTCAAAAACTAGGGCGCATATACGTATAAGTATGTATACATAAATTTGTATCTGCTTAAAATTTAAATTAATTTCTAATTTATATTCAATGTCTTAAACAGGTGTTCCCGTTGAAAAAAAAAATAATTCCAAACACCTAACCAAAACCCTAGCAGACAGAGTTCGATTTTTCTATATATGTATATACGCCCCAACCCATTCCACAAAATATCCTTTTCTTCTTCCTGTTCCCTATGCAATCCAAATCATGCATTAAACATTTTCCCATTTTCACCTTACCTCGCACACGAAAAGTGTCCTTTTTCACAAATTGGAAAAAAAGACCCTCGAATTCAGGATTTAAGTGTAAAAGGAGGAAATAGACAAAATAGAAAATAAAATTGTTACGCCTGTGTCAGCTTACGTATCCGATTTTGGGAATAGGTATCTACTTATCTCACCTTCCTGTATCACACATCATATAGGTACATACAGATAAGCCCCCGAATACGCATACATTTGTAATCGAAACCTTGTCGATATCTATGATTTTCGAAATAAGAAATTCCATACGCGCTCCAACATTTTGTTGTTAATTAATAAATAAAACTTTCGCACTCCTTTTCGCATCAGGAAGGGAAATCCTCCAGAGACATGCAATTCGACGCGATGTTCTTTCCAGAGCAAATGCATAAATAAGTTGCAAGGATTCATCCGGGTGAAAGAACCGGATGTGCAGTATACAAGGATGATGTCTTAAAATAATTTATGTTAATCTTAGCGACAATATGGGCGTAATTTTGGCGATAAACTTTTCGCCTCTTTTGTCTGAGAAGCGAAAGAAGAGTAACATTGAAGATGGAATTCCATAAAAAAAATGTAGATATACCTATGTGGTGCTGCGAAACTTTAAGAAGAGTTTATTAAGTTCTCTTTTTTTTGTTCTTGAACTTGCCACAACATGTAGAAACTCTACGATCTTTGCACCTTAAGACAATAGAAGACATAGAAGGAAGATGCCTATAGCTAACCTCTTTATTATCAGCTGGTAGTATTACCTGAGATTTTCTTCAGGATTTGTGTGTGTGGTGTTTAATTTCTTTGTTGCATCAGAGGGTGGCCATGAAAACTGCCCTTTCCTGAGAAAGAAAGTTTGAAACATTTGCCCCGAATGAAGGAGAACTTAAGGCGCCAGCTTGAGTTATAGGACTTTGGGAGGAGTTAAAGTTTTTTGTATATTTTTTTTGTGTGTGGTTCAGGAGCAGACAGGTTTATTATGTAGTTTTTTTTTTTTTTTGTAAATTCTCAGAGGAATAGATACGTGGCACAGCAACAGGAAGAAGTATCAGGAATACAATATAAAGTATATAGGTCTTAAGGGATTGGGTACGAAATCTTGCAATAGAAAATCTTGAGTTGAATAATCTCGAGGTTTAATATGCATAGTAGTGTCAACTATATAACACCTCATGATGGTGCAATATTGGAGTTTCGGAGATTTAAATCTTTTTACAAAGAAAAAAACTTGCGTGTTCAGGTACAGGTAAGGTTATTTTAATCATCAAAATATCTACACCATTTTTTTAGGGAGGAATACTAACGCGAGCTTGAATATTTTTAAACGAAATATTTTGGAAGTGGATTTAAAACCCATCTTGTTTCTTCTGGGTGACAGTAATTTTTAGTGGTTTGCTTTTGTGGCTTTATCAGCGATTTTACTTTATAGATCCTACATCCGTTTTCGTTTATATAAATTAAATTATGAATACGAAATTTAAATTAGAAAAAAACTTTTATTTCAAAAAAATGTTTCTTAACTTAAGGATACAAGTAAAATAAAATAAAGAAAAACAAACTGTAACGTTCGACGACTGGATAAGTACTGGGTTTCGTGATATGCTGGCTGACCGGAGTAAAGTGCCTGATGATGATCATCAGGATTGTCAGATGTGGCGATTTATCGCCAAACTGGCGATTCGAAATTTGATTTGGCTGTACGAAAATTGGTTTGGTGACGTTACCCGAAAACGGCGATATTTTTAAGTTATTAATTTTTTGAATCGAAATAGTAATATATTTTTTTTCTTTTTTTCTAATTTAAACTTAATTCATACAAATTAACCTAAATGACAATAGAAGACTAAACAAACAACAATTTTTTTCTGCAATATTAATGCTATTAAAAACTACCTTGTTTGTTCTATTGTATCGGAGCAGACCCATCGCCGAATTTAAGCGGCTAAGACTAAATTCAAGTGGACATTAAAATTACATTAGTTTTTTTTGAATTTTTAAGCATTGATTAGCCATCAGCTACACGGCTAAGAGCAGATGAACATCACAGAAAATTAATACTCTTAGAGTAGTCCAGTCAAATTAGCAGAAAAATGAACAAATATCTGCAAAAAATACTGTATTCGTACGAGATTATATTTTTGGTTTAAAAAGTACCACTCGAAAAGTCTTAAATCCACAAAGTTCATCAAACAAAATTCTGCCTTGTCCGCCATTTCGAAAAAGGCATTAATGCGATTTTCTCGACTTCTGTTAGTCGTATAATTATTAAATTTTTTTAGTTTTATGAGAAAAAATATTTTCTACAACTTTGTCTCACAATTATTTTTGACAGTCTTTCTCATAAAAAGTTATTGGCTAAAGACTGTCAAAATTTTGGAAATGGAAACCATTTTTAACGTTCATCTCGCCTCCGGAGCTAATAAGTCAGGGTTTACATTAAACGATTTTTCACGAACGTGTCGAGAACGTGTTGGCAAAAGGAGATGAAACGTGTGGGAGATAGTTGCTTTAATTTTGTTCACCTTCTGTCGGGGTTGTTTCGCTGATTTGTTTGAAGCGTTGACTACTGCGTATAAAGTAAACAAAAAGAATTTGAAAATCGAAAGACGGGTGACTATCGAAAGTGGATACGGTTCATGTAAATGTGTGACGCGTGTTCAAAAGAGAATTGAAAAGAATCGGGCATTCAAAGCACTGGTCGTGTAAATTCTGATCAGGGCCCTGATTCCCTAAAATTGAAACGATCGAACGATAATCGTTTCGTAGATACTGTCTCTATCATATCGTTATAGAATAATAGAGAGTGCAACGTTGAAAAGGATATCGTTAAATCGTTTTATTTTAACGGAATCAGTGCCCGGGTTTAACCTTAAAATACAATATCAGCTAAAGTTCATTATTTAATTTTTTTTTATTTTGAATTTTTTGTGATATGAAAAGTTTTTCGATTTTTCTCGAATTTTATTAAAAAAAATTTGAATTTGGCGATTTTTTGGCCATTTTTATTTTGAGTTGGCGATTCCGCCTTTTAAAACCTGACAACCCTGATGATGATGTGAATATGATGTTATGGGGGACGGGGGTTGAAATATGAGCCGATGAACATATTTAAATGGAATTCCGATACTAAAGTGATTTTTTTAGAATTTGGGTACGCTTGGTCATAAACAATGATGTTTATTGCTGTCGTTCGCCCAGCGTTTTTTATTTATTTATTTATTTATTTCAACTACTGACAATATAAGTCTTAAGTTGTACAGAAAATACAAAATATAGGTACAACTATTGATTTGTTATTTTTTTCCATTCTTGTAAGACATTTAAATTTCTTTCAGCAGCCCTTAGACGATCAAATGATTGATTCATTCAAAAAAAATCCTTTAAGGGCATATACACAGGTCAAAATCTCATCATGCACGGAAGAGTTTATTAGTGAAAACAGCACATGGATACGTTGCTTGAAGCTAAATCTTTTTTTTTTTTTTATTTTTGCTTAAGCACAATAAAATTTACTAACACATTCTTTAATGCATGATGAGAACGATTGATCTGTGTATATGCCGCCTTACATGCATCAGTTAAAATAAAACTGTTTCCATTATATGTACTTATACATTCTATTTATTCTGAGAGAAGAAAACCAAACCACTTTAGGTTTTGCATGATGATTGACCCAACAGATTAATGTGTATAAGTGCTAATACAAAAGAAAGAGACCGAAAATATATTTATTAAAAACAGCCCGGTACTCGTTTAAATAAAGATATATGATTGATCAAAATTTGTGGTCAAAATAAAGTGACCTTTACACGGTAAATCATTTGACATCAATCTGTAATATAGTGTTTGTGAAAATAAGTCTGTATGCCTGCATTTGTTTGACAAAAAATCAAAACCCTTTTGATTTTGCCAAATGACTGTTTATATGTGTAGATGACTGACGTCTTCTCACTGACAGTGTAAAGGTCGCTTAAGGGGAATGTCAATCTACAATTTCATGAAATTTGATGTCAATCATTTAATTATAGCAGATCAGATAATCCGAAGCGAATAATACTGGTAATATGAGAGTTCTTCAACAAAATGCTCCTTCGTTTCTTTTTAGGAACATATAGATTTCAAAGTAATTGAATTTTCCATTCTATCAAGGTTTTTCAATCCAGGTGTCATACGACTTATCATCATCAAGTTCATTTTATCATCATAAATCTTTGATTTAATCTTGAACTTTTATATCCGAAAACTTGACTAAGATAACTCAATTTGTGGTTTTGACCTCAATAAATATTAATTACTCTTCTCTGTTATTCCATCTATATAAAAACAAATTACCTTAGTTTTTTTCTGACACAAGGTTCTATGAAATTTTTAATTCATGTTCACACAGCCCTGCACCTGGAATTATCTAACTATAGCTGCACAGATTCACAGTTAAATGGGAAAACCATAAAATAAGGTTTGTTTACTGTAGGTACTCGACAAGTCATGGGACCGCAAACAAATCTTCCTTTTACCTTTCCTCAGGAAAATATTCGAAAACCAACTAAAATTCAGTCCGCTATGGCCGTAATTCTTTGGCAGCACCTCGACTATACATACTATACATACTATCCAAACACAGGTAAAATGTCATTGCAAAAAAGGATGCAATTTGCTCAAGGAATATCGTTAGTCTGATGTTGAGAGCACACAAATTCTACCAGCCAAAGTCATGCATAAGTTGGTCCATCGTCACCGGTTAAATAAAAAAAAATAATGAAAAAAAAACAAATCTCAAAATTCCGATCACAGGACGTAAATGTTTAACGGCCAAGCGTCTGCGTCTCCTCTATTGGATAGGCTCTTATAAATATTCCATACATTCTGACTTCGAACCATAGTTTAAATTAATTTTGGCCAGGTTCCAGGTTGAATTATGCATTGCAACTGCACAAGTAACTCGGTGCGCGTATATATCATCATACCGTCCCTTTGTCGTCGTTGTCCTTTCGCAGAGAATCGACTCTGTGCATCAATGTTCCATCTTATTTCATTTGCAGTTCCATTTCCCATGCTATCAGTCCTTGCAGCAGTAAAAGTTAAATCCTTATTGCAGCAGTGTCAAATAAAAAAAAATCCTTTATGGGTGGACCCACCCACAAGGATGCATCACCATAATCCTGCAAACAAAAAAAAAACACCACCAAATTGATGTAATGCTTGGTCCTGGTTTGCATCCTGTTTGGCAAGGATTTCGATGAAAATGATTTTTGTTTCTGGTCCTTCCTGTCGTTTGCTGGGATGGGGGAGGGGCACATGGCAGGATCAGAAGTTACTACATTTAGATTGGTATCCTCTACTTTGTCCCGCCATGTTTGCAAACATCAAATGAGGACAAAAACAAAGCGATGGAATAACTGATATAGTGGAAAATATGTCAAACAATATTTGAATTCGAATAACATTTCTGACATCAGAGATGCTTGTCGTTAATAAAAATTACTGTTGCAGGTATTAGTGATGGCAAAAGATTTGGCAATGGACACGGTTGTTAAACGAAGTGATATTTGAATAACTGATTGAATCGATGGTGTTGGTTGAAAAAAACAAAGTCTTGGAAAACAAAGAATGAAGTCACTCATAGCTAAATTAGGGACTAAACACCTATTACCTATATATAAAATTACGATGATATGAAACGTTGAACAAAAATTTATTGCAATATTTGAAATACATTAGAATTTTTTTAAAATCAAAATCGTACATCCAGTTAAAAAAAAAATGAAAATCTAAAAAAAATTTAAAAATGTTTTTTTAGGAAGATTGGTTTTTAGGAACTTATTGATTTAAAAAGATTATAAACATTTCAGTATGTATTCTTTTTTTTAAATTAAAATTCTTTATAAAAACATTGAGTTGTTAAAGATTACCTACCTAGGTAAAAATAAAAAATATGTTTTGACAGATAGCGTTAAAAATCCACTATATAAAATCTAATTCGACTATTTTTAGTCTTTTTATTGTTTTTATTTTCTTATAACTTCGCTTGGCCACGAGCATAACATCATAATTTCTAATGTCTAACTTTGATCAAAGTTCTTTAGAATAATATAATTCACAGGGAGTTTTCTCTGTAAATTTTATAAAGCAGTCGGTAATCATTGACAATTATTGCGTACTAGATTGGGTTTGATGTCATCTAGCTGGTGAGCCCACCATCAAACTAGGGCGAAACGCAATGCTTGGAGTAAGGGCCACAAAACCTTTAATATTGAATTTCATTCATAAATACTACACTTAATAAAATCTAATTCGACTATTTTTAGTCTTTTTATTGTTTTTATTTTCTTGTTAAAAATATTTGTTTGCGATGTCGGTTAATCAATTATTTTATTTCATATAAAATTTAATCAAAATCGTAAGAGTCTTTTGGAGAAAATCATGCTTTTTGTCAAAGATTATGTAACAGGTACCGTTATTTTAAGACCCAGAATTCCAATTCAAAGTTTGAAAAAACCGTTGAGCTGCTCGTGCATAAGAAGACCATCTTTTTCGACTTTACTATCATCGTTATGTTGCATTGTTATCTCGTTTTTTTCGGAGGAATCCATAAAAAGACAATTGATAGACTTGTTATTTTAAATAAAAGAACATCTCAAATCTACATCGCCCATTTGACAGATTATGCGTCAGACATCTGCATATACACTCAGTTACAAAAAAAGTGGCGCAGTCATACTTTTTGATGTGTTGTTATCATTTTGACAACCTTATCCAAGGTATGCCCAGGCGAATTAAAGCTTTATTAGATGTTCGTGGAGGCAATACCCACTATTGAAGAAACAAGGACTAGTTTAAAAAAAAAAATGTAAAAGTTTAAGTTTTGAAGTTTATGCCCATTTTCCTTAATTTATGGTTTATTTCTAAGTTCTTCCTATTTTTTCGTTTTTTATTACATGAATGACTTACTTTTATGTTAATAAACAAAACTGTACCAGAAAAACGTTTATTTGTTTAAGTTACTTCAAAATGTTGCAAAATTTCAAGGTGCGCCACTTTTTTTGTAACTCAGTGTAAATGAAACATGATTCATGAGGGGAATCTTCAGCTGCCATTGCATGTTGTTTGTACATTAAGGTTTTGTAATCTTTTCCGATTACACATTTGAAAATCTTGGAGGATTGGAAATGTTTATTTGTTCGCTTATTACATCTTCTATTCTGATTTGATATCTCTTTGAATTTGATCTGACAGAAATCAAGTATGAATGCAAGCTTTTCCATAATTTTGTTTGCTATACGTGCTTAACAGCTTTCAATGCCGTACCCCGTTTTCAACATCTTATCCTACACCGAGTTGATATCCAGGTTCACACAGATAACTCAAACATATTTCTATCCTCTGTTCAGATATTAGTGCACCTTCTCTATGCTCTATTGACGTTACGTTTTACTTTAAGACCGAAAATTATAATAGTCTTCTTCGTGAACTCTGACATTTTTCAGGAAAGTTTTAGTTGTCTTATGCATATTTTCACCAAAATACACATAAAAGCATTTTAGTTAAGGAGAAATAAAATTTATTGGCATTTCAATTAAAAAAGGTTTGCACCAACATTAGGAGGTGAATTTTTAAAAATGAGGAAAATTGATGCCAATCATTGGATTTTTATTCACCACACTTGGGTCTTTTTCAAGCGAGAGAAGAGCACATCAATCGAAAAATTTCAACGTTCTCTTTGTGTTGCATTTTTAAGACACCTTTAAAATGTATTTGGTACAAAATGAGGTTGGTGAAATAGGAAAAATATACCATTTTAAGATTTAACAACCCAATAAAAATTTAAAAGTGTTTGGAGAAACTGGACATTATAAAGGATAATAATAACAATTCTTGGATTCTGAACATGTACGATATACATATGTAAGTATTATAAGCTCAAATTAAGCTTATCTGAAATCCAAACCGGAAACCTATAATTTTGATTTTAAATTTTGACCGGAAACTAAGCATTTTTCGGAGATTCGGTAGACACATCCTATTTTATAAGCCGTGTTTCGGCGTGAAGTGCTTACGCAGCAAATAATAAAACGGCTATGTTCACTTTTAACTCATATGTTTAGTTTTGGAAATGATGACGTATAGATGGCGTTGCTAATGGTGTGGAGAAAATGCTTATCAGAGACAAGCACCAACACAAATTAAATTTACCGGAAAGGCAAATATTAAAATTTAAAATTTTACCGGAAGTTAAGCCTTTTAAAAGACCAAAATTAATCTGTCTGTATTTCAACAATCACTGAACCGATTTGCACGCTTCACATGCTGTTGGATAGATAAAATGCCTTTTAAAAGAACAAAAATTAATCTGTCTGTATTTCAACAATCACTGAACCGATTTGCACGCTTCACATGCTGTTGGATAGATAAAATGAAAGTAGGTCGTCAGCACTATGTTTCTAAGCAGATGTTCACGGTTTGGCTAAAAAACGACACCAAAGTCTTACTTCCCCAACTCAAAAAAATTGGGCATACAAATATTTATTTTAAATTTTGAGTAAAAGACACACTGCAAAGAGCTTGAATTCATCTTCTATTACTGCCCATAGCAGTGCGACCAAAAATTAAGTGAGGAATATTTTTCTCCATTCCACTTGCAGCGCCATCTACACTTCAACAGTTAAATCATTCATATCCACTTTAGGCGTGTTTTATTGATAAGTGTTTAGTCAAAAAAATTAGTGTTTTATTGATAAGTGTTTAGTCAGTAATTAAAGTGAACATAAAAGTGAAGATAAAATCTTGGAATGTCTGGAAATTTTTGGCGCGAAATATAATGTCAATACGTTTTTTGCTTAAAGGTTGGTGGCACCTATGACAGCTTAAGACATGGACTCCATATAAAATGATTTTTAATGGTTGTGTTAATTGTGTTTTCCTTTAGGGCTACGTTTTGCGGAAGAAGAAAGTTGCAAAAAAGTGTTGATGATTTTGAACTTTTCGCTTAAAAACAAATAAAAATTGGTTAAAGCAGATTTTTTAAATAAAATTATATAATTTGGAATTTAATTTGGTAATATTCAAGCTAAATAATGATAATTTATCCGGTTTTTACTTGTTTGTAGTGAAAGGTGGGGTACAAGTTGACCAACTCGGCATATACAAATAGCCATACTTTGCAGACACATCCATAAAATTATTTGAAACTAATAGTCAAGAATATCAAGCTATAAATAAAAAAGTGGATACAGAAGTGAATATAGCGTTTTATTGGTTCTTTCCATTGCTGACTAACTAAAAATTACCAACAAAACACGACTTTTATGTTCACTTCTGATTGCTGACTTATTTATACACACTTTTGGTTTTTGTTGGGATTAAAATGCAAAATTTTACTGAGCTGGTTAATCAATTGATGCCGAAACACGGTATATATTTCCGTTAAGATGTAAACGATTTGCCTGGCAAACGACCCCAAAGTTGCATTTTCGGAACAAAACAATTAAAGCTATTTATTGAGATTTTTTAGAAAAACTAACTAAGCAGAGACAACCACCAAATATCGAAAAATAGATTTTAGTGTTTGAGGAAATGATAAGCCAAGACACCACAATAAGTTGTTAAAATTAATCTTTTTGGAAATCTAAACCGAATAAAAGAAATTTAATTTCTTATTTCAATTATTTCAAATTTTAACGGGAAGCTTAGCATTTTTTGGAGATTCAAAAGAGGTGCGATCTAAAAATGCATAAGTAGAAGCAAGAACCGAAATGAGCTTTGAAACGCTTACCGGTAACCCCAACCGGTAAAAAATAACCTCGAGAAAGGAAAACTTAAAGCTTTTTTACCATTGGTGGTTAAGATGTACTACATACTGAATTATTATACTCTAACATTGAACACCTATGTATGTATATTGTTCAAAAAAATATTTATCGAAGTTTTGGTGAAAAATAAGCTGAAATCGATGTTTTGGTGAAAATAAAGTGGACAAGTTTTTATTTTAGTGAATAAAGTGTTTATTAATAAGAAAAAAAAGGGTTAAAAAAGGAATCGTGACTTTGTTAAAATAATTTCTTGTTCGATTTGGATTAACTCAGGTTAGTAAACTATTTATTTGGACTTTTTGAAAAGTTTATTTTATTTTAAAGTAAACTATGGTATCAAAAAGCTACAAAGTGCATTTTGACATTTTCAAGTTCACAAAAAACACATCCGGTCACGATTCCTCTATTTTAAAAGGAATAACAAATTTACCAAGGTTAAAACCCCTTAGAATCTTCACCAAGAATAATTTATTTTCACCGTCGTTTTCGACGGGTTTTCAGCTAATATTAAAATATGTTAGCCATTTGTAATCACATAAATTGAAGCTTAAGCTATGAAACCTAGGAGAAGCTATGTAAAAATATCTTCGGATAATTTCAAAAAGCCATTACTTAAGCTTACTTAGGTAAGCTAGGTTTTATTCACGCAAAACCTAGTTTTTTCTTTAAAAATCAAGATTTAGCTTTACATTTTTTTTTATTCACAAGATCCATTGATATGTAGGCAAACAAGATAGAATAAATGCACTTTTTTCGTCTTCTGCTTCTTAATGCTGTGGTAAAATTTTTACATGGGAGCATTTTCTAAAGTCCAGAATGTTATACAAATTCAGAAAGTTGTTTTTCCAAATTAATTTTATAATATTTTTTGTTTTTAAAACATTGGTAAGGCTTTAATTTGAAATATTGTAAAAATTGAAAAAGTGACTTATAACAAGCCATCTGACCTCAGAATTGCAATATCTTTGAACTTAATGGTTGCTAATAGTTGTTTTTAAGCTAGGGTTTTTCTTAGACTGAATTTAGAAAAATGTTATTTAAATAAAATAAATTCGAGGTTTTCTTAAAAACAACTTAAACATTGTCTATGAATATATGACGCAATAAGTCTAAATATGGAAACAAGTTGTGCGTTTGTATTTTTCGTTGGTTAAGCCACGTGGTATATTCTGGTATATTCAAGTATTTTTTAAATCAACATTTAAAGCTAAAAGCCACCAATACTATAGACGTATCTAAACCTACGTAAATCTTCATCCTTCAGCATGAAATTGACACTAAAAAATCAGATGCTATAGAAATAAACGCGCAGGTATACCATAAAAGTTCTATTAGGAAAACAGACACGAACTTTCGATGAGTTTTCATGAATATTCATGTAAAATGTGAATTTCAATAACAATCGAAAACGGAAATTATTCCTTTCTGTTTCCTTTCATTTTCATAAGTTTCCCTCCATCACATCATTGGCACTGGCACTCTGAATCTCTGAATACGAGCTTTTCATCCCAATTCCGATTCCCTAACAAGAACAACACACAGAGTGTCTTACTTTGAATGAATAATTACGACTATAGGAAGGAAACGAAGCCATTGTTTGAGAGACAGGGTTATATTCTGAGATAGCTGATGGATGATAACCCAGGAAGGATCTCATCATCAGGAAGAAGAACCTCTACACCTACATACGTACATATCTAGATAAACCTGGTCGTCGTCTCCAATCTAGAAAATTTCTTATACTCTTCATGCAAGGAAAATCCCTAACGAAACGGACGAACGTAAAATATAGAATGAACGAAAAAAAAAATACAAGGAAGATGTAAATTTTATTCTAATTTCCATGATCCCTGCGTTACTAAATAATTCTCTGCCTGCAGCAGAAAAAAAATGAATAGTGGGTACCTATACTAAAGCCCACCAACACAACGATTACCAAGTGGATGTCTTGTCTTCCAGTTCACTGCCATGCCGAAGTTGTTCCAATTGTGCTAAATGGCATTGTTTGTAGGGAAATTAATTATTTGGATTTGAAGGTGCATGAACCGACTGCAAGGATGCAGTCATTTGTACCGTATCCACTCCGTGGACTCTTGCATTCAAATATAATATTTTCCTCTTCTTATTCTAAATCTAAGTCATTGCCATTCCTTTATCCGATTCTTAATTAGTTTTCTTTGCAGAATCAGCATTAAGAGGAATGAAATATAAAGTGCAAAGGGTTCAAGACTAATTTGCCTATACTTTGAAAATAGTACATAGTTCTCTCACTCGATTGATGTAATAAGGCATTTGAGAAAGGCACTGAAAAGGGAAGCGGATTAACACTATAGTCAAAGGACGAAGGTAATAGAAGTGGTAATTATTTAATTACTTTTGCATTTTTTAAAGGACTGCAAGATCCGCTTTTAGTCTCAATTGTTGTATACTTAGATACATTTTTTAAATTTGCATTTACTTATCTCAACCAGGTATAATTTAACACTAACTATGTTGAACTGCTCCTTTGCATCGTCCAAGAATATTAAGTGATTAAATTAATAAGTAGATTACTTAAGGTATCTATTTGCGAAGAAGAAAACTGAAAATATTAAAAAAGGATTGAGGTGCTAGTCCAGTCAAACTAAGCCTGAAAAAGACATATAAACCAAAAAATTCGTGTAGTTCGGGAATGTGTAGAAGGGGGTCCCAGATATTCGCAATAAAAAATCCCCGGTGATCGGAGTGCCACGGGGGCTGGGGGCGTGTTTAAAATGGATCTTCTCACGGTTGCATCAGCATATCTCGAAGACGGTGCGTGGTACAAAAAAAAAACAGGATGGAAAATGTAGCTGATAAAATTTCCTACAATTTATTATCATACATTATTTTGCAAAACAGAACCGTCTTTGAGATATCCTCTCTGGAAAAAGCAAAATTCCAAAAATATGGTTTTTCGCCAAACTTCTTGCTGGGACTTTTTTCCAAATTTTTTTAGCACAAAGTTGTGAATCTATACATTCCCGAAAAAATTGGAACTACACGAGTTCTTTAGTTTATTTTTATACGTTTGGCTGGACTATGCGTTTAAACAGGATTTAAAAACAATTTTTTATATAATAAATTTGCTGAAGCTGATGGCTTGAAACTCGAGAAATTGAACAAAAGGAAACTATTCGGTAAGGAGCATGCAAGACCTTATTGAACCAAAATTTAGCATCTATATGGTCCTCAAGAGAAAAATTAACAATCGGACCCCTAAACCAGCAAGTATGAATTACATTTTTAATAACATCCATTGTCATCATCGTGAAAGATTCTGCTGCTTCTCTTCATATATGTTTATAACAAGTGCAATGAATTAGAGATTGAACTACTTCAATATCTGATGCATGATATGGCAAAAGCCAACACTGTGACATTGGACAATGCGGAATAACTTCAAGAACATGCTGTGGACTTGTTGCAAGACATCCCTGAATTCTGTTTCTGTTCTGTATAAAGTTTTACAAAACCGAGATTCACTCATCCCAGAACTTGATCTCTTTTAGATTTATTCTTCATGACTTCCAACCTCAAACACGGAACGCGGAACTATTCATAAATGTTGCACACGGACTATTTGACAATTCAACTTAGTGTCTGTTTGAATCATAAAATAAAAACAGAACGACATGTTCCTGAACTTCAAATGAACCGGCCAAGATTCCATTCATAAGTTGAAGAACACTTTCTGGAAAGCTTGTCAAGCAACAACCTTATATCAATGTTAAATCAGTGCTAAGCAATGTTCTGGACCGGCTTAAGACTCCCCGCACTAGCAGAGGCTGTTACGATCAGTACTTACAGCTTCATATACCTTTACAAATGTATGCTCATCGACAAAAGCTCCGCTAAAAACTACAGAGGATCTACTAAAGAACATTCAATAGGAACTTCAAAACAGAGGATCTACCAAAGGACCTTCAATAGAGAAAGCGACAAAAACCGACGAATACACTCAGAACTTAAATGCACTGAAATTATGTTTAACTATGCTTTTAAACATATGCAGGAGGGACCAAGGATTTTCAAAAAAATTAATATGTTTTTTGGAAGGACAAGCTTATATTATTATAGAGCATACTTACTTCAAATACTAGAAACTGCAACAACGCTTTCTGTGATAATTGAAGCATTCACAGTGCAATAACAAGTGGATACATATACCAGATTTCATCGAAGAAGTTGATAATAGATTTAAAAATTTTCAGCGGCCATCAATACAGTCAACACATTTAGCTTGGAAAAAGGGCAACAGAGCTATATGATTTTGTTTATACTTCTCCTGAAGAAGTGACTGGCATCATTCTAAGAGCCTAAGAGGAAATTTTAAGAAGTCATCGAGAAACGATTCTAATACTCAAACTCTCGATTTGGGACCACCTATAACTTTTGTTAGAATTATCAAAAAGAATATCCCATAAAAACTAAATTAAAAACCATTGGAACTATCTCAAATACCAAAAACTCAAAAAACACCAAGTCGCTATAAACCATATCATCATCGACATCTCCAACAAACTTGTTCATCTGCGCAGAATGACGCTGGATAATATAATCGCGTTTGCATTTGCGAAAACAACCACGGATTTTAATAGAGGGGTTTCAGCGAAGCAGATACTCTGTCATGTGACTTCTTCAACATCATTTTGGAAAGCACATTATTTTCCAAAGGCCTATGAAAGTCCTGGCATACATATATGCCAATGCTAATGATGCACTCGTCAGCTTTCAAGATGGAAAAGCAGCTTCAGTAAAGTAAATAAAGGGCACGACTGAGTCACACAAACTTGCTCTTGTGGCAAGTTGCTTTCGTTTTTAACGACTAGGATTGATCAGTTAAAAAACAAAAAGATTTAATTTTTTTTTATATATTTTCAAATACTTTTTTTAAATCCTTTAAAACAAAATGCATGCAATAAAAAATGATTTATACGAAATCACTTGAATTTTTTTCGAAATTGATCGTATTTTTTGAAAAAATTAGAACTATCTGTTTTTTGCAAAATAAAAATTTTCAAAAATAGCTTTTTTCTCAGTTCTTCACAGTATTATTTAGGGAAAGCCCTTGTTTTAGAATATTAAATTTCGTGGAAATCGTTGCAGCCGTTCAAAAGATAATCGGTGTAAGAACAAACGGTTCTATGACCGGTACCGATGATTCTGAAAATGAAAAATCCCTGAAAAAGAAATCACTTTTGGCAACAAATCACTCATATTTCATCGAAATTGATCGTATTTTTCGAGAAAACTAAAACAATCTTTTTTTTATGCAAAAAAAAAACTTTTTTAAAAACTACTTTTTAAGTTTTTTTGTTCATATTATTAACGGCAAGCAGTAGTCTTAGAATATTTAATTTCGTCAAAATCGGTGAACTCGTTCGTTTTGGTCGTCAACATTGTAAGCAAATCACTTATATAAAATTTTATCAAAATTGATCGTATTTTTTTCGCACAAAATTTAACTATCGGTTACGTTTATATGGTAGGTACCTTTAGCCATTTTATCATAAGAATGAATTGTACCAAGTTTGAAGAAAGTCGTCCTAACCGTTATGGCTATAGGTGTCGATACATACAGACCAGACAGACAGACAAACAGACAACAGACATAATTACCGGACCTACTTTTTTCATCTTCTCTACAATCGTAGATAATGGCATGTTTGATTGTTATCTCAAAACTTGCCTTATAGTTTCTACCTATAGAGCAAGTAAAAAAGGGTATGAGTAGCTTGACTCACACTGATGATGATGTGTAAACATGACAAACACTGTTGGAAACTTTTTTATTTTTCAGTTGCAATATTTCACAACACTAAAAATAGAGCGCTGGCAGTTATGTTGCAACACGCGCGAATATCGGCTACCAGCAGTCCATGTATAGTAAGACAATGATCCGAACTTTCGAACTGTCAGATTTCGATCCGAAAATTAACAATGTTGACATTGTTTACAACGGTGCTTATGGAGTGAATTCAGAAAATGTGTTTGTTGTCATCAAGGAAGTCTTCACTTCATCCAAATTTACATATAAATGTAATGATAGACAATGTTAAACAGCCAAAACGGACTCAAAAAGCTTCTTTAGTGGACACCATTTGCGATTCGGAATTCTTCAGTGACTCATATGGTGGTGCATATTAACTTTTCGATTTCTATGGAATAATACATGGATTTCAGATTCCAACTTCAAACAAACATATGCATTTAAATGAAATGAAAAATTCCTTATAATGTCCTTTACTTTTAAAACGGACGCACTCCACATTTGAATACTCCACTTCATATGTATTTTGTACAAACATAACAAAAACCATAAACTACATCAAGCTATTTCAAAAATAACCTTTCAAAGTGTGCCGGAAATCCTCTGAATAATTGATTATATTTAAGGACTTACATAGAAAGAAATCTTCCCAAAGAATTCACAACGCTCACTTCCTTTCATTTACATCCCCCCATCAAAGTATTAAATGTCAACATTCTTACAAAATCCCTAAATTAATTATATCTCTGCATAATTCAGGACGATGTAGAAATAACTCCTCTCATTATAACAAACAATTTTGGTCTCCTCTCTTCAGCTTTGTTTTGCAGTTAAGTATAAGTTTAGGGCTGAGAAAGACTGGCTTTTCAAATTGACCATACGGCACTTAATATCCTTATACAACTTCTCAGCCAATTAACATTATTCATGTTTTCAATTTTTTTTTGTTGTTCTTGTTTCTTGTTTTGTTTCTATTTTTTACGTTTTCTCCTATGTCCTACCTAACTTCTTTTTACTGTATACTAACATCTTCAAGTTTCTTTGAAAACAAGAGAAGATATGAAATATCTTACTAAACCAAAGAGCATTCCTTCAGCCATGAAAGAAACAGCACAGCAGCAGTGTAGAAGCATTGTTTCTTATGCAACTAAAACTTATAAATACATAGCTAGTCTTCGAGAGCATGTACCTCGAATGTTCGTTCTTCCTTAGCTATTATAATGTATGAAGAACACGTTCCATTTCCTCTGACATAGTAGCTTCGTCCTTTTGCTGGCTTACACAAACAAACAAACATAAAAGCTCCGCAGCATCTCATAATTTCGTTACACACAATTAACAATGCTGTTTTATGGAGTGAGTGCGAGAATGATGATGCTGAAACTCCTTGCAGCCTTTGCCTGTCTTTTGAGAAAACAACGACGACGACGACGACCGAGGATGGAAAGGACTTTGCATAGTTTTACACAAACGAAAGTCAATTCCAAGGAATTATGCGCACAGGACATAACCTGCCCTGGATGGATTGTAATTTTCTTGATTTATTTAGTTCGGCTCACTAAGGACTAACGTTGCCTTGCCATCGTAGTTCCCTAACTTTGGATCAACCTGCCTTATCAATGGGTGTTCATTATTGGGAGAATTTCACTAGTATAGTATAATATATAAATAAAGATCGAATATAAGATGGTGAAATGTATAAGTTAGTATCAAGAGTAAGTGGGTTATTTTTTTTTCCAAGAGAGAAATTAGGTCACACATTACAAACAAGAAGTATACATATTTTGTCAAAGCATGAAATAAGATAAAATATATATAAAGTGTACACCTGAGTTGCAAAATATGTTTCTCTGGGAAATTAGGAAACTCTTGGTGCTTACGACTGGAAAATATCTAAGCTTTTTTTGGTATGGGTTCCACATGATTTTAAACTGAATAAAGTGTTAATTAAAAAATAATGAGAACAATGGAAAACACAGCTATATTAATATTAAAATGTAAATCACGTAAAAAGTTCTATCAAAATCGTTCGATCATTTTTTTGATTTTTTTTTTTTTGCGTTTTAAAAATAAAAAAAAATTCCCAAATTTTTTGGACAGTATCTACATATTAAAACTTGGAAAAACATATCCAAGAGTATTATTACGGTTGCCAAATCGTTTGCCCAGATTTTGGTTTTTAGACTTTATTTTTTTTAAATACTTTTTTAAAAAAAATTGGTTTGCACTGTAGATAAATCAAATCAAGTTAGCAGAACTCAAAAATAATACATTTTATCAAAATCGGTGCAGCTGTTTAAAAAAAAATCCGTAGCAAAAAAATACAATCCTACGCTTAATGAACGGTATAATGTACTTCAGAAAAAAAATCCGGTAAAAAACGTCACGTTTTTCTAAAAGTTCTGTTTGCAGTATGCATTTATCGTAGCAGAACTATAACAACTATAAGAATTTTTCATTTCGTCAAAATCGGTGGAGCAGTTTGAATAAAAAATCAGTATAAAAAAAGTACGGTTCTATGAGAAGTAGGTACCATCAATAAGTTAATTTAGAAAAAACAATCTGGTATAAAACATCACCGTTGTCAATAAACAACAAATCACTCAAATAAAATTTTATCAAAATTGATCGGATTCATTTTTTTTTTTTTTTTTTTTTGAGAAAAATAGAATTTACAAAAAAACAATCTTTTCGTAAAACAATATTTTAAAAATGTTTGATTGTAGAATTATTAAGGCTTAGCAGAATTTCAGGAATATTAAATTTCGTCAAAATCGTTGCACCCTTTCATAATAAAATTGGTATCAAGAAAGTTATTTCAATTTCCATATTAAAGAGCTGTATACTTTATTTGTGGAGAAAAAATACTAATTCTTATGCGGGCAACAGACGTATAACATAACAACTCAACTTTGTTTTACTTAACTATGGATGGCGCTCACAGTCTAGGACGAACTTCGGCCTCTAACAACAAGTCTCTCCAGCCAGCTCTGTTCCCAGCCAGCCACTTCCAATTTGGCACCGCAAGTTGGCTGGGGTCGATTTTCACTTGTGTGCGCCATCTATTGGAGGTTCTTCCCCCATCTGCGTACACCATCGGGATTGAACTCGAAGACTCGTCGGGCTGGTACGTTGATGGTGTCCATACGCTCCGCGTGACCCAGCCATCTCAGCCGCTGTATTTTCAGCTCTTGACCAAGTTAATATCGCTGTATAGCCCGTATAGCTCGTCATTGAATCTTCTTTTTCCATACTTTCGATTCACACAGGAACAAATCTCTCAGCGTAAAAACTTTCTCTCAAAGTACACAAGAAACTTTTCATCCGAGCTCTTTAACGCCCATACTTCCGCCCCATACAGCAGGACTGGGATGATCAAGGTCTTGTACATCTGCATAAGCGAGTACTTAGACGGACTTTTGATAAATTGTACCAGTGGTATTAACTTGCGATTTTTGTACAAAAGCTTCAAGAACGATGTTAAATAGGATGCATGAAAGCGCGTCGCCTTGTCTTAGACCTTTCTCAACATCAAACGGTTCGGTGGTATTCTTACCGACTATGACAAAGCAGCGAGATTTTTCCATCGCCATCCTGCACATGCGGATGAGTTTGGCAGGGATGCCGAGATACTACATGGCTCTGTACAATTAGTCCCTATCCACGCTATCATACGCGACTTTAAAATCGATAAACAGAATTCCTATCGATCTGGAATTCCTTGGTTTTTTCTAAAATCTGTCGGAGTGTGAACATTTGGACGACGATTGACTTGCCTGGCCTAAAACCACACTGATAGGGGCCAATCAGATCGTTTACAAGGGGTTTTAAGCGATCACACGGGAAAGCTGACAAGATTTTATAAGCGACGCTTAGGAGACTTATTCCTCTTTAGTTAGCGCATGTCAGAGCGTCTCCTTTTTTGTGGATGATGCATACTATGCCAAGGTTCCATTCATCGGTCATATTTTCTTGCGACCAAATTTTACAGATGAGTTGGTGCATGCTCCCTACCAACACATCTCCTGCTGCTTTAAACAATTCTAACCGTCTGGACCAGCAGCTTTATTTAATCTGAGTTTTGCAATCGCTAGTCGCACTTTATTCAGGTCGGGTATACGAAAATGTTGTCCATTATCGTCGATATTAGATTGAATTAGTCGCCTTGCAGCGGAATTTTGGCTATCTTCGCAGTTTAGCAGTCTAGAAAAATGGTCTTTCCATATCCTTAGCACTGACTGTGTATTCACTACCATATTCCCCCTTTCATCTCAGCAGGCTTCTGTTTTGGCCTTAAAGCCTTGTGTAGATCGTTTTACCTTTGGTAGAATTTTCTTACATCACTCCTGTCGGTACAACCCTCGATAGACTTGACCGCTCGCTTCTCGTGCTCTCTATTTTTCTTCCCGGGCTGCTCTCTCAGTAGCTCTGGTTCTAGTCTGCAGCATTGCCTGGTAGGCTTCGTTCTTCACTGCATGCGCCAACCGGCATTCTTCATCAAACCACCAAGAGTTTCGTTGTGGACGCCTAGTGAAACCCAGCACATCAGAGGCGGCACTTCTGATGGCTTGTTGACAATGTCTCTACTGGTCATCTGTACTTGCTGCTGGCGGCGGACTTGTTGAAAGATTGGCAGAAGCGTGGTCAGCGAAGTTCCTTGCGGTCTCTTGTGATTTTAGCTTCGCGATATCAAACCCTCTGACAGCATCAGTTCGGCGTTGTGGCGCAATTGATATCCGCATTCGTACTCGATATACTACCAAGTAGTGGTCAGAGTCTATGTTTGTCCCACGGAATGCTCGAACATCAAGATGCTGGAAGCATGTCTGGCGTCTATCGCGATGTGATCAATTTGATTGATGGTGTTTTGATCACTGCTCCGCCAAGTACCTTTGTGTATATTAAGGTGCGGGAAGTGGGTACTCGATATGATTACATTTCTCCCCGCCGCGAATTCTATCATCTTGTATCCATATTGCCGGACTTGTCGTCATGCAGGCTGTGTTCCCCGAGGATTGAACCAAATGTGCCTTCCTTTCCGAATCTGGCTTTGAAGTCGCCCAGAATAATTTTGACGTCGTACTTTGGGCACATATCGTAGGTGTTCTCAAGGAACTCGTCCTTGGTTGTATTATCCTTCCCTTCGTGGGGGGCGTGGACACAGTAATATTCGTTATATCACTGGGCATCGCCATGTTGATGCCACTCAGAGACTTCCCGCGTCCTACAACACCCAACCATCCTATAACAACGCAAGGTTATATTTAAATCTTTAATTAAAAATTCTCGGCGAAATTCCACTGCATAAGTCATGTTATATTTATTTACCAGTTAAGTAAGTGTGGGTTTACATGTCTTACCTTCTTACTGAAAACTTCATATTCTGTAACGGACAAAAAATATTTCTTCCATTACATTGCAACACATTGTGAAAGATTGAAATTCTTTTTATCAAACGAAAGAAAACTTTGATTAAGAATTATATTTTTTTTCTTTGTTTATATATGAGAAGAAATGTTGATGATGATGCGTTGTTTTGTAATGGAAAAAATATCCGCTAACCTTTTGCCCCCATTTGGCTATATTTGAACTATTACCTTGATTGCAATAAAAACTCGACAGTACCATGATTCCAACTATCACCAATAATTACAATCTGTCCGCAATCTCGACAATAATCAAATATAATCCGAATAGCCTAATGAGGAAAAGGTCAGGGATAGGATCCAACAAAAATAGTGAAATCATTTGTTCGAAAGAGTAGGAAGGTCCACATAAACAATCTCAATATCATCCACATATTGTGTACAGAATTGAAATGCGTTGTTCCACCCTCTCGACCGATGATTCACTGACATACGTAGGTGTTGTGTATGATGATTTCTCTAGACACTAGGAAAGCTCGATCTTACGTCTGATCAGTTTTCCTATATTTCGTGGAATCAAACAGATTCAATCACTCAGCCGCTTGAATGACCTAGGTCGTTTCCACTAATCAGAGACAATAAGAAAAGTCTTAAGTTCACTACGCGTTTATTAAGAATTCCAAAGAAACGTTGTTATGAAAGACTTTTAACAGAGAAGTTTTTACTCCCTCTAGATTTCAGAAAAGAAACCCCTTCCTTGACTCACAACAATCCCTTGAACCATCTCATAAACACTACTGAGGATCCTACACCTGATTCTCCTCCAGACATTTAGTACCTTATCCTTCACCAAAGCAAGGCACGTCCACGCCCGGAGAATCAGGGCGGTCGCTATCTTATCATTGCGCCAGGTCTGCTCGTTGCCATTGCTTAGCTCGTCGAGTGGTGGGGTAGGATCTTGCAATTCAGATAGGACCAGTGTCACATTTTCAGACCTGAAGTAACGGTGGTATTAACTTATTAAATTAAAAAGATTTGCTTAAGGAACCCGAGGAAAGAGTGAACAAAAATAAAACTTGAAGAAAAGACACGGATAAGTCGGTATGGCAGTGATATAGATGTTATTATCACCTTGAGTAGGCTTTACTTTACTCAACTAACTAACAACCTCGCTTATCGACGTAAAACCTGCGAGACATGGGAGTACAGGTGTTAAGGTACCCCATTGTGCGTAACTACCCAACCATATGATAACTAAAGCATTCATCCAAAGACAAACTACTTAGTCATCACCCTATACGGTTCCCGAATGCACGAACTATTTATCGGAAACTCCCTCTACGAAGACGGAAGGTCTTCACCTTCCGTTAAACCAGATGCTGATGGACGTCCATGATGTGGCTTACGAGTCCGATCACGACCCCGTTACCTTGTTACCTTAACACTGCATCACGTTAAGTCCAAACCTGCATAAAAATCAAAAATGAACTTCCCATAAGAGACAACTGACCTCAGAAAAAGTAAAAAGATTTATGTTTTCTTCACAATCTTTATAATATTTATTTTATAATCTCAAAATAATATACCTATTTATAAAGTAATTACTTTCTACTATAATTTCTTTCTAAACTTAAAAAAATTATTTTTTTATAAGTGGATTCATAGCCACATACAATTGCATCTTAACTTTATGAATTATATTTAAATGAAGTTTTTCTGTCGAAGAACCGATCTTAAAAAGCTTTGAAATATTTTTATCAAACCTTCAATAGTATAGAACTGAAAGAATTCTCTGTCTATCTCAAATTCCAAAACGTATCTAAACTTTTAATTTCTTTTGAACTTAATGTCAAAGACAAATTTTCATTGACGGAATAAAGCAAAATTAATAACGAGGGTTGAAGTTACTCTTTTTCCCTCCTTGTGATTCATTATACCCGGTAGAATAAGTTACATTCAAAAATGAAAAAACGTATTATACTATCAGCAAAGAAAAGTTAAATATTAATGAACACCCGAATCTTTCATATAGTTTCCGTTATATGAAAGTTTATTCTTATGCTGAATAAAAAGTTGTAAAAAAAAAATGTCACGAAAGCAGAATATTCGTAGTTATATTCGTACTAAAATTCTAAATCGACCGCTGAAGACTAAGGGATTCAATGTATGAACTTCCATAAGTAGTGAATACTTCTCGTCACCACTCCCACAAATATCCCTTTATTTTACTTTCGGGAACAGTATGAAAAGAGACCACCCTCCCCAAAACAATTTTCCCCAAAACAACCAGTAAAAGAATTAAAAATTTTATGAAATATTAAGGTTATTTTAAAAGAGACGCTAGAATAAAATTTTTAGTTAAAAATGATATAAAAATTTATACAATATAATTTATCAATAAAGGATAATAAAAATATAAGTAAATAAAATCAAGAGAAGATGCATCCTTTCTTAATGTACTAGAAAAGAATTTAGGTGTTGTTTCGGTTATAATGAGTAGGGTTCCTACAGAATGTTGTAAACTATAGGGTTTATGGTAAGATGAAATGTAGGTACTATGCGTTGACGTAGGTAGTACCTGTACATACGACACTCTTCGTATTGAAATTCCTTCATACGAACTTAAACACGTTGCTTACAATTCGTTTGAGATTCCGTTTATTATCGTAGTTTTATCTACTCTTATTAGTTTGTCTCGGCGCGACAACCCGACGATTAAACGACAAAAAAAAATATAAAGACGTGAGTACTAAAGTCTGTTCGAGTCAACTAAACAAAATTTATCTTTATCTCAGCCTGAGATGGGTAATAAACCTCTGATAAATGGAGTTTAATCGTACCGGTATTATTAATAAAAATTTATTAAAACCTTTTCAATTTCAGGTCGCCAAGCTAATAATGATCGAGCGAACCAAAAGTAAGTATTTTTCGTTCACTTTTCGATTTCGCTTTATCACTTATATTTCTTTTTATTTTTAGCAAAGATGCTCCCAAAACACAACACACGTGAGTACTCTTTGTATCTTTATTACACACGACAACTATTTATTTAATTATTATATTCTTTCTTTTCGGATAATTTTAACCGGAACGCGAACTAAATAGGTATCATCAAAGGTAAGTGACGTACTTATCTTCGTAGGTTCTTTTATTTCATAGTAAGTAATTGAGTCGCGTATTTATTAATGCGCGATTCTTACTTCAGTTTCTATTTTCTTTTTTTTTTTTTTCTTTCAGCTTTATTACATTCAGGTAAATTTATACGTAAATATTTTAGGTTATTATTTCAACCATTAACGCAAATAATAATCAGAAAGACGTTTCTCAATTAGTTGTGACAACCACAAAACAAATGCAAGGATAATTTATCCTTTTTTTAAAATTGGTTCTTTTACATAACATGAGAAAAGAATCTCTTAAACTTTTTCTAATCTTAACTTCTGACTCTTCAAAAATAAATAAACTTAACCGTTCTCGTTAATTTGTTTTAATCTCATAACTTCATAAGAAAAATCTTTTATCTTAATTGAGCAATTTTGTGCTAAATTGATAGCTTTAAGTACCTAGGTACTCTTCTAAAAATTTCTCTGAATCTAGATTAAATTACATAGCAACTGAAGTTATTGACTCGTCCTAGCAAAGGAAAGTGAAAATTTTTGGATCTATTCAAGTCCAATCCAAGTTCAAAACTGGTTTTTATTTACCAGAGAATAATTTTTATCTATTTTCACAAAACTGACTCCAATTGAGTCTCAATTAACTCTAATTTCTTTATATGTCCTTAGACTTGAATTCATATACTGTACAGTATTTAAGAAACTTCTCAAAATTATTCACTTTGCTAGAATCTACTTCACTGACTATAAAAACAATGGATTATGTTCTTTTCAACTAAGGGCTTTTATAACAATTATTTAATTTTATTGCCTTTGGAAAAGATAGACAAAAATCGATTTTAAGATTTGAACATCTACGTATAAATATTCTTTACAACATAAAGAAAACTTCTTTTTTTTTTTTTTTGGATCAACTTCGTTATAAAAATTTACGTTAACATCCGTAGCTTTCGTTTTACAAGTTCGAATTTTTAAGACAATACTTATATACCAATATCATATTTTAACCGAATCGGATTGCGTTTAATAAATATATTCACTAATTTTCGACGTATCTTTTTCTCTTTTATTTGGTAGGTGATTTTTCACATGACATCGGGACTTGTTTAATAAGAAAAATTTTTAAACCATACCTCGGGTCTTGACAAATTGAGATTTACAAACGATTCCTTTTTTTGTATGTACTTATAACGGCTCTCGTAGATTAACTGGATCCCACGATGTAAGTGAATTTTGATATTTGATCGAAAGATGAGTTCTTCTATTCACTGTCCAATCGAAACATTACTGAATTTTGTCCGAATTTCTAGATGTTCGTTGATACGTTGGTTGGTTTATTTATTACATATAATGTATGATATAACATGGTATAATGATATAACCAAAAACCAGGCAGCTTACTATGTCTCTTGAGAAAGCAAATGGAACATCCCATCGGATGATGTAATGCTCTTGAGGACATATAATTGCTACCTATATGGGACAAAGAACATGTTTTAGTTTTTTTGTCTTTTTCTGCTAAATATTGAGTTCATCTTCTCAGGAGTTGTAGGGTGTTGTAGTTTCATTTTTTTTTTTTTCACTTGGTTTTCTCCTAAGAAGATTTACTCTTACTACTTTTCTACGAACTGTTTTATAAAGAAATTTTTTTAACCATAAAAAAAAATGTGTTACCTGGTTTTTTCCTGTGATATTCCTAATTAAGCTTTTGTCGTTGTCTTGTTTTCTAATTGTTCTTAAATATGTTGGGGTGAGACTATGTCTCCAATCTGAGATTTTCGACACGTGTTTGTCTCAATCTTTTCCAGATTATTATACGCCTTTTAAAGATATTCCAAAGAAAATTATTTTATTTCGCTTTTTTCTTGGTTGTATCTCGTCAAATTGCTTCTTTACATGTTTCATGTAATTGGGCTATTTTCTATATAAAAAAGAACAAATTTTATAGAATTTGCGGCCATACTTTTTCTTGCTACGCAGAAACTTTTTTTTTTTTTTATCTATGTGAATTTTATGAACTTACCATTTATTTTCGATAGCCTATGCTTATTTTAATTTTATTTCTTCGCTTTTATCTTTTTGGTATCCTGGGTTGATTATTTAAAATAATCACCCTTCGACCCAAGAATGTTTTTGTGATATTTTAATAATTTTTCTCAGAGATTAATTTTTCGTGAACTGGTTAAGACAAACGATGCAACGACAAAGAACATTCTTTCGATTTCCAGTTGGATCGTAGTTCGGCAGTTGGGCTTTCCAGATGCCGTTTGAATTTGTCGCCTGATTTGAGGGGTAAAAGCTTTTTCTCTAAAGAGAACTTCTATCTGCTTCACGCTTCCTAACTTTTTAGCTTGACTATATTCTGACAAATTACTTTTGCTGTACTCTCTATTGCGTATGTCTAAGTGCTGTTTCTCTTTTCTTTTCAGCTTAAATATTGTGGATTCTGATCTGTGTGGAACAGGTCTTTTCATTCGTTCTGTGAGTCTACCACTTGAATTGGTTGATGTAAGGTAAGTATTATTTAGACGTTGTTGATTTTCGTTCGTATTTGTTGTAAGTGTTTCGTCTTATGGTAAGTATGGTTTTTTTAGTCTTAAGGTAAGTATGGTATTTTATTATTGTTATCGTTTATGTTACGTTGTATAGGTAAGTATGGTTATTTGTAATTCGTCTTTCAATATTCCGTTTAGGTTTATGTATTTACACTAGCGAATTGTTTCGAAGGTAAGTATAATTGTTTCGTAAGTTTTTTTTTTTTTTTTTGTTTTTGTAAATGTGTGAGTGTTGTATAAATATTAGTACTTTAATTTTGTATCAGAATGTTGAATATTGTCTTAATGTATGATAATAATTCAATGTGTCATTTTCTTTAGACAATTGGAAAGTTTGTGTTTAAGTTAATGTCTAGTCATTTAGTGTGTTTGTGTATGTGACGTTTCGTATTTGTTGATGTTGTGTCATTTGTATGTTCTATCATTATGAATAAAAGCCTGTTCATTTTTATTCTACTCTCAACTATTTCTACCTAAACATAACTACTTCTTCTACTACTTCTTTTATCTCCGTGGTGAAACTTATAAACATTCCCCACAGACGTTCCACAGAAAGCCCTATTTAGGTTTCCCCTGACTATTATCGCGTTGGATATCGAATTTGCATGTATCTAATTTGTGTACGTGTCATTGCTCTTCGTACTTATTGCGTCAGCCATTTGCGCTCTTTTGGTGGTGGTTTTCTTTCTTTGCGGCAAAATGAAGCTTTTGTTTGTGCGCTGGTGTGAGTTGTATTTTATTGGAATAAGTTATTTCATTTGGAATTTCCCCTACGTGTAGTTATTTTTTTGTGCTTGAAAGTTCTTTCCATGGTGTATTTAATTTTGAATTCATATGAGCGAATTCAATTGCTTTTTGTAGCGTACCACAAAGTTAAGCAACTTTTAGATATGATGGAATGTTTTCGATGGACTTTATTTTTACAATGACTACACTGTATTCGTAAATTCTATTTATGAAAATTTTTGAGTTGGGTGGATCTTTGGTTTCGATTATTTTAATGAGAAGTGGTAAGATGAAAGGATGGATGGTCGTTATTCGTATTTTTAAGTAGATTTGTAGGTTCACGGGGTAGGTATAAGGAAGGTTCCCCTACAAAACTCATTCAATTTGCACGACTTGCCTTGCACAGTGAAGGAGAAAAAGGAACCATCACTACACTACGTTGTTACTGAATTTTAAAATTTGTTTTTATGTTATTTAATTAACGACGAACCCACGACCCCTTGTGTCTCATGCTCCTCTGAGTTCGCTGGGCTTGAAAGACTTTGCTTTGGCCATCAAACTCTACTTTCTCAGATCCTTGGTGTGAACCACTGTTTCAAAACCTTTTTCATCTCTTGTTTTGTACAAATTATTACCAATTATCTTAATGATTGTCGTTTTCAAAAATTTGGGACATAGTTTTGCATTCTTATGCTTACTAGCATCGCTTAAGGTGAAATTTCGCCTGAATACAACATCTCCTATGTTATATCTGATTAACCTACTTCGTAAGTTATACACCTTTTCATACTGCTCATGTGCAAGATTAAGAGCAGTTTTTAAGTAAGTATGAACAATGTTCATTCGAGCAGTTTTTGGAATCCAATCAATTTCCGACTGGTTTAATCCTCCTATTTTTCGCAACAGCTTATAATCAGCACCGTGCTCAATCATGCGCTGTCCAAAGAGTGCCTCATAAGGAGACATCCCTATGACTGAATGAATAGTGGTTCTTAACGCGCTGCTGATAGCTGATAAGTGATTATCCCAGTCATATTGATCTTCATCAATATATGCTCTTATTGAGCTCAGAATGGAGCGGTTAACACGCTCACTTGCATTTGCTTGGGGTGCATAAGCAGCAGTTCGGATATGATTAACTCCGAAGTTATTTAAGAATTTTAAAAAGTCATTGCTTAGGAATTGTGAACCGTTGTCTGACAACAAGCTCTCTGGTACCCCGAATAATAAAAACACCTCATCTGATAAGAATTTGATGAGTTCATTGGTGTTTGCTTTCTTTAGCGGTTTAATAAGTACGAACTTTGTAAGTTGGTCCAGGGCTATTACTATATAAGTATTTCCTCTTCTGGACCGAGGATAAGGGCCCAAAAAATCCACATAAATGTGTTGAAACGGTCGCTCTACCTCGTATCCCTTTCCCATTTCCGTACGTAAAGTCTTGTTCGGAGCCTTTACCATTTTACAAGTTTCGCAATTATTAACGAAATGTTTAATTTGTGCGGCCATACCTGGCCAATAAAATTGTTGTTGAAGGCGGTATAACGTTTTAGCTATCCCTCCATGCGCAGCTCTGGGTGGTCGATGGGCTTGATCTATCAACCGATCTGTTAGTGTCGATGGAATCCATAATTTCCAAGAATTGTCATCCTGGAGTGGATTTCCTGTGACATGCTTAACCTTTTTGTAAACATAATTTTCAGATACCTGTAGGTCTGGAAGCTGTTCTTTATTATTACTGATGTGAGACGAAATTTGGACATATTCGTCCGACTTGAAAGCCGGATCCTCCAAATCCACGTTTATCACTTCAGACGGGTTTGTTGAACTTAATACCGGCGTGGAGTGCTTTGATGTCAACGCCTCTACCTCATAGACTCGAGATAACGTATCTGGCAGGACATTCAAAGTTCCACGTCGGTGATGAACCTCAAAGTCAAACCCTTGTAGTTTAAGACTCCATCTAGCCAACCTACCGGTAGGGTCCTTCAAATTCATCAGCCACTTCAGGCTGGCATGGTCGGTTATCACTATAAACTTATAACCTTCAATATACGGCCGAAATTTGTGTATGCCCTTCACCGCGGCTAAACATTCGCGTTCCGTCACCGTGTAATTACGCTGGGCCGAATTCAATTTCTGTGAATAATAGTAAATGGGTAACTCCGCTCCAGACTCATCTTTTTGGCACAGAACACACCCGATTCCAGTAGCTGATGCATCACAAAGGATAATAAATTGCTTGCTGAAATCGGGGTTGCGGAGTACTGGAGCTGTAGTTAGAGCCACTTTAATTTTGTTGAACGCCGTTAAGGCTTCCTCTCCAAAATTGAATGGGACCCCCTTCTTCAAAGTGTCCGAAATTGGACCAGCCACTCCTGAGAAATTCTCAATAAATCTCCGGTACCAACCAGCCATTCCTAAGAATCGCCGGACTTGACGAACTGTTGTTGGCACCGGAAAATCTATGATGGCAGAAATTTTGCCAGGATCTGCTTTAAGACACTCCTGTCCAACTACATAACCTAAGTATTGCAACTCCTGGAAGCAGAATCGAGACTTCTCGACGTTAATCGTAAGTCCTGCTTCCAGTAGCCGCTTACTTACAATTTTTAAGATAGAGATATGTTCCTGAAAAGATTTAGAAATGACGAGTAGATCGTCCAGATAAATAAAAACGTTTTCTCTTAGATGAGACGGTATAACCTTATTCATGAGGTAAGTCAAAGTTTGTGCAGCATTAGAGAGACCAAACGGCATCACCTTGAATTGGTACAGTGGTCGACCGGCGACAGTAAACGCCGTCTTCTCCCGCGATTCTTTCTCCAGTGGTACCTGCCAATACGCATCTTTCAGATCCACGCTCGAAATGAAACGTGTTCCTGAAAGTCGTGCAAGCAGTCCTTCGATGTGAGCAATTGGACTCGCATTCTTCTTAGTCACACTGTTGACTTTCCGAAAGTCTAGGCATAGGCGATTTTTCCCGGGCTTTCTCACCAAAACAACTGGTGAGGACCATGCACTAGAACTTTCTTCAATAACACCCATAGAAAGCATGCGGTCCAATTCCGCGTCAACTAGGCTTTGTACCACTGGTGATATGGGATAATGACGTTGTTTAATTGGTTCAGCGTCTCCCGTATCGATCACATGTTCCAACAAGTGAGTCCGTCCAAGCCCTCTATCAGCAAAAGATGGAAAAGACTTAATGACCTCCTTCAAAATTTTCGTCTCCTCAGGTGACAAGTCGCATTCAGCAATTTTTGTCGTTTCGCGAACTGTCTCGGAAACGGTACATAAAGACGAAATAATATTTGGTGCTATTTTGAACAACACCCAAAAATCTACACCTAAGTATAGCTCTTGTGAAAGTGTAGGAACGATAAGTAAATCCAAAGGAAGATGTTTATCCTTAAACTGGATTTTAACTTTAACGACTCCTATCACTGGCTGTTTTCGACCATCGGCCGTAGAAATGTTGGTGCTAAACTTTTTGTATGGGATGTTCGATTTGTCTAAATATTCTACTGCCCCTCTTCCGAGACAGCTAACGCTGGCACCTGAGTCCAGCAATCCTAACCACTTTTTGTTGAAGATGTTAACCTCCAAATAAGGGCGAGGGTCTTCTGATATTTCAGTTAACTTGGTGGCAGAAATGTTTTTACGTATGGAACGTTTTTGCATAAATCTATTACGCAATTTTGTAATCTTTTGAATATGTTTGGGATAGGTATATATTCTCTGTCTAGCTAGGTTATATTCTACCTGTCTAACATGTAAAGGTTTTAATGGACGTAAAGTTGGTATTTTTGAAGTATTTAATGGTAATTTATTTTTTTGTTCTATCAGATTTGGGTTTTTCCTTATTGTTATGGGTTTAGGTGGTGTTATTCCTTTTTCAATTGACTCCCCGAGTCTCCCGTCCTTGCCAGATCTCTCTCGGCTGAGTGCTGGCTCCATTGTCGGTTTCCCGAACAGTTTCTACAGTTTGGTGTAACTGTCTCTGGTAAGCCACACTTATAGCAGAAAAGTTTGCGTTGAGTATCTGTGCAATCGCGGAATGAATGTCCGATGTTTCGACAATTCCAGCACTTAAGATTCTCTGGGTTAATCTTTGGTTTGATATCACGTCTGTTAGTTGGGTTGTAAGCTTCAATAGCATTAGAGATTTCAGTTGGTGGTATTTCCGAAGTTGGCACTTCAAGTTCACTCATTTGTCTTCGGTTTTGATTAGCATATGGTGGAGGTATACGAGCTCTTGTTGGGTCATAATGACTCAAAAATTTCTCCATTTCTCTGCATGTATGTACTAGGTCAGATAGTTTGGTAATTTTGCTCGTTAACAATAACTCTCCCATTCTTCTTTTGACGTTTTGTTTAACGATCTCCACGATTTCCATATTTGGTCGAGGCGCGCGCATTCTAGAATTAATCCTTAATATGTCCTCGTAGAATGTGTCGAAATTTTCCCCTGGTTGCTGCTTCCGTTCAGCCATCTGTCTTGCGAGTTCCGAATCGGTCTCTAGACCTCTGTATTGTTCGATTATGGCTAAACGTAAAGCTGCCCATGATGAATGTGGATGCTCCTTCAACCACATCCAAAACCACGTTTCTACGGTGCCACTTATGAAGTGGTGAAAATTTGCCACAACCTCTTCCCATGAAACGTTATAACTGTCTTTCACTCTCTCCAAACGAAACAGAAACTCATCGACTGTCATTCCTTTAGCGTTGAATTTTACTCCCCATTTGTGATAATGAGGGAATTTCGAATAGGAACCAGCTGGAGATATAGTCGGTATTCTCGTTCGCTCATTTCCTGACGGATTGTCGAAAGTGATTCTATCCAAACGCTCATAAAAATCTGGTGCTTGAGTTCTAGTCGCTTCAGTTCGAAGTGTTCCTGGGTATCTAGAATATTCTCGTGGGAAGTTAGGTGTTTCCGGCACATGTCGAATAAAAGGCGGTTCTCTATCAGCTCTATAGATTTGCGGAGTTGGCTGTTCACATAGGTTCATTGCAGGTTGAGAAGGTTGAGTGTTCTGCGTGTTGGTCGCTAAAGCAGTCCTTATGGCTTCATTTACCTTTTCCAACATCTGGTTTTGGCTAGCCGCCAATGCTTCTTGCAGATTCCTCCTGTCTTCCGCTCTACTAAAACCTATCGTTGCTAAGGCTACTTCTTTTACGTATTGTTGCATCCTGTCGTCTTCTCGTTCTGGTGAGTATTCCAAACGTCGTTGGCCTAATCCTGTAACAGACGATGGACGTTCTTCAGCTGCTTCTTCATGGGTCGCTTCCGCAGCTTGTTGTGTATTTGAAGTGCCTGCTTGATCTTCTATGTGACTTTCGTCTACTGGCTCTCCGGTTTCCATAGTTAGATCTAATGCTGGATTCAATAGTTTCTTTTGAAATCTCGTAAGATGTTCTCCAGGTGTACTTGGATTACGCGGGTTCTTTTTCTCCTTAGGGTTCTCAGCCGTAGGAGGTTTATCTTTTCCCCTTCCCATAGGATTGGTGTAATTGTAATAGCCGGTATATGCAAATTTGCTTCAACAGCAAGTAAATTCAGAAAAAAAAATTTTATAGAACCTATCAAAAAAAAATTTCAAACTTAACTACTCTAAATCAGTACTAATCTAACTTAATAAACTAACTTAACTTAAACTAATTTCTAACCTAACTTAACCTAACTTCTTTTATAGGGTAAACCCTCGGAAAACTTCACAAAAACTAAATTAACTGAACTAACTAACTCCGATAATTTCTCAACTATAATTTCTAACAACTGCTTCTTCAAAATTACTAAATAAATCCCAACTACCGTTCTAAATATTTCTTAATCACTTCAAAAAAAAATATATCTTTATCCTCCAACTACCATCTAAATGTTTTATCCTGCAAAGACAATATAACTAAATCTATAACTTAACTACAAAAGCAATCCTCTTCAACTTTTGTTTAATCTTCATAAATGTTTTTACATATCAAAAAAAATTGAATATGTGCGCCACCAGGCAAAAATAACTTCAAAGTCACTTTCCTCAACAGGAACTAACTTAATAGGGTGCCACCAGGCAAAACTAAAAATATGGCCGCCAGGCAAACTAAATATAAACGCCACCAGGCAAACTAAATATAAACGCCACCAGGCAAACTAAATATAACTTCCAAAAATTTCTAAATCTTCCAATTTTTAGAATTCAAAAATCTTAATACCTTCGATATCTTCTATATTAAACTACTTCTCTCTTCTTCAGTTTTCTCTATCTCTTGCAGGTTTGGAGTCGTGACCGGAACATCGTTTCGTTTACGCCTCCATCAACATCTTCCCCATTGCGTTTTCTTCAATTGAGAAACTCAACCAAAAACTTTGGTTCAGACCACACGACTTATCAGTTCACTGTATCTGAACTTATTTATCCATAAACTCGAAATCAATCTACGCTACCGCTACAAACCTAGGTAAGAAGACATCGTTGCCTAGTGGACAGCAGATTAAGACGAACCCCAAATTTACTTCAAAATATTTCAACAAAAAAAATTATACACTAAAATTGAAAAATGATGTAAATATTATGAATAAGTGTTTCGCGTTACTTTGGTATGTCTACTACATCGAACAAAGTTTTATTGCTTTTTCGCTGCGGACCTGAGTAGGAACAACTTCAACCACTCACCCGGTCGAAAAATCCAACGACCTGTCTTCTGAAGACTATCAACCAGAGAGAAGTTGGTCAACTAACATCCAAAGCTACAGCGATTGGCTTCAACTAGCCAATCCGGACATCAGACTGCAAGCTAACTATTAATCTAGGTTGACTTGATTTTCGCGAGAATGAAAGGATACGAGATCTGGTTATCGCAAACAGACGTGGGTAGGAACAACTTCACCACTCACCTGGCCGATACATAAGTCTCCTATCTCTCGATGAAAAATCTCAGCAGAAAATCCTCAAGAGTAAATAAAAACAAAATATTCTTCTAAAAAAAAAACTACTAACAATGTCTTGCATCACGACGGTACGTCTTCTACCTCGATCAAGACATAATGGTTTCTCGCTACAGACATGAGTAGGAACTACTTCCACCACTCATCTGGTCGAAAAATCTAACGCTTGTCTTCGAAAGACAACAAAAACAACAAGTGAATTAACTAACCCCTAACGCTACAGCTACTGGCTTGAACTAGCCAATACGGCCGTCAGACCGTAAGTCAACCACTAATATTGCATGTTAATTTCGCGAGAATTGGAAAGTATATGAGCAGGTTATCGCTGCAGACATGAATAAGAACTACTTCTATCACTCACCGGTCGACACTTAAGTCATACACTCCCTGATAGAAAATCTCAACTGAAACTACCAATCGCAAAACTTCAACAAAAAAAATTAAATGATTTTCTTTACAGAAAATCTCGGACATGAACTAGATCTTAAATGAATCTTCTTCAAATTCCATGAACTGTTCAACAACTAAATTACTCGGGCCCCACGTTTGAGCGCCATTTGTAACGGACAAAAAATATTTCTTCCATTACATTGCAACACATTGTGAAAGATTGAAATTCTTTTTATCAAACGAAAGAAAACTTTGATTAAGAATTATATTTTTTTTCTTTGTTTATATATGAGAAGAAATGTTGATGATGATGCGTTGTTTTGTAATGGAAAAAATATCCGCTAACCTTTTGCCCCCATTTGGCTATATTTGAACTATTACCTTGATTGCAATAAAAACTCGACAGTACCATGATTCCAACTATCACCAATAATTACAATCTGTCCGCAATCTCGACAATAATCAAATATAATCCGAATAGCCTAATGAGGAAAAGGTCAGGGATAGGATCCAACAAAAATAGTGAAATCATTTGTTCGAAAGAGTAGGAAGGTCCACATAAACAATCTCAATATCATCCACATATTGTGTACAGAATTGAAATGCGTTGTTCCACCCTCTCGACCGATGATTCACTGACATACGTAGGTGTTGTGTATGATGATTTCTCTAGACACTAGGAAAGCTCGATCTTACGTCTGATCAGTTTTCCTATATTTCGTGGAATCAAACAGATTCAATCACTCAGCCGCTTGAATGACCTAGGTCGTTTCCACTAATCAGAGACAATAAGAAAAGTCTTAAGTTCACTACGCGTTTATTAAGAATTCCAAAGAAACGTTGTTATGAAAGACTTTTAACAGAGAAGTTTTTACTCCCTCTAGATTTCAGAAAAGAAACCCCTTCCTTGACTCACAACAATCCCTTGAACCATCTCATAAACACTACTGAGGATCCTACACCTGATTCTCCTCCAGACATTTAGTACCTTATCCTTCACCAAAGCAAGGCACGTCCACGCCCGGAGAATCAGGGCGGTCGCTATCTTATCATTGCGCCAGGTCTGCTCGTTGCCATTGCTTAGCTCGTCGAGTGGTGGGGTAGGATCTTGCAATTCAGATAGGACCAGTGTCACATTTTCAGACCTGAAGTAACGGTGGTATTAACTTATTAAATTAAAAAGATTTGCTTAAGGAACCCGAGGAAAGAGTGAACAAAAATAAAACTTGAAGAAAAGACACGGATAAGTCGGTATGGCAGTGATATAGATGTTATTATCACCTTGAGTAGGCTTTACTTTACTCAACTAACTAACAACCTCGCTTATCGACGTAAAACCTGCGAGACATGGGAGTACAGGTGTTAAGGTACCCCATTGTGCGTAACTACCCAACCATATGATAACTAAAGCATTCATCCAAAGACAAACTACTTAGTCATCACCCTATACGGTTCCCGAATGCACGAACTATTTATCGGAAACTCCCTCTACGAAGACGGAAGGTCTTCACCTTCCGTTAAACCAGATGCTGATGGACGTCCATGATGTGGCTTACGAGTCCGATCACGACCCCGTTACCTTGTTACCTTAACACTGCATCACGTTAAGTCCAAACCTGCATAAAAATCAAAAATGAACTTCCCATAAGAGACAACTGACCTCAGAAAAAGTAAAAAGATTTATGTTTTCTTCACAATCTTTATAATATTTATTTTATAATCTCAAAATAATATACCTATTTATAAAGTAATTACTTTCTACTATAATTTCTTTCTAAACTTAAAAAAATTATTTTTTTATAAGTGGATTCATAGCCACATACAATTGCATCTTAACTTTATGAATTATATTTAAATGAAGTTTTTCTGTCGAAGAACCGATCTTAAAAAGCTTTGAAATATTTTTATCAAACCTTCAATAGTATAGAACTGAAAGAATTCTCTGTCTATCTCAAATTCCAAAACGTATCTAAACTTTTAATTTCTTTTGAACTTAATGTCAAAGACAAATTTTCATTGACGGAATAAAGCAAAATTAATAACGAGGGTTGAAGTTACTCTTTTTCCCTCCTTGTGATTCATTATACCCGGTAGAATAAGTTACATTCAAAAATGAAAAAACGTATTATACTATCAGCAAAGAAAAGTTAAATATTAATGAACACCCGAATCTTTCATATAGTTTCCGTTATATGAAAGTTTATTCTTATGCTGAATAAAAAGTTGTAAAAAAAAAATGTCACGAAAGCAGAATATTCGTAGTTATATTCGTACTAAAATTCTAAATCGACCGCTGAAGACTAAGGGATTCAATGTATGAACTTCCATAAGTAGTGAATACTTCTCGTCACCACTCCCACAAATATCCCTTTATTTTACTTTCGGGAACAGTATGAAAAGAGACCACCCTCCCCAAAACAATTTTCCCCAAAACAACCAGTAAAAGAATTAAAAATTTTATGAAATATTAAGGTTATTTTAAAAGAGACGCTAGAATAAAATTTTTAGTTAAAAATGATATAAAAATTTATACAATATAATTTATCAATAAAGGATAATAAAAATATAAGTAAATAAAATCAAGAGAAGATGCATCCTTTCTTAATGTACTAGAAAAGAATTTAGGTGTTGTTTCGGTTATAATGAGTAGGGTTCCTACAGAATGTTGTAAACTATAGGGTTTATGGTAAGATGAAATGTAGGTACTATGCGTTGACGTAGGTAGTACCTGTACATACGACACTCTTCGTATTGAAATTCCTTCATACGAACTTAAACACGTTGCTTACAATTCGTTTGAGATTCCGTTTATTATCGTAGTTTTATCTACTCTTATTAGTTTGTCTCGGCGCGACAACCCGACGATTAAACGACAAAAAAAAATATAAAGACGTGAGTACTAAAGTCTGTTCGAGTCAACTAAACAAAATTTATCTTTATCTCAGCCTGAGATGGGTAATAAACCTCTGATAAATGGAGTTTAATCGTACCGGTATTATTAATAAAAATTTATTAAAACCTTTTCAATTTCAGGTCGCCAAGCTAATAATGATCGAGCGAACCAAAAGTAAGTATTTTTCGTTCACTTTTCGATTTCGCTTTATCACTTATATTTCTTTTTATTTTTAGCAAAGATGCTCCCAAAACACAACACACGTGAGTACTCTTTGTATCTTTATTACACACGACAACTATTTATTTAATTATTATATTCTTTCTTTTCGGATAATTTTAACCGGAACGCGAACTAAATAGGTATCATCAAAGGTAAGTGACGTACTTATCTTCGTAGGTTCTTTTATTTCATAGTAAGTAATTGAGTCGCGTATTTATTAATGCGCGATTCTTACTTCAGTTTCTATTTTCTTTTTTTTTTTTTTCTTTCAGCTTTATTACATTCAGGTAAATTTATACGTAAATATTTTAGGTTATTATTTCAACCATTAACGCAAATAATAATCAGAAAGACGTTTCTCAATTAGTTGTGACAACCACAAAACAAATGCAAGGATAATTTATCCTTTTTTTAAAATTGGTTCTTTTACATAACATGAGAAAAGAATCTCTTAAACTTTTTCTAATCTTAACTTCTGACTCTTCAAAAATAAATAAACTTAACCGTTCTCGTTAATTTGTTTTAATCTCATAACTTCATAAGAAAAATCTTTTATCTTAATTGAGCAATTTTGTGCTAAATTGATAGCTTTAAGTACCTAGGTACTCTTCTAAAAATTTCTCTGAATCTAGATTAAATTACATAGCAACTGAAGTTATTGACTCGTCCTAGCAAAGGAAAGTGAAAATTTTTGGATCTATTCAAGTCCAATCCAAGTTCAAAACTGGTTTTTATTTACCAGAGAATAATTTTTATCTATTTTCACAAAACTGACTCCAATTGAGTCTCAATTAACTCTAATTTCTTTATATGTCCTTAGACTTGAATTCATATACTGTACAGTATTTAAGAAACTTCTCAAAATTATTCACTTTGCTAGAATCTACTTCACTGACTATAAAAACAATGGATTATGTTCTTTTCAACTAAGGGCTTTTATAACAATTATTTAATTTTATTGCCTTTGGAAAAGATAGACAAAAATCGATTTTAAGATTTGAACATCTACGTATAAATATTCTTTACAACATAAAGAAAACTTCTTTTTTTTTTTTTTTGGATCAACTTCGTTATAAAAATTTACGTTAACATCCGTAGCTTTCGTTTTACAAGTTCGAATTTTTAAGACAATACTTATATACCAATATCATATTTTAACCGAATCGGATTGCGTTTAATAAATATATTCACTAATTTTCGACGTATCTTTTTCTCTTTTATTTGGTAGGTGATTTTTCACATGACATCGGGACTTGTTTAATAAGAAAAATTTTTAAACCATACCTCGGGTCTTGACAAATTGAGATTTACAAACGATTCCTTTTTTTGTATGTACTTATAACGGCTCTCGTAGATTAACTGGATCCCACGATGTAAGTGAATTTTGATATTTGATCGAAAGATGAGTTCTTCTATTCACTGTCCAATCGAAACATTACTGAATTTTGTCCGAATTTCTAGATGTTCGTTGATACGTTGGTTGGTTTATTTATTACATATAATGTATGATATAACATGGTATAATGATATAACCAAAAACCAGGCAGCTTACTATGTCTCTTGAGAAAGCAAATGGAACATCCCATCGGATGATGTAATGCTCTTGAGGACATATAATTGCTACCTATATGGGACAAAGAACATGTTTTAGTTTTTTTGTCTTTTTCTGCTAAATATTGAGTTCATCTTCTCAGGAGTTGTAGGGTGTTGTAGTTTCATTTTTTTTTTTTTCACTTGGTTTTCTCCTAAGAAGATTTACTCTTACTACTTTTCTACGAAGTGTTTTATAAAGAAATTTTTTTAACCATAAAAAAAAATGTGTTACCTGGTTTTTTCCTGTGATATTCCTAATTAAGCTTTTGTCGTTGTCTTGTTTTCTAATTGTTCTTAAATATGTTGGGGTGAGACTATGTCTCCAATCTGAGATTTTCGACACGTGTTTGTCTCAATCTTTTCCAGATTATTATACGCCTTTTAAAGATATTCCAAAGAAAATTATTTTATTTCGCTTTTTTCTTGGTTGTATCTCGTCAAATTGCTTCTTTACATGTTTCATGTAATTGGGCTATTTTCTATATAAAAAAGAACAAATTTTATAGAATTTGCGGCCATACTTTTTCTTGCTACGCAGAAACTTTTTTTTTTTTTTATCTATGTGAATTTTATGAACTTACCATTTATTTTCGATAGCCTATGCTTATTTTAATTTTATTTCTTCGCTTTTATCTTTTTGGTATCCTGGGTTGATTATTTAAAATAATCACCCTTCGACCCAAGAATGTTTTTGTGATATTTTAATAATTTTTCTCAGAGATTAATTTTTCGTGAACTGGTTAAGACAAACGATGCAACGACAAAGAACATTCTTTCGATTTCCAGTTGGATCGTAGTTCGGCAGTTGGGCTTTCCAGATGCCGTTTGAATTTGTCGCCTGATTTGAGGGGTAAAAGCTTTTTCTCTAAAGAGAACTTCTATCTGCTTCACGCTTCCTAACTTTTTAGCTTGACTATATTCTGACAAATTACTTTTGCTGTACTCTCTATTGCGTATGTCTAAGTGCTGTTTCTCTTTTCTTTTCAGCTTAAATATTGTGGATTCTGATCTGTGTGGAACAGGTCTTTTCATTCGTTCTGTGAGTCTACCACTTGAATTGGTTGATGTAAGGTAAGTATTATTTAGACGTTGTTGATTTTCGTTCGTATTTGTTGTAAGTGTTTCGTCTTATGGTAAGTATGGTTTTTTTAGTCTTAAGGTAAGTATGGTATTTTATTATTGTTATCGTTTATGTTACGTTGTATAGGTAAGTATGGTTATTTGTAATTCGTCTTTCAATATTCCGTTTAGGTTTATGTATTTACACTAGCGAATTGTTTCGAAGGTAAGTATAATTGTTTCGTAAGTTTTTTTTTTTTTTTTTGTTTTTGTAAATGTGTGAGTGTTGTATAAATATTAGTACTTTAATTTTGTATCAGAATGTTGAATATTGTCTTAATGTATGATAATAATTCAATGTGTCATTTTCTTTAGACAATTGGAAAGTTTGTGTTTAAGTTAATGTCTAGTCATTTAGTGTGTTTGTGTATGTGACGTTTCGTATTTGTTGATGTTGTGTCATTTGTATGTTCTATCATTATGAATAAAAGCCTGTTCATTTTTATTCTACTCTCAACTATTTCTACCTAAACATAACTACTTCTTCTACTACTTCTTTTATCTCCGTGGTGAAACTTATAAACATTCCCCACAGACGTTCCACAGAAAGCCCTATTTAGGTTTCCCCTGACTATTATCGCGTTGGATATCGAATTTGCATGTATCTAATTTGTGTACGTGTCATTGCTCTTCGTACTTATTGCGTCAGCCATTTGCGCTCTTTTGGTGGTGGTTTTCTTTCTTTGCGGCAAAATGAAGCTTTTGTTTGTGCGCTGGTGTGAGTTGTATTTTATTGGAATAAGTTATTTCATTTGGAATTTCCCCTACGTGTAGTTATTTTTTTGTGCTTGAAAGTTCTTTCCATGGTGTATTTAATTTTGAATTCATATGAGCGAATTCAATTGCTTTTTGTAGCGTACCACAAAGTTAAGCAACTTTTAGATATGATGGAATGTTTTCGATGGACTTTATTTTTACAATGACTACACTGTAAGGAAAATTTCGTAAATTCTATTTATGAAAATTTTTGAGTTGGGTGGATCTTTGGTTTCGATTATTTTAATGAGAAGTGGTAAGATGAAAGGATGGATGGTCGTTATTCGTATTTTTAAGTAGATTTGTAGGTTCACGGGGTAGGTATAAGGAAGGTTCCCCTACAATTCCTACATTAAAAAATTGTTATGAAAGGTCAAGTATAAAAGGATATCACGTGGTCTGTCTATACATGGGAAGATACCAGGTCCAATGTTAAAAGTTATACCTTTCGTATATCTTTCTATCGTTGCGTTAGTAAGGAAGTTTTAGGTTAACTATATGCTGTGTATTGCAACAACACTTTTGATCATGTAATTTGTACGAAACTATAGCAACTCGAACTTCTAACGTTATCTTCAACGGAACGTTGCGATAGTTAGAAACTTACTACCTTAACTAAAGGGCAAAACTTAGGTACTATCTTGGTTGAACATAAAGGTATGTATTGTAGGTATATCCTTCTATTGAAAACTTATATTGATGTATGTTTAGCTACACACAAAAATAAAGTTGCTTTGTTTTAAAGCTGGTAAATAATTTGTTTCAAAACGATAGCATAATTTTGAACGAACTGAGAGAGAGTGATGTATATAGCTTTTTCAACTCTATACTATACCTGAACTTCAAGGGTATTTTGTCAATAACCAATTTACGAGAACTAAACAAAATGATGGAAGTGTAGTCTAATTCTACCATCAAAACTTTGTAAGAGAGCGAATTTTATTGGAACATTTCTGGAGACAGAGATTGGTTCGAGTTGGAAATAATTTGATTAAGAATGTATAGATGGTTCGTATTCACGACATAACGATGATAGAGAATAAGAAAAAACTGGGTCCAGCACTTATATCTATTTAGGTCTATTGTACGTAATATGCTGAAACAGTTGAACTAATTTTTATCAAACTTTTTTTAATTTCAAGGTTATGTAAGGTTAACATGCAAGTAGGTGCTTTCAATTGATATTCTATGTCTTCAAATAAATGTTGTTAGGCCAGAATATAACAGCACTAAGACACAACTTTTAGAGTTGCAGATTAATTTTAAGACTAAATGCGAGTCAACTGCAGAAATACTTTTTTCGTAAATTTTGAACCCAGATTTAACTTGAAGTTTACCCTAAATCATTTGGTGATTTGACACTGTTCTCCTGTTTAGCAGTATTATTATATTCTATTGTCAAACTTAGAGTTAACTCGTTACTGAAAAATAAGGCACACGAGAAATAAATATTATTAGACGAAAGATATAATATTTGGTGTCAGAAAAGAAATTAAATAAAACTAAGTGAAAAGAGAAAATTTGAAACATTGCTCGCCTTAGCAATGGCTTTAGTTAAAGAAATAATTTAAACTTTAAACAACTCTGACAAGTAAAACGTATACCAACGCTAAAAATGTCTAAGAAATGGCACAATAAGTAGCGCGTAAAATATTAGGTGCGATATTATGCCAATCACCCAAAAATCTTAAAATATCAAATTGCAATAAATTAATGGGTAGATTTCTTTTTTCCGTTTCCGAGAAATCTGACACTATGTCAATATAATTTAACATTTTGACTTTTGAGCGATTTGTCAAATTTTTCAAAAAGTTATACCTTATGACATTTTTAAGCGTTGGACGATTTGGTTTTGGGCGATTTGAAAAGAAGTTCACTGTATTATCTTCCATTTTGAAAAAGGCGGTCGTATAGTGAATTACTTTTTTTAGTTTTATGAGAAATATTTTATACGACTTTGTGTTAAAAATATTTTTCACAGATCTTTCCCATAAAAAGTTATTGGCAAAAACTGTCAATTTTGGAGATGGAACAATTAACTCGCCTCCCGTTCGTTGGTTTACAAAAAAAAAAAACTTTAATTATCTTTGGTAAAACCTTAAATTTCCGACGTACTGTATCTCTATACTCAACAACAAACAATAATTAAAATATATCATGACAAAGTTCATATTTCAAACGAAAATTCTTGTTTTCGAAATTCGGGCTGTAAAAAAATAATCATGTTTCCTGCGATAATTAGCTAGATAAGAAAAAAAAATTTTTTATTGATATTACTAACTAAAAATAAAAATAACCCAAAAATAAATAAAGGAAATCAAATAGGTTTTTGGCTGACTTTGCATTTTATACATTTAAGGCAATGGACAGATATTCATTTTAGCAAAGTAAGCTCACACAATTTTTTTTTGGCAATTTTTAATTTTTAGGTTTTGGGCGCTTAGTTTTAAAGTGATTTTTACTTGCAATTCTAGGTACTATAAGGCAAGTCTTGGATTCGTATTGAAAAAAGTTTTGAGAAAACAATCAAACATTATAGAGAATACAAAAAAAAGTGGTTTTAAATTTCGACAATATCGATAACGGGTAAAGCAATTTAAACAAAATTCAACACTAAAATTTTCGTATCAATTTAAAATTACATGTCATAAAACAAATTTTCAAAATTGTTTTTGTTAAGTTTTAAATAATTAAAAAAAAATGTTCTTGTTAATTCAATATTTGTTTATGGAATTTTGTTTAGTTTAAGAAACTTGCATAGTCACTTTTTTTTCGTCTTTTCGAAAAATTATTTTAAAAAAATCGAAAACCTCTTTTTTCGTGATATCATATGTCGCAAATTTTTAAACGATTTAGCATCATACTAAAACATATTTAACATCATACTATGTTAAAAAACTATTGATTTGTTAACTAGTAGGATGCTTAATATGATTTAGTATGATGCTAAATCGTTTAAAATTTTGCGCCAATATTCTTGTAATTTAGTATGATGCTAAAAAAGTTTGCTCCATTGTTTGGAGTATTAGAATAATTAAAGCTCATGAGCTGACGTTATAAAAGCGATAAGAAAGTATTAAAACTTGCTCAATGTGATTTTAAATTAAGAAAAGCAAAATCATTTCTCTTTCAACCAATCTTTCATTGGTCCTGATTCCAGGTGGGTTTAGTGCGGTAAAAATTCCCAAACAACTTGGTACCCAATATTATACATCCAGTGCTTTGGAAGATATCCACCTTTAGATAAAAAAAAACTTAGAAGATACAAAAACGACCAAGAAAATAAGCATGAGCGCAAATGAAACGAAACTTCTTAAACGTTTTGAAGAACAACTTATCGAACGAAAAATTGAACAATCGGTAGTTTTTGAATGATTAGAGAAACAAAACAATAAACACAAAAATCATATAGACTAATTAAAAAAAATATAATAAAATAGTTGCAAGTACAAAGCACCGTACAAAAAAATCTGATAAACTCTTAAAAGAAGAATTAGGCTCAGGTTTTCATTGCGTGATTATTCTAGGGTTAGATTAAACCCGAGTTAACTGTGATGGAAAGAGGGTTATCAAGTAGTTTTGAGATCCAGATTTAACTCAAAATTAATCCAGCTTAATTGGTGAGTTCATTCTGAGTGAATTTATGATCTCAAACTGACTTAAATTGTGTTTCCATCAGCGTTAACTCGAGTTTAATCTAACCCTGGAATAGTCTCGCACTGAATAACAGGGCCTTAAGCGACCTTTACACGGTCAGTCATTTGTATAATCAATCTGTAATATAGTGTTTGTAAAAAAAAGTCTGTATGCGTGGATTTGTTTGAAGAAAAATCAAAAACCCTTTTGATTTTGCCTGATGACTGACTATATGTGTAGATGACTGACGTTCTCTGACTGACCGTGTAAAAGTCGATTTAGAGAATAAGTTCATTTTTAGTAGATGAAATAACGCAACACATTTACGACAAATAAATTAACAACAGTCGACAGTTAAATTTATAATGCTTCAATCAAAAACCAGAGTATCTAATGTCTTTCAATTTTTGCAGAAATTACTACTGCAACTTTTTCATTTGATTATTTTTTTAATTATTTATTTGCGTTTTTTACTGTCAGATCAATTGATAAATTCTATGGATTGCCTTACGATTCGGCACTCTAACTAGAACACCTATCCAGAGAACTTGTTTCAAAGCAATTAAACGGTTCGTTTCAATGGTTATTGGTAATGATAGTAACAAAATAAAATATTCATTAGCTATATTTTAAGACGCACCAATTCAGTACAAAGTGTTTTTTTTTTTTCATTTTTACGTTCTAGGTACCTATTTATAAGTACTTCACAGATTGTTTTATCTCAATTTATTCCCTTTAGAATTTCGTAGAAAATAACATATGAAATCTAATTTACCACTCGATAAACAAGAACAACAGAACCTTTCTTCTCATCTTATTCGATTCAACTTCAGCGAGCTTATAAATGCCAAATCTTGAGACACAAGAGCCAATGTCCGTGGGCTGTGGAGCTGTGGTTATTAGTTTATTATCTCCGCCAAAGTTGATTGTTGCCCTTAAGGATAGCATTATTAATTAAGTTACTAATTAGTAATGGAGCGGATGATCTAAAAGAGACGAGGACAACGACTTCAACAATATACACGGAGGATGTCTATGAATTTAGTTTTTTTTTTTTTTGTTGTTGTTGTTGTTGTCCGTCGTGTGGTAACAGAAACAGACGTAACATTTTGAACAGCAAAAGAGGAAGAAAATTTGCCATTTATTGGACCATGATGAAACGCCGCCTTCCTTCAAAGCGTTGTTGTTGCAACCCAAACCATTGGAATGCGGAGTAGATTAGGTCGAAAGCATTGAACTTCTATACACCATCAGCTTCATCATCATCGTCAGCCATCAGCATCAACAGCCTCATCCTTAAGTCACATTGTCAACCATGACTGCAGTAATTATTGCCCTTGAGGATAATGTGCGGATGATGGGTCTTCAGGACAAGGACGAGCCTTTATGCCACACTACTATAACAGCAGCAACCACCTCCACTATTCCAGACATATAGCCTTTTCGTATCAAACAACAATGGTGATGGCATGGATGGCGGCTCAATGTTGACATTCAAGTACAGAACCGAGTATGTACCAGTAAGTGCAAACATAGCCGCCTTGATGGCAAAGGGACTTTCAGCTCCTCTTTGATTTTCTGCAAGGACAACTCTCAGGCCTGCCTCTTTTGCCCACGTAATAAATACATACACAGTATATACATACAATAAACGGATTCCTGTGCATAGGAATGCCTCTTGTGTATGTGCTGCTATTCCTGTCGATTATGTTTACTCCAGAACCGGAGATAATAACTTAAATCACTTCTGGCATGGAGCCAGAGGGGTGCGTCGCCGGTACACCACTATACATCTACACCCTCCTCGGTTGCTGTGTCCCATTCATGTGGCTGAATGTTGGTTTGGTCGGTCTGCGTTTGCTCTATTCAAAGGAAGAAAATTGAATTTTAATTCACAAAGGAGTTTGCCTAACGTTATCATTGTTTACCAACTGCGCTTTTCTTTACGACCGTTTTTGAGCCGGGAGTCCTTAATTTTTTTTTCTCTATTGCCTTTACGTCTGCCAAGCCAACATGTTCCTTTTAGGCTTCTTGTGCAATAGCAGCGCGTTGTCGAAGCATATAGTCGTTGTAAAAAGTTCCCATAGTCGAGTCGTGCTTACATGACAGGTCCCAAGTAGCATGCTCGGTTTTATTGTTTGTAATTTTGTTACAAGGCATATCGCAACGAAATGGTACAAAGATTTTGCAGATGCAACAGGGGAATGATTTTTTTTAAGTAATAAAAGAAAGAAAAAACAAAATGGTGGATAACTCCTTTTGGCGGTGGATATACACAGTTTTATATAGAATTGGAAGTTATATAGGGTTGTATGATGGGCTTGAGATTGTAATGAACACTCTTGAAGTAACTTATAATCCACTTTGTGTTGCCGCTTATAAAGCATGTGGATGGGGTGATTACACCGTTGATAATATTCTTTTTGATGATAAGCTTCAGATAAATCTTATTATTGCATTAAAAAGTATGGCACCCTTAAGAGGCCTTTGTCGGCGTTTGTACACAAGAAAAGTTTATTACTTTGTGTTTGTTGAATTTTATACATAATTATATTTAAACTAATTAATTTTGTTATATTTAATTTTTTTAATTTTCTATTCTTATGATTGGGTAAAACTGATTCTGTTGAAAGATTGTATCAAAATGTATTATCTACACACTTTGGAAAACTATCTTCTTCTGTTTCTTTTATGACGATGTTAGTGACCACAACTGAAATGGAATATGGAATCACAACTTTCTTACGCTTATCTTCATGGACAACATTTACCGTACAAGGTTGCCACCTCTCTGATTAATTTATATAGCACGAAATATTATATCGAACTTTAAGAAGTAAAACAATAAAATATTAATAAATAGGTGCAGTAGAATCTCAAAAACATGAACCGGAACAATATGAAAAGATTAACCATTTTTGCCGAGGCAGGAGGGTAGATACTTATGCAGCAGTTTTTAAAGAAACATAATGTATAAATAGGTCAACTATTTTTTTGTAACTCTTATGATGATTTTAGTTTTCTTTTTGTTATGTTTTATGTGTTTTAAAAATAACATGAATAAAATTAAGTTTTTTTGTATGAATTGCTATGGTGCCTGGGGCCCTATTCTGGTTCTGTTAAAACATGAATCGAAAAATTCGTTTTCACATTCGCTATCAATGCTTTCACCTTGTCGATTCACTTTGTACAAAAAAGCGATTCTCGTTCAGTTAATGAAAATTTAGGCGTGAATTTGATTCTTTTCACTGTGGTGATTAATTTTTTTTTTTTTTGTTTATTTGTGTATTTTCCTTGTTATTGAGGTTGCTATGGCCGATTCTGGTTCTATGAAGTCAAACGAATAAATTTATACAAATTTTGAATTTCTTTCACTAAAACATTCATTTGCAAATGAGGGCATGAAAACAATTTATTTAAATGAAAGTTTTTGACGTATGGTTTCACTTTTTCACAGAACGGGAATCGAAATAAGAGTGAAAGCGTGAAAATAATTTCATTTCATTTTTTTCACAAAACCAGAATAGGCCCCCTGTTCTCATTATCGTTTGAAATTGAATTCGTAATCGAATAGATTTTCGCACACAATTTAAATAGGTGTTCTACATTTCGTACAAAGTTTTTATAAAGAAATTTGACAGCCAATAAACAAAATCATTCATAATGAAATAAGGCCCCAAAAATGTAATAGGACCCCAAATCTTAAGAATTTTCTTAGTTGTTGTTTTGCATTCAATGTTTTGGGGCCTTCTTGATTTTTTTGGGTTTTTTTGTAGTGAATTTGTCGTGCAACTAAAATAATTGTAGCCCAATTTTTTTTTAAATAACCCCTGGTAGTGCTAACTTGACAGTCAAGTTAGCACTACGATCCCAGATCCTTTTTTTGGAGCAGTAATTAAAATATAGTAAACTTATTTGTTATTAGTTTTTTGTGGTTATTTAAAAAAAAAATTGCGTTTATTTACAACAAAAAATCGATAAATATTTCCGTTATCATTTTTAATTTTCGATTACATTTAATCCTTTTTAGGGTGGTAGTGCTAACTTGAGGTTATTTTCTAAAACAGTCGCGCGAAAATTTTGTTAGTTGCACGACAAATTCACGGCAAAAAAACTGAAATTATTTGCGATATCCTTTTTTGAATTCGATTAGATTTGATACTGTTTCTGGGGTGGTAAGCCACCTTACTTGACCGAAAATTAGTTTTTTGGCGACAAATATTTTAGTTGCATAACTTATTTATGACAAAATACGACAATTATTTCCGTTATCCTTTTAAATTTTCGATTACATTCAATCATTTGTCTGAGGTGGTAGTGCTAACTTGACAGTCAAGTAAGCATTACCAGAGGTTATTTTCTAAAATAGCCGCGCGACTATTTTTTTAGTTGCACGACAAATTTAGGACAATTAATCGGAAAGTTAAACTTTTGAAATTTGAAAGTGGTAATGCTAACTTGACGGACATCAATTTATACTGTGTTGGAATCGGCGAAAGTGATTTATGATAAGTGACAGTCAAAACCTAGAGTTTCCGTCTGTGTAAGGTGATCACCAAAGTGATAACTAAAAACCAATCACAAAAATATGAAACAACAACTTCATGCGTGAAGGTGACTCACGCATGAAGTTGTTGTTTCATTTTTATTTTTGTGGCAATGTGAATAAAGGTACCACATGCATGCAAAATGTTATGCAATTTTTGTTGATTTTTCAATTTTAGTCATCAAATCAAAATAAAAAATAAAAACTTTTTTTTATTTCATTACTTTACTGCAATCGAATTTGAATGGTTTTTTGGAATTATTGCATTCATTTACTATAAGTATACTTAACAATTTCAACGAATTTACTTGAAATGTGACTACGGCAACCATGTTTTTCACAAATGTAACTGACAAGTTGAACCTTACCTTACGCAGACGGAAAACTCCACCCCTTGATTAGCATAGGCGTTACTTTTTATTGCAGATAAAGAACGGTTTTAATATGAGCACTTTGATTGTGAAAGTTTGTATGTTTTGATGTTTAATCCGCTTCAACGACTGAACGAATTTGAATGAAATTTTTTATGTAGATAGATAATACATTAGAATTGGATTAATATTGGCTAATCTTATACCTGTATATTCGCGCGGTTCCACATCATTGATTTATTATTATTGTTATTTATTACAGCATTATTTTAGTGCAGTGAAATTAAACCCGCGGAATTTTTCTCTTTTTAATGATAATGCAGCCATCGCCATGCTTGGACTCGCTAAAGCATTTGTAAAGCAGTAAAACAATTAAATCGTTTGTGATAAATTATTTAAAGGGACTGTTATTGAGTTTGACGGTTATTTAAAGACATCAACGTGAGCAAAGCCACGGTTAAAAGTTAGTTATTCAATAAAATATAAATCAGTTCACACAGAAAACGCCATTCCGCTTTGCTACTCTCTGTCTCTCTGGGTTCTCTGATGAAGTCTTTCCAGAGCTTGTTCAGCTGGTTTGGTTTTTGTAGGCAAACACTTACGTTTCTCGAAGTGTTTGATTTCCAGCTGTTCGTCCTGGATTAATGTTATTTGTACATATATAAGATGAGTTAAAAATCATTCTTCTGATCTTCGATATGTAAGAAAATATTCTTTGTTCGTCTAAAAGATTCGTCGAAATGTTCCAGAACTTCCATTTGATTATTCTTTTGTTCTTCTCTTTGCTCTTCCAGAAGTTTCTTCATCTTCATCTAGTTTTTGGTTCCAGCAGTAGGAAGTCTTGATAGTTTGCTAGGTTTTGATTAAATTTTAACGAGCTTTAAATAGTTTTCGCATTTGAAGGGCCAACCACAATAGTTGTAAGCAAACGAAAGCTAATATCATAATTCTACGTCAAGTTTCCTTATGTACCGCCATTGCCTTTATTCGACCATAATGGTCGAATGCAAACGCAAGCAAATTCAACATGTATTTGGCTGGCTGTCAGATTCACGTACGTAAACTGCGCTCTGGAGCGCTCTTTACGTACGGAGGCAAAAGTGAACGAAAACTTGCCGAAAATGAGCAATTCGACATTATGTGCGCACTATACAAATTCCATGTTCTGGCTTATTCCGTACGGCACCGTACGTACCATATTCTCCCATTATGGTTCTGCCTTAAAATTGTCTGGCATAACCTATTGTTGCTTATATGTATATTAGAGTGACGGCAACGCTCGAAGAAATTTGTTTTTGTCAAATTCCATACTGGGGAGCCCCCTAAAATGATAAGTCTTTGCAGATATTTAGATAGCCAAAATTTGAGCTCGATTGAATAACGGTAAATGGTGCCGATAATCGCTCAAAGTTTCAAAAAAACATCGTTTTTCATTTTTTTTTTCTTGATAAAGTCTTTTAAAGAACTTTTTAAGTCTTTTAATTGCATCGGTTTTGTATTTTGAGCGAATTTTTGCTTTTTGGACACAAAAAAATGCTTCTCAAGTGAAAAGGTTTTGTTGATTCTTTCAGGCTTAATTTAAAAACTAAAATTAAAATAATACCGATGCCACAACTCGACGATTTATGAGTTATTTACAATCCTCTATTCGATGAGATGCATAGCCCATAATCTTTTTTTATTTTTAATAAAAAAAAAAAATTAAAAAAAATTAAAAAAACAAAAACATAAACGAGATTTTTTAAACTTTGAGCGATTATCGGCACCATTTAGCTTTATCCAATCGAGTTAAAATTTTGGCTATATAAATATCTGCAAAGGCTGATCATTTTAGGGGGTTCCTCCGACCCATTTTCAAAAATTGATTTTTGCTGTTACCCTAATGTATATATTCTTATTGTTTTATTTAATTTCACTTCTGACACCGTTGTAATATATTTGCGCTCAAATCGTATCTTTATTTCAAACTCAATTTCTGTCTTTACATGTTTAAGGGGCCAGTTATAGCTATCATTGAAACTCATCATTGAAAATTTTCTTTTTCATTTTTTGCTGTAAATTGGTATTAAAATGAAGCTTATGAAATATATAGTTTTTTTTTCATCAAAAAAATAACGCAATTTGAGCTTAATTCGCAAAATATAAGCAATTTTGTGTTTTTAATGATAAAAATCGATTTCAATCAACAGCTGACTTTAGTTCAATAATGTGAAACACAATCGTTCCACTGATGATGTTCGATTTTCCCACTGTTCTCGACTGTCAGTTTTTTGTTCAAAGATGAATTTCAATGATCAACTCTAACCTCAAATCATTGTTTGTTTTCTTTTGTTTGGTTTTGTTGTGTCTGGCGGTGAAAAACAAAAGTTTTATTATTAATGTATACACATAAATAAAAATGGAGTGTCTCTTTGTAATGTCAAAATAACAGTATTTTACTACACGCATATGAAAGCATACACAGCCCTTATAACGAAACACATATTTTTAAAATTGTTGTCTGTCTGTCTGTCTGTTTGTCCTGGCTAATCTCAAGAACGGCTGCACCGCTTTTGACTGGACTTTCACTGGCAGATAGATAATGCTGTGGCGCGGAACTTAGGCTATTTTATACTCCCTAGATGACGCCCAGGTCGCTAATTTTTCTAAAAAAAAATCGTTTCTATGCTTGACAGATTTTGACGGGACTTGCCACTTACAGATAGATACCTGTGTTGTAGGGAGTGACAAAGGTTATTTTAATTACCCTCTAGATGTTGCTGGGGCTCCCTAGGTGGCGCTCGGGTCGCTTTTTTACGCATATTCTTATATATGAACCGATCGGAAACTACTGGACCAATTTTAGCGGGACTTTCACTTAAAAATAGCTGTTGTTGTAGGAATTTACTTATGAAGTAAATTATCCAGAAGATGACGCTCGGATAGTTTTTTTTTGAAAACTCTTATATATGAGCTAAAACGCTTTTGGCAAAATGTTGCACCAATATAATTATAGTTATTTTTTCGAAACCAATGCTTTCTCTCTTATTTTTTTCTGCGGCAGCAACGCGCCGCAACAGCTAGTATTTAATAAATTAATGAAAGTAATATTGTTTATACGTGTTTCTCACATTGGTTACTCTATTTTTTTAACATTAATTCGTGTTGTTATATTTTCAATGACATGTCATTTTCAATGATTGCTATAACCGATTTGTCAAGCAAAAACCCACCGTTCCACTGCTTCGTGTTTTAATGATGAGTTTCAATTATAGCTATAGCTAATTCAGATTTTCCATTCCCTTTCGAATGAATTCTAACCTTGATATTGAAATATCTTCTAATTAATAAGGATTATAAACGCTAACAGCAGCGCACGGCGCCAAATATAAGCTAGTTTAAAATAATATATGAATAAGAATACAAATAGTCATTGGGAGTCCCGAACTAGGTAAGTTACCATAATGTTTTGGTCATACTTCCCATTTGTACAAATTAAGTTGAGGTCATCAACATTCTGGTGTCCGTTTTTAATTACAAAATTTTGGACCAATGCCCAAATTTTGCCGTTAGCAAATAGATTTGTTTTATGTTCTCCTGTCAAACATATAAACTGCAAACAAAATTTAACTGGACATTTCCGCTCCACATGTGTGACAGATTAATTACTCGGATATCATTTAACACCATCAAAAGTTGCATCCTTTGACTAGGCAGGGATCCCGTTGGGTTACCTATACCTGAAGGATATGCTTGCAGTTTTGTTAAAGTTGTGTGTGGCTTTCGTTATTGTTGTCGCGTGGGATGAAGCAAAACCTAAGCCAGATACCCGACATCATTTCTGTGATTGTAAGGTCCTTTTATTTCTATACTACTATACCTCTACATATTTGAATCTAGAAAAGACTGACAATGTGTTTGCTGCCGTAAATGCAAAAGGACTTGTTATTGAATGAATCATTGCTATTGTCCTATATAGGAAGCTAGAAAATCCTGGTTACCGGTAAACTTTGTTGGCAACTCAAATTATTGCGTCTATTTGGAATGTAAAATCATTGTTGTCGTCAGCACCATCGTTGTAAATTTCACTATACTTGGCACACAGAACACTTTATAAAGGACTTAATCTGAGAGTATTGGTGTTTTTGAGATTTTATGTAAGTACGAGGCTATATGTGTAAAATAGGGAATAAGGTAAAGGGTTTTATCCTATTGAAGTAACTTTTCCTAAACAAGAACAGTGTGTTTGTGTTGTTATTGCCAAAGAAACTATCATTACTACTCCAGAAATTATGGAAAAATTTAATTGGATTAAATGCAAATATATTTTTTCTAATTAAAAGTTTAAATTAATGTTACAAGTGTAGCAATTGTGTGGCAATGACGGTGCACATGATGGCTTACCGTAATGATAGATGTTAGGGAAACTTTGAATTTTATATAAAATAATGTATAAATATAGTTTGTTTTGACATATAATAATAATATTTTAACTATGTGTCTGTGAGGCACTTTGCCTTTTAAATGCAACAGGTGTTGCACGACACTAGTTAGAAGGAATAGAAAGATAGGAAAGAATTATTTTTGTATAATGGATAGAGAGCTAGTTGATTTTTATTTTTCATTGCATAACCTCATGGGCGACGTCCAGCATAAGCTGCACCCTCTGGGTTAACAAGCAAGCACTCCACCCATTGTAGATACCATTGTCGCCCACAAAAACATAAAAGATAGAAGATAGAATTTTACACCACATTCACAAGAATTATAATAATTTATAATTTTTTTAAGCATTGTAGTGTCTTACAGCACTGAATAATTGAATAGAATCATTTGAGGATCCATGCATTTTTTGCATTCTTTTGAAAGTCCAGAAGCAGTTCAAGTACTTTGAAAAACAAGTAAAATCGCAGTGAAGTTATGTTAATGATTTTTTGCTTGTAATGCACCTACCACTATCCCCCTCAGCTTAAAAAGCATCTGAAAATATATTAAACAACCACCCCAAACAGATAGTTTAAAAAATTTAAAAGCTCATAAAAAAACACATTTTTCGGTGCGAAATCAGTTTGACGTGGACGGTTAATCTAACAATAACGTCTCGTTCATAAGATTGAAGAGATTATAGAAGAAGAAAATGGTAATTAAATGGGTTATCGTAAAAAAATCCCATTCATTTGGAAAAGCGAGTGGAAGATTATTTTTTGTGTCTCTAAAAATGTAACCTTTATTGAAAATTGTTTTGGTATTCATAAAATTCGTAATAGTCTTATACATATTTGTAATCGTGTGTTATAGAGAACGAATTAATGTATTCATCCCATTAACTTGAACTACAAAAGTATGGGAAATGATTTTGATGAGCTGCATATGAATTATTGAATTTTTCAAAATCAGATTAAATCATGATAAAAGGAGATTTTTAATGATGAAAGTATTTTGTTATTTTGCAAAATATTTCTTCTTCATTTTTTATATATAAAAAAAAAATGTCTTGGAACCTTTTTTATTGAAAAAAATAATCAAAATATAAACTCGTTAATGGGCTGTTCTACAAATGATGCTGCTAAATTCGGCAGAACATTTTTGGAGGCTACTTGCAAAAGATTCGAAACCATCAGCTAATGAAACTTTCACAGATTGTTTGGATCTAAGTATATGTATACTTAGGAAGAGGACCCTGTGCTAAATTAGTAAGGGCAAAATACCCCAAATTTTTCCAACATTTGTTTTTCAGTTTTTCGCTTATAATTCTTAAACTAAGCTCACTGTGTGTAGCATTTTGCACAATAAAGTTAAAGAATATAAAATTTAATAAAAATTGGTTGTTGTATCAGACCTGTAGGGCCAATATTAACGGAGATACAGCTAATTTATTATTGGGGTGATTCCTTATGCAGGGTTATTATAACATAATTTGTAAAAACAAAAGCGAGAAGGTTCGATCAAGGTAAGGAAACACTTGTCCCCCGCTTAACACTTGTTTGTAATTTTCAAAAAAAAAAAAACTTAAAAAAAAGAAATAAATGATTTCAAAACAAGGGCAACAAGGGTCCCAAATTTAAAATTATACCACCCTGCCGAATCCCACTTCTGACACCATGTAGTATCAAGAACTAAATAAAAGAAATGTTTCTTAATTAATATCTCAAATAGAACTAAAGTTTTTTGTTAATAATTTATTTACAAATAATAAAGTAGCTTATACGACCGTTTCCGAAATGGACTTTAATTTAAGAAATAACAAAAAATACAAAAAGGTAATTTATATTTTGTATTTATTTCTCGATTTATTTACCAAGACTTTGAGGCTCTTAAATGTTTACTTTTATTTTACACTGATTTTTCAATTGAATGTGACAATTTTCATTCCCTTAAGAAAATACCGTTTGCTTCTCACATTTTAAAATTAAAAAAGAAATCTACATTTAAAATTAAAACCAACTTTAATCAACAACTTTGTCAAGCTTTAAGTTTGCAATCAATATTAAGCTAGTATATCGTACAATTAAATAACACTAAACTTCAAACAACCGTAATGAACACATCCTTACAAATCCTGCTGCCCTATCATTGCCAACAACTATACTATGCCCTGTAACTTCCACTCGACCGTAAATTAGATTGCGAAGAAATTCACTTTCGCGGCTTTAACTTAACTGATGCAGTGAATTCTAAAGTTAGTCGTCCATTTTTGAAAAGCCCCCATCCCCATTACGTCTTCTTTCCAGCATCACTTAAAAGCAAAATCCCACAAAATAGAATTGTTTGTGCCTTTTAGTTGAAACTTTTAACCTTTCGTGAACAGACAAGCATTATGTAGAAGCAGCGGCAAAGAATGCAGTAAGCGAAGACAGGATACCAAACCAGCATTACCATCAACATATATGTATAGAAGGACAACGATATATTGAGGCCATAAAGTGATTTAGAGAACAAGATATGGAGAAAAACCCATCTTTCTAAATCCTTGAGTGCACTCAAATGCAGGCGAATCGTTCCAGCAAAAGTAATCCTTCCTTCATCATGATAGTTGTGTTTATTTGCAATAGAAGCTTATCCATTTTCTCATTTTCACCATCGAAATTTATTTGCACGAATTATTTTATCGTGTGTTATGATGAAATAAAGAAATCCTTGAAACAAAAACTGTTACGAGAATTAATCTGGACAACGTTGATGATCTGGTCAGGTCAACTAAATATGAACAACTCACACCTTTAATGACACTCTTGATTGCCTGGGGAAATAACAAAATTAGACGAGGGTAATGAAAAAGGACGAAAAAAAAAATTGAAAATATATATCACTCGAACAAGAGTATCTCTGAATGAACACGAGAGAAGAACTGATGTCCCGAGAACACAGATGACATTCGAGGAAATTGGGCTACCTGATGGAGTTTATTTATTCAACCCCATAGCCAGTTCAAATATTATTCTGGTCCTGACTTGGCTACAGTGAATTCACCACGGATGTCGGTCGATATCAACCAACCGACCAGTTCATGGTGGCAGATAGCAGAAGGCGAGATATGTAGATGTGACATGAGTGTAGGTGTAGGTGCCTACCCTCAATCGTGTGTGTAGTTAAGGATCTCTTTGCGTCTCTGGTTGATGTTTAATTATGTAAAATGTGAGATGGTTCCATAGCCAGGACGAGAAATGGCTGATACTTGCATGGAGGGCGAGCCTGAAACTTGTCTGGTCTCCCGTTGGGCGCCACTTTATTGCATGGCGACATGGTAGCAAATCTGTGAAAGGATAACGCGAAAATCCTTTGCCATTTCAGCAAGAGTATGGATTTATAATACGTTAGGGGTCATGTAATCATCGAATGGGGAATGAACGTTGGTTAAATATTTGCAATGGTCATTGAGATTTTAATTTTGATTTTTTTTATAAACTTTTGTATGGCATGCTGCTTGCTCTCCTTGGGTTCTTTCACTGATTATAATCGCGTTTGCAATTTTTCCTCATTCACCTTCCCTATCTTCTTATGGATCAAGAAAAAAAAAAGAATTTTTGTGAGTTCAAGGATTCGATTACGATTCATGCATGATGAAGTAATTAAATTTTAATTTAGGTTAAAAGGGCTGCTATGATTCAATCGATAAATTTGTTGAAAGTGTTTCGCTTGCATTGAACGAATTATGGGCCTGATGATGGCCGGCCAGTAAAAAGGATGGTTGGATAATTTGAAGTGAATAAACATTAATTGACGCGAATGGGAATTGGTGATTTAAATGAATTGAAATTGTGTATTTATATTTGAATGTATTTATATTTGAATGATTGATGAGATTATGTAACTTTTGTGCGTGCTTTCAGCTTCAATCGATTGAAAAATTTAAATGACGTAGATACATACATACATTTATATGTTAGCAAACCAAAAAAGATAAAACATGAATTTTCTATTAAAAATGTGTCCTATTATTATTATTAATTAGGGTTGGTGATGCTTGCCCCAAAGACATTATGCCAAAAAGAAAATCCCTAAGGACAAAATCCTCAAGAGAAAATAGAGCAAAACCAAAATCCCCAAAAGAAAATCCCCAAAGGGACGAATTCTACAAGAGAAAATCCCAAGTAAGCAGTGCAAGTATAGTTAATCAAGCAATAAAATAGCGCGATTTTATTGCTTGATTCACTACTATACTTTCACTGCTTATTTTGGGATTTTCTCTTGGGGATGTTTTTGCTTGATTCCACATATTCCTCATACTTTTTTTTTTATATTTTTAATGAAATAAAAACAGTATGCTTTTCAATAAATTTTTTTTCTTTTACTAAACAAAAAGTATGAAACAAAAAATGTGAAAAAAAACTTCTACAAAAAAAAAAAAACACTTTTCTCAAAAAAAAAAAAAAATAATGCTTTACAAAAAATACTTATTTTTAACGCAACAGCACCTTAAATTGTCGATATTGTTCTTTTTATGAAAGTGATAGCCGTAGCCATCTAAAAAGGGTTTTTTACCGCATTTGTTATTTAAATAATTCTATTTTACACGTTTAGTCGGAACGGAAGGATAAACTAAGAATGGAATCTGTAACACATACTGAACTAAAATGTGTCTATAATAATAACTATAATTTATTAACTGCATCACCGTAAGCTACACAAATTAAAGGGCACGACTGCATCGCACAAACTTGCTCTGTTGGAGATATGACATGTTTGATTATTATCTGAAAACTTTTTTCTTTTTTAGGAATGCATAACTTGCCTTATGTCGAATTCCTTGGAATTTTTTCGGACTAAAGTCGCTTTTTTTCTGACTAAAGTTGCTTTTTTCCGAAAAGCATGATCTATGGACAAGAAAAGGTACGATCAACTTTTCTTGAATCTCGATTTGATAGCAAGATTCACACGTATTTACACGAATCCTTAACAGATTTGATTTCTCCTGTCAGACGAAACTTTTAATTGTGTAGTTTGGTTTATTTTAATAAAGATTTCCCAAATAAAATAATTTTAAAATAATCTATTAGACTTGAATTTTGTTCTTAATAGTGTAATATGTTAATAAAGTGAACTACAGTAAATTGTTTTGTTTAGATCGCGTCTATAAAAAAAACACAATACAATCGCAGAAAAAAGCAACTTTTTTGTTTCAACATCCATGGGAAGGAAAAAAATTTAACTTTTCCGATCAAATCTGAAAATATCCAAGGAATTCAACATTATTATCTAGTTTATATGCAGTGTTGAAAGATCGAGTTTTAGTTGAAACGAAATTCCAACACAGGTATTTTAGCAAACTAGTTGAAAGCTTGAGGAGTTGAGTTAGGTGCGAAAAAGTTGAAATGACAGGAGAATACTTGCGTTGCTTTGTAGGCATTAAGGCAAAAAGATTGAGTTTTCGAGAAAAAAATATTTTAATTGCTCTTACAAGTTATGCGCATACTTTTCAACAACAAATATTCATTCGTTAATATGCATTTGATCACATGCAGAAATAATTGTGTATTCAACATTTCAACCCAGGTATTTCATTTAATTTTCGACTCAACATTACTGCTCGAGTGCGATCGAGTTGAATTCCATTTAGTTCCAACTCATCCCCGTTTACAAAAGGTTGAACCTAAGTTCAACCTGGGTTCAAAGACGCTTATAAACTAGGTATTATACCTGTAAACGCAAGTTAAAACTTTTTAGGGATTTTTTTGAGATTTTGGATTATGGAGATTTTGACTAAAACATTTTTTTATTGGGGATTTTGTTCATTGGGCTTCTCTCCCTATTGGGATTTGGTAATTAAAATTACTTCATCACAATTTTTCCGGTTAGTTAGGTAGTTGCCGCCTTTTATTGGATTTCGATATTCCGGGACTAGACAGCTATTAGGAGACCTATTACCTACATATGTATTAGCCGTCACACAAATATCACTTAACTGATGTACCAAATCGTTTTGTATCTGTTTTACTTAGGATGTTACACATTAAATTCTTAATAAAAGAACTGCTGAATTTTGACAATTCATCTGAGCTCAACAAATAAATAAATAAACATATAAAAGTTGCAAGAGTTTAGAGTACCATGTACCTATACTCCGAACAGTCGATGAAAAGCGAAATCAAATCAAGAAGATCACTTTCGTTTCTAAACATGGAAACTCCCATAAAAGACAGAAGCAGAAACAATGAACAGTAGAAATTGTTTAATTAAATGCTCTGGCGGTGAGAAATGAAATTAAATTTTGTATAGCGATAATTGAACTCGATATAATTCAAGATGCTGTTGTGTTTGTGTGTAAACTGATGATCCATAGTGGTTTATCTGCACGGCTACTGCATAGAACACGGCGAAATTATAAACTCATAGCACATTTAACGAAAACGCTAAATAGTTCTGACAAATAACTCAGCTGCATTCTTTCTCTAGAAAGATCTTCTTTTTTCACTGCGAATAATGACACCATATCAGTACAAATTGAAAAGTACAGAGATTCGTTCTTTTGTTCCGCAAGACGAATTTTAAAAGCGACTTTTATTTCAAATCATAACTATATTTAAATTGAATGTAAACTTTTAATTTCAATCGAAAGATCGGACAAAATTTACGATAATTGATGAATTTTTAGAATTCAAGGTTCAAGATTTACATAAGATGCATTAAAGTTAAACGTCTATCTGAACCCATAAACTAAATCGCAAATTGTAATCCTAAAAAATAGAAAATAAGTATACCTATAGTTTCACCGATTTATGCTGGAGGTTTTAGGTTTCCGACGATAAAATAGAATATATGAACCCTCAGTTTAAGATAAAAATCTTATATGGTCTGTGAATAGAATTTCGGTTCATTTCCGGCTAAAAATGATTAAATTATATCTACCTACCATTCTTGCAAAGAAATTTTTTTTTGTAAAATATTTATTGATTGCTAAAAACTAAGCAAACTAATTGTAAAAAATCTCCAAAATTTTTAACTGTAGATTATTAGCCCAATTTCCAAGTTTTACACACATTTTGTTTATTATAAGCAACAAATAATATTTACTTTACAAAAGAAAATGTCTGCAGAAGGTTATAATAACCATTTTAAACGAGAAACGCCTAAAACGTTTGCAAATCGTTTGGTACTATAAGGCAAGTTATGCATTCGTGCAAAAAAAAATTGATAAAACAATAAAACATGACATTGAGATGATAGCGAAGACGAAAAAAGTGGGTCTGGAAATTCTGTCTGTCTGTCTGTATGTCATTCTGTATGTATCAGTACCTACAGCCTAAACGGCTTAACCGATTTACTTCAAATTTGGTATGTAGGGTTTGTAGACCATTCCTTAGAGGAGAAATTGAAATTTTTTTTAACTCTAAAAATAACGGTACCTGCCTTATAACGGTTTTGGAAAAGCTTAATTTTCTCGAAAACGGCTCCAACGATTTTCTTAAAAAAATTACTGATGGTTTTTGTTAAATCGCAAGCTATCTTGAGCTTTCTCATGAACGAGTTAATTATTTCAAACCAACAAATTTTTTGGTTTAGTTTTAAACAATTTTTTTATTTTTATATTTTTGTAAATTCAATATTTGGAAAACGACTTTAAAAAAATATTTTATTTTTTTTGCATAAAATGCAAACAATTAAGCACTTAAAAATGGCATTCTTCAAATTTGTAAAAAAAACTTTTTTTTATAAAAAATATTAAGTAAACATCGATTTATTTAAAAACCGCTCTAACGATTTGGGAATAATTTTTTTGGTAAACTTATATTTAGTTAACAAAATTTTTTGGATACTTTGAAAAATTCATGATTATTTTTTTCCTTTTTATTTTCGTGCAAACTTTCCACAAGATCGTGCACCACGAGAGCAAATTCGTGCGACCCAGTCGTGCACTTTATTTTCTTTAACTGAAGTTTCATGTTCTACTCCATCGTATGCTGCGTCAAAAATTTCATAGGTAGGTAGGTACTTCATATAACTGAAATAAAATTTTCATATTTAACCCATCAGATTTGAAATAATTTTCATGTCCATGTGTGAGTGCATTCAGAATTTCAGATCAAATCTACCAAATTCGCGAGATCGCATCTTTCTTGTTGACATTTGATCTTTTTCCCCTCTTTTCATTTATTAAATAGCAAAAACGCAAAAAAGATCAAATCTTTTGAAAGAAAGGACAAATCTTTTAGTAAGTGAAAAACGCTATAGTATACCTACTCTACAGAAACCAAAAGCAATGAAGTCTTATACATTTTTATTAAAAAAATTTAACTTTTTTTAACTCTCATCAAAAATCAATATTTTCGAAAACTATGAATACTTTTTGTTCCTAAAATTAAATGTTTCCAAACAAAACTAGAAAACTGTGAACATACAGTAATACCTACTTAAGATTCAAAAGAGTAAAACAGAAACAAGAGCAAATCGTTTACGTTTTGCATAAAATAAACAAAACTCAAAAATTCCAGCATTGCAAATTTATTGTTGTTCGCTGTTAAATTTCAATTTTTCCATGAAAAAAAAAATGTAACACAAATTCTTAGTTAAAAAATATTTTATATGTTTTTCTTTTTTAGAATGTATTTAGTTATAGATAACTGAATATACATTTCAAAACACCTAACCGAATAATCTATAGATATAGGTAGGTACTAATTGTGTTTTCTTTCACCTTTCATCGTCTGAAATGTGTAATGTTGGTATACATAATTTGGTTAAATCAACGTTTAAATAGTATAAGCTCTGTTAATGTGTGCGTGTGTTTTATATTTTTTTACTGCGTGCATCCAATTAAGGTGGCAGTGTCCTAAATATGAAATAAAGTTGTATGGTAGCTATCATTAAATTGCTGTTAAAGCAAAAAAATTAAATGCCATCTTATGTTGAATGCTTCCATTAAGTATTTTACTAAATTTAAATGAAATCGATTCAGCCGTTATCAATTTATGGCCACATTTGTGAAAAACCGTTAACACCAAATCTCCGTTATGTTAATTTCTAGCCAAAAACCTGAAATGCAGTTATGTTAGGACTTCTAAGAATATCACGTACACCAAGTTTCATCAAAATCGTTAGAGCCGATTTCGAGAAAATTGGGAAAAATTAAAACCGTTATATGGGGGCCAAAACGAAAATTCGAATTTCTCCTCTAGGGAATCAAAAAAAAGTAATGCACACGAAGTTTGAGGAAACTAAATCCAACCGTTTAGGCTGTAGTTCGGGGCACAGAAAACCGCACATCCGCACAGACAGACCAACGGACGGCATGACGAATTTTTTTTTTGGGCTTCTCTGTCATCGTAATGTCATGTTTGATTAAAACCTCAATTTTTTTTTACACGAAACTAATACTTGCCCTATTGAGCAAGTAAAAATCATAAACAATTCTTTTAATTGGAGAATGGGAACTCTGATCAGTATCAGAGTTAAATTGGCAAATGGCAATCGATAATCGATCAGTCTTCTCGCAGATAGGAAGCAGGTTTTGGGCGTGGTGGGATGTGGTGGACGTGATTCATGGTGGGACGTGATTCAATTCAATTACAACAAAAAAGTACAAGCAGTTCTTTGTGTCTAATTTTGTTTTCAGTGGCAATCTTTTAGCATATTTTGGCGTAGGCAACTACGTTCTTAGAAAATTGAATTATCGAGGTGCATTTGATACCTAAATAAGTTTTCAATTTGTTTTAGGATGTTTAGATTTCGTTTAATTTTTTTTTGTTTATTTAATATTTTTTGTGTGATAAATCTGTCCTCAGGTAACTTGCCATAAGAGCATGTTTGTGCGACCCAGTCGTGCCCTTTATTTTGTCAAGCGATGTTAGTGGCGTGAAATCGATAGCGGCACATTGATACAAAGTTTTTGGAAGAATTACAAATTTTAAGAACTACCATACCTACCAAAAACCAGAAATGGAATGTTTTTTTTAAGTTGGAAAAGAAAAGCGAGATTATACCAGGGTGACAGTATTAATTAACCTCGAGTAGCCTCTGATGAATACAATGTTTTTTTTTTGTCCTGATGCCGGCAAAAATTTAATAACGTGTTTTTCGAATAGACATGAGATTGTAAATGGACAAGCGTCATTAATTAACAAAAAGGAATCTGATGATTGGCGATTGGCGGTGACGGCCATTTAATAACTAGAACTCCTCCCAATAATTGAGTTGGTGTCCACAGGTTGATGTTGTCTAATTCACCGACTCAATATAAATTGAATTATGGAGCGCATGCTACGCAGCCTTACTACGGTATGTTATCATACAAACCACCTTACAATGTTTTTTTAGCTAGTTTAAGATCCCGAGTAAACTCATCAATTTGGCTGTGTTAACTCTGAGTTAATTCGCAATCTATTCTCAAACATACTGACAAACATGTCTTCTTTAGACTTATAACTCGAGTTTAACCTAACCCTGCGTTAATTTTGCATTGAAAAACTGGGCATAAGAATTGAAATAATTTATGTGGTATTAATGATAGGTGTTTGTTTCTTCAAAACTAAATGTAACTTTGAAAACCAATAATGCAAATTATTTCCGCCGAACGTTTTGTTCTCTAATAAATGTAGAAAGATCTGATGAAAACAAGGAAATAACGAAGATACAAATTTTGTAAAGATTCAAAATATTTATTGGGATAGGAAACGGTTCAACAAATTTGATTTCTTAAATTGTTTCTGGAGCTATTGAAATCAATCATAATATAAATATAAAGTTTCACAATACTATAGAATACCTTTTTCCATTAAAAACGGTTTGATCTAGCTTCAAAAAATTTAGTTGTATGAAGATACATAGTACATACCTACTTAATGATTTTCGAATGGAATTTTCAACGCCTCTCTTTTTACATTACTTTCACCTCAGCCAAGCTAACAGATCTGTAAAAGTATTAAATTATTTGGTGATTTTGTGTATTTGAATGCCATTTATAGTTGAATACCCATTCATCTTTAATTTAGTGATTGAAATAACAAATTTCGAAAATAAATTCCGAACTCAGCGCGTTCAGATACCATTTATTTTGAATTGAGTCTTTCAATTTTTTACTTGATTTACCCATTTATTTTTTTAACAATGCGCATTTGAGTGGCAAACTTCGCAGGTTTGGGAATTCCTTTCAAAGTTTTTAAAAAAGGAATCTGTCAAAAGCACCAACACAAAAACATTTCTGGCAAGAGTTTATCATATTCGGGTCGCCTATTCTCTTGCCTATGGCCTTGGAGAAACATAATTGATTTTAGGTACATAGGTAGTTCTAGATATGTAGGTACTTACTTTAAATTTGATTCAGCCTGCACTTTTTTTATAAATAAATTAATTGTATGAACATTTTAGTTAAAAAAGACTTAACTACATGTATTTATTGAAAATGCTAGTGGTCACGCAACACTCTTCTTTCGAATAGACCATTCCTCAAAAGCAAAATGTAGATAGATACGTCTTTTCAAGAAATCTAATTGGCGAGTTTGTTTTCGGATCGATCGGTGACAAATTAAATTTTAAAAACTGAAAACTATTTTTTACCGAGCTGACTGACAGATTGAAATTATTGATATTTTTTTCATAAAGTACTAGATTTGAATAACATCAAAAAGTATGCAATGTTTATTGGAATGTTCAATGTGAATTGTGAACTGATATCATGACTTTAGGGTTCGTTTACAATATTCAGTTAAAATATAATTTATTCAAACTCCAATTATGAAATTTTTTTGTTCTTTTCCCTACTTTTAATGATGATCTATTTATATAAGAATATCGTTTGGTCCTATCCCCATTGCTCTATCTCTATTAGCCCTGTTCCTTTTAGATGGCAAAATACTCAGGAGTAGTAATCTAGTACTACCATCTACACATGCTCTCAAGCGCGAGAAGATGAGCAGAGTAGTTACGCATCTAGAAACCGACAGATGGCAGCGTTTAGTTTTTTTTTCTTTTCTATTAATAAAAACAAAATAAATACATAAAATATTGCTCAACATATTATAAACATATCTTACCATTATTGTTTATCGGAAAAGCAGCCAATGATTAAGAAATAAACAAAAGGCATACGTTGAGACTGTCTGCATCCATACACTATTAGTAGTAGATTGCTAGTAGCGAAGCGTTCCATTTAGAATCGCTAGTAAAGGACTTATTAGTACTTTGCCACCTTAAAAGGAACATGGCTATTATTAACAAAGTTAGGGCAACCAATTTTTTTTATAGACCACAAATGTTTGTGTTCTCTAGTGCTTATTTGCCTCATATCCAAAATTTGTACTAGTTGGGGTAATTTTTGTAGAGACGTGATTGCGATTACATTGTATATACATTTCTATAGTATTTTCGTGCTGAATAATCACCGCCTGGCCATCTTGAGAAACGTGTGATAAACACATTTTTAGGTTCGTGTATTTAATAGTTGTCTATTCTGTAACCCTGACAACAGTCGTAAACATATATTATTTTTGTTTTGTTTACGACTCTTGTCAAGGAAATATGGATTTTAGAGCCAATAAAATACATTATATATTATTAATTTGTTTCGTAGACGACTATTGTTAGGGTAACAGAATAGACACTTAGTAAATGTAAGAACCTCCAAATGTGTAGTTAACAACTTTCTTTAGATGGCGCTGCTCCATGGTTGTACTATAGAAATTTATATACAATGGTGATTATTTTGTAGAGGCGTATAACAGATTTAACAGTATAACCGCGTATATAACAGAGTTAAATGTAGTCTTTTTCGAAATTTTGTATAGATAATATTTTACAATGTTTTTTTACTAAAATGGATAAAAACAAAACTGGTAAAAAAACTTTAAATGAAAAAAAAACCTTAAAAACTAGAAAAAACTAGCTCCTACGAATGTTTAATTATTTTAATAATCAATTCCGAATAGAAATAAATGTATTTTTCTAGAAAATTTGATGGATCAAAATAAATTTTAGGTATTTTTCATAATATACTGTTAAAATAATTTATGATTTTAATACGTTTTTTAACGACTTAGAAATGAGCCAATGTGATGTAAAGTATGGCATACCCACAGAATTAATATTAATTTTTATTTCAAAAAAAAAATAAAAATTAGTAATGCTAGTGATTTTAAATTTTTATATTATTTTTGTTTATGTTGAGTGCACAAAAGTCCTATATCCCATGGAAAAATTATGTTTTTTTTCATTGATTTATATACATTTCTGACTTTTTTCAAACTTTTTTTTTAACCGTAGGTTACGATTTTCGAACCAAGAATTTCAAATCACAAGAAAGAATTGTTCAATTAATATGTTTAAACATTCAAAAGTCATGTTAATTAAGTAGAAAGTAAGGAAATTATTTTCTAAACCTTAAAATTTTCTGAAGAATAACATCAATGGATATGAGGCACTTAAGCACTCAGGCGGCTGACTTAAGCACTCAGGCGGCTAATACGCAAGTGATCAGATCATACATAATCTACTATGAATTCAATATTTTTAGAATATTTCTTGAAAACAAATTCTTTTTTTTTTCTTTTAAAAACGAACACAATATAGGAGAACAGATGTTACGTTAACAGAAAATTAAATGGCGATCATAAAATAAAATATGATCAATAAAATAAAGGCCCCACTCTTGGTCGTACGAAATAAGTCTCGTTAGTTTCCTTGGTATTTTAAAGCGACCTTTACAAGGTCAGTCAGAAGACGTCAGTCATCTACACATATAATCAGTCATCAGGCAAAATCAAAAAAGTTTTGATTTTTTTGTCAAACAAATGCACGCATACAAATTTATTTTTACAACCACTATATTACAGATTGATGTCAACTGACCGTGTATAAGGTCGCTTAGTCATTAAAAAAAATCAGTCTTTGAAATGCTTCAAAATGTAGAAAAACCCAGAAAATGTAAAATAATTTTTTTAAGATATCGAATCGATCAAACGATTTTCTATGAAAACAATATATCACCTTATAAATTTTTATAAACTTATATTTACTACAGAATTTAAATCAATATCGTTCGAACAATAATTTTACTTTACTTGTTTATTGTTGTTAACATTTTTGAGCATAAATGAAAATGCTTGAAAATTTTATCAAAAAAAAGAGGCAGTCACAATTTCCTTGGACATTTTGACCGTGGAATTTTTATACTCCATACGGACATCCTGCATTAGTAAAATCGAAAAGCCATAGGTCGGACATGTGTCATTACAATGTTTAATTGTATTCAAAAAGATCAACCTGTTGAAAAGCTTATCAAAAAAAACACTAACACACACACCAGTTTTGAGCTAAAGTTGCAATTTATAAAACAAAATAAAAAATATCTACTGCATAGCAATTTGTTTTCTATCATTTTAGTACATGTATGTAGGTATATGTCCTTAACATGCAATCTATCGCATACGTGTGCAGTAAAGTATAAATGGGTTTTCTACGAAATCACAAAAAAAATATTGTACCATCACTGTTAAGTACTGGTTTAAGTCATGTCAGCTAGAAAATCAATGTTTTTATGTTGCAGATCGAAGATTATTTATGGTATCCTGCAACAAGCCATCAAAATAAAAGGGGTCAGTAATAAAGTGATGTAAGCTGATTGACTATAAAATATAACGGACATCCCTCTTTTTCCCCGAAATGTTTAAAATTTGTAACGTAATTTTAGACATCAGCACGAAAGGATTAAAATAATTATATAGTTCTCTTGCCTGTCTACACTTTGATTTCGTTATCATAAATGTATAAAGAAAAACATTTACTCGATATTATAAAAGCTGAACATTAGTCCTTCAGTAGTTTTTATCTTCTTTAATACACAAGCACTTAAAATTACACTCCGAATTATAGTTAAAGTAAAGTTTGTTCAAGTTCAACAAAGATTTCACTGCTTTTCATATTTTTTTATAAACCCAAAGTTCGTTTATTTACTAAGGCAAGAGAAGAGATCTGACGTCATCTACACATTATTTGTAAGAACAGAATTGCAACACAAAAGCAATCTGGATCAAGAAACAAGACGCTCAAAAGGACCAGCGAAAATGCGATGGACAACGAAAGCAATAGCATGACAATAGGAATCGTTTATATTATGCAGAAGTAAGCAGTAAATTTTATAGTCAGTCTGTGTCGAGATAAATTATGTAGTTCGCCAGGATGTAGCTATAGGGGTGGATATTGCAATAGAAACATAGTGTTCTGACTGCTTTTGCTAGTTGTCATCCATTTCTATCACTCATTTTATTTATCTTTCCCCGACGAAATAATTAACAACATTCAAGTAAATTTTCACACACCAAAAGCAAGTGGCCCACTTAAAACAAACATCTTGATATTTATGCTGTTTATGGTGTTGCTTTGGACATTATTGTTTTCGCTGATGAATTAAAACTGTCCCTAGATGGTATTTTTAAATTTCTGCTTTGAATTCTAAGTGCCATGACTGCAGAACCATCGAAAAATTTGCAGTAGAGTATAAAATTACTGGACTTTTTGTGCACTTTCGTCAGGGATGTCTTTGTTTCCTGTGGGAATTTTAATGTGTTTGTGTTTTGAAAATTTGTTCTCAACTTATAGAAATCTTCTTCTTCATATTTTATCCAATTTTTTGTTCTTACTTTTCCACTTAACGTTAAATGCACAGTTAAATCTCGCCTTTAGCCATCTTTGAATTATTATTTGTTCTCCTTTTATTTTTATTTAAGGCTAGGCGTTTATGGGAAGATCATGTCCCATATGCTCTATGTCTATAGTAATGTTTTTTTCTAATGCCACTTGCTAAAACCACTTTGAAAGGATTTTTCATGAGTGCTAGATAGCGGTTGGATTAAGTTGGTAAAAGCAGATCCTCAAAGTACGTTAGTTTACATTTCTTGAAATTTTATTTCCTCTAACACCCGCACTCACTCTTTTACATATTACGAGAATATATATATAAAGCTTGTCCTTTTGGTCTCACTCGTTGGATAGAATTCGCGATTGCATAAAAAAGTCCTTGCACGTAATTTTTAATGGCTGCCTTATAGCGCGCACCAGAGTAAGATTGCACTTGGTCGCATGAATTATGAGCACAGTATGCTCTTTGTTATTCTGGGTAAAATATTTTTTTTTATCGCAGCTTCTACATACATATACATTGTTAAGGAAGAAGATGAGTTTAGTTGTGTGTGAAATACTGGAACTATAGTCAGCATTCTAAAAGTGGTTGAATTGTGAAACTGGTTGCTACGTTATATATTAAGTTAAAGGACAAAGTGTTTTCTTCCTTTAATGTTTAAAATGTAATACTAGTATGAAATCAACAAATATTATTCATTGTATAATTAACAATTATCAGCAGATTATCTGTAAAAGAAAGGAAACATTAAAAAAGTATTCCAGAAACACCAACACAAAATGCACAGAAAGCCTTTAGAAACAAAATTTATGATTTAAAATGTTCTTACTGTGATGAATTCACGCTTTTTAATCTTATGTGTAGAGAGAGTGCAAAAGTGAGCTACTATAACAAGCGAATGCAAGATTGCATGCTGTAGTGTATGTACCACTTTTGAAAAAACAATTTGTATGCAGAAGGCTTAGTGAGTTTTGTTTTGTTCACTTTGTTTTCTTCGTCAGATGATATCGCAGAGGAAGCACTCAAGTGTCATAAAGTAGGGTTTTATTTTCTCGAGAAAATTACAAAACCGGAAACTTATCTGATTCAAAACAAAAATATTTTGTTATTTTTGCTTTGTAATGTAAAAGTTCAGCTTCGAATTATAAAGGTTTGAATTTTTTTCTGGAACACTGTCTGAAACTAACTCTGACAAATTGTTTGCAGATTGTTCTCCTTTTTATGTAAGTTTTTATACGGTTATCTTATTCTAGTAATATGGAGTTGGCTCCAAAACAAACTGTGAGTGGCGCGATATTCCACAAACAAACATTAAAAATATAAATACATTTTCGTAACAATTCCTCAATAGCGAAAAGTATTTAAAAGTGAAAATTGGTTTGTATGATGACATACTGCAGTTAGGCTGCGCTCTATAGTTCAATTTACATTGAGAGGTCATCGAATTAGACAACAACAACCTGTGTACACCAACACTATTTTTTGGCAGGAGTTATAGCTATTTCATGGCCGCCACCGCCAATCATTAGACTCTTTATGAATTTGTGTTGCTCGTCCATTTACAATCTCATGTGTAATCGAGAAACACGTTATTGAATTTTGTATATGTTGACACCTGGAGTCTAACCGAACATTTTAACAATTTCTCCCACAATGGACAATGATCTCCCTTAATTCAGTATGCCCTTTTTTACAAGAAATACGACGCTTGTACTATCGAGAAAGTTTTCTATCTGTCATTAGTTTCTACCAAATTCTTAACGGCGCTGAGGGATGGTTTTGTTTGTTTTAATTTTGCAAACATGCATTGGCTTATCGTAATAGCTACTCTTAAGTCCAGTTATAACTTTGAATTTAACTTTCTTGTTTTCTATCTTAACCTCTTAAAAAAAAAAGATCTTTGGTCTCTTGTTTCCCTAATTGTTAATCTAATTCCTATTCTAAATCAATACTTTCTAGTAATATTTTATTATATTTTTCTTATAAAATCTTATATAAAATATAATTTTATTAAATTTTGTACGTTGTGTCATATCCGGCAGACGGCAAACAGCCTCCCCAGTGGTCATTTCTGAGGTTTATATTTTTATACTATGTGGGCAGAAATATTTCTTGATATTTCATTCTAAGCAAAAATTCCGCAAGGATTCCATTCGCGTAATTCATGTGATTCAACAATTTTCAGTAATTTTTGTTTATTTTTCATTAAATTATATTATTGTATGCGATTTTTGTTTTTTTTCAATTTTTAATATGCACACAGTAACAACAAAACAATACAAAAACATAAACTAATTGGTTGAAAATGGCTGCCAAATAATGAAACGTCAAATTTATTTCTCCATTTATTTCTTCTACCATGACAAGAAATAAATAGAGAAATGTATGTCTAAAAATAAAAGAAATCGAGAAATAAGGGGCCTCCACAAGAAATATTGACTACATGACACATTTCATGCAATCATTCATTTCAGGTGGAGGCTCGGGGTATGCGACACCTACTGAGATTTTGTAAAGCAATAAATTAATTGTAGCCAAAAGTTAAAATATGAATCTATTTATCATGACAGCATTTTGTTTGGCTTCATTTTACGACACGGTTGTTTTTATAAGTTAAGGGCACATTTACATATAAATGCGAATAGTAATTCGAATTTTTTTTATAAAACGGCTGCAATTAAAATATAACAAATACGAACAACGTACAAACAACACATGCGACTGGTCTAGTAAAAGGGGGTACATTTTGATTTCTTTTTTTATATTTGGATTTAACAATACAGAAATGTAATTTCAATTAAAAATGTGTATTGTTTCATTTTCATTTCAATTCACAGCAGTCAGCTACTAAAAAAAAAAAAAAAAATGTCACTAAAATTTAAAATACGCTTCCATACGAAACGCGCAATGCGCTCGTCGTGTGACGACTCATGCGCAAAGTACTTTAAATTTCATTAACCATTGTATACTTTTCGGTGCTTACCAATTCTAGTACATTTCAACAAACAACTCGTGTCAACTGTCAAGTGCATTTTTATTTTTTATGTTGTTCGGTGCGGTGTTCGAGTTCGGTTTCGGTCCCGTATCGGCGCATAAAATATAAATGTAAAAATATTAAATAATTGTGTAAATAGTTCATGTTTTGATTATAAGAAGAAAATGAGTGAAATGTTAAATTGTATTCTAAAAAAAATGTTGCTCGATAATTGAAACGTATTTTTTTATTAGAAAAGTTAAAATTCTTTGCAATTTTTTCGTGTTTGGTCGTGATCGTGTCTTTACCGTTGCGTTGCGTCGGCTATGTACCTACACATTTATTCCGTTCCGTTAGTTTGGTGCGAAAAATGTCGTCGGTATTTCAGAAATTTTGATTAAGAAATAGCAAAAGTGATTCTTTTTCGATTTATATTTGGTAGTTAGATATGAAAGGAAAGAGCAAATGGATATCCGTAGCTTCTAGACTGGCATGCGTAGTCAGGAGTTGAAATTCAATTAAGTAAGTAGAATATTCATTTTCAAATAAAAAACATTTTTAAAGCTAACTTTTTATAAAACCTTTTTGTCTACAACGAAAGATCTTCCAAAAATAGAGAATTTTTGTTTTAAATTTCTTTTTATGAATACATACCTACATATGTAAGTATGTACATTGTACATATGTATGTATGCATAACTACTGTACCTACCTACTTTGTTTGATTAAAAAAAAAAAATATTTCAGAGATTCTTGTACAAAATAGCTTGCATTTTAGATATCGTTTTAAAGATCTTTCCAATGGACACAGTTTCAATTTCTAATGACGAATTGACTTATTGTAGGTACTTCCTAGCAGAAGCGCATCCTGATTTTCAGTTTCGAAGGCTACGTTATTTCAAACATTCTGAGAAAATTAATTTGGTTTGGATTGGATTTAACCATATATCTGCCAATACCAAATCTAGGTTGACCGTTGGGCTCGTTTCACAACTATTGGGTTCCTATTGGGTTCTGCCTCACAAGTGTGAACCGATGATAACGACCCAATAGAAATCCAATAGACACATAATAGCACCAATTGCTCCCGCGACAGTTTTATTGGGTTTCTATTGGGTCTCTATTGGAATCTAGGGCACAAAAAGTAATGATAGTTTTCACACAAGGTTCTTATTTTGTTCGTTTTAGTCTTTTTTTATGTTTAATTGAGTTAGTTGCTTTTGATTGTTGTTTTTCTTTCTCTAGTTAAAAGTGGTTCACCGAATACAGACCTAATACAAATCACATTGTGATACAAATCACAAAAGTCCAATAGGAACCCAATAGCGACCTAACCTAATGAAACCCCATAAGTGTGAAACAAGACTGAAATCGTAGAGAAATTCATTTTATAATAAGTCACAGTAAAAATCAAAAATAAAACAAAAATAATTTGGTAATCTTGAGCCATTGTTACCTACCTACAATTTTAAATAACTTTGATTCCAATATAGTTTGAAGGCACATGTTAAGCTCAACTCAATTGAGTTTATTTATCCACTGAAAAGACGGCTGCTTTATAAGTGACGCACTCGTTTCATTCAGGTTCTTTCTTTTTTTCCCTTTTGGTTTATATGCCAACGATTCGTTGAACGGATAAGGAAGAGAAAGTGAAAGATTTGACAGGTGTCAAGAAATAATGAATTCATTAGAGTTTCATACAAAAAAGTTATGATTTTACACAATAATACATCCTTGAATGTAAGAAAATTAAAAATAATTAGTGAAACATTGAACAGTTTATAAATTATTTGAGTTATAACCAAACGTAACAAATTTCAATATTTATCAACAATTATAAATTATAATAATTTTGATAACTGTAATAGGGAAATATTATATTATGAATGATGCGTCAAATGACTGAACGTGTAAATTTCGCTTTATTATTTTGTATCCGTCTAGATACTATACTAACCTATTATGTCTTTAAAGATTCGTTTACTTTTTCTTCGTTCGGTAATTTTCCATTGTCTTATTGTTTTGAACTTGGCTATCAACAGAATATTTTAACTTGTTATTTATAATAAAAAGTACCTATACATGAAATTAAATTACATGATGATAGACAAGATGAAAAAAGTAGGTCTAGCAGTTCTGTCCATTTGTATGTTCTGGTCTGTTCGTCTGTCAGTTTGGATGTACCTATTGAAACTTACATCCTAAATGGTTGGACCGATTTTCTTAAAATTTTGTACCAACTGTATTTTAATATTACATTTTGATCAAATTTCGTATAAGTGATTTGTTGCCAACGGTGATGTTTTTCGTAATTTTTTTTTCAGAATAAGCTTGTTAACTGTAGCTGCCTTTATAACGGTATTTCCTTGTACCGACTACCTATATCTCTTAAACGGCTACACAGATTTTGAGGAAATGTATTAATCTGAAAGCTCTGCTAAGCTTGATTACCTATATTACATCAATCAAAAATGTTTAAAAGAGTTTTTAAACATTTTTTACTTGCGATTATAAGTAGGTATACTATAAGGCAAGTTATGCATTCATGTAAATAAAAATTGAGATAATCAAACATGACATTACGATGATAGAGAAGACGAAAAAATTGGGTTCAGAAATTCTGTTTGTCAGTCTGGTAAGTAACTAGAAGAGTTGTAAAAGACTGCAGTCATTTGGAACTGAAGTCAGATAAGTCGCAGTCAATTGATTTAAACGTCTACTTTCAAGTTAAAATTTTAAGTTAATAATTTAACATTTATAATAGAAGTCACCAGTTGTTTTGAATATTCTGACTGATGAGCAGTCAACTAAAGCAGTAATTTATTATTAAGTTAATTGACTGCAGTACTTTTTGACTGCTTTTAGTCACTTAAGTCAGGTTAAAGTCACCTTTAACACGGTGACTCCACGAGCAAGATTTCATAGATTACCATCTGTCACTTTCCATAGAAAGAAAGATTGCTAGAATGCTATAAAATGTATGGTGGGCATTTGATAGCTATGTAACTATTTCATACTATTTCAGTCTAATTACAAAGAAAACAAAAAAGTCAATATGAAAATGACAGCTCATAGAATACTATCTCTAGCAAGCTATGAGCTGAGCAATGTATTGCAAAAAATTTTTCATAGAATACTATTTGCGGTCTCCATAGGCAATTTTAATAGAATGCTATCTTGGATTCTATGATATCTAGATCGTAGAGACATAGTGTAAACCGCACTCATTTTTGGTTTATTTAACAAATAACGCTTTTGGTGTCCCTATTAAAATATTGCACTCTCGAAGTTTAATAAAAAAAAAAACTTAGCTAGATTCATCATTTCTTTAAGGAAAATTGTTGTATTTACTATCTTTTGAATATAATACTATTGTTAATAAAGAGCTCGGCAGGGTCGCACAAACTTGCGCTTGAGGCAAGTTACCTTCGTATTAAAGACTGTAAAATTTATTTGACTAGTTTTATTGAAAACAAAAGTTTCAGGTATTCTAAGGGCCAGTCTTTTCCGCACTGGTTAAGTGTAACCATTAGTTATTTCAGTTGTTAACCATATATTTTGTATGTGTTTCTTTGTTACCAGTTGAAATAACAAATGGTTTAATTTAATCAGAGCTGAAAAAACTGGCCCTAAATATTTTAATATTACTATTTTTTTTTTATTTTGCCATGCAATAAAAAATATAGTGCACAACTATGTGCACTTGAAGCAAGTTAACTAGGTAAAGCCTAAACGGCTGAAACGATTAGCTCCAAATTTGGTATGAAGGGTTCATAAGCATAACCCATTGACGTTTGACGTATTACATATGGACCGCCAGTAGCCAACTTCACGCGTGTTCCAACATAACTAGGCGCAACATCAACTACTAGCGGATAATCTGTGATATGATTGTTTTAATTAATTATTTACTATTGAAATGTTTTTGGTGGAAATTGTTATCAAACTACTTTTATTTTACAAAACAAATCCACTCACTATGGCATGAGTTACGTACAGATGAATATACTATCGTTTTCATTTAAATTTTAATGGCGATATTAGTACACGGATTTAACACTAAAAGATGATGGCGTTTTTAGGCTGTTTTTAGCTGGAACAACTTTTTTTGGCTGTTTGAATGAAAATTTCAACCGACTGGCGGTCCATATCTAGTACCTTAATGGTCATAACTAACGCTCGTATCTTTTTTTGGACGAAAAACAGTACTTTTTCCTCAAAAATTGAAAATAGCAGTACGTCGATAAAAAAAACAGTATTTTTCGCAGTACATTTTTATTAATTTTTATTTATTTTATTTCCTTAAAACATGAAATTTATTGCGTTCATTATTGAATTCCTTTGAGTTTTAGATGCCAATGACGAATCGCTGAATGTTTGCAATACTTTTCATGAGTGAAATCAGAGAACTTCATCTCATATATAAAAGTGGTATACATTTCACCAAGAAATTTTTCATTGAGGAGCAAATTTCCTACTCGGAGATTAACAATGTAAAGATGGAAATATCCCACTGTCATTCACGTTTGCTTACAAGCTCAAAAAACTGCTGATTTGAAGTTCTGGATATCTCAAAATAAAAGCAGTATTTTTGAAAAAATAAAAAAAACAGTACGCAGTTTTACGCAGTTTTTGAGAGCAAAAAACAGTACAATACTGCGAAAAACAGTACAGATACGAGCGTTAGTCATAACCCATTCCTTAGAGAAGAAATATCCGATATCCATTTTTTCTCGATTTTAGATTTTGATAAAATTTCACATGAGTGATTTGTTGACAACGATGAAATCTTTCATCAGAAATTTTTTTTCGTTTTTTTTTTTTGTATCTACTATGCCTTTAATTTATTGACCGATTTTGATGAAATTGGATAGTCAGGTAGTCCTGCAATGCCTGATAAAAAATTAAAAAGAAATTAAAAAAAAACTTTTTTTTTATACTGATCAAATTAATTTTCAAGTCGCTAACAAGAAGGTAACTTGCCACAAGAGCAAGTACGTGCGATCAAGTCGTGCTCTATATTATCTTTTACACACTCGTTAGCATCCGAAATTATACAATTATTAATTTTGATAGTTACTGCAAAAGTGGCGTTACACACTTTTTGTTCAATTTTGATTTTTGTTTTCATCATAATAAAGAAAAGTTAACTATTATTCGATACAAAAGTATAACTACAACTCATTTTAGCTTATACAGGGTGAGTCATGAGCAATGCGACAAAATGCTAGGGCGTGTAGGTTGCGTTAAGACAAGAAAAAAATCGTATGGGAGGGGGGGTCTATTCCCCTCCGTTTAGCCGGGAGGGGCAATTTTCGAAAAAAACTGACTTAAAATGGGAAAAAAATTATTTAAAATCAACGGCTTCATTCACAATGCTGTGCGATACGTTTTTGAAAAGCAAATAACTTTTTCTTTCTTTCTGTGTTTAAATAAATCTATTCTAAGAAATAGTTTTTGAAATATTAATTTTCAAAGTCAAAATTTTGAAAAAAAAAATTGAAAAAAAAATTTCAAATTCATTTTTTTCAAAATTTTACTTAATTAAGTGCTAATTTTAATTTCAAAATTCAATGCTGTTATTAATTTTAAGTCTAAATAAGAAAACCGGATGCAAAAATTTTATGTCGTTCTCAAGAAATTAAAAAAAACCAAAACCACCTTTTTCTAAGAAAAACATTTATTTTTATTGTAACGAAGCAATTTATTTATTTATTTAGCATTAATCTTAGTTTTTTTACTTTTTTTTTAATTGGAGTTTTATGAGAACGTAATAAAATTAAATAGTATTGGAATAACCCTGGATTAATATTATTTTCATTGATAACAACACCGCTTTAGTTGTAATGTTTGGCTTGGTATTGTTGGACACACTGTGATCGGGCTCCGGTTTTTGAATTCCATTATTAATGGAGAATCATACCTGCAATTCCTACGAGACCTTTTACCCGATTTATTAGACAGCGTTCCATTGGTTATAGCAGATACTTTAATCTACCAACAAGATGGTGCTCCAGCACACTACAGCTTACAGGTGAGAAACTGGCTGGATGATCATTTTAGTGACCGTTGGATCGGAAGAAGGGGCCCCACGGAATGGCCGCCTAGGTCACCAGATTTAACTCCCCTAGATTTCTATGCATGGGGATTTATGAAGAATTATGTTTACGAAGTGGAAATAGTATCATTGGAACAATTGAAGGAACGAATTGAAGTCGCTGGAGTCAAATTGCAGGAAAATTTGTCAAGCATAAACTTATGTGAAGCCATTACAAGGAGATATAATCTATGCCTTCTAAACAATGGAGATCATATCGAGAATTTTTTTATAAGTACTTCCAATAAAAAACATAGTAAAAATAAAAGGAATAAAAAAAACTAAAAAAAACTAAGATTAATGCTTCTTAAATTGCTTCGCTACAATAAAAATAAATGTTTTTCTTAGAAAAAGGTGGTTTTGGTTTTTTTTAATTTCTTGAGAACGACATAAAATTTTTGCATCCGGTTTTCTTATTTAGACTTAAAAATAATAACAGCATTGAATTTTGAAATTAAAATTAGCACTTAATTACGTAAAATTTTGAAAAAAATGAATTTGAAATTTTTTTTTCAATTTTTTTTTTCAATATTTTGACTTTGAAAATTAATATTTCAAAAACTATTTCTTAGAATAGATTTATTTAAACACAGAATGAAAGAAAAAGTTATTGGCTTTTCAAAAACGTATCGCACAGCATTGTGAATGAAGCCGTTGATTTTAAATAATTTTTTTCCCATTTTAAGTCAGTTTTTTCGAAAATTGCCCCTCCCGGCTAAACGGAGGGGAATAGACCCCCCTCCCATACGATTTTTTTCTTATCTCAACGCAACCTACACGCCCTAGCATTTTGTCGCATTGCTCATGACTCACCCTGTAGAATAGATCAGAAAATGCTGAAATGTTGCTTACGCCCAAAAGTTTTTCTACGCAATCATTCTTTAAATACGATTACCTATCCATTGTTGTTCCTTCAAAAATGTTAAAACTAAAGTAATTGACACTTTTCAACCAGATTGAAAATAGCGGTTAGCTATGTGTGTCAATAACAACAAATTGCTCAATAGGGCAAGTATTGGTTTTGGGCAAGTATTGGTTTAAGAATAAATTTCAAGCTTTTAATCAAACCTAATGACATTACGATGATAGAGAAGCTTAAAAAAGTAGGTTTCTTTAAGCCGTCCGTCGCCGTCGGTCTGTCTGATGTATGTGCTGATGTGCGGTTGTCTGTTCAACGAACTACAGCCTAAACGTTTGGACGGATTTACTTGAAACATCGTGTATTGCACACTTTGGTGATTCCTTAGCTAGAGGATAAATGTGAATATTTGTTTTAGCCCGGCTATAACGGGTACCTTCGAGTGCATTCAATATAACTGCATTTCAGATTTTTAGCTAAATATTCATAACGGAGATTTGGTCATAACTTGATAACTTAATTCAATCTTAGAATCGCAGTTAAATAGATAATTTAAAACAAAATGACGTTTAAAGTACCTATTTAGCTAAACGATGGTTTAATATGATAGCTACCATACAATTTGATTTTACGTTTAAGCCATGCAGTTTTATAGAACAAGTTCGTGCGACTCAGTCGTGTATTTTATTTTGTTTTGGCACGAACTACAATTCGGGTAGGCAACCATTATAATTATGCAAAAAAAATATTTGTTTCTAATTGTCGTTCTTAGAACGAGACGAATGGAGACAAAAAAAAGCTTCCAAACCTCCAAGAAACTTACCTATCCTATATTATGTAAATATGCATATGGCTGATAGAACGTAAAAAATAAATAATTAATTCCCAACTCTGTTTAAATACTATCCTTTCTACCATCAAAGATTACCATAAACATTTGAAAGAAGGACAAATCACTTTCTCCACAGTTATCCAGTCAAGCATGATGAACTCACAAAAGTAAAATAGCAAACAAAAAAGGCGAAAAACAAACCCAGAGGAGATAAACTCATTACATCACTCTAAGCACGTATCTACATAAACTAACGCTTTGCAAATAGACGCACATAAAAACTTCAAAACGTACGTAGAAGATAATAGGGGATACTTTCGGAGAGACATTTCGCCGTATTTGGCAGATACCAGGATATAATCATCCGAAAGGCAATGTTAAAAGTCCTTATAGACTTTGGGATTTTCGTCTTTTCTTTTTCTTTTACTTTAAATGAATGTGGTGAATAAAATGCTTACTGTTTACGCATGGAAGACATATTAACTCTTCGCACATATCATATGTGTACATGTATATATTTTCTTTTACTAAAAAAGGTATGTGATTTGGTTCTTAGGAAACTCTTGACAGAATGACATTTTAATGGACTTTACTTTTTTTAAGGAAACGAAGGAGTATCTTAAATATTAAATTTTGATGATACACATCGATTATTTATACCCGCTCAATGATCTTCATGATGTGTGTGTGTTTCACTTTTCTTCTTGTTATGTAGGAATAGATAAATTTCTCCTCATTGATAAGGCATCTTAACACTTATGATAAGTTTGGTGAGGGGAACCGTAAGCTGCCATTTAAGCCCGATGTCTCCTATCTTTTTTAAAAACTCAGAGGGTAGCCCGTCAGCCTGAATCATGTTTTCTTCTTAGGAGTTCTCTGCCACTGTACTAACATCTTCGATTGTGATGTGGGACACTTTTTTTTTTTTGTAGTAAAGTGCAGGAAAACTGCTCATTAAACACTTTATTATGACAATCGCAAAAACAAACATTTCTCACGAAAAAATCATTTATGTATAAACCCACAACTTACTCTGGTGTCAACGCTAACCATTTCGACTTAACCACTACGGAATACTTTATAATTTCACAATAACTTCAATAGTAATCGTGTAATAAAATATTAAAACACAACATATACTATGACAAGATGATACATTGACCCATAAACCCAATAATCCTTAAAAACTTCCTACTTCAAACTTTAACCAGCCCAATAATTGTTCGTTCTTATTTCCTATTCTCAAAAGAATAAATTGGAATAAAAAACTTAATAATTTTGCTATAGAGAGAAAAAAATCTATAAATTCCATCAAAGAAAATGTTCCACATACGCCATAGTACCCCAGAGCAGCAAAGCAAATATCCATTAAAAATCTTAAATAATCTTCAGCCAATAGCGATAAAGTCAAACTTAAATAATATAACATTCAATAAAATATTATACGAATTTTTCAGTTTAAATTGTCATCCGTTTTCTTTCATGTCCTTAGCTGATTTTCTTTTCCGAAGAAAATAAAAAAATATTATATCCTCTATGGATGAAAACTTTTAAGCAGCCTCCTAATTTGATTCAAAGCAAACTTTGACAAGAAATATACACAAGAATATATTTTTTGCTCTCGGTTTGATTTATTTTTATTTCCATCGTTTTTCGTTGAAAACCTAAGAAAATCCACAAATGCGCACCCGTATTCCTTTCGAATTTCCAACACAGCAAACGAATCAAAAAGGTTAGGGAAGGGATTCCAAAATAAGAACCTTTGCAGCTGCAGTGATTTCGTTGCACTATTCCTTAAAGAGCTATACATGTCTTTTCCCAAAAAAAAGGCTGGATGCGTATTCAGCTAAAACTATATATATCTGCATATGTATCTATAGCATGTTTCATGGCACCATCAGCGCAGCACAGTATCGCCACCATGTGCTGGATGTGCATTCATCCATTTGAACGCAAATATAATATTTATAACGTGTGTGTCTGGGCAAAAATGTTCTATGCTAAATTCGCTATGTACACACATAGCTATTTTCGTCGAATAGGATGATGATGAAGAAAAAAGGACGAGAAATGCATTACGCTCGAACATCGAATGTAACGAACATGAAAATCGACAAGGAACTCCTTTCCAAAATCATTAGGAATTTTCGGTCCTGAAAATATTCAAGAGAGCAGAATCATCATCAGCATTTTGCGAAAATGTGTTTTATCTTACATGTATATATATGAATATGTATTAATATGTAGGTACATTTGCTACTTGTATCCATTGTTTGCTTTTTAGATTTTTATTTCCAATTTTGTAGTCCTTTGCTTTACAGCTTTACAAAATTTAAATAAGTGTGGGATTCTTTGTGCAATTTGCAATAAGGAATGTTCTTTGGAAGAAAAAGCAATACCGAATTAGATGATTTTTAGCTTGAAATATGTTCGTTCAGGTTAAGCTTTTAGGAAAATATATTTGTTTTACAACATACCCTATGTTTTTAGAATCTGGAAGATAAATATTGTACCTACGTATTTAAAATATAAGGCATGCAATTTAGAACTATAGGAACTGACTCACAAGCGTATTTGTAGTGAAGTAGGAAGTTTTGATTCCATTCAAGATCATAACATCAACGGAAAAGAGGAAGAAAAATAAGGCGAAGGTAATGAAAAAGGAGATGGAGAAGAAGAAGATGGAGAAGAAGAAGATGGAGAAGAAGAAGATGTAGAAGAAGAAGATGTAGAAGAAGAAGATGGAGAAGAAGAAGATGGAGAAGAAGAAGATGAAGAAGAAGATGGAGAAGAAGAAGATGGAGAAGAAGAAAATGGAGAAAAAGAAGATGGAGAAGAAGAGAAGGTGGAGAAGAAGAAGAAGAGGAAGAAGAAGAAGAGGAAGAAGAAGAAATAGAAGAAGAAGAAATAGAAGGAGAAGAAGAAGAAAAAGAAGAAGAAGAAGAAAAAGAAGAAGAAGAAGAAGAAGAAGAATAAAATTGAAATGCATGACTGGGTCGCACGAACTTGCTCTTTAGGCAAACTATGGGACACAAAAATTTTAATTTATCAAATTCTAAAAAATCTTTTCACAGTTACCCACGCTTCCCCACTCGTTACGTTTAGTTTTCATTTGTAGGTTTTTATAAAATAGATAGCCTTCAAAAAATTAGTTGCAAAAATATGTGTTTTCCGAAAACGGTACTTTATAATGCAACATTTTGAATAATTTAATTTAAAGACAAAAATCAATTGTTTGTTTTTAAAATGTTGACTTTGAATTGTTTTATATAAAAAACTATATTCAAACAACTTTTGCCAAACATTTTATTGAAGATTAAAGTGTCGGCTTTTAAAAATGTGTTTAAAATTATTGTATAGGCTTTCCTTTGGTTTTAAAAATTTTATTTTCCGTTCAAATTCAAGTTTTTGAAAATTACCTTGATCTAACCTAATCGTTAGCTACCTTTTTAATTTTTATTCGGAGTCACCTTGTATATTTATTTATTTTTTTTTCTATCACAAAAAAATCAATAAAAAACATTTGATAGCAGACGTCTTTTATTCTTTTTCATTTGTCCGAAATTTCAATACTCTATCTTAAATAACAAAAAAAGATAGGTTACGGCTTTTAATTCAAAGCAGATCCATATTTTCTACTGTGCGTTGCTCTAATTCCAATTTATAGAGATTGAAAACTACCAAATTGCCAGCACCTTCACTTATATTTTCAACTTCAATTTCAAAAATCTCAATACTTCAAAAATAGACTTCGGGAGTCTTTTCGTTTAAAACGTTCAAACAAACCAAAATACACCACAAAAATCAGCAGTGCAAGTCAGAATAGAATTGCCACTTAAAATGCATATAGAACTACTTTTTGCCAGACAGACACAAACGACACACACACTACACAAAATATACCCTTCGATCGTCCTTGTCTTTTAAAGAACACCCGCGTACAATATTCTTCTAGTAGATTCCAAATGTTGAATTTATGTGCACAATCCAGATGTGCCGCCGCACATAATATGTAGGCTTACGTTCAAGACACTATCCCGTTCCCAGTCAGCCATCTTTTTTTATTTTTGTGTGCTTTGACTGTAAGTCTAAAATCTAAATGGATTTTTTAAATCTTCTGAGAAATGAATTTGTAAAAAACGATTGTTTGAATTCGAATTGAAAGACGAAGGCGTTTGGTGGTTGGTGTACGTGAGAAATGATTCCCTTTAGGAATAAATTTGTGTTTTCTTCCGTGTGTACCTTTGAAGCAACGTCACGCGTCGCGCCTATTTAAAGGGAGATAGAAGGAGGAATGATCAAATAATAATTTCTAATCGTGCATTTTCCACACACATTCATTCTCACCTACATATGTTAAGAACGTGACGATAATTTTGAATAATTTTAGAAAAATATTTTTTTTTTTGTGTCAAAAAAAATGATTTGTTAGTTACTGCGAATTTGAGGATAATTTGTTAGAACAGAAAAAAAGGATATTTTTCTTTTCAAAACTTTATTTGGAGAATGCTCCTTGACTGGCTGGCATGGTTGTGGCGTTTTTAGAATCCTTTTTTTATTCTTCCAGTTATGAATCCTGATGGTTTTCATCTTTGAGTTCCATTGGCTTTTTTTTTGTTGTTGATTGGTTGAAGCGGGCACTCTTAAGAACTCATACATAAAAACATGAAAATGAAGAAAATATCCTTTCAAGTTTACGGTTAAGGCATTCTGACCACTAAAAAAAAATAAACCACTGCTAGTTATATTCTTTGCTTTTCATCGGGACGCGCGGTTTCGGTCGTCCGTCTGTTCATCAGCTTTGAGTTTGACTTTTGCCTTGGATTCATGTTTGTCTGGCCATGGGATTCTTTTGCAATTTATAAATTAAACGAGAGGTCTCATAGTCGGAAGGAGTAGGTATCTAGAATCTGAGTGCATGACTAGATATGTGTACGGGTATGTCCTGATGAAATGTGCAACCTGCACTCCCTTTCTCTATATGTGTGCATATACATGCATACATAGGTAAATACCCATTAACTTATGGTCAGCAAAAGTAAGCAAAAGCATACCCCTGGATCGATGGAAGGAAATAATTCGCCACTTTAGTTTCGGTTTCCGTTTGGTTTTCTTTTCTTTTGCTAGTGTTTTCTTTTTTCATTATTTTTATTTTTCCAGAATTCTTTTCCACATAGGTATTCGATGTAAATGGGTCGGGTAGAGTGGTGATGGCAGTGTTGTGTATGGTATAAGAGTAAAAGCCACTGGCATCTTCAAACGGAAGCGGGTATAACGCCGGAGAGTGGTTGGTTAGACGGACAGACGGACGGACGTTGAATGGTATTTATTTTCACATCCTCGAAAACAAATATCCTGTATTGCCGTGAGCAGATGTGTAGTCGTTGTTTGGAAGACGACGAACCATCTGTTTTAGCTATATAAATGTTTCTAGATATACATAATATGTAGGTGAATGATGCGGAGAGCACGAAGAAGGGTCTCTAAACTAAAGTGCTCAAATAGATACTGTTGGACAGTTGGCAATTAACTATGTTGTCCGTATTGCGGGATTTCGTGAAACATTGCAGTTATCTTTGTGATACGTGTAGAATTTGTACACTGCGGCTTTGTTAGCAGTCAGGTTTCTATTTAACAGATGTGAAGCAAATTTGATGAAATGTTGATGTTATATCTAATAGTGGATAGGTATAGCTGTGCTGCTATTTACTGAAAAAAGAAGACAAAATAAAAGGATATGTAAAAGCAGCATGTTGTTTAAGAACATAGCATGGGTAATCTCAATTGACCCTGGTAACTAATTACAAAACACTTTCGAAATTTATTAGAAATGCTTTTAGAAAAAAAAAATGTGCCAATTTTAAGCGCAGAGATTTGTTGGGTGGGGTTATCTAAATTCACCTCTTACTTCAGTTTGTTTAAAGATATGGTATTTTTTCATGTCCGTCAAGTAAGCATTTACAATTTGAAATTTGAAAAATTTAACTATTGAATTATTTGCCGTAAATTTGTCGTTCTATAATTTTAGAAAATCACTTGACAGTCAAGTTAGCACTACCACCCAAGAAAAATTAATAAATGTAATCGAAAATTAAAAATGGCAATGGAAATAATTGTCGCTTTTTTGTCGTAAATACGTCAAGTAACTAAAAATTTGGAATACATTTTTTTTAAATAACCCCGAAAAACTAATTTTTTTGTCAAGTAGGGGCGTAAAATTAAAACGATCGTCATTTGTTCGTTGTTCTATCTATCTTTCTTCGAAGATATAATAGAAACCTGTCAGTCTGGATGTATCGACACTTACAGCATAAACGGCCGATTTTGTTCAAACTTGGTACTCAGAATTTTAAGAGTTCTATATCCAGGCGTATTTTTGATTTTTATACTAGGTCTGAAAATAAGGGTACCTGCCATATAAGCGTAACAGATAATTCAATTTTTCTCAAAAAAAAAAAAAAAAAAAAATACGATTGATTTCGATAAAATTTTGTGTGACTGATATGTTGCCAATAATGAAGTTTTTCATTAGATTTTTTTTTCAAAATCATCTTATTAGATAGTACCTGCCATATAAACGCTATAGAAACTCTATTTTTACTTGCTAATATTTTTTATAGTTTTTTGTTTAGTATTCTTATGGCCAGTTTCTCCAAACACTTTTAAATATTTATTGGGTTTTTAAATCTTAAAATGGCATTTTTCAGTTTCACCAACCACTTTCAGTTTTAAAAGAGCCAATAAACTAAAGTCCCATTTGGTTCCAAATAAATTTTAAAGGCGTCTTAAAAATGCAAGACAAAGAAAACGTTGAAATTTTTCGATTGATATGCTCTCCTCTCGCTTGCTCTAATGAAAGAGACCCATGTGTGGTGAATAAAAATCCGGGGCTGGCATCAAATTTCCTCATTTTTAAAAATTCACCTCCTAATGTTGGTGCAATCCATTTTCAGTTAAAATGCCAATAAATTTTATTACTCCGTTAACTAAAATGCTTTTAGGTGTATTTTGGTGAAACTGGGCATTAGTCCAAGGTAAGTAATCTGACACGAGAGCAAATTTGTCCGACCCAGTCGTGCCTTTAATGTTAGTTTGATGTTAATGTTAGTACTTAACTTGACACTGTGCAAGTTTCCAAACAGTTAAGATGAGATGCACTTTATCAAGACAATTGATATTTAGAAATGGCGTTTATTCTGAGCTAGAATAACCCAATAAGCGATTTTGTTACGCCCGCCGATACTAAAAATTATACTTTTGGATGTCACATTTTCGAATGGGACCAGAACCCTACTGCGGCTTAGGTGGAAATGTGATTGAGAAAAACCAAAATAAAAGTGAGTCCAAAGACTTCATCAGATTAGACAGGCCATATTCTTACTTGGGAACAACAACAAGAAAGATTTTAAGATTGCAAGTAGATATAACCTGAGAATTACAACGAGTTTCCTTAAACTTAAAACTATATAAGAAGGCACCTTGGTATTATTGGGGTAGGAACAGCCCAACATGCAGATTCTGTATAATGAACATGACACATGTGGGTATTCCAAAACACTAGAAAAATGTTGAACACTACTACAAAAATGATCATGAAGGTTGAAAGATAGTTAAGAACCAACTATCCTATGCGAGAATACTCAAAATATCAAAATTCATCAGGGCAACAAGTCTAGAGAAAAAGCTATAGCATAAGGATCCTTATCCATTTCTATATGGGAGCACAATAGGTTCTAATAAATCGACAATAGATTCATTTACTTCGACACACTGACCACTACGTCATGAGTTACTGTTTTAAAATTTGAAAAATTATTTATTTATCTATCAATAACAATATTCAAGTCATGTTTTGCCATTTGTCTCCCCATAAGTCAAACAATATTAAAGGTGTTCAATTGAACTAAATATACCTTACACAAGAACACGACCACACCGCATTACTTGCGGGATACGGTGTCACCTCGTCAATAATTCACTAATCCTCCTGAATCGTGTTTGCTTTTGGAACTTACAGGATAAGAGGCATTGCAGTTTATTGACTCATTATACCCCACATACTCATTTTAGCTTGTAATAGAAACAGCAACAAAAATTGAATCCGATTGTGATCCCAATTTCAGAACTTTAATCGGTGCACAAATAATGTTTGCAACATCCTCTAATCGGATTAATCGATCAGCGTAAATTCAATATTTTCAAGATATATATCGTCATATAAACAACAAACATAGTCATTCGATATAATGTATGTATCAAGGAGGGGAAGGGTGTAGAATTCCAGCATGCTGCTTATTCGCATTGATAAGCTAAGCAGTTTGAACGGCTGCTGTGGTCTGTGGCTAAGTTCACAGCGATAGGGTCAACAATGCCGCGCCGCTTTTCGATTATGGTGCAAACGCTCATATTACGTCAAAACCAACACCCATGCCAGGAATCCCAGAATGCAGCCTCACTCCCTTAGGGAGTTGAAATCATCAATTGAACGAAAATACAAGCATTCGAGTGCAAACATAGAATCCTGTGAGCATTTCAATAGAGTCAGCATACCAGGCATCCATAACTACTGTAATAATAATAAAAAAAAAAAACAACAGTAAAACGACATCAACAGAAGAACAATTTATTGTTGTTGTAATTGTTTGTTGGCAGCAGGAGCGGAGCACTGCGAACAACACCAACACACATAATAATTTCAGAGTATTGAAGCGACGGTATAGCGGTAAAAACATGAAGCTGTTGTTGTTCATATTTATCTTTGCTGCGCTGCAAGGCAAACAAAAATGATATTTTATTTCCTGATGGTGGGCGGGCAGTGGCTGTGTGTGCCCGATTGAGATTGATATGCGGATTCCAATTAATCGCATTCGATTGGAAACGATTCGCTTTTGACCAGAACGAGGAAGGAGCAAGGACTTGCTTTTTTTTGTTTTGGCTGTTGTTTTATTTTTCTGAATAATGTAAGGCATGGCATGTGTGTTGTGTATCGAAGTATGTGTTTTTGGATTTTTAGGCCTCGGAGCTATGTAAAGAGCTATGTGGTGGCCTGAATGTTGGCTGCGTTATTGGAAAAGTTTAAACAAATATGACTGCAGGGTGTGAGAATTGGTGGAAATTCTTGCGATTAACGTTGATAGCATGTTTCATATGTTTGCATGTGGAATTCATTTGAAGCAAAGGGAATATGTGGTATAGTGGTTCTTTTGTGGACACACTGGGCACCTTGCCCAGAAGGGTTTTTATTGATCTGGTGATTGAGATGGCTATTTTAAAGGACTTTTGCAAATTTTCTTGGAAGACTTATTAGGTATCTAATATATAAAAGAAATAAACTTGCATCAAACTATTGAATGCTTTTTTAAGTTTTTCTAGTTTGATGAAAGTTTGCTACAAACAAAAATCTTTGCAGTGAAAATTTGCTGAAATGTTTTCACTTGTAATATGAACTAGTCATCTTTGTTTGCATTTAATTTTTTAGTTGCAAACAAAAATGTTTGCTGCAAAAATTTGTCAAAATTATTTCGCTTGCGATGTGAACTATATAGTCAACTTTGTTTTTGATTCAATTTGTTTGCATTATAGACGCCATGATTTTTGTTTCTTGAAATGACGAACGAAAGCCAATATTATTTAATTAAATTATCATTCGAACTAGGAAAATATATTACTTCTTTGTCTTTAGTGATTCAATGGATCAGCTTAAGGTTAACTTTTGAAATTAACAGAGAATTGTTGTGTTTTTTCTTTTCGTAGATTGGTGTGATCTAATGAAGCAGTGCCATCTATCTGTTTATGATTTATCGAATAGTAATATTTTGCTTCATACACTTGGTAGAAAAAAGCTCCAAACGTCTCTACTTTCTCCCAAAGATCCTCGATTAAAAAAATTATGATCCAAAACGGCTTCCTCTGAATATATACCCGTTGTCAGATAATACGTTTCTTTTGCCCGAGACTTGTATGAACACTTTTGGAAAAATATTTTGCCGTTATTTGTCTAGATGTTGTTTAGGGCAACTTAGAGGGCAATAAATGTTGCCATTTTAAATTCTCAATGACGAGTATAGAGAATGTCAGCTAAATCACCGCATATGCTTAAAGTTTAAAAAAACACGTAAATACAATAAAAGCCAATAAACTATTGTTAAATTTTCGTTCGATGAAACAATTAATTGGAACAATGAATTAAATTAACATACGAATTAATCATTTTCTATTTTCTTTTTCGGTCCTTGTGACAACGAACAACTTTATTAAACAATAAAACCTATTTACTGATTTAATGAATAATTTTATTGATGTAATAACTTGAATCAATAAATTCTTTTATTAACCTAATAAATATAGTTTATTGCTTTTATAATGAATTGTTCTCCCAATGAAATGATTTATAAAATCAATAAATGTCTTAGTTGCTATCAATGTACAATTTTTCCGATATAATGAAATAAGTTCAATTACTTTATTGCAGCAATCAACTTGTTATTTTATTTGTTGAAAACATGACAGTGTAATAACTGTTTTGTTGTTTGAAGGAAGTTATAAAATAAGTCAATGGATTTAGTAAACACTTTTTTTGTGCCAAATTTCTTAATTACAATGAATTTCTTTATTGATTGTAATCATATCATTTTCCAGGGTTAATAATTTGTTTTACTGATGTAAGGAAAACGAATTAATTGATTTAAGCAACTCGTTCATTATAATAATTAAGCGTTTAATAATTTCATGAATAGAGTTTATTTATTAATTCGTTTTGTACCCCAAACGAAAATACTTATCAGGGCAATTTTTTTATGGATGTTATAAAACGAGTTAAATGGTTTAATAAACTTGTTCATTAATTCAAAAAGCTATTTTATTATTTTAATCAAAAGAGTTTATCTCTAAAATTAATTGTCTGAAAATATCTTATTGGCAAAGTTATATTTATATATTATCGCAACGATCTATTTACAACAAAGTTGTATTTATTTATTATCGCAACGAAATAATTTATAGAAGATCTTTTAATTGATTTCAATTTCTATTTTGTTTATATCTATAAATGACTTAATTAATTAATAAACTTTTTATTTTAAGTAATTAATTTATTAATTAATTTAATTTTTTTTTTTAAATTATTTTACTTTAAATAACTCGATCGGTATGACGTTACCAACTGAAATTATTTATCAAAACAATAAATTTTATTATTTATTTCAATGATCTGTTTTGTTGTTCAAATGAAATCGTTTGTTTGTTTAATGAAACAACTTAATTGCTAAGATAAATAAAATTTAAAAATTATATTAATAATTAGGTAGCAATTTAATACGTCCTTTTCTTGCACCCAAAAAATTTTAATTCAAAATGAAATAATTTAATAATTTTATTTCTTACATTCAAACAGATTTGTAATAAAAAGTGATATAGTTGTTTGATCTTATAAGCTAAAGAGATTAAGACGGTTTTCATAGGGAGCTTAGTTTTTAAGACCATTCCAGGCTATGCCTTAAAACTGATAAATCTTCTCTGTACAGTTTCATCCGTATCCGTTCAATGTAAAATTCATGTAACGCAACCAGCAAACATTATTGTTTTAATAAGAAAAGTAAAAAAGGGTCTTGTGACGTTCTGAGTTGTTCATATTAAAAATTTGCCACATTAATTTTTTTTAATAACAAAATATTTTCTGACATCAAATGAAAATAACTATTAAAAGGTAAGGTGACACCAGTTGATCATCCAAGAACATTTGCAATTTATTTTAACTTCCGTTACATCATGTTTCACAAGCTTATTTTTAAATAAAATTCCTCAGCATTTATATAACTTCTGAAAGCAGTGTCTGTCAGTCAAATATGAAATACTCCCATCAAAAGCTTCCCTCAATTTTTGTATCTGATTTCACATAAAACTTTAACAACCGCAAGTTATTATACTAAGACTGACCTCATCTTAAATGCTCCTCCAATCTCCGTTTTGCATTAAATCAAAATTATGGTTTACCTAACATCTACCATCAAAACCAGAAACAACCAAGAACTAAATCTAACTAACCAATCAAGGTTGTTAGTCCTTACCAACTCCACACTCTTTCCGAATGCAAAATCGGTCCATGGGCCACGTCATCTCATCCAAAACACCCTACCCTACAACAATAACAACAACAACAACAGCAAAACACTCCTAAGCTGTTGTTGTGAGTCTGGTGCCGTTATAGCCGTGTCGCAGGACCGTTTTCATTTGATTTCCTGTTGCAATTATAGATAGGAATCAAATGCTAAATAAACTGTTTCCGTTTTCAAGCGTCACTATCACTGGCAGTGGCACTGGCACTCACGTCAAATCAGGACCCCGGACTTAACCGAAAACATTGTCACTGTTATTGTTCCAGTTGACAGACGACCAGCTAGCGACCAAGTAGTTGCTGCACAAAACGAGGGACAAGACGGGACACACCAACACGGACGACTACAACGATAGCCAATAGCCATTACATCTGGGCGGCAATGGCAAGGACAAAACCGTCATTGTAACAGCAGGCAATGTCAGCTGCAGATATGCTCCCAGTTCATGAGATTCAGACCGTTTGTTGTGGGAAATACATTCAGCATAGCTTGTGGGATCGGATGGATATGGTGGTGGTACATATAGAAAGTACCGCAAACAGTCGATGTGTTAGTGTATTATGGAGCCTGACATTATTTATGCTCTTTATCGGTTGGTACTATCGTTAGGTTGATGGTAAACACGAGTGTGTTTTGCTCAATAGCTTCGTTCAAAAATGTCCTTTTTTTACAAAAAAAAAAACGTACAAAATAATTTTTAATAGATGACAAACAAACAAATGGTAGGATAGCCAGGACACAGCGGTAAAGTCAGGGCAAGTTGTTTTCGCCATTTGGAAGTGCGGCGCGGTTGGATGATATGCGACAAATGGGCTTGCGGGACTTCGTGATGTTATGTCACTATAGCGGGTACAATGTTTTTCATATCAGTGTGAAAATAACAGCGTGGGAAGTCATGCAGGACATCTGATACAGAGAGTGCATGACAAATGTGTGAATTATTTTGCTTTTTTATTATCATTTAAAAAAAAAAACTATACATATAGGTATATAGATATTCATATCTTAAAAAAAATATATCCTGATTGCACCACAATGCAATAATTAGCCTAAGAGCGATTCGCTGCTAGGATGAAAATTGATTGATGTTATTCATGCTTGAAGAATTATTGTTTTTTTTTATTTGTATTTTTATGTGCATGCGAATCGTTTAATTGTTTGACTATTATTTACTGCTATATTATTTTGTACCTATCAAAATCATGAAAAATCGAAAGACTTTTGAAAAAGTCTTTTGACTATAAGACGCACAAACTCGTTTTTGTGGCAAGTTTACTGAGGAATTAGGTATTCAAAAACTAATTAGCTTGTCTCTCTTTCGCGATTGCAACGGAACGTTGTATCATAGCGCCTTTCTGGACCAGCTGAGTTTGCCGTGCTGTTTTTTGTCCAAAAAGATGTTACTTTTGACGTCAAGGCTTCTACGGACCTTTTCCTACTACAAATTGACGGCAACTGAGATGTAAGTGCTTCGCAAATCTTGATCGAATTAGTAATCCTAATTCGATCATTCTGACCCGGATATAATCGCTTTATAAACTACTGCAGTGTAGAACTTTCTATTTAGTTTTGGGGTAATTTTTTGATCGCAGAAGATAGCAGAGTTCTCACGCCACTTCATCTACCATGATGGTAGATGTCCTCACAAGAGGCTTTATTATTATCATAAGTCCAAGTCGAAGGTATTTAAATTGTTCGCACTTGTTCAGTTCATATAGATGTCCGGAATCGGCATGAATGTGATAAAAAAAAATTGCTAAGTATGACAGATAGCACAAAATAGTAAAATCTCTGTAAAACATTATTTAATTCATACTTTAGTCCATCTTTAATTGGTATAACAAATTATGGTTTTTTTATTGAAAATTTATTTTTCTTGATACAAGTATTTTATTCAAGAACGTAAATTGGTATGAAATTGGCGGCAAATTCACAACCTAGTTACTTTTCGATAGTGTCATTTTTAGTAAAGTTGTCTCGCTAACTTGACGTCAAGTTAGCGAAACACATGGTTTTAAAAAAAACAAAAAAGCTGCAAAATTTTGAATTCCACAACTAATTAACGGCAAAAAAGCGGCAAATTCCCGTTATGTTACGATTTTTTTTCCCAAGTTGTTTCGCTAAGTTGATATTAGTTTTTTCTTATTCTTTAATACGTCTTTAAGTTATGTCCGTCAAGTTAGCATTAACCCATTGAAATTTCTAAAGTTATTGGATAAATTGTCGTCAATTTGCCGTGCAACTAAAAAAATTATCGCGCGACTTTAGAAAAAAAAAACACTGGTAATGCTAACTTCACTGTCAAGTAAGCACTATCACCACAGAAAAAGGAGTTAGTGTAATCAAAAATTAACGCAAATAATTGTCGCTTTTTGTCGTATGTAAGTCATGCAACTAAAAAAAAATTGTCGCGCAATTTTTTGATTTAAATAAACCCACAAATCTAATGTATGATACCATTTGTTTGATTTATGTCCCGTTTCACCAAAATACACCTAAAAGCATTTTAGTTAACGGATTAATACAATTTATTGGCATTTGAACTTAAAATGGTCTGCACCAACATAAGTAAGTGAATTTTCAAAAATGAGGAAACTTGATGCCAACCCCGGATTTTTATTCACCACACATGAGTCTCTTTCATTAGATCAAGCGAGAGGAGAACATCTTTGTCTTGCATATTTAAGACGCCTTTAAAATTTATTTAGAACAAAATGGGACTTTATTGGCTCTTTTAAAACTGAAAGTGGTTGGTGAAATTGAAAAATGCGATTTTAAGATTTAACAACCTAATAAATATTTAAAAGTGTTTGCAGAAACTGGACATTAGTAAACATAATCACAATAAAAAAACCTTCTTATTTGATCACATTATTTTCAATTAGATAGCATTCGTTTTCTTGGGTGGCAAAAGATTTAGTTGGCCAACAAATTAGTTTTTTATGGTTACTTAAAAAAAAAGTAGTTCCATGACTTATTTACGACAAAAGAGAGACAGTTATTATTTCTGCGGTGGTAGCGCTAACTTGATAGTCAAGTTAGCATTACCATGGGTTATTTTCTAAAATAGTCGGGCGACAAATGTGTTGCTTAATTTATACAGTCCTTGTTTTGTGATCTTTAATCCATCGACTAATTAGAAGAACAAAAGTAAGACGCTTCCAAGGCATCAATAGATCAAAATTCAAATGTCAGAGCCTAGTTTTCTTAACCTAAGTTTAACCTGTTAGAATCACTTTCATCGCAATCAGGTAGGCTAAAGCAGTACCTGATCAGATCAGTACTCTTTATTCCTGACTTAAATGTCTCGTATAAAGGATTCTTTTCTTTTCGTTCGCTGAATCTGAAAGAAAGCCATATGCATCGAGAAACAGGTTTTTCTCAGGTGGTACGTATCCACTTTCAAGTTATTTCTGAAATATTCAGGATTCGGATAAAATAATCCATTTGCCGAACGTCTATATTGGAAAAATCTGAAGCATTTCAATCAATCATTTTATTTTTATACCAGGTGGCTATTTTTTTAGAGCCAACTACTTCATTAATTTTTTGTGTTAAGTGTTAAAGAAGATAACTAAAAAGAGGAATAATACATTTGTATAAAATTTGGATAAGGAGATTTATAGCTACACCACAAAAAGTACCTACCTATTGCACAGTCAATGAATAGAAAGCTCAATTCGGGTCTAGGCTAATTCATTGCACAATTCAATGTATGGAATTGTCCATCACAGTAAATTGTGATTGAATGATATTTAAAAAAAAATTTTTATCATTACCTACATAGAAAAAATAGAAAATACAAAGATTTCGGTTTCGGTGGAGTTATATAATTTAAACATATTCAAGTTAGGAAAAGATCTAAATTATGACTAAGTCTTTTGTTAGTTAGGGTGATAATGTCTGTCAAAATGAAACAATGTAAAATAATTAGGTAAGTTGGTATTTAATTATGTAGGTATTTATTTAAACATTTCAGTTTCAAATAACATTTAATTGGATTTATTTTTGGGTTGGCGCAGACAACCGAGCTAACTGAGAGAAAACGCCGCTGGTGGAGGTCATTTTCGATCCGATGTAGTATTTCAACAATATGAAACGCAATACACAAAATTATAATTTTTAATTGAAGTCGTGCGTTTTCTATATCGATGAAATTAGATTACCATGGATTGAAGCTTGAAAATGGTCTAATTTATCCAAAATTCATTGTTCCTAATATCCTTAAATAAAGTAACAAAAAAAAAAAAAAGAAAGTACAAAGAAACCAAACAAATGACACAATCAAATAAAATTCTCATATCCACAAGTTTAGAAATGTAAACATTTTTTGAAATGGCCACTGGTGCAATTTCTTCAAATAAATTGTTATCCTCTCAATGTCATATCATTCCAATATATGTAAGTCCTGGCCGAAGCATAGAAGAAAAAAAAACATCATCCAAAGAAATAAAAAATAAAAAAAAAAATGGCGAGTTGTTTCGTCACATGCAGAATAGACAAAGCAAACAAAAAAAAAACCAACAACAATAACAAAATCCCAAACAAATATAACCACAATTTACCTGCCATGTTATCAAAATCACCATGTCGACGTGTTCTTTCCAAGGATCTCTATTTTTTCGTTTGCTCTCAGACCAAGCTATTCAAATTGGAATTTATTTCTTAAACATGACCCAAAGACAAGGAAATCAAAAACACAAAATAAAAATAGAATCTAGACCAAATACCCAACAGATATTTTCTAAAGATTTTGTTACAGGACATCATAGTCGCTTTTCATGAACAACAATTTGCTGAGATGGATTAAGCAATTCACTTCGGTCTTATTTTAAATTGTTTTGTTGTTTATTTTTTTATTTATTTTTATTTTTGTTCGTATATCATAAACAAAGCAAAACATTTGCATACAATCAGGAGTATTTACTCAATGTCCTGTTCGCTGTTGGAAGAAATGAACGTTTGTATTTTACGTTTCCTGGTTTCTTTTTTTAGTTTTTTTTTTTTGTGGTATAGGTTGTCTATTGTTTTTGACTATGTATGTGTATTCATTCGTCTGATAAATGATCGATCTAAATTGTAAGCACCCTAGAAAGTTTAATGAAACATGAACTGAACATGGCATACATTTATTCTGATAATACCTACATACATTTTTATTGGAATCTTATGTATCAAAAGGGTTTTGTTAGAATGTATAGTGTAATAATGCTTTAAAGTAAAGAATTATGTAATACTCGGTGTGGTATGAAGGTTATGGAATGTGAATATTAGGGTTCTGGAAGTTATGAAATAATAATAAAGCAATTTCACATGAAAGCATTCTTCCTTTGCGATGTGGTGGATCAATTGGAAGGCTTTTAGCATGAGGCTATTGTGTATACGTTTCCATCATTATATAGTAATACATGAAAAATAACGCACAGTTCCATCTTCCTGAACAAATTAAAGGATACGCTTTGTTTTTTTTTTTTTTTTTTGTAGAGATATGAATGTCTAACGAGGACTATTTATGTATTTATTTTTTTCTTTTGTGGCATTTGCACCAAAGTTTGATCTGCTAAATGTTTGGAGCAACGGTTACTGCAGTCTTATACTTGTACGGCTAAAACTAAAAATTTAATTGATTTAGAACTGATGGAGATGATATGTATACACCTTCTTTGATTTGTCAAGAAAGGCTTTATTAAAATCAGACTTTGAAAATAAGATGGAAGTATATTTATATTAGACCATGGAAGAAAAAGAAGAGAGAAACGCAAAAACCTTCTCTGAACCGCTCCAAAGTCTATTTTTTAATGAATTAAATAGTGATTTGCCCACTACACAACTGTAATCAAGTATCGGCCCCAAAAATTAACCAAATAAGAGGTTAAGAACGTATAAGGATCACGAAAATCGCGACCGAATCTTTTAATGAATCCATGGGACAATATTACCTTTTTTTTAGCTATGTATGTATGTAATTTAATGATCTTTAAATAATAATTTAGGATCTAAAGTAACTCCAAAGTCAGAAAACACGGATACCTTACTTAAAAGACATGAATCAAACGTATAATGAAAATCAAATGGAACTTTTTCGCTGGATTGTTTTATATTTTTTTTTGACCGAAACCAAGCCATATATAGATAAAACAAATATCTTTTGTTAACAACATGCTGTATGTAGAAGAAGAGAAGCTAACAAAAGGAGGAATCAATGTCCGTCATGTAAGCATTTCCGCTTTAAAATTCCAAAATTTTAACTATTGTGAATTCGTTGTAAATGGGTTGGGTTCGATATCCCGCTTTTAATAATTCAGTTTTTTTAAATCCCGTTTTTATAATCCCGCTTTTGCAATCAAAACTAGTTGTTTTATTTTAAAAAATCCCGCAATCAAAACTAGTTGTTTTATTTTAAAAATTGCGCGATCAGTTGTTTATATTTCTGTTTTTTATGTTCCCGCTTTTTTAAAATCACTATTTTTTAATCCCGTTTTTTATAATCCCCTTTCTTATAATCCCACTTTTGCAATCAAAACTAGTTGTTTTATTTTAAAAAATTGCGCAATCAGTTGTTTTATTTAAAAAAAAATTAAAATAAATAAAATAATGAATTTTTTTTTTAAATGCATTTTATTGTAGATAATATAAATATCATTATAAAGTAAAAATTAACTTGAAAAGATGTTTTTGAACGCTTAATAAATATTATAAACATACAAAAAAACATAAAGTAAATTATACATAGTATAAACTTAGAAGAATCAAATAAACAAAAAATAAATTGGTACCATTAACAAAATAATACTTTTTTCACAAAATTAGTTCAATTGTTACTGGTAAATTTTGTTTGTGCATAAATTATTTCAGCAAAGCTTATGTCGAATTCCTTTTACCAAAAAATTAATCTTGTTTAGAAAAAAAATTGGTTTTGTTTAGAAAAAAATCTGTCAAACACAAAAAAATATCAATTTAGATCAATTTTTTTTGGTAAAAGGAATTCAACATTAGAAATATGCGACACTTTAGATTATCTATGTCCAAAAACAAATGTGTATCTACGTAAAGTAGAAAACAAAAACCAATAACTACCTATACCAATAATGTTACTTAGTTTGATAACATAATCTTTTGTAAGAAAACGGGATTGGCGGAATTTGTTGGGATTTAAAAAGCGAGATTATAATAGATCGGGATTTTAAAAAAATCAGCATTTTAGTAGACGGGGTTTTAAAACTTTTTTTTCGGGATTTTCGAAAAACGGGATTATAAAAAACGGGATTCCGATACGCTCCCGTTGTAAATTTGCCGTGCAATTAAAAAAAATGTCGCCCGATTATTTTTGAAAATAACCCTTGGTAATGACAGTCAAGTTAGCATAGGTAACCAGGGGTTATTAGAAAACAAAATTGCGACAATTTTTTTAGTTGCACGACAAATTCACGACCAAAAAACTGAAATTATTTTCGGATTCTTTTTTTTTATTTTCGATTAAATTTGATTCTTTTTCTGTGGTGGTAAGCGTTATATGACTGAAAATTTAGTTTTTCGGGGTTATTTAAAAAAAAAAATCCACGACAAACTTTTTAGTTGCATGTTGTATTTACGACAAAAAAGCGACAATTATTTGCGTTATCCATTTTAATTTTTGATTAGGTACACTTTTATCGTTCTTCTGTCGTGGTAGTGCTGATTTGACTGAAGGGTTAGCCAGTGGTTATTTTCAAAAATAATCGGTGACAAATCCAAGTTTAATAGTTAAACTTTTGAAATTTCAAAGTGGTAATGCTAACTTGTACTTGACGGACATGAGGAATCAAGTGTCACCGCTAGAAACTGTAAGAAAACTATTCAGATTTGGAGGAAATACATAAAGAAGATTTTGATGTACACCATGCTTCCCAGGAACCAAAAATTGCCAGAAATAAAAAAGCATGTATCTCTACCCAAGGTGGTATACTATCTTTTTTTGGATAAAAGTATTTTCAATGCTGCCATTACAACGTTGATTTTTTGTAGTCCTACACTTTTAAAACTTTCTTCTGGTAAAAAGACTTCAGCTTTACTCTGCAATGATTCTTATATTTGAATTGTTGTATTAAATTTCTTCAGCGTCAATGGAATCAATTTTATTCAACAACATAATTTTTATAAAGTGTTTCACTGTTCCCATACAAATCGGTCCAAACAAGTCCTCCAATGCAGAAAGGTTTTAAAAGTAAAATGTAATTTTTGTTTTATTTTTTATTTTATCAAAAATGATATATTTGATTGCTCATTTATGTGATTCATTGATTTATAATGGCTTCATAGCCTACCTTTATTTCTATTAAATTGATCTTATTTAAATCGTGGTCCGTGAAACCACAAATTTTATGCTATGAATCAATAGTCACACACTGAAGAGTGATGTTATTAAAAGACTAGCTATACAAAAACTTAAAACTTTTTACTTAACACGTCCTTCCCATTCTATAAAGCGTCAATCATGCTAATCCAAAGTTGTGAAGACTTAACACTGGTATTATTTATTTACCGAAATAAACGAAGCTATTCAGTAATTGTCTATAGTCAAAGTAATTAAAATGATTTCTTTCCAGTGTTTCTCTTAATTTTATTAGTTTTACTATATTAAAACAAGTTACAATAAAAAATATACCTATATAATGTATTCCACTTACATTCACGTATTGCAAAAGTACTCAATTGAATTGAATTTAACTCCCCTTGCACTCAATCACCACAATACGATAAACTCTCTACACATATGACAGAATATCATAATAAAATAAAATAAAAAAAAAAAACTAAAAAGGACATACAAACAATAAAAACAAGAGTATAGCACTGGCAACAAAAAAAAATTGCTTACACATCACGGGCAATTTGCGTTAATGGAAAACATTTTAGCATATTACAACCATAAAACATAATCGGAGCTGATCCGAATAAAACTTTTACTCCGAATAAATTAAAATAACATTTCTAGGTCCCAGGAAGCTGCAAATACGATATAACTACCACTTTACCCGAGTATAGCCATGCTTTATAGTGATAAAATGGCGGGGGTCAATAAAAACTGTCAATATTTCTAAAAGGGGAATAAAATTCAGTATCCCCATATAATAAAGGGTGAATGGACCACGCCAAAGGCCCTTTATCTACCTTGGCCAATTTGTGTAGCAGTCCGGGACATCCCTTTAGGATGATGATGATGACACGGACGCGACGTGTCGGACGCTATACACCAAACGACGCAATTTTTAGATTATTACCTTCGTTTTTGTTGTCTTCTTTTACATTATATATTTTTTTCTGTTGTTGGCGGCAAAATATGAAAGAGTCATTCTTACTTTTTTGTTTTGGTGAAAAGGTTAACTAGCAACCCCTATGGGCAAAGAGAAACCTGGGAGGGTCTTTAAATTACAAATTAACATTATAAGGTTACGAAGTCAACTGCTGCTTTAATTAGCCACAATAAAGAGTTTTGGCCATTTTAATGCACCCACACATATAAAAGGTTATTTGTTTTTATTTTTTCAGGTTGGTCTGCACAAAACACTTTTTTAAAAGGCATCAACTTTGGTTTGGGGGTAGCATTCCCTAAAGCTTGGGAAGTTGCAGTACAAAGGGTCTGGTTGCGTTGGCTATAGAGCTTCGGTATGCAACGTATGCAGATGCTTTCATATACATTTTCATTTGTTGTGCATGTTGTATGCTTTTAAAGCCAAAAAGACATGTAAACCGTCATGATTTGACGTAAACCGAGGGATGGCCAAATGAAAAGTTATGTATTTTCTTCTTCGATTGTTAGCGCCCTGCTGTTTGCTGTTTGGTTTGTTTTATGTGATGAATATTTACATATATACCTACGAGGCAAGGCATTATATGCATTTTTTTATATGTAGGCTAGGTGATATGTACGTATATGTAAGTATACAAATTAGCGTTCACATTAAATAGGTAAATCAACAGTGTGTAAGACAATCCCTGACAAACTTTATAAAATGTTTTAGCTTTCCATGCCCAACGAAATTTGAACGAGAGCTTCCGACACAATTATTTTCACTGACGATGACGTGTCAAATTTCCAATGCAAATGTAGGATTTTATTTTATTCCGCAATGTTAAAAGAGTCTTTTAATCTTCCGAACTTTTTAGGGTTTTTCCACACAAAGGAAGCCGTTTGAAAATAAGTTTGGTAAGTCTGTTTTTGCATCAGGGCCTCATCAGGTTTTGACATATTATCGATACCCATTTATGTAAATATATCTACTTCATTATTATATGCAATACGGGGAAAGTATTGGTTTCGTGTAAGAAAAATTCGAGGTTTTAATCAAACCTGGACATTACGATGATAAAGAAGCCTAAAAAAGTAGGTTTCATCATGTCGTCCGTTGGTCTGTCTGTGCAGATGTGCGGTGTACGATTAATGCAGAGATATAAATATAACTGCATTTCAGGTTTTTGGCTAAAAATGCAGATAAAGGGGATTCGGTGTTAACGGTTTTTATACAAATTCGGTCATAAAATGATAACTGCTGCACCGTTTAATGATAGCTATACTATACAAATTGATCTTGCGTTTAGACCATTCATATTATAACATGATGCTTTTAGAAATGTGAAATATCTCCATGACACCGTTTCTAAGCAATCTGACTTCGGGTCTTGAGTTCTCGAGTTCGAAATTTAAGTTATGCCAAAATTTTTATTTAATCTTGATTATTATTCTTGGTTAAAAATCCTTTAAGGCGTTATATATTTGTGATTAAACTCGGATCAGATATGTTACAGTTTACAGTGCTGCAGTTATTCCCGGACCATCAGGGCTCATCTACCTAAAATCATAATTCTAATTAACTCAGACCTGTAAAGTACTTAATTATTTAAGCAGTATATGAAGCGCGTACTCAAGGGGTTATGAATACCCTTAGGGTATGAAGGGAAATGAAGGAGTGGATGAAGAGATACCGATCCACATTGGTTTTAAATGTCTAAGAATTACAATGGGAGGTAAAAATTGAGCCGGGCAAAGCATTCCACATTCGTGTTGTGCGGCTATAGAAAGAATTTAGACTTTATGGTAAAATTATGCGTATTCCCTGCAGCGCGAGTATTATACGGTTAAATTGTTTTAGGGGAGGAATGCAATTGGCAATTTCTTCTGAACACTCTTTATCAATATACCTATAAAATATAGAAATAAGACATAAAACATTCCGTCGATATTGAGGCGAAGTAAACGTTTCCGTTATATAGTCCTATCACCTATCTATTTCTAAGCTCTTTTCTAAATTCCATCCAGAAACCAGACATGAAAATTTTACTCAAGCTTTATAAATAACAACCAGATCATGTGAGAAAAAGAACTTCTTGCAGCGAAGCACGTAGAGAACCTCTAAGCATTTCGCAACATTTTTGGCGACATCAATTATGTTGTCATTCAACTCAAGGTATGATCGGTGACGCACTCACCGAGAATTGAAAGGTTTTTAGTTTCTTCAATGCAAGTGCAACTCATATTGGACAGTGGCAATAATGGGGGTAGCATTGAGTTTCCGAAACATTTAAAATTCCACGCGGTTTTTATTTCCTCATTGAACAATGCTGCCAAAAAAAGATCACAATTTAATGATATCATAAGCTGCCGGTCCAGTTCCACATCCGAAGAACTGGGTTGTGAACTTTCAAGTATACTCTCAAGTACTTGGCCAGTATTTTAAGTAGGTAATTAAACTTACGGTTTGAATTTTTTTAATTTTTTAACACACCTATGATATGAAATAAATGCAGTCTACATATAAAGGGCTATAAAAAGACCAATCGCCAGAAAAAGTGTTGAGGATATATTTTTTTTTATTGATTGAAGCGTATCACTGTCACCATGTCCATCTCTATATGTCCCTTAAGTATAGAACACGTCATACAGGAAGATGTTTCTTTCAGAAACTAGAAGAATTTTCAAGCATTTTAGAAAACAACTTTCTAAAATTCATAAATGCCTCTGGATGATTCAATTAATAATAGAAAGTCAAACAGTATGGTAGATATAAACCTCAGGTTATCACAATTGATCAATGTTGGAACTCCAGTTAAATTTCCTCTCTTAGATCAAACCAAAGTACTTGGTAGGCATAACAGAAACGTTTTCTACTTGATCGGTATTCGGTATTAGTTGACAAGAAATTTTCTGTCGCTAAGTGCAAAACCATCATATATACTAGATACCATACTTTAACGTTACACTACACTTTATTTTAACTTTGTAAATAAAATAATAAGAGAGAAGTGGCAAATGGAACTAACCTTAGTGGACCCCGCTAATATCACACCAAAACATGTTGGATTGTAGTTATTTTTTATTAAGTAATTCGGTTCCTTGAAGTCCTAAAAAAGAAACTATTGGCCATATAAATGGGAGAATCAAATTTCTCCTACTATAAAAAATATTTTCAAGTAAAAAAAGGTATTTAGAAGGACTATCTAGGATTCAAATGATGACTATAATGTCAATGCAATGCTAATTGTCTGTGGGGTCGCGTTTTTCTAGAGGTCTGACTGTGTGTTTTTTTTTTGTAAATAACTTGCAAAAAATAAGAGGGAAAAATGATACACAATCGAAGATTTTTAAACATTTTAACACGACACAGTTGAAAACTAATTCTCATCTCAATTAAAATAAAACGTGAATCCATTTTTTACCTTTTATTTTGTTCTTTAGTTTGGTATAACCAATCGAAACGACAATTGCATAGAAAAAGACGATACCAAACCAAACTATTCCCAAAGTTCTTGATGCGGAAGCACTATTTTTGGGTTTTCTCTTCATACTTTTATTCTATCTTCCATTTATTTCCATTTGTTTTTTTTTTTTTTTTTCTATTCCAAAAGGATTCTATATTCAACTGTCAGCTTACACAATCGTATCGCAGTGGTAGCACCCACTCTGCAGCCAGCTATAAGAGAAAATGATACAAGCTCTTCTATTTAATTGTAATCCCTTCTAAGTCGTTTAAAACAGACGAGTCCTTGAATTAATTACCTCATCGTCATCGTTGTAGTAGTCCTCTGTTTTTTGCTCCCCCTCCCCTATAACCCTCTCATCACTTTTCATCTTGCATATATTGCGGGGCATATATAAAACGAGAAATTGAAGTAAATTCGGGAGGTGTAGATTGGGAAATGAGTGCGGTTCGGCAAAGTCGGAAGTTTCAACTACTGAAATGAAAACGGAACGATAATCAAGGATGACGATGAAATTTCCCTCCAATATCCTTTACACATGTATTTGCATATCCTCTTCCTTAATTTGATTTCGTTTTTGTCCTATCCATTTTATATATATGTATATAGGTATAGCGAGAGAGAAAGAGAGTGAAATCCGTTTTTGCCTACTTTTTATTTTTAACTCTTTCACCACGAGTCGACAGACATCCTTGTCCTATACTAGATGAGTGTAGTTTTTTTTTGTGCATGGCCTGCCTGAATATGGTTTATATCTGTGTGGCTTTAAATTGGGCGGAGTTGTCCCTTTTAGGATTAAATAATTTATGAAGTTTGACTGGCAAATTTGTTAAATGTTGTTTTTTTTTTTGTAATACCGAATGTTTCCAATTTGCTGAAGAAAAAAAAGTGAATGATGATGCTCTTCTTAGAATTTGAAATTGGATCTTAAAGTAAGGCAAAAAATATGATTTGTACATCTGAAATAATATTGGAAATCATTGATATCTCAATTCGATATAAACCTGTGTTTAAGTTAAATTTCCACACGAATAGAACCCAAATGGCTCAGAAGAGGCTGTTATCGATATTTCTTGAATTGAGTTTTTTTTTTATGTTCACTAGGCATATAAATAATATTTGATTTACTTGTAGTCAAAACACGATAGTGTTACTTTGTCTTGTAGATACTCTAGCGATCCATCTTGAGCACCAAAAACATTCCAAACATATTAGACATAAACATAATTTTCAATCAAAAACACTGCAATAAAACACTTTAGTTAGTTGATTTGAAGCTCTAAAACTGCAAGTTGAATTAACAAAACTTCTGTTAATATAAGTATGCGTCTAACAAAAACCTTCTGTTGAATGAACACAATTTTACAAAAGGATTTTTTTTTGAAACAACGGGTCTTGCGAATAAAAAAACAGCTAAAGCTTAAACTTGAATTTATTACCCAAAAGCTAGGTTTTGCATAAAAAAAAACATAGCGTTGCCTTAAAGTTCAAGTTTTAACTTTAACTTTTTTTTTATTTACAAGGCCTACTAAAACGGTTTTTTTTTAAATATATTTTTGATTATTTTACAATAACTGGTAAAGGGTTCTGTTTATTTAACCGAGAAAATTTTTGCATTGCAACAAATTGTTTTGAGTAAATATGACAAAAACCAATATTTTTGAAGAAATACAACATTTGTTAATCTAATACAAACAATTGTAGATTTCACAAATGTATTTTTGTTAATTCAACAATTTGTTTTGTTGAAAGCCAACAAAAAGTATAATGAAATAATCTTTAAAATATATGAAATTTATTTTACTATTTTTGATTTATTCTAATATATAACAATTAAATTGAAAAAAGTTGTGAGTACAAATTTTCTTACTCCAACACATTCGACGTTTTGAAATAGATATTTCATAAAAAGACAGGGAAAAGTATATAAATAGAGTTTTATACGAATCAACTAGGAAGTGTTTCAAATCTTAAATACTTTTAGGCTTTAAGCAGTTTAGTTAATAAGTCAATATTATGGATTTTTGAGCGAAACCTTGCCGTAAGTAGTCTTGCTGAAATTGAATTGCCTATTTTAATTTCCGGTGTTTTTTATTGGCTTCGTTGGTCTTATTTGAGCCAAGAAAAAAGATTGTCTCTTTAGACCTTACGCTTGGTCTCTTGTTCTTTGCGACATATTTGGGTGAAACTCTAACAAAATCCGTAAGCTCGCTAATACATTGAAGAAAGGTAATTGTTGTCACCAATATACTTGATATCTTGAAGTTTCATAAGGTGGTTGAACCAAATTTTTAGTTCCACATATGTAGATTACATTTTACATCGTTAATTTTTAAATTTAAATAGTCTGCCTCCAATTATTAGCCCAGGAAAATTAGAGAAAAAAAAAGCAAAATTACGAAATAATTCAGACAAAGCTGGATTTCGCTGGAGACCTTTGTTTTTATGTCTTGAGCAAATCTTTAAAAGTAACCATGATTTGGTGGAGAGATAAATTTTATTGGGGAGGGGGGGGGGTAAAGGTTTCTAACTTCCGTTTTTTGCAAATTTCTCGGAAACTATGTACTTTTTGCAAAAAAATGTTATGGTAAAAATTGTAGCTTATATGATTTTTTACAAAACAAACTTAACACTTTTCAAGGTACCATCAACCAATTTCGATAAAGAAGTGTTAAAATGTAACAAAGTCTGTTTTTAGGCAACATTGCACTTGTACACTAGTATTTGGCGCTTTTTGCGTTATTTTTTTGTGGCTGTCCAATCAAGCCTAATCCACAGAAAAAAAATAAAATGCATGACTGGGTCGCACGAATTTGCTTTTGTTGCAAACTATGGGATTACAAACATTTTGATTCATGAAATTATGTATCATCATATTTTACGTTTTATGTTGTTTACCTTAAAACTTTAATGCCATCTTGTGCTGCATATTTAAGTTATGTGCCTTTTAAAATATAAATGAAATCGGTTCAGACGTTTTGAAATTCCGGCCAAATTTGTAAGAAGCCGTTAATACCAAATCTTCGTTGTGTGCACTTTTAGCCGAAATTATGAAATGCACTTATACTCAGAATCTTGCAAGTATAACGTAACCAACTTTATTTATATCTAGAGTCATGTATTTAATTTTTGTTTCTGTGGATTAGGCTTAAAGTAGCAAATACTAGTGTACAAGTGCACTGTTGTCTAAAAATAGACTTTGTTACATTTAAGAACTTTTTTAACGAAATTCGTTGATGGTACGATAAAAAGTGTTCAGACCTTTTTTGTAGAAAATCATATAAGCTATAATTGTTATCAAAACATTTTTTTGCAAAAAGTTCATAGTTTCCAAGAAATTTGCAAAAAACCAAAGTTCGACCCCTTTTCCCCAAAAAAATGAAATATATGAAATATTAATTGAACGGAGTAAAACAATAACCAAGATGAACTATCAAAATAAATAGCCGAGTTGAATCCGAGATTGAATCATAATGTGAATCGTTAAAAGCACCTTAAGTGTTATGTTCTTTCTTGTTGAAATCTCTTTTCCAGAACTACTTTGCTATACCAAGTGCCCAATAGAAAATTCAATTCCATTCTCATTGTTATTATACTAAAAGTGGACAGACAAAACTATGGCAAAGCTTCTCCTCTTTGTCCATCTGTGTCACTTTCCGTATTCTTCACTGTTTGATTTGGAAAATTCACTAAGTGTTCGAGATTCGGGGATTCAAATCTTCTTTTTTTTTCTCTGAATCGAATTTAGTCCATTCCCTCATTGTTAATGTTGTTTGGATACCCTTACGGGTGTTCTGCAATTCACAGCGGTATTATTGAAATTCACGCCTGACAAATTCACAAAGGACATCCGCAAAAGGATGAGTCTCAATATTTCTATGTAAGTGTGTATGTGTGTATGTGTCTATGGATATAAGTGTTTTGGGTTATGTGTTTGGAGAGAGAGTGTTTTGATGGACACAGATCTCAATAGAGCGATTTATTCAAATCTGATAAAAAGCTTTTTCCCACGACTACGACGAGCAGCGGCGGCGGCGATAGAAACTGTTCACGGGAACACAACGAATGTGAATTTCAATGGAATGAGCGACTAAATCTACTTCCATATCCGTTTCTAACATGACAACCCAACTAAAGTAGAATGAGTGATTGTGTCCTCCGTTATTCGAATTGTGTGTAGTTTTGGGTCAAACGTTCCATCCATAAATTATGCCATCAGTTCAGTAGAATAGTTGAATGGGTGTTGCTTTTTATAAAGCCTCCAGCGATATTTATATACTATACGAAGTCAATTCTATTAATCAATTTTTAGTGAGCCGCTATATAGGTTGGGTGGGTGCGGGCTGATACATGTGTACCAACTGCAAACAGTATCTGCTTTTGAAGAGATTATTCACAGTTTTAATGGTTATTTTTTGGGTGAGTGAATTAAATAGAAAAAAGGGAACCTCCTGCGGATTTCTCTTTGAGTAGTTTTTTTTTTTGTTGCCCTTTGAAAGACCTCAATTGAATTAGATGTGCGCCAAAAGCAGTTTAGAACGAATTCTTGAAATGGCCTTATTTGCATGAAGCGAACATAAATGCAGCTGTTAAAGTCATTTTGAAAATGACATTACACCAGTTCGTTCTGACTTGCACTATAAACTTGGCAACCATTTTGTGATGCACTTTAGGTTGGTGTGGGTGCATGTTATCAGTGCAAGGAAACTGAAGAGTTTATATGTTATGGGGGTGATGTTTTTTTTATGCATTAGAAAAAATGTTATATGTAATTGGTATCTAATTAAAAGAGTCGATTTCAAATTATTTTCAAATTAGAATTAAAATATATTATCAAACGAGCATCAAACAGCACATTCTGATCCAGTTTTGGTCAGATCTGCTTCATCAAGAGACACTATAGAGGTATAAATAGTCTTATATAATATTAGGAGACCCATATCCACCTTGTTAGATAAAACTAGTATTGCAGTTTCATTTCTGAGGAGTTAATTGGCTTTGTAGTTTTCTGCAACGTCTCTTTGTCTGAGGACCAAAAAAAGATTATAAGCCTTCAAGCTTTTACCTAACCAGCTGCATAACTTCACTCAGGTTGAAGTCCCTGATGTTTAAACATGTTATAATATTCTGTACATTTCAAATGAAATATAAATTGTATATATGTATAAGAGAGATTTTGGCTGAACACACGCGTTCATATATATGGAATCCGCTCTTTCCGTTCTTGCGATTTTTTAAAACTTGCGGGTTCACTCTGTTGTACAGAAACTATACTAAATATATGTCTTAGAAAAGACAATTACATAGACATCAGTGGATCGTACAACTGGTTCGCTCTCTTTTACCATATACAAGCAAAATTATCGAACATTATAAATGGAATTAAGAGCGAAGTAAGAGAATTTCGGATTTATAATTTCAAAAAGTTGGTGGGTGGGTCCTGTAAGAGGGTTTCCAGCCGCACATATCGTCGTGTACATTTTCAATAAAACAAAAACTGAGCCCATATTGTAATGTGGTTATGTAGTTTGTAGCACCAAAATGGCGTATATCAGAATTTTCGCCCTTTCAATCTCTTAAAATTGTCGGTTTTTGTCGGCATAAGAGGTTTCGATCGCCGGCAAATCACTTCGTTAGACTCGAATCAAAACTGGAAAGTCAGTCAATGTAAATCCTGAATATATTTTCGTAGCCATTTCGTAGAACTTTTCAAAAATTACGAAAGTGATAAACCGTTTTTCAGAGAAAATAAAATTTAAATAAGAACAAGAATTAGAAGTACCTATACAAAACAACATACACAATATAAAAAGTAAGAATCAGAAAAGCAACACGAAGGACACCGCGAGGAAAAATAAGTAAAGTTACGAAAAAAAAACAAGGGGAAAATGAAAGAAACTGAGAGGAATATGAAAAAGAAAAAGAAGAAGAGAAGGAAGAAGAAGAAAAAGTGAATATTTTCTTATAAAAAAGCTATTCTGAGGTCACCTTTATTTCATAGTTAGTTTAGTTATGCACCTCATTCGACTCCAGGGTTAACACTTTACTGAAAAAAACTGAGAAAGAATATAAGTGCCAAAAAAGGACACAAAGAAAATATTATTTTTAAAGTTCTTATAAATTATAAATCGGTACAATTTTTTTCAAAACAGAGTACAAACAATTCTTAAGTATACTTATACAATTTCTCAAAAAAACTTCCTTGCAGACGTTGCATATGAATTTGATATCAGAAACCTGCCATGTTGAAATTCTTAAATATATTTGAAAGAATTTCTAAAGTAGTTACTTTTGAAAACAAAAAAGCACCTAAGAGTCACTTGAAACTTACCAGACATATAATTTTTTTTTTGTCAAAATAACGCAGTCTTCTTCTTCTATGCACTGCACACCGTGTCATGTTTATATTCAGCTTCAAATTCATCTACCTCGAAGCAATGCGGCTAATTAATATGTGAAGACCTTGTGTACACACCTAAAAAGAAAGGAAGCAATTCCCGAAATAATTTAATTACCATCAACAGTCGAGTCGACCACAGGACTAGACTTTGGTCTGCATCTATAGTTTTTGAATGTGTTTGTGTTCTTAGTGGTGAATATATTAAAATTCTCATCACACACCAACATGCGGTACTGCTGCTCTGCAGTCGTATACTCTGCTGCATGAGGGAATCATTCTTAAAACTTGCTCCCAGGTATAATAAGAGACACAAGTAAAAAGGTATATCTGTAGCCACAAAAAAAAAATGTGACACATCATAATCACCGTCAAAGTTTTTATAAGGATACAAGTTTGATTGTGCTTAATAAAGTTCAGACTTTTTGTCTGAGAATAGTCATATACTCACTTAAAAACTTAGAACTAAACAGGGACTTTTGTAAACAAATAAAAAATACTTATCCAGTTAACAGAATGAATGGATTAACTTAATTAAGATGTTGAATAGTAAATTGAAGTCATTATGAAGACATTTTTAGGTGATAATGTCTTTTACATGAAATTAAAACCTATAACACACAAGTGGTGGTTTTAATATTTTTTTGCTAACAAACAAACTACTAAAAATCGTTCTATTAGAAATTCAGCCAGTAGATTTCTTGTTGAAAAAGATCTCTTGAAAGGACAAGTTATATGAAACTCACATTACATTACATTTGGTCATAAAAGTAACTTACTGTATAAACTCACCCATTATATGTACCTTAAGAGGGTGCAAAAGAAAAAAAAGAAAATGCAAGTATTTTCTCCGGAAAACTTTATGAAACAATATTTTATGATTGCGTTATTTTACATAATAAGTAAATTGTTGCTTGAACATTCAGAATGCATTCAAATAATTGTTTTCTTTTTAATTCATATAAAAAACTCTTCTTTTTACATCGTCAATGTTCAAATTGAGTTTCAAACGACCAAAACTACAGTCCCCTATTTTGGTTCATTACGCCACCAACTTTCGAGTAGGTACTATAGCTCTCTATTAACTTACAATAATTTAATAGAACATGTTTTTATGTTTCATTCTTCAATTTATGAAAAAATTATTTCCGAAAAAAAAAGATCAGATATTTGTTTGCAGTGGTATTAAATTTCGTCAGAATCGGTAAACGCGTAAGTTGGTGAAAAAAATATCAGAAGATATCAGTCATCATCATCACTATAAAATTTTGTATCCTAAGCAATTGTATTTCTTCAAGAAAATAAGATTTTCGGTAACAATTTTCATGTTAAGAAACGTTTTTTAGACCAAATAAAAAAAAAGTCTGGGTATATCAGTTAAAAAATTCTAAGTATCGGTAATTTGTTTTTCTGAGTGTACCAAGTTTATGAAAAGGATACACCTCGTGGTGTAGTGGTAGTGTGTCGGCCGACTATCACGACAGAAATCTGGATTTAAACCCTGAGTACACTTGATTTTTTTAGGGACACTGCCTCTTGTGAGGAAGTTACAATTCTTCCAAGAGTAAGCTGTCGGTATCAGTAAATTTTTTTTTTTTATATAATAAAATTTAAGATTTGAAAAAAATAGACTAAATTACTTAAGATTTAATTGTCAATGTATCCAAACCATGTGAAAATCAAAGAGCTTCTTCTTATAAGCCAACAATTAATTGAAAAATAAGTGGATAAAATGCAATTCTACATGATTTTTCATTGATAACACCTGGAAATTGGCATTTCAAATTTCAATTACAAAACACATCACTATGTCAAGCTCCTCTCGAGAAGAATTTTGCGAAGATGCACTTCTTATTATTATGCTAACGTTAAACTTATGTTTGAGATCGTAAAACCCAAAGTCTTATCACAATAGAGAGGAATAAGGTGTCACAGTCGAAGCACATATTTTAAATTTTAGTTACGAGACAATCAAAAACACGTGTAGAGTAGCATTAATCCACTACTTTTTTATTTTTTTTTTGTATTCCAATAATATTCTTAATTCTTTAAATATAAAAAAAAAGTAAGGTCAATTCTTTAATATTCCTGTCCTTTACAAAGAAATTTAACGTCCTGTTAAATTTCTGTTTGTCTTTGCTAAGTTGATCCCATCTAAACCGTTAGTGGAGCAGATTTATGATCTTCTACAAAAAAGTTTTTGACACTTTTCATCGTACCATTAACTGCTTTCGAGAAAAAAGTGTTAACTTGTTATCAAAAATCAGTTTTTTCATAACATTGTAGTTTTTTACTAATACATTTAGCTTCGGGCAAAATTATAGTTAGTTTTGAGGATTTGTTCAAGACATCAAAACAAATGTCTCTAGCAAAATTCAGCTTTGTCGGAATTTTTTCGAAGTAATACCCTAATTTTTTGTTTCATCCCATTAAAAAAAAAAGTGCAACTTTTGAAACCGAAGGATTTCTATAGGTTTTTTTTACATAAACACTTGAAAGTTGGAAAGGATAAATTTGGGTGATCCCTTATACCAACACTTATACGCATGTTGCTATATATTCTCCAACAATTAGAGCATAACGTCTGATGATATTCAATTATATTTATTGCAATGTAATTTCTATAGTTTATCGTTCTTTCTTATTCATATTCCTTAACCATTGATTCTATTGATTTAGTAAACCGATGAATTTTCCTAACACCGTCAATAGATTTCATTCAAATTTCAAATGCATTCGTCAAATCGAATAAAAAAAAATTAAAAAGAAAAAAAAATGCGAATTTTCTATCAAAACATACAAAATTTATTCATGCTCAACTAATGCAATTTATTTGTTTGCTTAGTTTAGTTTGCCTTTGCGCGCATATTTTCCGCTTTTTATGCAATTTTATATATAAGAAAATTTATAAAAGAAAAAGGAATCCAATAAAGAAAAAAAAATCCACCTAGAACAAGGATCAGATAAAAGTTGAATGGCGCATGATACCACATCATCCACCTTCTTCTTTTCACAACCATCATTTATATTCTTTCAACAATCTTTTACCAAAGGTATAGTTGATATATTTATAGATGGTGGGGTTGGAAGGATTATTTTCTCCGATCAAATTTATAATCTCCAAACGTGAACAAAGGATTAACCAGGATAACAGAATGAAGACGAAAGTACCTTTAGAAACTACAACCCGTATACTGCTTTGGCCGCAGAGACTGTCAGCATGGTATGAAGCCTTAATCCTGGTCGGATGATATTATTTGCACCTTAAGCAGTTCCTTTAATAATTATGGCCAATTATACATTTGCTGGTGAAGCAAAAATAATTGCATGGTTTTGGTATGTGTGTTGAGTGAGAGTAGAGGTGTTGTGTGTTTGATGGACTCTCCTTAAGGACATACCTATAAAAGTAATTAGCTGACAACTATAACGTTCAATGCACTTTGCTGAAATGACAGTGTAGTGAAAGTTAGGGGTACATTATGCAGGGTGGTTCGATTTTAATGAAAAAAAAGGTGGTAGCGACGTTTTATTTTTTTTTTATCAAAGTGTTGCCAGGTGTAACAAAAACATAATTTATGTTACCTATTTGTCATTAATTTCGTTAACACAAACCAGGGCAGGGATGGAAACAACTTAGGCGATTTGTGATAATGACTTAAAATTTCAAATTCCGCAGCTTGGTTATAGGGTGATCCTCCCAGTGATATATAAAAAACAATCACAAAACATTGTGACAGTGAATTTCATAAAGTTAATGTTTGCTTTTTATTTTTGTGTCAAAATGTATAGAGTTACGACAAAGATAATTTTTTTTTTCAATTTTAGTCATCAAATCAAAAAAAAAAGGTAGGTATTTGTTTTTCCATATTTGTTTACTAAACTCCAAAATAAATGGTTAAATAGAGTTCACTAAAAACATAACAAATTCGCCTTATACGCAGATGAAATATTCAATTATGATCCCAAGTGACTATCAAAGGTGTGACAACCAATTATCATTTTACGCGATACAACCTCTTTGATTACATTATTGCTGATAGAAGAAGTTCCATCATTAATGCGAAGTATAAAAAGACCCAGAAAAAAAATATCTCGAACAATCACAATCCCAAACACAATCAGAATCCAAATACAGTGACAATGACGATGACAATGACAATGACAATGACAATGACAGTGACAATGACAATGACAATGACAATGACAATGACAATGACAATGACAATGACAATGACAATGACAATGACAATGACAATGACAATGACAATGACAATGACAATGACAATGACAATGACAATGACAATGACAATGACAATGACAATGACAATGACAGTGACAATGACAATGACAATGACAATGACAATGACAATGACAATGACAATGACAGTGACAGTGACAATGACAATGACAATGACAATGACAATGACAATGACAATGACAATGACAATGACAATGACAATGACAATGACAATGACAATGACAATGACAATGACAATGACAATTACAATGACAATGACAATGACAATGACAATGACAGTTACATTGACAATCACAATCACAATAATAAACAAAATCCCTGTCAAATCACATATAAATATCTTTTATTTTTGAATCTGAACACCAAACGTTTTGTTTTGAAGTTTAAATTCACCTGAATTTACGGTTATTTCAAAATGATAGAATTTTAAAAGTGTTTATTGATCTGGGATATTAAAAGTAAAATCTTACTAAACTGAACACTATTTCGCGTAACACCCTGTACAATACCGACCGACCATACCTATTTATAGAACTTAGTTCCCCTTGTCTTACCATTATTTCATGCTTGAAGCAATGACAATGCAATTAAACAATGCAATCAAACTATTCATTCTCAGGTCTTTTGTGTTAATGTGGTTACATGGTTTTCAATTCAAATGAATTCAATAATTATAGTAATGAATGATGTAAAATATTGTTGCTTAGTTCGAGTCGTCAAAATAAAGCAAGTTCTTAAGTCAAACCCCTGATAAATGTATAACAATTGAAAGAATATCAGTTTTCATTGGTATAGGTACTTACTTTCTATTTTTTTTTTTTTTGGTTTTGAAAATCAAAAATTAAATCAAATATTTATTGACAACTTTAAGCAACTTAATTTCTATAGTATCCTTTTTACATTTCAAAATTCTTTAAGGTTGATCAAAGAAATACTAAATTAATTTTTCTAAAGAATGGTGACCCATTTTTAATCATTTAACATCCATACGTCACTTAATCTCACTCCGTGGCCTTTGTTGGGCCTCTTCTTGAATATGCTTCCTTACTCTGATCAGGTAACAGAGTAACAGCCACATCCAATGATGAAGCTAGAGATATCGCCAATAGCTTTGATAACAAAAACTTTGTAGACAACGCGATGCAAACGACGTATTTGAAGTTGTTGGTATATAAAGAAACGGCTGATAGTGTAAGATTAAACAATATTCGCCTTTTTTTTAAGGCAAGTGATGTTTAAGACAAATGAAAAATATCTATACTCAAATGCTCTTCACATTCTGCGCCAGCGGCTTATATGGTATTTGACTTTTCCATTCATCTATACATTTCTCAGAATGATCCTTGATTTTCCATCTAATCAATTAATAAAGGAAACCCCATTGCTATTTCCATTTCCCTTTTGTTTATAACTATATTTTCTCCATGACAATACTAATCCCTTAAGTAAATCCTTCTATATGGTGGAGTTTGTATAATTGTATATCGTCTCGAAATTGACTTATCTCATCGGGCATAGGTATTTACCTCACAAAATACCCCTTCTCCAATTAAAAGCCGCGCAACGCGAGCTGTGCTGGGGATTAATTCTGAATCATTAATTAATCCTCAGTTAAAACATAGATGAAAGTCCTTAAACGCACAAGGCCATTTAATTTGCATCGCTAATCGTAACTAGAAATATCATCCTGATTGATGCTTCAGTAATCCTACAGGGGTGTTTCTTAAAATCCCCAATCTACCATCAACACAGCGCAACCCTCTTCTATCATTGATTTCCTCTCGAAAAATGTACAACATTTCTATTTAGGTTTCTGAGACCAAGAATGATTGCTGCAGTAGAAATAATTTTTGTAGAAAATTTAATTTAAAAAGGACACAAACCAAATTTTTATTTTGTTACTATTTTTTTTCGTGTCCAAGTTGAAATAAAAAAGTTAGCTGACACTTAAAGGGGGCATATTTTTCTACATTGTTCCTGGATTTTCTTTCATTTTCAAAAGCTTACTTTCCATAACACTTGCATACGTATCCCTGATGTCCTCAAAAAAAAAAAAGCAGGAATGCAAATTTTCTCCTCATCGTTGTCGCTTGTCGTCGTAGTCGTCCTGTTTCAAGGAGGACTCGGTAGCATAACTCATTTGGTATAGGAGAAAGTAGCATTATGACATTGTCCTTTGATAAATGATCACAATTTTTCCATTTTATTTTCACTATTTTGGTCCTTCGTCCTTGTGATTTTATTATATGTGTGTGTTTTTTTTTTTGTCATCATTTGAGTTTGTTCCTTTTTGGCATATCTATTCCAATTTGAATCTCTGTCATGATAGTGTGTGTTCGTTGTTCGTCTTTTGCAGATAATTCTTGTCCTGTCACTGTGATCTGCGCCAGGGTCTGCATTATCTCTTGCAAATGGTCGTTTTTTTCTGAATTTCTTCTGTTTTAGTCCTTTTTTTATTTTTGAAAAGTGAAAGACAGAAAGAGACAAAATAAGGAAAGAATACAGGAGATTGGGTGAATAATTCATGTTAAGGTGGGCTGTTTTTGCAGGTGCGTCTTGTGTCTTGGGTAAAGGATTTTTTTTTTTTTTTTTTTTCAACTAAATATAGAGGATGTTTTTTTCGTTCCTATCTTTCTTTTTTTCGAATTCTTTCGTCTTTTGGAACAGTTTGTCAGACAGGATTATGGTAATTTTGTGTTTTCAACGTTCCATCCTTCAAGATGCGTTTTAAACATGAAATCTGGGTGCCTAATGAAGAGGACCGAATGAGGGTAATACATAAATTACATAGCTTGTCGGTATTACCGTATTTTTTTTTTTTTTTTGATTTGCTTATTTTGATTGAACAAGATAAATGGGGTTCGATTTTAAAGATGAAGGGAAATAAAAAAGTGATAAGAGAAAGCAGACGAATAAATGGAATCTTGTTTTGATGAGACCCTCATTAATAGGGAATCGGCATATGGTTGGTGGTGTATAAAATGATTGCATAGTTTTGTCATATTGGATGAGATATCATATAATATTGTTGGAACTGAAAATCTTAACAAAATCCGTTTATTATATCGTTGACTATTTTAGAGAGACCGAACTTTCATTATTATTCATGCATCAGTAGTACATTCATATGGCTGCATTAGCTGACTTTGGGGCAGCTCATCCTCTAAACCCATTTATCCATTATTCCGAATCCTCTTCAATGATTTGCATAATTATTTCTTATCACATTTTTGACAGAATCGAATGAAACATCGATCTTCTAGATCGAGTGGTTAACAGTAAACCTTTTTGGCGGCATCTTTTCAAATCAGTATTCCCCCAAATTTAAAAAAGCTTGAAAAACAAGAATGTCAAGGCGAAAGAGGGCAGGTATTTTTTTTTATTTTTATATGAACTTTGAATTTTCCATATGAATTCTAAAATTTATGAATTTCGTTCCTTGTTGCAAGGCTGTAAGAGAATTTAATCAATTGTGAATGCATTCACGTGAAGTCTGAATTCAAATTGATATCAATGAGTTTAAATCACTGAATTCAAAGTGAATTCAGAATCCAGAATGTCAAAAAATTCAATAACAAAAATCAATTCAAATTGCCTACAGGATTAAGGATAATTTGTTGTATTCTCTTTAGAATGAAAAAAAAAAATACAATCGCATTGGAAAGATTCAATTTTATAAAAAAAAAAATCAAAATTGAGAGAGACTGAATTCAAAATTAATGGGATTTAAATCACCGATTGCAAATTAATTCAGTGATTTAAGGAACTGAATTCAAAATGAATTGGGAATTCAACTGCAACAAGTCTGCATCAAATGAATGCAATGATTTAACTTTTTTACAACCCTGGATCTAATGCTGATTTTATTTGCGTATAGGAAAAAAAGTCTGTGAGGGCGTTAATAATTTATATAGTTTCGAGTGCCTGCAAATTTGTCTGCAAAACATCAGCCAACTACATCCCTTGGAATACGAGTATAGAAACAAACATTATCATCATCACCTCTAATTTAATTAAGCCAGTCTATATGGGATGTTTTTAATGGTATTTTTTTAAGATACTAAAAAATAAATTGTGAATTTGTCGTGCAACTAAAAAATTTGTCGCGCTAATTTTTTTAAAAATAAAATAATGGTAATTCTAACTTGACAGCCAAGTTAGCACTACCACCCCAGAAAAAGGATTAAATGTAATCGAAAATTAAAAAGGATAATGGAAATAATTGTCGCTTTTTTGTCGTAAATAACTTATGCAAGGCGCTTTTTTTTCCATCAAGTAAGGCTTACCACCCTAGAAAAAGGATCAAATCTAATCGAATTTAAAAAAGGATAACGCAAATAATTTCAGTTTTCTTGTAGTGAATTTGTCGTGCAACTAAAAAAATTGTCAAGCTAATTTTTTTAAAAATAACAAATAAATATTCATAATAAATAAATATTAAAAAAAAAATTTAAAAACAATTCAATAATTTTGTCGAAATTTAATTCCATTGTTCTTTTAATTTTTGTATAAATTTCATTATAGATTTTTAATAAACTATTAATAAACAGGTTGAAAATGGTTAACACTTTCAAAGCGTCACACTAATTTATTTAAAAATAATATTACCTATACACTTGACCTATATCCATTAGCCAAACAAAATTAATCATTTTTTAATTAAAAACAAACATCAATTAAAAACATGTATCTATATATATATATTATTTTTTGTCTGCTGTTTTAAAAACATTCATCCGGAATCATACATTAAAAAGGACAGGAAACGTATAGTAAGAGTATCCGACGTTAATTGGTCACATAAGCAATTTGTCTAGCTTGCATTAAACTCACATTGAAACATTGAAATGCTCGTGCAATTTTTTGTTTGTGTTTCACATTTAACATCATGTCATTGTGTATAAATTTCTATAGTATTTTCATAATCACCGCCTGGTCATCCTAAGAAACTTGTGAATAACAGATTTTTAGGTTCGTGCATTTACTAGTTGTTTATTCTGTTACCCTGACAACAGTCGTAACCACATAATGATTTTTATTTTGTTTACGACTCTTGTCAGGGAAATATGGATTTTAGAGCCAATAAAATACGTTAAATATTGTTAATTTGTTTTGTTGACGACTACTGTTAGGGTAACAGAATAGACACTTAGTAAATGTAAGAACCTCCAAATGTGCGGTTCACAAGTTTCTTTAGATGGCGCTGCTCCATGATTAAACTATAGAAATTTATATACAATGATCATGTTACCAGTACGCGCGTGTTAGAGTACGAACGTTAGAATAAAACTAAGTATATAAAACTATTAGGTTTATTTAGTTGAAGACATTCAAGAGTAGGTTATTTTAAGAGATACGATTATACTTACGATGGTAAGGAACTCTTAGACCAAGGAATTATAATTCCAAAATCTGTAGCTTATACGTATGAATGCATGAACATTGTGTGTATACATACGTATTATATATGAAACAGATGGTAAATATACAAATTTTATTTTGGACATTTTGAGTTTCAATACCCTTGACGCAAATTTAGTTTAACACTCCTTAAAGCGGTGAAAAGGACTGATTTATAATTTAAAACTTTATTATGAAAGAACTTTTTCTGAGATATTTGCGAGTTATCAAACGAGTTAACTTTCTTATAAGCCCAGTGCTTTTGGTTCTTCGTTCTTATTAAATAGAAACTTATTTTTAAATCTTACACCACATTTATGTCGAAAAAAAAAAATTACAAAAATTCAACTGGAATTTTTAATTTGCCGTTAAAGAATCAAACTGATGATTGTTTCGCAATTATTATTAAGCACCCTCTCGTAAGGTTTTACCAATTTTATGTAAAAAATCAACAAATCAATTTAAAAGCAAACAACGCAGCCAAACCAATTCAATCGATCCGACCTATACCCCGTCGCGTCGTCGTCATCGTCGTTTAATCATCAGATGCGTGTTTCATCCTTTTATATAAAGTTTCTGAACGCGCATCGCCCTTTTATACGTTTTTGAAACGTGCGACAAATTACTGTTTGTCCGGAAATTTAATACCGTTCGTTACCCCAGCTTTCACAGCAATAAACCAGGATGAATTTCAAATTAATAATAAATTTTGATGAATGCTTTGAGCTTGAATGGGCTGGCACGATGATGATGGCGGGCGTAGTTACTTGGAGTTTCCTTTTTTCGGATATGCGATGGGTATGGAATGTGTGCGTTTTGAGTTCGATTACGGTATGGATTCTTTTGCCAATTTTGACGTTGTGAGTTAAAATTATTCTAATATACAAATTTGGATGAAAAGTGATTTAATTTCGGGAAACATAGAAGGCGCAGAAATAACTTTGATTTTTATTTTCTAAAATCATTTTCAATTAAAATTTATGATATTATAAAAGTGGATCAAGTTTTATAGGATAAAATATTTGTTGATGATGTTATGTGATTTTTGATTGTGTTACAATTCAGTAACTTTTATTAAAATTTTGATTATGGCGATGAATGAGGTGGTAAGTTACATGTGTTTTTGATTTGACTGAGTTCCGGAACAGAATCGTATAGCAAAAACATTCAACTTTGAGATGACTGGCAACCCTTTAAACCCAGGCAGGATGTTGGATTTGCCGAACTGGTGTTAAATGCACTCTAAACTACGATCCTATAAAGGTTGCATGAAGTTCTTGAATTCTCGCTTCCTCAGCCGTCATCAATTCCATATTCACAAAACGATAAGGCCAACCGTTATTGAATTTGGTTTTGTGCAGCAGTTGCCATCTTCAATTTAAGATTTTTTCTTGTTTTTGCGTTATTATGAAAAAAAAATTATCTATCTATTATCTACAAAATGGTATATAAATATTTCTTTTTTAGTTGTAATATCTAAAAAGTTAAAAAAAAAAAAAACAAATACAAAAATAGACTTCATAACCTTAATTTTCGAATTGCCAGCTGACTTTTAAATATTGACCATTTTTTAAAGATAATCTTTTTACGAAAAAAAACTTTGTATTTGGTGATTTGCATAAGCTGCAACTAAAAGATAAAACGTATAGCTTAAGTAAAGTTAAGAAAAAAATACTATGGGAGAAGGCGGTCATTTAAAAAATTTTACTTAAAATTCAAAAAAAGATATTAAAAATCTACAAAAGCTCATTCGATAATGTTCTATATTTATGTTTTATGGATAAAATGCCTATCTTTGATTTTATGTTTCATTTAAAAATTTAGGTTTATGATTTTTGAAAAATAGAATTTCAAAATAAAAAAAAAGTTAAGGGACGTGCAGACTAAGAGAAGGGATCACCCCTACAAATTTGAACACCGTCTATTTGGAACAAATTCCACGGCCCAGCTATCGCCCTAATATTGTTTTGTGGACTGGCAGCAAATGTTTTATTTTTTAATAGCGAAAGCTGTTTTGACTCTTTATTTTTTTTTAAATAATTTCTTAAAATAATCGTGCCGTCTGCCTGATATTGCTTCATTTTGCAACAATGCTGTGGTTGTTGTGTTAAAAGGCAAACCAATATGGTTCACAGATTTATTGCTATGATTTAGGCTTATTTCGCCATTTTGAAGACTGAGTGGGTTGGTGGCTTTTCCAAAAGGACATTTAAATGTTTTGCTTAGTTCTTGTAATTGATGTGAATATATATTTTATGTTTGGCTTAAATTGTACTTACATCTCAACTTACAAATATCATTTTAAATAATTTTGTTTTTGTTTTTATTCATTTATAGATGCCTGAATTGGTTGTATTCAGACGGCGATGGTCAGTGGGATCAGATGATTGTGCCTGGAGTATTTATATTAATACATGTTATGTGGTGAGTAACTTATTTTAGTTTTTTTTTTATTAGAATCATATAATATAAGAACTTCGAGTTTCTATTTTAATATTTAAAAACGTTCGTGCTTACACGTATATGTATGGTGTAGTATGAACTACTGAAGCTATCATATGTTCGTGTGGTTCTCCGAATCTTTTATTTATTTTTTTGTTAGATCCCGTTCGGTTTTGCTGAAGTCGCATTATTTTGAAAAAATTCATTTAATACTTAATTTAATACTTAATTAATACTTAATTAAAAAATATTTTTCGGAAGAAATATTTAAAAATTTAGTTTTTCATGTCCAGCAATAACGCACAAGACACAAATCATTGAATATCATTGTAACGACACACTGTACAGAGTCCTTAAACTTTTTTGAAGGGCGATGATTGCTAAATCATCTTTACATATAAAATTCGTAATTCTTCTCCTGCAAAATGACTTAAACGATTTTGATGAAATTGTCAGTTAGTTTAAAAAAATAATATACGTATAAATTAGAGCTCTTGATTTTACCCGGGTAATACCCGGGTCTTACAACAAGAGCTCTAGTATAAATCGACTTTATCTCAAAGAAGAAAAGTTTTACTAAAACAAATAAAATAACCCTTCGAAGCGGTCAAACTTTGTAGAACGCTAACTGTCGCAGTTTGGCACAAGGTAACTTCCTTCTAACTGAGTTGGCAATTTTTTGGAGATAATGAGCCCGAGAATCATGAATCATGGTAGTTCCGATCTCCTTTTCTTTCTTGTCATTTTTCATCGCACGCGCGCCGAGTACTATCTTTTTTGACTGTAATATTGGGTATTTCTTAATATGCAAATTAGGCATAGCTAATGCTACCAACTGCAACAGTAATTTTTCTAAGTATCTTTGAATATTATACAGTTTTTTTTTCTGAATAAAAACACCATTTGTCCAGACCTTTTCTTCACCAATCGCACTAACTTCGCTTCTTTAAGTTCACGAAAACTATCAACATAGGAAATAGTTTGAGGAACGTAAGCTTCTTAATAATTGGCGGTATGGCTTTCAAAGCAATAGGTCTATTAGTGAATTGTGTTGCAATGTCTCATCTCAGCAATAACGTTAACCTATATTTACATCGCTTTGAAGAAAATGAGATTATTATTCCGAAAGTATTTAATAAAGTGACTGGCATCAAGCTAGTTTACGTAAAATAAATACATTTGGTATTGATGAATCTCTTCTTCGTTGGATCAGAAATTAATTTTTTTACCGCTCAATAGTATCAATTGCCTATTGGTCTTAATAAATACTTTCTTTTTTTCTCCAGAAGGCTTTGTTTCTTCTCTTTTTTAATTATTAGAAACTTCTAATTCGCTAAATTGTTTTGGTAAAGAAGGCACTCAATTAAAATCTTTACAAGATTATTCAATAGGGAACGTGAAACGTAAATTTAAGTGCTTCGAAAAGTCGTTGAAGCGGAACATCAACATCCATGGATGACACTTCCATCGAAGAAACTGAAAGGTTGGTTCATTCAAAGTGTGCCTGTAACTGACCTTCTGTGAAACGACTACATATTAGACATCTCGAAAACCCCTGCGAAGTGATAAGGCATCCTGCGAGGATGCAGGAAAATTGGTTTCTTTTGATTTAGGTCTTGTTTTTAAGGAATAAACATTCGTTCAAAGCTTGGGTACAACCCTCGTATCAGGCGCAGGTTCTCCTCTATAACTTATTTTAGTCTCTTGGATATAATCGAGAAAAAACCTTTAAAACATACCGCCGTGGTATGTCCATTCCTTTCTTCATACTTTTTATGAAATAGGTAGTTGCATTTTTTCTCGGAATTACATAATTGAATAGTTTTACTCGCATTGCAAAATAATGTAAATCAGTTCACCATTGGGCCCAACTTCAAAAGTATAGATTCTGATAAGCACAGAAAGAAATTATTTCTTAATTCGCTCTACACAAATGTGTTATGCTCCACCATCAGGCTTATTTGGTTTTTCCCTCCATTGTAATTTTCGCACATTTAAAAGAAACAAAACCAATTTTAATTTAAATGGGTAGAAAAGGATTTCAATGCAGTTCGATTACATCTTGCCAGTTAACCAAATAAACTTAGTACATACGTGTATTCATGTGAATCTCACTGTATATGAGATCTAATAAAGTTAATATTCATAAGAAAATAAATTATAACGAATCAAATAGAAATAATAAGTGCAACACAAATTAACATTTTTAATAAAAAAAAAAGAAATATCAAAGACCAAAGAATAGCTCTATAATAACACTGGTCTCAATGCTACCAAACGCTCGATATTCTTCGTGTGCTATTTCATAACTTGAAAATGATGGCGCAGCAGTGAAAAAAACTTATTATGTCGCTTGTCCGGCATTTTAATTAACGAGATTAATTTCTTATGACGGCATCAACACAAAAAGACGGAAATTGTTGCAGAGGCACTCTGCCTCTACATAATATCACACAAGCAGTATCAGCTTATAGGTATAGTATAATACAGAAAATGAAGAAGGAGACCAGCGATACAGGATAATGCCTTTTAATGGCTTAACAAGGGCTTCAATTAAAATAATTTCAGCATTATTCAAAGAACTGACAGTGCGGGATACGGATACTATATTGCTTGCTCTGTTGCAGAACTAAAAGATGGCTTTGTCCAAGGATGACGACAGCACTGCCGCTGCCGCCGCCAACGACAACGTCGCCGACTGAATAATCACTATGCTATTTATTATCGCCGGAGGTATATTTAAATGAATGTCCTCAGAGAGTAGTTTACATTCGTATTTCTTAATTTTAACGGAAAATTAATACACAGCGCAGAAAATATGAAATTTATTTGAGACAATGAACCAAAGGAACTCTTAATGGCAATGATATGAATGAGAATGGAACGAGTCAAATTACTATATCTTTATATATAAAAGAAAAGCACCTCTTCTATAATAGAGCCACTGATTTTCAACATTGCAACAAATTGAAGATTAATTCAGTGAAATGGATTTAATTTACATTAAAATGTTCTCAGTTTCTTTTAATAACATAATAAGAACATAAAATAAGAAAACTCAATTCGAATGAATCACATTTATTCTCTTAGACAATTTATCTTCGTTCAAAGCTTTCTTCCTTAAAAAAAAATTGTCCTCAAAATTGATACAACTTAAGCTGCCTTCAATAAATCAATAGGCTTTTAAAAGATTTGACATTCTGAAGCTCAATCGATTAACTCATAGCTTCTCTTGTCGTCAACCAGTGCGGTAAGAAATAAATCATAATTGTGAAAAAATAAAAGGAAGCCACAATATTTTTTACTTAGTTCCTCAATGTCCTTCATGCGATTTAATACCAGTTCAGACTTAAATGTTGTCATCAGTTCAGACTTAAATGTTGTCATCAGTTAAGTTTGTAGATAAAATGCGTATAGAAAGATTTATCTAATTTAAAACCGGTTGGTTTTCAATGGCAATGTTTTTGGTATATGAACTTTTGCCTGGTCTATTGAATTTACTATAGATGTTACTTACAGTTCAGTATAGACAACAATCTCAACCAACAAGCACTTCCAGTTTTAGTAAGCCCGATCACTAGTTATCTTCATCCACAGCTATTCACATCAAGTTAAATTAAAATTTGTTTTTGAGCGACTTGAAGTCTATTAAATAACAAACAAATGATCCGAAACACCTTGATGGTTAGGATCGTTTTTCATTTATGTTTGAAATATTTAATGGACTAGTTGAGCTGATGTTTTGTTGGTCATAGCCTCAACGTGTTCCAGCCATCTTAGCCGCTGTACAGTGTACGTACGCTGATACGTTAAAAGTTAGAACTCGCTTTGTACACGGTATATGTTTGCTTTTCTAATGAGGAAGTTATAGGGCATTTTAAAGTAAATGTAACATCGTGTCTGGTTTTTATTGAATGATCAATCATGAAGTTATACGACTGTCATTGATTTATTTTTGTTTGTGCTTATAATTCGCATTATTTTTCTTAAGAAATTATTGTTTACTAGCATAGGATTATGAAAACTTCTATAATAGTCTCTAAGAGCCCAGAAAAAATTTCGGAGTCTAAAAGGTAACCAAAAACTAATTTAAGGGCACGACTGGGTCGCACAAACTTGCTCTTGTGTAAAGTAACTTTCGTGTTCACGACTGGAAAACTTATTTGACCAGTTTATAGATATATTTTGAAATATTGTTTTTTTTTTCAAAAAAATCTTTCAAAAACAAATGTATGGAATATAAAAAGATTTATATGAAGGACACCACTTTCTGTAAGAATCCAATTAAATGAAATTTTATCAATATTGAAAGTATTTTTTCCAGAAAATTCGAATTATAGGTTTTTCATAAACAAATTTTTCAAAAACAACTTTTTTTTTCAATTTTGTTCAAAGCCTAGTCGAAGTAATGAAAAGGGTTCTATGGCATGTACCGTTAACTTGTTCTAAAAAAAATAAGAAATATTCGTCTGTTAATCGTACTGCTATAGACAGAATCAAAGATGAATTCAAGTACTCTGCTGTGTTAGTGTCACCAAATATTTAAAATAATTCTTTTATGCCCAATTTTTCGAGTTGCGGAAGTGCAATTTTCGTTTTTTAGCCAAACTGTGGACATTTGTCCAGAAATATAGTTCTCATGACCTCGTTTGACATTTCCTCTATCTAACAGCATGTAATCTGTGTAAGTCGGTTCAGTGATTGCTGAAATACAGACGGATTAAGATTGGACCTTAAAAATGTTTAACTTCCGCTGAATTTTTTTATTTTAAATTTAACCCTTCCGGTTCGGATTTCCAGTAAATTTAATTTGTTTTGGTGCTTGTTTCTGATTAGCATATTTTTCTTTAAACCATTAGCAACGCCATCTCTACATAATCATTTTCAAAACAAAAAATGAGTTAAAAGTGAACATTGCCGTTTTATAGCCGGTAATTTTAAAGCTCATTTCGATGCTTGCCTCTACGCTCTACTTATCCATGTTCAGTATCAAAAAACATTGAACCAACAAGCTTTTACCACCAATAATGAACCAAAAACATAGAACCAAAAAGCTTTCTTCAATAATAACGAACCATACTGACTTTTATTATGGAGAGGATTACATACCATCCGCGGTTTTAAGCAAATTATAAAAAAACAAATTAACGTTTTAGACAACAACAACCTATGCACACCAACACTATTGTTTTGGCAGGAGTTATAGCTATACCATGGCCGCCACCGCCAATCATCAGACTCATTTTTTTTTAATTATTGTTGCTCATCCATTTACAATCTCATGTTTAATCGAAAGACACGCTATTGAATTTTTATACTGACACCGGGAATAGGACCTTTGCCCCCCCCCACACATGGGCATCGCACTACGCAATTCTACCATATTGTAGGTATATGTTACCTCAATTCAATTTGTGATTTTCAATCCACTGAGAAGACGGCTATTTTATTTTTAACAATTCGTTGAACGGATAAGGAAAGGAATTTGAGTGAAAGATTTGACACGGGTCAAGAATTAATTAATTTATTAGAATTTGAAAGATAAATTGTATGATGACATATAAAAAATTCAATAAGATGTTTTTCGATTAAACATGGAATTGTAAATGGATGAGCAACACTAATTCAAAAAAGGAGAGTGATGATTGGAGGTGGTGGCCACGAAATAGGTATTACTCCTGCCAAAAAATAGTGTTGGTGTACACAGGTTGTTGTTGTCTAATTCGACCACTTCTCAATGTAAATTGAATTATGGAGCGCAAGCTAACACAGCCTAACTGCAGTATGTCATCATACAAACCACCTTTCAAATTCTAATAAATCAACTTTTTACTTTACTTTCTAGTTTTACTTTCAGTTTCTTTTTAATTCTCAAAAACTGAGATACATTTTGACATCTGGTTTTCTGTTTTTGTCTTAGAATTAAAAGGAGCATTGAATTTCGGAAACAAAAATAATAGTTTATTACATAAAACTTTTTTTCAATTTTTTTTTTTTCAAAATTTTGAGTTTGAAAATTAATTTCTTTAAAACTGTTCACTAAAACAATTTTATTAAAAAATAAAATAAAAGGAGAGTTTTCTGGCTTTCCAAAAAGGTATAACATCACTTTGTAGGTCTTACCGTTGTTTTTAAGTAACTTTTTTTTCTGATGTAAGTCAGGTTTTTAGAAAATATCCCCACCCGCTTAAATGGGGTGGCTTGACCCCCCTCCTATACTATTATTTTCTTGTCCCCCACCTACAATCTCAAGCTTTTAAGTGCATCTTAAGCCAATCACCTTGCTAAGTACCTAACCTATAACTAATCGCAAGTAAAAAGATGATGAGTCGATATCATGGGTGAAGCTTTTGTGCTCTTGAAATAAACGCAAGTCTTGCAGTTAATGGCCGCGGTTTTTGTGAGTTTTTTTTTCACAAAATGAGATAATCAGTATAACCGATCAAATTTAGTCTTATTAAAATAAGTGCTTTCAGTTAAAACCAAAAATGATGGTGCAAGACGTTTTGAATGTGGCAATGCTTCTGTCAGATGTTTTTAAAGTTGGCAAAAGAAATAGTTATTCTATTTTTGACAAAATCGAATATTTATGTCTGCAATATGTACAAAAAACACCTCTCATTACAAATATGATGGTAGAAGACGATTTAGGCGCGACTGTATTTCCTAGCAGGGCATATAGTTCTTCAATTTCAAAATAACTTTTGAGTGCTTATCAAAATTATTTCGTCTATTAAAAAATTAAATGCACTGTTGATGCGGATTTTCTCACAAATATCCCCACTTTGGATTGACAGACGCTGACTTCTGAAAATTAAAAAAAAAATTTTTGTTTTGTCTGTTGTTTATATTTCGCTGCAAATTGACTTTTTAATAGCTTTTCTTTTTTTATTTATTTGACAAATATCAAACTAATTTGGAACAGCCACGAGCCGAAGAAATTTGTTGGACTTAAATTCGTAAGCTGGGTTAATTGTCTACTCTCTCGATAAGCTCTATCTTCTGCAAATTTATGTAAAATTTCAGTTTGGGAAATTATTTGCCATTTTGTATTTGTTCACGTATCTTCAATCTAAATAAAAAAAATGGATAATTCGTAGTCAAGGCATCTTTATAAATGGTTATTTTTATTTACAATATTTTTTTAAATTTATTCAATGACTTAAATTTGGACAAAACTGAACAAATCAACAATATGACACACATCCAGTGTTTGCAGAAACAAACAAATGAAAAAATAATATGTTGTGCTGATACTTCCATTCCACTCAATGTAGTTTCTTCGTGACAGAAACATGCGATTCCATTGAAGATAATGTCGTTCAATACCATCCCAGCATAATGTATATCACTATATGTATACAGTTTTGTTTCAAAAGATTTTCCAATGCATCACCATTCCAATTTCCCTCCCCTGTCATATAAAGTGCGTCAATTTAATCTGCAATTTGAAAATCGAGAAAATATGAATGAATGACAATGATGATGGCTGTTCCAAGAAGTAATGGTGATGGCATGCAATACCATCAGGCTGCATGTTGTAATCGCCTGCAATCGCAGTGCAAAAGTTTCACTTCATTGAAATGGATAGCTGCGGGTGCTTCGGAGTTGTTTAATATAAAAGTTTGCAAGGAGCAATGCATAACATTGAAATTGATTCAGCACGCGAAGTTGATTGCTAGAGACGTCAACGAACCACCAGAGAACTTCACAGTCATTCAACACCACCACTATTCACCATTACCCAATACTCCTACAGCTTTTGTTGTAAAGTTTAACATCCTTAAGGCGTAATGTGTGAACAGCATTGTGTATTGCAGTGTGGTGCGGTGCGGTTCTTTAGCTAGAAATGGTTCTGATTCTGGCTAACAATTCAAACTGCTCTGTGGCCATACATATGAAGAAGACTGACTGACTACCCTTCTATGGAATATAACGAATAATATAGTGACGATTGGAGAACGAGATCTTTCCTTTTCAAAAGCATGTCGAGTTTTTGTCCTAGGGTTGGAAAGGAATAAGTTGGAGGGGAAGGAAGAGGGGTTGTTAAATTATTTTCGATAGAATGTGCGCGATATGAGAAAGTTTCATCGGCTCTGAAAAGCAAAAGACAATTGGTTCGATGAATAGATTTGTATGGATGAGACTCACTTTGTTGCGGGGATCTGCCAATGCTATCAAGAATGCAAAAGGACCCAATAAAGAGTAATGGAAGTTTGTATTGCTTGCGGTTCTTGTGTCGCGAGAAGTTGTCACAAAATTAAAGCAATGAAATTGTTAAATAGACTTTCAACAATTGGGAATTGAAATAGTTTTTGAAAAAAAAAAACTAAAAATATGCATCTGATTGTGGTTATATGAAATAAAACTGCCATTTAAATATAATATTAATAAAAGTATGTATACGGTGAACAGATTCATCAAAAAAGGGTTTTTCAACTTTATAAAAAAAACTAAAATTCAAAACTCCAAATTTTTCAGAATTTTCTTACTCTCTTTCAATATGTTTTTTAAAGTTGTTTCCCCTTTAGAAAACCCATAAAAATTGTTATTTTTAGCTTTATGTGATTTCCCTTTGAGATCAGAGTTTTTTCTAAATTTCAATACTGATCCTTAAATATCGTTAGTTTTGCCTAAAAAAGCTTTCTTTTCAAAATATAGCGGTTTTTCTAAAATTCAAAAATCCAAAATTTTCAGAATTTTCTTTCTCTCTTTCAATATGTTTTTTAAAGTTGGTTTCCCTTTAGAAAACCTATAAAAATCGTAACTTTTAGCTAAAAGTGATTTCCCTTCGAGATACAACGTTTTTTCTTACTGATCCCTAAATATCGTTAGTTTTGCCTAAAAGTGTTTTCTTCTCGAGATATAGCGCTTTTTCCAATTTTTTTCTTTCTTTCTTTCAATATGTTTTTTATAGTTGGTTTCCCTTTAGAAAACCCGTAAAATCGTTACATTTAGCTAAAAGTTATTTCATTTCGAGATACAGCGTTTTTCCTAAATTTCAAAACTGATCCCTAAATATCGTTAGTTTTGCCTAAAAGTGCTTTGTTCTCGAGAAGCGCTTTTTCAAAAATTCAAAAATCCAAATTTTTCAGAATTTTCTTTCTCTCTTTCAATATGTTTTTTATAGTTGGTTTCCCTTTAGAAAACCCATAAAAATCATTACTTTTAGCTAAAAGTTATTTCCCTTCTGTGAAGTATTTTATAAATCAAAATGAAACACTCTTGTTTGGAGGGTAATACAGGAATGATATTTTATTCTTAATAAAATTATAGCAAAGCGTTAGTAACAAAGAACAAATAAAAGAATGTGCTGTGTGCACGAAATTGGAATTGTGTGGAAATGAGTTTGAGTGGGTAGAGTAGAGATAAAGTATAAAGTATCATACAGAGTATTCAATAAAATGCAACGATGCAATGAGAAGATTTATATTAAAAGATATGTGTACTAAAGTATACATAACACCTCCCTCCTTAGAAAAAGGAAATAGTAGAAAGGAAATTATTGAAATGAGAATTTACAATTTTTTTTTTTTTACAATATTTTCTTATTAATTGTTTAAAATATTTGTCTTAGAACTATTTTATACAGGTTTTCTTTTTAATGTAATTATAAAATTTAAAAATAAAGGAATTTGGTTTATATACATATTAAATTATTTTTAATCGGAGGTTGAAAATCCGGGTGATAAACTGTTTCTGGATGATGAAATTGATCGTCTGGAAGAAATGTAGTTGATGCGAGTTTTTGGAGATTTACTGTTTCGGGATGTTGAAATTGGTAAACTGTTATTTTCTTGTTCTTGTATTGCATGCATGGTAATTGATTGTGAATGATATGGTTCTGAAGTTGATTGACCGCTACACTGGTTGTATATGTTGACAAGACACCCTGATGATGATCCTCGTCTTTTGCGTTTACAGCATAGTAATCGGAGAAATGTATATAATCCAATACAAGAAAATATTTTATGTAAAATACTGCATACTATTATAAAAGCGATTATTTTAAGCGATATTATAACCCAATTTCCATGTTGAATTATGGTATGATTATTTAACATGTGGTCAAGTTGATCATCAATATATTTTAGTCGATGTGCTGCATGTTTTAGATCATCAAGTTTGATATTTGTAAGATGAATTGGTGAAAGATAAAACGTGGCATTTGTTTTATTCATTGATGCTTTGGAACAACAGTCGTCTTCAAGGATATTTATGCTTGGAATGATATTGTGATATTCTGTGCTCATTTTTCCAGTTGCAATTAGTTGGACAAGTCTGGAGTAAGCGCGACATCCTTCTGAAAGTTTCAGGATCCCTGTATCTTTTATGATCTCATCAAATATGTCTTTATTTGGACAGTCGACAGTAATTCTCTGTGGTTCACTTAGTACATAAATCCATTGATTGAATTTAAGTGGTTGCCAGATTTCTAGATTTCCTTTAATGGTATTGACTTTACAGGTTTTTGGTAACTTGTTGTTTGCTGAGATGAGAATTGTTGTTTCACATATCGGTTTATCCATTGTGGAATACACCAATTGATTTTGGCAGATGTAGTCTTCGTCAGATAATTTTTTGCAAGGGTCTAGATTATTTATTTGTTTATAAGATTGTTTATTATTTGACAATGTTATGTATTGAAAAGTAGGTTCTATGTAAATATAAGTTGAAGTATCTTGTACAATTGGTAATGGAATTAATTTGTAAATATTATACAATAGATTGGTTATCAAAGGAATTTGTATGACAAATATTAAACGTTCATTTAAATAGAATGCTTTTAATGTACTTATTTCGAATATCTTATAAGCATAGTTATATTGTAAAGGTAGGGGAAACATTTTTCCATTTGTTAATGTTTTTACATTATTATCGAGTTCATTTATAAAATTTTTAGGAGTTATAATACATGGATGTATGACATTAGCTTTGATAAGTAAAATTGCATCTGTTAAAAGGTCAAATTGTTCATCGAGTTCATTACTTAAGTAAGTTAAATAGTTTATATGATCTAATAATATGACAGAATTTTCAATAGAACTCTTGGTTTCTTTAAAGTTTTCAATAAAATTATTTAATTTGTTTATATTAGCATTAAAAGTTTCCTCGTGCATTTTCAAAGCACTAATAGAATCATTAAAATTTGAAATTGTACTTGTAATCACTTTTGTTTGTTCTTTCATTAAATTTTGTAAATTTGAATTATCTTCTTCAAAATGTTTAATTGCTTCATTGTAATATTGTGCATCGTCTGCATCGGGATTACCGAAAAGCCAGTTTAGGGCATAACCGCCACCATTGAATATACCTCTTTTCTGTTTTCTTTTTTCATGCGGATGATTCAATAAATGGGATAGAGTTTCTTGTTTTTGAAATAAGTTATGAATTTTGATAGACAAAAATTTCAAGGTTTGAGAACAATGAAATGAAAGATTTGTTTCGGGACAAAATGATTGTGTTTGTTTAAAAACTTTTTCGATGTTATTAAGTTTCCTTGAATAAAAGGAAATATTAGTATAAATGATTAATTCATATTTATCAGAATAAAATTTTACATGACCTATTTGCTCATAGTATATGCCACTACTAGTTTTTATTGGTTGAATCTCGAAAGAAGAAACTTCCTTTATTAACAAGATGATTAATCTGGAAGAGAAGATAATGGTTTTAGTCTATTGACATGAACACGAACAAATTTATTTTTGATTTTAATTGTAACGTTTTGATTTTTGTGAACTTTAATTATTTTGTAAGGACCCTTAAAGTTCGGGCTAAGCTTTTTGCTTTTACCAGGTTTACTGTCAGTAGACTCTAAATAAACTTCATCATCTATTTTATATTCGTATGTGTTAACATTTTTGTCATAATGTTGTTTTGAATTTTGCTTTGAGCGTATTATATTATCACGTGCAATTTGATGAGTTTTGTTTAGTCTATATTTTAAGGAGTCATGATACGAATCATAAGAATACCTAAACTCTGGGTTGGATGTAATTGAACTTGGAAGAATAGCTTTGTATCCAAAGAGTAATTCAAAAGGCGTAAATTTTGTAGAAGCATGGACACTTGTATTATAGGCAAACATTGCTAGCGGAATGTACTCATTCCAGTCTGTTTGGTTGGAGTTGATAAAATGCTTTAAGTAATCTTTCAAAGTTGAGTGCGAGCGTTCTAATGCTCCATTAGTTTGCGGGTGATAAGCAGTAGCAAACTTGTGTTTGATATGTAATAGTTTAGATACATTTTTCATTAGATCTGAGGTAAAGTCAGATCCCTGATCAGTGAGAATACTTTTAGGTATACCGAACATGGTAATGAAATGCACAAGGTTTTCTCCTACTGTTTTAGCTTCATGATTCTGTAATGGAATTGCATAGGAATACTTAGTAAGGTCATCTTGCATAGTTAATACAAATTTTGAACCATCCTCACACAAAGGTAATGGACCGACTATGTCTAGTGATAACCTTTCAAACGGTTGAAAGCTTGTACTCGTTATTTCCATTGGAGCTTTATGTTTTTTCCTAATGGTTTTATTTATCTGACACGAAGTACAATTTTTAATATACCTTTGAATGTCTTTCCTCATTTTTGGCCATTTATATTTGACAGAAATTCGCTTAAACATCCTGTGGTAACCACAATGCCCTGAAAGAGGACTATTATGGTTCTCTTTTAAGATAATAGGAATTTGATCGCTCATTGGATTTGTAATAGTATCGTTAAATAAAACTATTTTTATATTTGAATTTCGGAAAACAAACAATATTATCTGTTTACATTTATCATATTTAAACTGGTTGAAATCATCAACAGGATTAGCGATTGCTATTGAATTGATATTATCTTTCTCTAATTCAATTTTTAGATTTTGTATGGTATAAAAGAAATCCGCGTATAAGGGTTTTTCGAAGTACATATGTTTGATAAAACAATGATATATATTTTTTCCATTTTTGTTTTGAGATTTGGAGATGGAATGGAGCCCATGAGAAGAGTTAATAATTATTTCTGGATTTTTCGACAATGATAAAATATTATCCATATAAGGATTTTCTTCGGAAAGATCAGTTGCAGTTAAATATGCTATATGATGTTGACATTTAAGTATAGTTTCTGAGCTTTCGGTAAAATCATAGATATTTGGAGTAAGCGAATTGTAATAGAATTTAACGTAATCTTGAAATGATTCTTTTATCTCGGTAAACAATACATTATTATTTGAATTTATTCGTGATAAGCAGTCGGCATTCATATTGACACGACCAGGCTTATAAACAATTTCGTAATCATATTGCTCGAGCTTTAGTCTCCAGCGGACTAATTTTGAACCAGGATCTCTAACGTTGAATAACCACACTAGTGGTCTGTGATCCGTAACGATTTTAAACCGGTGACCATAGAGATATGGTCTAAAATGATTTGTAGCCCATACAATGGCTAATAATTCTCGTTCAGTCGTACTGTAATTAGATTCTGAACGATTAAGTGTTCTGCTTGCATAGGCAATAGGCAAATCAGTACCTATTGCACCTTGGCTAAGGACTGCTCCAATTGAAAAATTGGAGGCATCGGTTGTAACGATAAATTCCTTAGAGAAATCTGGATACTGTAATAATGGTTCTGTAGTCAGTATTTTCTTCAAAATATTAAAAGAATTTTCTTGGTCTTTTGACCAAACGAATATAGCATCCTTTTTTAGAAGTTTGGTTAAGGGTCTAGTAATAAAAGAGAAATTTTGAATAAACCGACGGTAATATCCAGCTAATCCAAGGAAGATTTTAATATCTTTTGGATTTTTAGGAGTAGGATAGGATAAAACATCTTTTATTTTCTCGGGATTAGGTTTTACTCCATCTTTTGATATGACATGACCCAAATATGCTACGTCTGTATGCATGAATTCGCATTTATCAGGCTGTAATTTGAGATTATGCATTCTAATTCGATTGAATATTTTTTTTAACTTCATTTCATGATCTTGAATATTGGACGCGTAAATGACAATATCATCGAGATATACGAAACAATATAATCCTTGATATCCTGAAAGAACTGAATCCATTAACCTTTGAAAGGTCGCAGGAGCGTTCTTCAACCCAAAAGGCATTCGATCAAACTCGAAGTGTCCTAATGGTGAAGAAAAAGCTGTTTTAGAAGTATCGTTTGAATTCACTTTGATTTGATGGAAGCCAGAGGCTAAATCAAGGGTTGTGAAATAAACGGAATGACCTAATTGATCGAGGATTTCAGATATGTGCGGGAGAGGATACGCATCTCCTATAGTAACATTGTTTAATTTTCTGTAGTCTACAACTACACGCCATTTTTGAGCGCCGGAAGCATCCTGTTTCTTGGGAACTACCCAAAGAGGTGCAGACCATGGGGATTTGGATGGTTTGATAACATTTTGATCAAGCATTTGCTTAATCTGTCGTTTCACTTCGCTTTTATGAGCTTCTGCATAACGATATGTTTTAGCAGCGATTGGGGGTGAAGATCCTGTATTGATATCATGTGTTATGGTATCTGTACAAGTCAAAGAATCTCCTTCTAAGAAAAATATGTCATTAAACTCTTGACAAATTTTCAGTAACGAAGTTTTTTCTTCATCATTTAGATGTGAAGTTCTAATATTTTTTAAGAGTTCATGCTCTCTTGTATAAGAAATATTTTTTGGATGATTGCTTGAACTTGATTTATTAAAATATTCTGGAATAGGTTCAAGACATAATTTGATTTCTGAAAGAGTATAATTTTCTTCAGTAGTATTTAAAATAGAAGCATACGCTTTAGATTTAGAGCCGACTTTAGTAACAGCTTTACTTAAAAATACTCCGTTTTTTAAAACTATATTAGGTAAAAAACCTTCTTCGATTTCTGGATTTTGAACTATAACCTCAATAAGAGTTTCAGTTCTAGGTTTAAGAATTTGAATATTATTGATTTTATTTTCGGTTTCATAAAGAATAGGAATTTTTTGCTTGTCAACTATAATCATGTGATTTTCGTAGTCAATTGAAGCTTTATATGCTTTTAAGAAGTCATTGCCTAAAATTCCATCAAAAGGAATGTTTGAATTTCGATTTAGAACATGAAATTGGTGATTAAAGAACTTTCCTGATATTTTCAAAGACAGAATAGAACAACCACTCGTTTCTATTGAGTGATCAGGACTTATACCATTAAGGGTAATTTTATTATTAAGATATACCACTGTGTTTTCTTTTAAAGACTTTGCTTTAACTATAGATACATTTGCTCCAGTATCGATAAGAAGTTTGAGTTTAGCGTTTTTTGAAGAGTCACATAATATAGAGATAGTTGAGGAACATTTTCCTTCAAGTAAAATTTGCTCTTCTTTAAATGGATGATTAAAAATGTTGCTTGTTTTATTTATTCTTCCAGCAGAGCAACTACTGTTGAAGAATTTGAACGGTTTTTTGGATTTTGATTTGAAATTGAAATATTCTGTTGTTTTTTATTATTATTGTATGTTCGTTTACGGCATTCCTCGATTAGATGCCCATATTTTTTACAATATTTGCAATGTTTTTGGTTAGGACCGTAAGATTTGGGACTATTTAAGTTAACGGAGTTTGAGCAAGAAGCTTGATTGATCTGTTTTGAATTATTTCGAGGTGGATTTTGATACATTTTTTGAACTTGTTCTTCAGCTATAGCAATTGATATTGCTTCATTAAGTGTTTTAATTTCTCTTATCCTAAGAGAATTTGATATCCGTGGTAAGGAAAAGAAAATGAATCGATTTATAGCTATCTCATTCAGCATCTCTAACTTTCCAGTAAGGTGAGCACCTTCTGGTGTAGCATTTATGGTTCGTTTTAAAAGCGTTTCCACTCGATAAACGAATTGTGCAACGGACTCATCAACATTTTGTTTTAGATTTGTTAAATCACATAGAAGTTGGGAGTAATGTTTTTTGTCTTGATACATTGTTTTAAGAAATGCTTTGAGCTCATCCCAATCTTTAAAAGTTCTATTGACACAAGCCGCTTTGGCTTTGCCAGAAATTTGCGTTTGTATATAGTCTAATAGAATGTATTTTTGGGTTGCATTTGCCAGGCCAAAGGCTTTGTTACAATCTGCAATAAACCCATTTAATTGATCCCTGTTACCGTCAAAACCTTTAATGAATTTAATGAGAAAAGTAATTGGGAGTTCCGAAGAATCTCTACGTTCATTATTTATATCATTTTTAGCTTCATTTTCACTTATATCTTCATTATCACTCAAATCTCCTTCTCTAACACTATTTATATCATCATTCGACATGATTTTATTTTATTCAATGAATCACAACAACGCACAATTAGCACAATAAGCACAATAAGCACAATTTTATTAAACCAAATGCGAAACAAAAAAAATGTGATTTATCAAGTACTTACATTGATATGAACACCATACTTGATCTGATTTGAAATAATTAATTATATAATTTTTTTTTTTATAATCTTTTCTTCTGACACCAATTTGTGAAGTATTTTATAAATCAAAATGAAACACTCTTGTTTGGAGGGTAATACAGGAATGATATTTTATTCTTAATAAAATTATAGCAAAGCGTTAGTAACAAAGAACAAATAAAAGAATGTGCTGTGTGCACGAAATTGGAATTGTGTGGAAATGAGTTTGAGTGGGTAGAGTAGAGATAAAGTATAAAGTATCATACAGAGTATTCAATAAAATGCAACGATGCAATGAGAAGATTTATATTAAAAGATATGTGTACTAAAGTATACATAACACTTCGAGATACAGCGTTTTTCCTAAATTTCAAAACTGATCCCTAAATATCGTTAGTTTTTCCTAAAAGTGCTTTCTTCTCGACATATCCAAATTCCAAAATCCAAATTTTTCAGAATTTTCTTTCTCTCTTTCAATATGTTTTTTATAGTTGGTTTCCCTTTAGAAAACCCGTAAAAATCTTTACTTTTAGCTAAAAGTTATTTCCCTTCGAGATACAGCGTTTTTCCTAAATTTCAAAACTGATCCCTAAATATCGTTAGTTTTGCCTAAAAGTGCTTTATTCTCGAGATATAGCGCTTTTCCAAAATTCAAAAATCAGAATTTTTTAGAATTTTCTTTCTCTCCTTGAATATGTTTTTTATAGTTGGTTTCCCTTTAGAAAACCCATAAAAATCATTACTTTTAGCTAAAAGTGATTTCCCTTCGAGATACAGCGTTTTTCCTAAATTTCTAAACTGATCCCTAAATATCGTTAGTTTGGCTTAAAAGTGCTTTGTTCTCGAGATATAGCGCTTTTTCCAAAATTCAAAAATCCAAATTTTTTAGAATTTTCTTTCTCTCCTTGAATATGTTTTTTATAGTTGGTTTCCCTTTAGAAAACCCATAAAAATCATAACTTTTAGCTTAAAGTGATTTGCCTTCGAGATACAGCGTTTTTCCTAAATTTACAAACTGATCCCTAAATATCGTTAGTTTTGCCTAAAAGTGCTTTGTTCTCGAGATATAGCGCTTTTTCCAAAATTCAAAAATCAGAATTTTTCAGAATTTTCTTTCTCTCTTTGAATATGTTTTTTATAGTTGGTTTCCCTTTAGAAAACCCATAAAAATCGTTACTTTTAGCTAAAAGTGATTTCCCTTCGAGATACAGCTTTTTTCCTAAATTTCACTGATCCCTAAATATCGTTAGTTTTGCCTAAAAGTGCTTTGTTCTCGAGATAAAGCGCTTTTTCTAAAATTCAAAAATCCAAATTTTTCAGAATTTTCTTTCTCTCTTTCAATATGTTTTTTATAGTTGGTTTCCCTTTAGAAAACCCCTAAAAATCGTTACTTTTAGCTAAAAGTGATTTCCCTTCGAGATACAGCGTTTTTCTTAAATTTCAAAACTGATCCCGAAATATCGTTAGTTTTGCCTAAAAGTGCTTTCTTCTCGAGATATAGCGCTTTTTCCAAAATTCAAAAATCCAAATTTTTCAGAATTTTCTTTCTCTCTTTAAATATGTTTTTTATAGTTGGTTTCCCTTTAGAAAACCCGTAAAAATCGTTACTTTTAGCTAAAAGTGATTTCCCTTCGAGATACAGCGTTTTTCCTAAATTTCAAAACTGATCCCTAAATATCGTTAATTTTGCCTAAAAGTGCTTTCTTCTCGAGATAAAGCGCATTTTCCAAAATTCAAAAATCCAAATTTTTCAGAATTTTCTTTCTCTCTTTAAATATGTTTTTTATTGTTGGTTTCCCTTTAGAAAACCCGTAAAAATCGTTACTTTTAGCTAAAAGTGATTTCCCTTCGAGATACAGCGTTTTTCCTAAATTTCAAAACTGATCCCTAAATATCGTTAATTTTGCCTAAAAGTGCTTTCTTCTCGAGATAAAGCGCATTTTCCAAAATTCAAAAATCCAAATTTTTCAGAATTTTCTTTCTCTCTTTAAATATGTTTTTTATAGTTGGTTTCCCTTTAGAAAATCCGTAAAAATCGTTACTTTTAGCTAAAAGTGATTTCCCTTCGAGATACAGCGTTTTTCCTAAATTTCAAAACTGATCCCTAAATATCGTTAGTTTTGCCTAAAAGTGCTTTCTTCTCGAGATAAAGCGCATTTTCCAAAATTCAAAAATCCAAATTTTTCAGAATTTTCTTTCTCTCTTTAAATATGTTTTTTATAGTTGGTTTCCCTTTAGAAAACCCGTAAAAATCGTTACTTTTAGCTAAAAGTGATTTCCCTTCGAGATACAGCGTTTTTCCTAAATTTCAAAACTGATCCCTAAATATCGTTAGTTTTGCCTAAAAGTGTTTTGTTCTCGAGATAAAGCGCATTTTCCAAAATTCAAAAATCCAAATTTTTCAGATTTTTCTTTCTCTTTAAATATGTTTTTTATAGTTGGTTTCCCTTTAGAAAACCCCTAAAAATCGTTACTTTTAGCTAAAAGTGATTTCCCTTCGAGATACAGCGTTTTTCTTAAATTTCAAAACTGATCCCGAAATATCGTTAGTTTTGCCTAAAAGTGCTTTCTTCTCGAGATATAGCGCTTTTTCCAAAATTCAAAAATCCAAATTTTTCAGAATTTTCTTTCTATCTTTAAATATGTTTTTTATAGTTGGTTTCCCTTTAGAAAACCCGTAAAAATCGTTGCTTTTAGCTAAAAGTGATTTCCCTTCGAGATACAGCGTTTTTCCTAAATTTCAAAACTGATCCTTAAATATCGTTAGTTTTTCCTAAAAGTGCTTTCTTCTCGAGATATAGCGCTTTTTCCAAAATTCAAAAATCCAAATTTTTCAGAATTTTCTTTCCCTCTTTCAATATGTTTTTTATAGTTGGTTTCCCTTTAGAAAACCCGTAAAAATCTTTACTTTTAGCTAAAAGTTATTTCCCTTCGAGATACAGCGTTTTTCCTAAATTTCAAAACTGATCCCTAAATATCGTTAGTTTTGCTTTTTCCAAAATTCAAAAATCCAAATTTTTCAGAATTTTCTTTCTCTCTTTCAATATGTTTTTAATAGTTGGTTTCCCTTTAGAAAATCCGTAAAAATCGTTACTTTTAGCTAAAAGTGATTTCCCTTCCAGATACAGCGTTTTTCCTAAATTTCAAAACTGATCCCTAAATATCGTTAGTTTGGCTTAAAAGTGCTTTGTTCTCGAGATATAGCGCTTTTTCCAAAATTCAATTTTTTAGAATTTTCTTTCTCTCCTTGAATATGTTTTTTATAGTTGGTTTCCCTCTAGAAAACCCATAAAAATCATTACTTTTAGCTAAAAGTGATTTTCCTTCGAGATACAGCGTTTTTCCTAAATTTCAAAACTGATCCCTAAATATCGTTAGTTTTGCCTAAAAGTGCTTTCTTCTCGAGATATAGCGCTTTTTCCAAAATTCAAAAATCCAAATTTTTCAGAATTTTCTTTCTCTCTTTAAATATGTTTTTTATAGTTGGTTTCCCTTTAGAAAACCCGTAAAAATCGTTACTTTTAGCTAAAAGTGATTTCCCTTCGAGATACAGCGTTTTTCCTAAATTTCAAAACTGATCCCTAAATATCGTTAGTTTTGCCTAAAAGTGCTTTGTTCTCGAGATAAAGCGCATTTTCCAAAATTCAAAAATCCAAATTTTTCAGAATTTTCTTTCTCTTTAAATATGTTTTTTATAGTTGGTTTCCCTTTAGAAAACCCCTAAAAATCGTTACTTTTAGCTAAAAGTGATTTCCCTTCGAGATACAGCGTTTTTCTTAAATTTCAAAACTGATCCCGAAATATCGTTAGTTTTGCCTAAAAGTGCTTTCTTCTCGAGATATAGCGCTTTTTCCAAAATTCAAAAATCCAAATTTTTCAGAATTTTCTTTCTCTCTTTAAATATGTTTTTTATAGTTGGTTTCCCTTTAGAAAACCCGTAAAAATCGTTACTTTTAGCTAAAAGTGATTTCCCTTCGAGATACAGCGTTTTTCCTAAATTTCAAAACTGATCCCTAAATATCGTTAATTTTGCCTAAAAGTGCTTTCTTCTCGAGATAAAGCGCATTTTCCAAAATTCAAAAATCCAAATTTTTCAGAATTTTCTTTCTCTCTTTAAATATGTTTTTTATTGTTGGTTTCCCTTTAGAAAACCCGTAAAAATCGTTACTTTTAGCTAAAAGTGATTTCCCTTCGAGATACAGCGTTTTTCCTAAATTTCAAAACTGATCCCTAAATATCGTTAGTTTTGCCTAAAAGTGCTTTGTTCTCGAGATAAAGCGCTTTTTCCAAAATTCAAAAATCCAAATTTTTCAGAATTTTCTTTCTCTCTTTCAATATGTTTTTTATAGTTGGTTTCCCTTTAGAAAATCCGTAAAAATCGTTACTTTTAGCTAAAAGTGATTTGCCTTCGAGATACAGCGTTTTTCCTAAATTTCAAAACTGATCCCTAAATATCGTTAGTTTTGCCTAAAAGTGCTTTGTTCTCGAGATATAGCGCTTTTTCCAAAATTCATTCTTTCTCTCCTTGTTTTTTATAGTTGGTTTCCCTTTAGAAAACCCATAAAAATCATTACTTTTAGCTAAAAGTGATTTCCCTTCGAGATACAGCGTTTTTCCTAAATTTCAAAACTGATCCTTAAATATCGTTAGTTTGGCTTAAAAGTGCTTTGTTCTCGAGATATAGCGCTTTTTCCAAAATTCAATTTTTTAGAATTTTCTTTCTCTCCTTGAATATGTTTTTTATAGTTGGTTTCCCTTTAGAAAACCCATAAAAATCATTACTTTTAGCTAAAAGTGATTTCCCTTCGAGATACAGCGTTTTTCCTAAATTTCAAAACTGATCCCTAAATATCGTTAGTTTTGCCTAAAAGTGCTTTCTTCTCGAGATAAAGCGCATTTTCCAAAATTCAAAAATCCAAATTTTTCAGAATTTTCTTTCTCTCTTTGAATATGTTTTTTATAGTTGGTTTCCCTTTAGAAAACCCGTAAAAATCTTTACTTTTAGCTAAAAGTGATTTCCCTTCGAGATACAGCGTTTTTCCTAAATTTCAAAACTGATCCCTAAATATCGTTAGTTTTGCCTAAAAGTGCTTTCTTCTCGAGATATAGCGCTTTTTCCAAAATTCAAAAATCAGAATTTTTTAGAATTTTCTTTCTCTCCTTGAATATGTTTTTTTATAGTTGGTTTCCCTTTAGAAAACCCATAAAAATCATTACTTTTAGCTAAAAGTGATTTCCCTTCGAGATACAGCGTTTTTCCTAAATTTCAAAACTGATCCCTAAATATCGTTAGTTTGGCTTAAAAGTGCTTTGTTCTCGAGATATACCGCTTTTTCCAAAATTCAATTTTTTAGAATTTTCTTTCTCTCCTTGAATATGTTTTTTATAGTTGGTTTCCCTTTAGAAAACCCATAAAAATCATTACTTTTAGCTAAAAGTGATTTCCCTTCGAGATACAGCGTTTTTCCTAAATTTCAAAACTGATCCCTAAATATCGTTAGTTTTGCCTAAAAGTGCTTTCTTCTCGAGACAAAGCGCATTTTCCAAAATTCAAAAATCCAAATTTTTCAGAATTTTCTTTCTCTCTTTCAATATGTTTTTTATAGTTGGTTTCCCTTTAGAAAACCCGTAAAAATCTTTACTTTTAGCTAAAAGTGATTTCCCTTCGAGATACAGCGTTTTTCCTAAATTTCAAAACTGATCCCTAAATATCGTTAGTTTTGCCTAAAAGTGCTTTGTTCTCGAGATATAGCGCTTTTTCCAAAATTCAAAAATCAGAATTTTTTAGAATTTTCTTTCTCTCCTTGAATATGTTTTTTTATAGTTGGTTTCCCTTTAGAAAATCCGTAAAAATCGTTACTTTTAGCTAAAAGTGATTTCCCTTCGAGATACAGCGTTTTTCCTAAATTTCAAAACTGATCCCTAAATATCGTTAGTTTTGCCTAAAAGTGCTTTCTTCTCGAGATATAGCGCTTTTTCCAAAATTCAAAAATCCAAATTTTTCAGAATTTTCTTTCTCTCTTTAAATATGTTTTTTATAGTTGGTTTCCCTTTAGAAAACCCGTAAAAATCGTTACTTTTAGCTAAAAGTGATTTCCCTTCGAGATACAGCGTTTTTCCTAAATTTCAAAACTGATCCCTAAATATCGTTAGTTTTGCCTAAAAGTGCTTTGTTCTCGAGATAAAGCGCATTTTCCAAAATTCAAAAATCCAAATTTTTCAGAATTTTCTTTCTCTCTTTCAATACGTTTTTTATAGTTGGTTTCCCTTTAGAAAACCCGTAAAAATCGTTACTTTTAGCTAAAAGTGATTTCCCTTCGAGATACAGCGTTTTTCCTAAATTTCAAAACTGATCCCTAAATATCGTTAGTTTTGCCTAAAAGTGCTTTCTTCTCGAGATATAGCGCTTTTTCCAAAATTCAAAAATCCTAATTTTTCAGAATTTTCTTTCTCTCTTTCAATATGTTTTTTATAGTTGGTTTCCCTTTAGAAAACCCATAAAAATCGTTACTTTTAGCTAAAAGTTATTTCCCTTCGAGATACAGCGTTTTTCCTAAATTTCAAAACTGATCCCTAAATATCGTTAGTTTTGCCTAAAAGTGCTTTCTTCTCGAGATATAGCGCTTTTTCCAAAATTCAAAAATCCAAATTTTTCAGTATTTTCTTTCTCTATTTTAATATGTTTTTTATAGTTGGTTTCCCTTTGGAAAACCCATAAAAATCGTTACTTTTAGCTAAAAGTTATTTCCCTTCGAGATACAGCGTTTTTCCTAAATTTCAAAACTGATCCCTAAATATCGTTAGTTATGCCTAAAAGTGCTTTCTTCTCGAGATATAGCGCTTTTTCCAAAATTCAAAAATCCAATTTTTTCAGAATTTTCTTTCTCTCTTTCAATATGTTTTTTATAGTTGGTTTCCCTTCAAAAAACCCGTAAAAATCGTTACTTTTAGCTAAAAGTGATTTCCCCTCGAGATACAGCGTTTTTCCTAAATTTCAAAACTGATCCCTAAATATCGTTAGTTTTGCTTTTTCCAAAATTCAAAAATCCAAATTTTTCAGAATTTTCTTTCTCTCTTTCAATATGTTTTTTATAGTTGGTTTCCCTTTAGAAAATCCGTAAAAATCGTTACTTTTAGCTAAAAGTGATTTCCCTTCGAGATACAGCGTTTTTCCTAAATTTCAAAACTGATCCCTAAATATCGTTAGTTTTGCCTAAAAGTGCTTTGTTCTCGAGAAGCGCTTTTTCAAAAATTCAAAAATCCAAATTTTTCAGAATTTTCTTTCTCTATTTTAATATGTTTTTTATAGTTGGTTTCCCTTTAGAAAACCCATAAAAATCATTACTTTTAGCTAAAAGTTATTTCCCTTCGAGATACAGCGTTTTTCCTAAATTTCACAACTGATCCCTAAATATCGTTAGATTTGCCTAAAAGTGCTTTCTTCTCGAGATATAGCGCTTTTTCCAAAATTCAAAAATCCTAATTTTTCAGAATTTTCTTTCTCTCTTTCAATATGTTTTTTATAGTTGGTTTCCCTTTAGAAAACCCATAAAAATCGTTACTTTTAGCTAAAAGTTATTTCCCTTCGAGATACAGCGTTTTTCCTAAATTTCAAAACTGATCCCTAAATATCGTTAGTTTTGCCTAAAAGTGCTTTGTTCTCGAGATATATCGCTTTTTCCAAAATTCAAAAATCCAAATTTTTCAGAATTTTCTTTCTCTCTTTCAATATGTTTTTTATAGTTGGTTTCCCTTTAGAAAATCCGTAAAAATCGTTACTTTTAGCTAAAAGTTATTTCCCTTCGAGATACAGCTTTTTTCCTAAATTTCACTGATCCCTAAATATCGTTAGTTTTGCCTAAAAGTGCTTTGTTTTCAAGATAAAGCGCTTTTTCTAAAATTCAAAAATCCAAATTTTTCAGAATTTTCTTTCTCTCTTTCAATATGTTTTTTATAGTTGGTTTCCCTTTAGAAAATCCGTAAAAATCGTTACTTTTAGCTAAAAGTGATTTGCTTTCGAGATACAGCGTTTTTCCTAAATTTCAAAACTGATCCCTAAATATCGTTAGTTTTGCCTAAAAGTGCTTTGTTCTCGAGAAGCGCTTTTTCAAAAATTCAAAAATCCAAATTTTTCAGAATTTTCTTTCTCTATTTTAATATGTTTTTTATAGTTGGTTTCCCTTTAGAAAACCCATAAAAATCGTTACTTTTAGCTAAAAGTTATTTCCCTTCGAGATACAGCTTTTTTCCTAAATTTCACTGATCCCTAAATATCGTTAGTTTTGCCTAAAAGTGCTTTGTTCTCAAGATAAAGCGCTTTTTCTAAAATTCAAAAATCCAATTTTTTCAGAATTTTCTTTCTCTCTTTCAATATGTTTTTTATAGTTGGTTTCCCTTTAGAAAATCCGTAAAAATCGTTACTTTTAGCTAAAAGTGATTTGCTTTCGAGATACAGCGTTTTTCCTAAATTTCAAAACTGATCCCTAAATATCGTTAGTTTTGCCTAAAAGTGCTTTGTTCTCGAGAAGCGCTTTTTCAAAAATTCAAAAATCCAAATTTTTCAGAATTTTCTTTCTCTATTTTAATATGTTTTTTATAGTTGGTTTCCCTTTAGAAAACCCATAAAAATCATTACTTTTAGCTAAAAGTTATTTCCCTTCGAGATACAGCGTTTTTCCTAAATTTCACAACTGATCCCTAAATATCGTTAGATTTGCCTAAAAGTGCTTTCTTCTCGAGATATAGCGCTTTTTCCAAAATTCAAAAATCCTAATTTTTCAGAATTTTCTTTCTCTCTTTCAATATGTTTTTTATAGTTGGTTTCCCTTTAGAAAACCCATAAAAATCGTTACTTTTAGCTAAAAGTTATTTCCCTTCGAGATACAGCGTTTTTCCTAAATTTCAAAACTGATCCCTAAATATCGTTAGTTTTGCCTAAAAGTGCTTTCTTCTCGAGATATAGCGCTTTTTCCAAAATTCAAAAATCCAAATTTTTCAGTATTTTCTTTCTCTATTTTAATATGTTTTTTATAGTTGGTTTCCCTTTGGAAAACCCATAAAAATCGTTACTTTTAGCTAAAAGTTATTTCCCTTCGAGATACAGCGTTTTTCCTAAATTTCAAAACTGATCCCTAAATATCGTTAGTTATGCCTAAAAGTGCTTTCTTCTCGAGATATAGCGCTTTTTCCAAAATTCAAAAATCCAATTTTTTCAGAATTTTCTTTCTCTCTTTCAATATGTTTTTTATAGTTGGTTTCCCTTTAAAAAACCCGTAAAAATCGTTACTTTTAGCTAAAAGTGATTTCCCCTCGAGATACAGCGTTTTTCCTAAATTTCAAAACTGATCCCTAAATATCGTTAGTTTTGCTTTTTCCAAAATTCAAAAATCCAAATTTTTCAGAATTTTCTTTCTCTCTTTCAATATGTTTTTTATAGTTGGTTTCCCTTTAGAAAATCCGTAAAAATCGTTACTTTTAGCTAAAAGTGATTTCCCTTCGAGATACAGCGTTTTTCCTAAATTTCAAAACTGATCCCTAAATATCGTTAGTTTTGCCTAAAAGTGCTTTGTTCTCGAGATATAGCGCTTTTTCCAAAATTCAAAAATCCAAATTTTTCAGAATTTTCTTTCTCTCTTTCAATATGTTTTTTATAGTTGGTTTCCCTTTAGAAAACCCGTAAAAATCTTTACTTTTAGCTAAAAGTTATTTCCCTTCGAGATGCAGCGTTTTTCCTAAATTTCAAAACTGATCCCTAAATATCGTTAGTTTTGCCTAAAAGTGCTTTGTTCTCGAGATATATCGCTTTTTCCAAAATTCAAAAATCCAAATTTTTCAGAATTTTCTTTCTCTCTTTCAATATGTTTTTTATAGTTGGTTTCCCTTTAGAAAATCCGTAAAAATCGTTACTTTTAGCTAAAAGTTATTTCCCTTCGAGATACAGCTTTTTTCCTAAATTTCACTGATCCCTAAATATCGTTAGTTTTGCCTAAAAGTGCTTTGTTCTCAAGATAAAGCGCTTTTTCTAAAATTCAAAAATCCAAATTTTTCAGAATTTTCTTTCTCTCTTTCAATATGTTTTTTATAGTTGGTTTCCCTTTAGAAAATCCGTAAAAATCGTTACTTTTAGCTAAAAGTGATTTGCTTTCGAGATACAGCGTTTTTCCTAAATTTCAAAACTGATCCCTAAATATCGTTAGTTTTGCCTAAAAGTGCTTTGTTCTCGAGAAGCGCTTTTTCAAAAATTCAAAAATCCAAATTTTTCAGAATTTTCTTTCTCTATTTTAATATGTTTTTTATAGTTGGTTTCCCTTTAGAAAACCCATAAAAATCATTACTTTTAGCTAAAAGTTATTTCCCTTCGAGATACAGCGTTTTTCCTAAATTTCACAACTGATCCCTAAATATCGTTAGATTTGCCTAAAAGTGCTTTCTTCTCGAGATATAGCGCTTTTTCCAAAATTCAAAAATCCTAATTTTTCAGAATTTTCTTTCTCTCTTTCAATATGTTTTTTATAGTTGGTTTCCCTTTAGAAAACCCATAAAAATCGTTACTTTTAGCTAAAAGTTATTTCCCTTCGAGATACAGCGTTTTTCCTAAATTTCAAAACTGATCCCTAAATATCGTTAGTTTTGCCTAAAAGTGCTTTCTTCTCGAGATATAGCGCTTTTTCCAAAATTCAAAAATCCAAATTTTTCAGTATTTTCTTTCTCTATTTTAATATGTTTTTTATAGTTGGTTTCCCTTTGGAAAACCCATAAAAATCGTTACTTTTAGCTAAAAGTTATTTCCCTTCGAGATACAGCGTTTTTCCTAAATTTCAAAACTGATCCCTAAATATCGTTAGTTATGCCTAAAAGTGCTTTCTTCTCGAGATATAGCGCTTTTTCCAAAATTCAAAAATCCTATTTTTTCACAATTTTCTTTCTCTCTTTCAATATGTTTTTTATAGTTGGTTTCCCTTTAAAAACCCGAAAAAAATCGTTACTTTTAGCTAAAAGTGATTTCCCCTCGAGATACAGCGTTTTTCCTAAATTTCAAAACTGATCCCTAAATATCGTTAGTTTTGCTTTTTCCAAAATTCAAAAATCCAAATTTTTCAGAATTTTCTTTCTCTCTTTCAATATGTTTTTTATAGTTGGTTTCCCTTTAGAAAATCCGTAAAAATCGTTACTTTTAGCTAAAAGTGATTTCCCTTCGAGATACAGCGTTTTTCCTAAATTTCAAAACTGATCCCTAAATATCGTTAGTTTTGCCTAAAAGTGCTTTGTTCTCGAGATATAGCGCTTTTTCCAAAATTCAAAAATCCAAATTTTTCAGAATTTTCTTTCTCTCTTTCAATATGTTTTTTATAGTTGGTTTCCCTTTAGAAAACCCGTAAAAATCTTTACTTTTAGCTAAAAGTTATTTCCCTTCGAGATGCAGCGTTTTTCCTAAATTTCAAAACTGATCCCTAAATATCGTTAGTTTTGCCTAAAAGTGCTTTGTTCTCGAGATATAGCGCTTTTTCCAAAATTCAAAAATCAGAATTTTTTAGAATTTTCTTTCTCTCCTTGAATATGTTTTTTATAGTTGGTTTCCCTTTGGAAAACCCATAAAAATCGTTACTTTTAGCTAAAAGTTATTTCCCTTCGAGATACAGCGTTTTCCCTAAATTTCAAAACTGATCCCTAAATATCGTTAGTTTTGCCTAAAAGTGCTTTCTTCTCGAGATATAGCGCTTTTTCCAAAATTCAAAAATCCAATTTTTTCAGAATTTTCTTTCTCTCTTTCAATATGTTTTTTATAGTTGGTTTCTCTTTAAAAAACCCGTAAAAATCGTTACTTTTAGCTAAAAGTGATTTCCCCTCGAGATACAGCGTTTTTCCTAAATTTCAAAACTGATCCCTAAATATCGTTAGTTTTGCTTTTTCCAAAATCAAAAATGCAAATTTTTCAGAATTTTCTTTCTCTCTTTCAATATGTTTTTTATAGTTGGTTTCCCTTTAGAAAATCCGTAAAAATCGTTACTTTTAGCTAAAAGTGATTTCCCTTCGAGATACAGCGTTTTTCCTAAATTTCAAAACTGATCCCTAAATATCGTTAGTTTTGCCTAAAACTGCTTTGTTCTCGAGATATAGCGCTTTTTCCAAAATTCAAAAATCCAAATTTTTCAGAATTTTCTTTCTCTCTTTCAATATGTTTTTTATAGTTGGTTTCCCTTTAGAAAATCCGTAAAAATCGTTACTTTTAGCTAAAAGTGATTTCCCTTCGAGATACAGCGTTTTTCCTAAATTTCAAAACTGATCCCTAAATATCGTTAGTTTTGCCTAAAAGTGCTTTGTTCTCGAGATATAGCGCTTTTTCCAAAATTCAAAAATCAGAATTTTTTAGAATTTTCTTTCTCTCCTTGAATATGTTTTTTATAGTTGGTTTCCCTTTGGAAAACCCATAAAAATCGTTACTTTTAGCTAAAAGTTCGAGATACAGCGTTTTTCCTAAATTTCAAAACTGATCCCTAAATATCGTTAGTTTTGCCTAAAAGTGCTTTCTTCTCGAGATATAGCGCTTTTTCCAAAATTCAAAAATCCAATTTTTTCAGAATTTTCTTTCTCTCTTTCAATATGTTTTTTATAGTTGGTTTCCCTTTAAAAAACCCGTAAAAATCGTTACTTTTAGCTAAAAGTGATTTCCCCTCGAGATACAGCGTTTTTCCTAAATTTCAAAACTGATCCCTAAATATCGTTAGTTTTGCTTTTTCCAAAATTCAAAAATGCAAATTTTTCAGAATTTTCTTTCTCTCTTTCAATATGTTTTTTATAGTTGGTTTCCCTTTAGAAAATCCGTAAAAATCGTTACTTTTAGCTAAAAGTGATTTCCCTTCGAGATACAGCGTTTTTCCTAAATTTCAAAACTGATCCCTAAATATCGTTAGTTTTGCCTAAAACTGCTTTGTTCTCGAGATATAGCGCTTTTTCCAAAATTCAAAAATCCAAATTTTTCAGAATTTTCTTTCTCTCTTTCAATATGTTTTTTATAGTTGGTTTCCCTTTAGAAAATCCGTAAAAATCGTTACTTTTAGCTAAAAGTGATTTCCCTTCGAGATACAGCGTTTTTCCTAAATTTCAAAACTGATCCCTAAATATCGTTAGTTTTGCCTAAAAGTGCTTTGTTCTCGAGATATAGCGCTTTTTCCAAAATTCAAAAATCCAAATTTTCAGAATTTTCTTTCTCTCTTTCAATATGTTCTTTTAGCTAAAAGTTATTTCCCTTCGAGATACAGCGTTTTTCCTAAATTTCAAAACTGATCCCTAAATATCGTTAGTTTTGCCTAAAAGTGCTTTCTTCTCGAGATATAGCGCTTTTTCCAAAATTCAAAAATCCAATTTTTTCAGAATTTTCTTTCTCTCTTTCAATATGTTTTTTATAGTTGGTTTCCCTTTAAAAAACCCGTAAAAATCGTTACTTTTAGCTAAAAGTGATTTCCCCTCGAGATACAGCGTTTTTCCTAAATTTCAAAACTGATCCCTAAATATCGTTAGTTTTGCTTTTTCCAAAATTCAAAAATGCAAATTTTTCAGAATTTTCTTTCTCTCTTTCAATATGTTTTTTATAGTTGGTTTCCCTTTAGAAAATCCGTAAAAATCGTTACTTTTAGCTAAAAGTGATTTCCCTTCGAGATACAGCGTTTTTCCTAAATTTCAAAACTGATCCCTAATATCGTTAGTTTTGCCTAAAACTGCTTTGTTCTCGAGATATAGCGCTTTTTCCAAAATTCAAAAATCCAAATTTTTCAGAATTTTCTTTCTCTCTTTCAATATGTTTTTTATAGTTGGTTTCCCTTTAGAAAATCCGTAAAAATCGTTACTTTTAGCTAAAAGTGATTTCCCTTCGAGATACAGCGTTTTTCCTAAATTTCAAAACTGATCCCTAAATATCGTTAGTTTTGCCTAAAAGTGCTTTGTTCTCGAGATATAGCGCTTTTTCCAAAATTCAAAAATCCAAATTTTTCAGAATTTTCTTTCTCTCTTTCAATATGTTTTTTATAGTTGGTTTCCCTTTAGAAAACCCGTAAAAATCTTTACTTTTAGCTAAAAGTTATTTCCCTTCGAGATGCAGCGTTTTTCCTAAATTTCAAAACTGATCCCTAAATATTGTTCTCGAGATATAGCGCTTTTTCCAAAGTTCAAAAATCAGAATTTTTCAGAATTTTCTTTCTCTCTTTGAATATGTTTTTTTATAGTTGGTTTCCCTTTAGAAAACCCATAAAAATCGTTACTTTTAGCTAAAAGTGATTTCCCTTCGAGATACAGCGTTTTTCCTAAATTTCTAAACTGATCCCTAAATATCGTTAGTTTTGCCTAAAAGTGCTTTCTTCTCGAGATATAGCGCTTTTTCCAAAATTCAAAAATCCAAATTTTTCAGAATTTTCTTTCTCTCTTTCAATATGTTTTTTATAGTTGGTTTCCCTATAGAAAATCCGTAAAAATCGTTACTTTTAGCTAAAAGTTATTTCCCTTCGAGATACAGCTTTTTTCCTAAATTTCACTGATCCCTAAATATCGTTAGTTTTGCCTAAAAGTGCTTTGTTCTCGAGATAAAGCGCTTTTTTCCAAAATTCAAAAATCCAAATTTTTCAGAATTTTCTTTCTCTCTTTCAATATGTTTTTTATAGTTTCCCTTTAGAAAACCCGTAAAAATCTTTACTTTTAGCTAAAAGTTATTTCCCTTCGAGATACAGCGTTTTTCCTATATTTCAAAACTGATCCCTAAATATCGTTAGTTTGGCTTAAAAGTGCTTTGTTCTCGAGATATAGCGCTTTTTCCAAAATTCAAAAATCAGAATTTTTTTAGAATTTTCTTTCTCTCCTTGAATATGTTTTTTATAGTTGGTTTCCCTTTAGAAAACCCATAAAAATCATTACTTTTAGCTAAAAGTGATTTCCCTTCGAGATACAGCGTTTTTCCTAAATTTCTCAACTGATCCCTAAATATCGTTAGTTTTGCCTAAAAGTGCTTTGTTCTCGAGATATAGCGCTTTTTCCAAAATTCAAAAATCCAAATTTTTCAGAATTTTCTTTTCTCTTTCAATATGTTTTTTATAGTTGGTTTCCCTTTAAAAAACCCGTAAAAATCGTTACTTTTAGCTAAAAGTGATTTCCCTTCGAGATACAGCGTTTTTCCTAAATT